>OZ012684.1:33954342-34114342 GCA_963942565.1 Maea johnstoni
CAGTACTTACAAATATTAGAAAATGAATTATAAATACTAAATAATTATTATTAAATACCAGAAAATGATTTATAAATACAAGAAGATCGTTTATAAATACTAGTAAATGATTTATTTGTATTTATAAATGTGCATGTTTTTTGGATACTACGAATCATCTTTTAATATTTATAAATCATTTTCTGGTATTTATAATTGGTCGCATTTATAAAGAATAGGAAATCATTTATAAATACTAGAAATTGAATTATGCAAATAGTGCATTTCCTGTTATTAATAAATCATTTTCTTGTATTTGTTAATATCTATATTACAAATTGATAATGATAATCATTTTCTTAATCATTTTCTTATGAACCCACCCCCTCCCAACACAGGGAACCATATTCAATCAGAATATTTAACCCTTTCATGCTCACAAGTTTCTCGATGTGTATGACCTTAAGGTATCACAATAACTTGCTGTTAGTTCATTTTGGATCAAATAACAATTTTTAGTTCTTGTTCTGTAGTATAACTTTTAATATTACCCCCTCCTAAATGTCATTTTACTCAACTAAACATAGTCTTAGCCAGCAGGGCATCTGGGTGTCAGTTGGATGCCCAAACCCTCATAAATCACCCCTAGGACACCCAAAATATTTGTGGGTAATTTATTAGAACATCATTTTCAAACATACTATTGAATTTATTTTACCCCAATTTAAATCCAATGATATTGTATTAGGATATTTTGCCTCATCTTGATAAATAAATACATGATTATGTTTTAATCTTTCAGATTTTTCACATCATTTTGTATTGGCCAAATAAGCCACCAGCAGCATAAGGGTTAAACCCTACAACCTGTAAGAGAGACCATACTGCAGTCCCAAAATTCCCAGTTGAAATATACAATATTGATCAAACCTTTCAGTAGAGATCAACAGCCTTAAAAATATGTTTTAGTCTTGCTGTTAGTGTTCCTTTAGAAAACCATGCACATTCATAAACACAAATAAATCATTTATTAGTATTGATAAATCATTTTCTTGTATTTATAAATCATTTCTAGTATTCATAAATTATTTTCTGGTATTTATAATTTACTTTCTAATATTTGTAAATACTGTATTTACAAATATTAGAAAATCATTTATAAATACCAGAAAATGAGTTATAAATGCTAGAAAGGCATTTATAAATAGTCTACTAAAAAAAGAATTATCAATATTAAGAAATGACTTCTTGATATTCATAAATGTAGATTATTTATAAATATCAAAAAATATTAGAAATATTAGAAATGTTTTCTAGTATTTACAATTTCTAATATTCATAAATCATTCATTGATGTTTATAAATATGAATATCTATGAATATTTTCAAATATAAAAAATGCCTAAAACTCACGATGCTTGTCATATGTGTGTGTATGTGTGTGTTTATGTATGTAAGTTTCTACATGTAGAGGTAAAAAACTTCAGAACTTTATTTGCACTGTCTCCTATAGGGGCAGACCATTTGATAATCTGGTGATGCAGGATTGACCTTCACGATTTCAAGCAGGAACATATTTGGCTTCTAGGATTTCAAATTTAGGTGCAAGTAAATCCTTGTGCGTGCATCACATGGGTCATAATGGGTCAGAGGCACACTATCTTACGTAAGGGGTCTGGGGCATGCTCCTGCCGAATGGTGGATGGGGCTATCCTTTTTTGACTTGGTCAGATTTTGTGTCTCCTCTGGCAGAGAATTCTTTTCTTCTGCAGAGTCGGAGGTTCTCAATTTTTATGGCCAGAATTGGTCCACCTCTCAGGGGCTGCTTCAACAGTGGTATTCAAACTGGAAAATTACTATAATAAAATCAACATAAAGGGTTAAAAAATCAACATATAGGGTTCAATCAAATAAATATTATCTGTGATTTCTGCATGTTTAAATGAAAGCTCTTATAACACTTGCTCACCCTTACGAACTCTGATGTTCAGCTGACTTGAGTACCATGTACTCACAAATGAAGTTTTTCTCATGAAAGTCTATAAAAACAGACTGTGAAATTATTCAAATATAGTTTCACCTGCTTCAGTTTGTACAAAAATGTTCAAAATATTTCCGTAAAACATTTTGTTGGCCTGTCTTCCAGCTTTGGTTAAAAGATATGTTAACTGTGACCCGAACAGTTGAACGCACTACAGAGGGATTTGTGTTTTAGTGGCCCATTTCTGTGTTTTAGAGAGATAGATTAAAATGTTCCACAGATACATTATTCACATTAAGCAATCATTCATTCATTCATTCATTTAAAGGTTCCATCAAAAATATCACATATACACAGTGAAAGTACCGTGTATTGTACTGATCGAATTCAATATGTCATATACCAGGTTGAGCAGGTTGGTACAAATATGTATATTATTTATTTGAATTCCCCTGATAACTCCAATGGTGAATATAATAAAGGCCTATAGAAATACTTATGAAACAGACTGAGATAAGTAAGTTTGTAAAAAAAAATTTTTTGAGATTGGAGGGGTCATCATAATTTTTTTCTTCTCTCCCAGAGGTTTTAAATTTTCAGGGCCAGAACATTTTTCTTGCATAATTTTCAGGGCGAGGATATATATATATATATATATATATATATATATATTTATATATATATATATATATATATATATATATATATATATATATATATATATATATATATATTTTGATTTTGAAAAGGAAAACTCCCCCCCCCCCCCCCCCCCCCTGTCCCAGAACATTAAGTGGGCCTTCCCCCAGGGGCTGCTTCTACATTTCTAACTTGAAGATAACCATAATAAAATTGACCTAAATCAAATAATAATTATCTGTAATTTCTGTATGTTCAAATGAAAGATATAATAACACTTGCCCACCCTTAGATACTCTGATGTCCGGATGGCCTGACTATCATGCACTCACAAATGAAGTTTTTTTCATGAAAATCAAAAACAACTTTTACACTAAGCAACTATTCAAATATAGTTCCACATGCTTCAGATTGTACAAAAATATTTCACTAACATCTATTGTTTGTCTGTCATCCAGCTTGGGTTAAAAATATGTAAACCCTGGCCTGAGAAGTTGAACACACTAAGGAGAAATTTGTGCTAAAAAGGCCCATCTCTTTGTTTTGGAGAGATAGATGTGATTACAAATGTCCCACAAATACATTATACATATTTTAGATTATGTGTATAGTTTATGAAAAAATGCAGCTTTGGAGTATGAGGCCTAATAAAAATTGTTTGTTTCCTGTAACCCTACCCTAACAAGTTTTTATTCAAAAAAAATCACTAGCCTAAAATATTTTCCGCCCTTCCAACTCCGAATCAATGTAAAACATGCATAAAAAACACATTTTTGACCAAAAAAATAATGCAAAAAAACTTTTTACCCACCTGCCTAGCCTATTTTTTTCAGACCGTTACAGGAAACAAACTTTTTTTTTCTTGGCCTGAGTGAAATGTGAGAGAATCCTCTTGTAAAATGTAGTAATGGCAATTGATATCAGAACTTAAATTTTGTTAACATTCACTTATCTTAGGGCTCAATTTTGCAATTGATTGAGAATTACCAATTCTATAGAACAGGAACATGAATTTGAATTAAGACTAGGCATGGATCTCATAATTTGATATCAAAATTTGATACAAAGCATGTATGGTTATCAGATTTGAGCTGAAAATAATTCACATTTAAGGAGAAAAAACAATATATTAAAATACAGTATATGTGCAAGCTTAATTTTGACACTACCCAAAAGATAAACACTAGCAAACCTGGTTCATTGCAGTGTATATGATAGTGAATTCAATATGTCATATACCAGGTTGGCTACGTCGATACACGTATGAATGTTTTTTATCTGATTCTAACCAAGAATGACAAAGTTAAGTCTTGTTTTTATAGTGAATTCCCATGATAACCCCAATTATGAATATAATAAAGACATATAAAAATATTTATGAAAAGACTATGCACATGTGATAACAATTACCCAACTCCTTTGACCTAGAGTGTATAATTAGCCTTCATTCATATTCTGATTTCTGATATGTGTAAAAAGGAGCAATACAACTGAAGGAATATGACTGAGAAATATACATGCATATACAAGTTTGTAAAGTAATAAATCAACATGTTTAGTTGGTAATGTAATAAACATTTTATGAGGAGAGAATCTCAGGAAACTCATGTACACACACACACAAACACACACATATATATATATATATATATATATATATATATATATATATATATATATATATATATATATATATATATATATATATATATATATATATATATATATATGTATGGCAAGCATTTTGAGAGTATTAAGTATTTTTAATATTTGAAAATATTTATTTTTATTTATAAATATTAATAAAAAAATTATACATATTAGAAAATAATTGTAAATACTAGAAATCATTTCTAGTATTTACAATTCATTTTTTGACATTTATGAATAATCCACATAAATAGATATTAAGTTGTCACTTCTTAATATCGATAATTCTTTTTTTAGTATTTATGAATGATTTTCTGGTATTTATAAATGATTTTCTGGTATCTATAAATGATTTATTAATATTTGCAAATGCAGTTTGTACAAATATAAGAAAATGAATTATAAATAAAAAATGATTTATAAATACTAGAAAATCACTTTTAAATACAAGAAAATGATTTATATATACTAGGAAATGATTTATTTGTATTTATAAATGTGCATGATTTTTTGATACATGTACTAAGAATCATTTTTTAGTATTTAAAAAATGATTTCCTAGTATTTATAAATCCTTTTCTAGTATTTATAATTGGCTTAATTTATAGATAATAGGAAATCATTTATAAATACTAGAAAATAAATAATGCAAATAGTGCATTTTCTGGTATTAATAAATCATTTTCTTGTATTTGTAAATAATAATACATGTATTACCAATTGATTTATAAGTATCTGAAAATCTTTAACTAATTTTAGTATTCATAATTCAATTTATAGTATCTATAAAACATTTATTAGTATTTGTAAATCTATTTTGAAATATTATAGTCTGTCTGACTCAAGTTGGCAATCACTTTTTCCATTTTTTTGTGACAAAACGTTCGAGTTTGCTATCCAAACTTGGCAAACATCTGAGAAGCAGTACTACGTGTTTGTATTAACATAATTTTTGTCTAAAATCCGCAAAATATTGATTTTACTCATTAGATCCCATTGTATAATTTTCCCATTGCCAATAATACAAATCTCGCGTGTTTGTATTGTTGGCAATTGTTGGCAATGGGTAAATTTTACTATGGGACCTATAATGGGCAATATCAACATTTTGCGGAGTTGAGACAAAAAGTATGTTAATACAAATACGTAGTACTGCTCCTAAGATGTTTGCAAAGTTTGGATAGCAAACTCGAACGTTTTCTCACAAAAAAATGGAAAAAGTGATTGCCAAACTTGAGTCAGACAGACTATAGAAATTGATTTATAAATAGTTAAATACAAGAAAGTCATTTACTAGTATTAGAAATTGATTAATTAGTATTTGTAAATCTTTAACAATTTCTAGTATTTATAAATCATTTTCTAGTATTAATAATTCATTTATTAGTATTAGTAAATACAAATTCAAGAAAAAGATTATTAATACTAGAAAATGATTCAGCGAATCGGATTGATCCAAACTTCTCAACTGAGATTTCATAAATTTTTGATATTGAGTCAAACTCGGGAATTGGTCAAAATTTCTGAGAACTTAGGGCAACTCTATGTAGTGACTTCCAATCATTACTTCCATTGTGTTCTACGGAAATAGATTTTTACCCTCGTATCTAACTAGCAGGGGAAACACAATGGCGGTTTCTTTCAATGAAGGTTACCCATAACCAGTACCTGATTAACATAATTCGATCCTATGATTTCGTTAAAACAAAAGTCGCAAAATATGGCATTATACATAGAATATGTTGGCACATAGAGTGTTGGCCCCAGTCATTAACATCAACTAAACTTCCTTGCATTCGCCGGCGTTCGTTTGCGTTCGGGTGCGTTTGTTTGCGTTCGGGTGCGTTCGGTTGCGTTCGGTTGCGTTCGCCTTTTAGTTGTGCCACCTGGTGACAATCATTAAAAACCATTTGCTGTGCTACAGGACCTTTGTTCTACGATTGATACTTCCCTATTATCGCTTAATGTGGTGTCCTCATGTCATAGGATTGCCTGTATCTATAATTCAGGGTTGCAACGTCACAGACCGATGACGTCAACTTCCGGGTGGGCAAACTCCTGGGGAAGTCCACTCTTAACAGTGTGTAACAAGGCAAATTTCTAAGCCACAAAGGCACTTTAAACACAACTTATTCACACATACAGATGGACATTGTTATCTTCAGTCAATAGTGAATGAAGTTTATGACATCTTAATGCCACTTGTACCTAGAAATAGTCAGTTTATTGACAATTAGGGACTGATGTTTGGAGTTGATATCTCACATCTCTCCCATCTCTGTGAGGCACATCTGACTAGTCTCTCATCAGTAAAAAGGAATTCAGCTTTAAAGAAAATGAAAAAAAAAGTTTTTCCTTAAGTTGAACTAACTGAGAATGATGTACCAGCTTCTAGATGTCTGTCTCTAGAAAGTCAACCAACAGTTAATTGAACTGAATGGCTAGAATTCAGAGGACTGGCCATGTCACTGATGTCAGGTCTTTGGAATTAACTCTTTGAAAGGTAACAGCATTTTCTTTTGATCTATAAGTTGTAAAAGTGCTAAGTGTAATCAAAATGAGGGGTTGCTTTATTTTTCTATACATCAGTTACTAAATTTTCCTAAATAACTGATAGAAATGGTGGTGATATCGGGTTGGGGGTTGATGAAATAATCAAATAATCTGGCTGTTAACATGCAATTTATCTAACAATCTGGCCTGGAATTCAAAGTAATAGATAATCACAGCCTAGGGCATTTCATTTCTTCTTCTGCATCCTACATTTGTAGATGGTTTTAGGCTTGTGATTTGAGGATTGTGTCAAAACAAATTAAGTTGCTGGTTCCTATTTTTTGCAGTAAAGACTAACGAAAATGTATTTTTTCCATGTGGGAAACTGGGAATTCTAGAATTCTGTTCCTTAAAAGGAAGCAGTTGTCATAATAATATTAACTGGTAGGTTTGACTAAACAGCTAAATATAATAAAACACTAGCAATATAATTTCAGAAATAAATCCATATCCATATCACAAACATCTGTTTCTTAATCTCTTTCATTGTTGACAACCCTAAGCCCTCAAGTTGTGGACAGTTCCCATTTCTTATAAGTACTACATTTTAAAATCATTATCTAACCCAGATTTAAGTTTAAGCCCATTTGAATATGATAAATTAGTAGGTTTGAATTTGAAATATATTCCATATCACAAACATTTTGTTTCTTTACCTCATTCATGTATATGACAGATTATGCCCTCAAGTTGTGGCCAGTGTCCATTTCTTAAAGTTCAATTGAAAATCATTATCTCACCCTGTAAAGTAAAACGTTTGAAAATCATTATCTAACCCAGGTTTAAGTTCAAGCCCACTTGAATTTAATAAATTAGTAGGTTTGAAATATATTCCATATCACAAACATTTTGTATATTTACCTCATTCATGTATGACAGATTATGCCCTCAAGTTGTGGCCAGTGCCCATTTCTTAAAGTTCAATTGAAAATCATTATCTCACCCTGATTGAAGTTTAGGTCCTTTTGAAAACAATGAAAATTAGTAGGCTTGTGATTGTTTAAGCCACTGTAGAACAAAGAAATTCAAAGATTCAGGGACACATAAGATATCATATCAAAATTCTTTCCCTTGAATATGCCTGATTCCACCTCTTGTATGTCGATCTCTAAATCCTCCTTTGGTTGAAGGAAATTTATGAAATAAACTCCTGGCATACCCTCCCTATCAGCATGTCATGAATCATATATACAGGTATCGTAACATCAGTATTTGTTAGGCATTATTAGTGAGGTCAAATTTGCCAAGATATGTTGAAAACCCCTAGTACTCTGTGCTATCACACTGGCTGCTGCCGGAGAAATGCCCACATCCCGGGGCCCAGCAGGGCAGCCAATCTATTTATAGCAACACCCTGAATTACAAATACACGCAATTGACTACCACTTTTTGCTCAATGAGGTCTCCACATGTCTGTCTGCCCATATAAAATGCTTGGCGTTGTTTGGTTCTAATATGCGATCATATCGAAGTGAGAAAATAATTCCTGTTTTAGGTCTATCCGTATAACAATTTATTGGCTTGTGATTCTTGGCTCATATTCTGCAGCAAACGATTCATTTCCGGAATGGTATGATGTATATCATGTAATACATCTGGCTCCATTTCTGGCTGCACATGTGTATACAAAGCATTGACAAACTTCATACAGTGGCCAATCCCTTCCAAACTGGCATTTGCAGCTATAACAGAACGAATTTCTTCTATTAAAGCCTGCTTCAATCTGGCAGTACTGACATTAGTATCAATATCGGTCTTGTTGATTGAATATGCTTAAACAATAGGCCACTACGGAACTACTTTAAGAACTACTTTAAGAACTACTTTATGTCTTTAAAGACATTTACTGTACGACTTATGGTGCATGCTAAATGAATTTTGATGCATGCTAAATGACGTTATTTAGCATGCATCATAATTCATTTAGCATGCATCATAATTCATTTAGCATGCATGCTAAATGAAGTATGATGCATGCTAAATAGCTGGTATTTAGCATATGCATGCTAAATGAATTATGATGCATGCTAAATGAATTTTTATGCATCATAATTCATTTAGCATGCATGCTAAATGAATTATGATGCATGAAAAATTACTGTGCTATGAAACATGCATGCTAAATGAATTTACATGCATGCTAGATAACGATATTCAGCATGCATCATAATTCATTTAGCATGCATGCTAAATGAATTTACATGCATCATAATTTATTTAGCATGCATCATAATTCATTTAGCATGCATGCTAAAAAGTGCTTTTCTGCAGGAACGGCTTTCCATAGTCATGTAATGCGAGGTAGACAATGATAATAGAATTGAAATTTCATGAAAGGTGTACAGTTATTCAAACATATATTGATGCGAAACTATAGTGTAGCAATGTTTATGTGATCAACTGAAATAAGCTGACAATACATGATTAAATGGAGGAAATAAGGCAATATGGGATCAATAGTTTTTTCGGAAAGTTATATAAAATACAGGATGACATGTATTGTAATGTAATCAGCCAGGTAGTTCACATATGCACAATTTAGTTATTGAATATAGTATTTGACTTAACTATTAATACTCACTTAACACATCTGTAAGCTAACAAATGGACTGGCCTGACTTCTTTGTGGCGATCTTTCCAAAACGTGTTCTGATCGTTTAAAGAAGCACTTGAATTGTGTGACTGTGAATAGAAAGAAATCAGCATAGTTTAATAGTTGAAAGAAAGGGGCAAAACAACATATGTATATGGCTACATTGAATGAATTGTTAATTATACAATTTAAATACATAGCAAACGTTTTTTAGACAGGAACTATGGGGTCATTTTAAAACACATCATGTATATCAGATATATATAGTTCATACACATGTAATGGAAGCATTGCATCACACACATATTCATTGGACGTCAGCATTAGTGATTTAAGGAGGAAATGGATGAACATATATATGCATAAAAACAATAATAAAGTTATGCAGTTTTATACAACAGTGCATTACTTACATGTACAAGGTGGATCCATAGTGGTGCCCTTTTCCTCCAGTAAACAGTTCTTCTTTTCTGCGTTCTTGTAGTGTTTATCTCCCTTATCGAAGAACAGAGGGTGCAACTGATACCATTCACTCAACTCAGACTCTTGGTCATCAGTAGTTTTCACATCGCTTTCGGCGTTTTGTGGTGGCTACTTCCCGAGAACTTGATTAGGCTTCATAAGTATGGGGCGCTGTTTGTAACATCTAGAATTCTTCCGACCGAATACAATTCTGTCTGACAGAATACAATTCTGTCGGACAGAAGACAATTCTATTGGACAGAATACAATTATGTCGGACAGAGTACAATTCTGTTGACAGAATACAATTCTGTAGGACAGAATTGTATTCTTTTCGACAGAATTGTATTCTGTCCGACATAATTGTATTCTGTCGTCAGAATACAATTCTGTCGTAGTATCTTCCACTGACAAGAGGTGGCAATTCATTAAGCATGCATGCTAAATAGCCCGGTTATTTTTCATGCATCATAATTCATTTAGCATGCATGCTAAATGAATTATGATGCATGAAAATTCATTTAGCATGCATCATAATTCATTTAGCATGCATCATAATTCATTTAGCATACATGCTAAATACCAGTATGGAAAGCCGTTCTTGCAGAAAAGCACTATTTAGCATGCATGCTAAATGAATTATGATGCATGCTAAATAAATTATGATGCATGCTAAATGAATTTACATGCATCATTATTCATTTAGCATGCATGCTAAATACCCCGGTTATTTTTCATGCATCATAATTCATTTAGCATGCATGCTAAATGAATTTACATGCATCATAATTCATTTAGTATGCATCATAATTCATTTAGCATAAATGCTAAATACCAGCTATTTAGCATGCATCATAATTCATTTAGCATGCATGCTAAATGAATTATAATGCATGCTAAATGAATTATGATGCATGTTAGATAAATAATGATGCATGCTAAATAACGTTATTTAGCATGCATCATAATTCATTTAGCATGCATTATAATTCATACAGTAACTGTCTTTAAAGACATAAAGTAGTTCTTAAAGTAATTCCGTAGTAGCCTTTTGTTGAAACCAGACAGAGAAATACATCCCCTTGATCCGCAACCCCATAGGCACAGCATGCTAGTACCTATGTGATGTGCGCCTCGGGTTACGCGGTGTAGCCTGGTGAAGTATTGGTCACGTGATTTTTTTCAGCAGGCAGCAGGCAGCCAATCCTGTGGTACACAGGTTATCTATGACTCATATAGTCGAAGGCAGCGAAATTTGATGATGCATGCACAGTGCCCACTCCCTGTCTACTACTCCCAGGTTGAAACATATGCAATCAGCAAGACAGATATTTATACTAATGTCAGTACTGCCAGATTGAAGCAGGCTTCAGAAGAAATTCATTCTGTTATAGCTGCAAATGCCACTTTCAAAAGAGATTGACCACTGTATGAAGTTTGTCAATTCTTTGTATACACATGTGCAGCCAGAAATGGAGCCAGATTTATTACATGAGATGCAGCATATCATTCCAGAAATGAATCGTTTGCTGCATGATATGAGCCAAGAATCACAAGCCAATGAATTTCTTAGGAATTATTGTCTCACTTCCATATGATCGCATTTTAGAACCAAACAACGGTAAGCATTTTATATAGGCAGACAGACACCACATTGAGTCATGAGGACACCACATTGAGCGATAATAGGGAAGTATCAATCGTACAACACTCTCTCTCTCTCTCTCTCTCTCTCTCTCTCTCTCTCTATATATATATATATATATATATATATATATATATATATATATATATATATATATATATATATATGTATATGTATATATATATATATATATATATATATATATATATATATATATATATATATATATATATATATATATACTGTAGGACACGAAATTTCCGCGTGTGTTTATATATAGCGTACTTAGCGTGTGGTTCCGCTTCGCTATATATAAAAACGCTGTACTTTTTTATTACTGTACTGGCGCTGTCAGTGGCGGCTATCTTCGCTAACATAAAGATAAGTTATGATGCAAAACTCCCCAATTCGCTATACTTGGGACACGCGTGAATTTCGGTGTTCTACAGTATATACATATATATATATATATGTATATATATATATATATATATATATATATATATATATATATATATATATATATATATATATATATATGTGTGTGTGTGTGTGTATATATATATACATATATATATATATATATATATATATATATATATATATATATATATATATATATATATATATATATATATATATATATATATATATATATATATATATATATATATATATATATATATATATATATATATATATATATATATACACACACACACATATATATATATATATATATGTATATATATATATATATATATATATATATATATATATATATATATATATATATATATATATATATATATATATATATAAATTATATATATATATATATATATATATATGTAGAGAGAGAGAGAGAGAGAGAGAGAGAGAGAGAGAGAGAGAGAGAGAGAGAGAGAGAGAGAGAGAGAGAGAGAGAGAGAGAGAGAGAGAGAGATCTATAGCAAACTCTGAGAATAATGGGAGTGTAGTATGCTTGTCAGCTACATCTACCATTTAAAGAGGCCCCTGTGTACACAAGTTATCCTAATATTAGCAAATGATCCATGCAGCTGGGACTCAATGTTCCTATGTTCACACTCTGTTTAATTGATAATGACCTCTTGACCACAGAGCTATATATGTAAATTACTTCTCCAGCTGTGTCTGAAGTACTTGTTGACACCTACTTGGCCATCTTAATTTGCATTCATAAAGGTCTGAAGGGTGACATGTCACCTCAACCTGATGTGGGAGGTCCTGGAAAGGGGGCAGGTTAACCCTTGTAATGCTAAGGTCCAAATCACAAGGATGAAAAGATTTTTGAAAACCATGTAGACCTTGTTATGTTGGTATTCATTGGATATATCTCACTGAGTACTTTCTGATGAGTACCCATGTGCTAGGGTTTTAGTCATTTTCAGTTTTTTTTAATTGTTAAAGGGCAAATGCACCATCATGATGATTTAGGTTCAAAATGTGCCTATATGTGTCACCTTTCAAATAAGACCACCCGCAAGTCTGTCCTCCTCAGCACTCCTCAGATATGGCTTATGAAAGTTAGTAAAAAACTAGCCTGAGTCTGGGCATGGAGGCTGCCATTATCAGAAGTGGTGCTTATGAAGTGACTGCCAGCCCTGCTTCTGATTGGTTGAGAGATATCAGTGGCCGTCACTTCCAGCCACTGATATCTCTCAACCAATCAGAAGCAGCACTGGCAGTCACTCCATACCACTGATTGTGCTTAATTGGGCTTAATTGGCCTGCAATGTCAGCCTCCATGCCCAGACTCAGGCTAGTTTTTTACTAACTTTCATAAGCCATATCTGAGGAGTGCTGTGGAGGACAGACTTGCGGGTGGTCTTATTAGAAAGGTGACACGTATAGGCACATTTTGAACCTAAATCATTATGATGGTGCATTTGCCCTTTAAGTATTAGCCAAATTAGCACCAGCAGCATAAGTGTTAACTCAATGACTCAGTGTCCACCAAATGACTCTATTAGACTCCCTCTATCCTTTAGGTTTTCCCCTTCACCACTGACCTTCCCCACTAAATGTGTACAACCTGGCACAACACCCATGGCTGCTCTGAGGTTATTTTACATGTTCCCAAAAAATATACATCCTTCCTGAGTTGTACGATATATTTCTAAAAGTTGCACCATATTTTGAGAGTTGCATGATATATTTAACAAAGTTGAACAATATTTTGAAAGTTGCATGATATTTTGAGAGTTGAATAAATATCATTTTGGCATGCCATAGAATATATTGAATCCACAAGTCTTGGGGAAGGTGCCTACCACCCAGATGAGTGAAAGTCCTTGGGGTCGTTGAGAGGCCAAAGGGGAGCACCTATAGCGGGTCCACTGTAGCATCACACTGTAAACGTAGGTATCCTCTAAAGCTAGAGAGAGTGCCCATATACCTGTATTTTCTAGGCTAGGCGAGGCAGCTGCCTGAGACAGTTGGATATACTCTCTTAGTGAAACTAGGACCGATTGGAGGGTGCTCATTGTGAAGGGCGGAGGGAAAACCTGAGAATTTTAAGAGATTTTAAATTGAAAATGGACCTCCAGCCTCCTGATCTCTTCTCCACTAAAAAGATGGAAAAGTAGAAGCTGGGCCTGTCCAGCAGGGGCTCTACAATCTTCTTTGTTGAGTATTTTCTGGAGCCCCATCTCTAAGGTGAGACGATGGCTCTCCCTAGTTCAAAGCGGAGATGGGGTCAGACAACACTGGCCTGTAGAATTGATACGGTAACCTGTCCAGATTGTCTGGAGCACCAACATGGGATGTAAGATGCTCCCACTCCAGCCCAACAGCCTGCTGGACTCAGGCACCTTATTTCTGAGATGCCCCTTCCGGCCATCGCTGTGCCCACTGCAATAAGGAACTGGACCTGTAATGCTGAGGCGACTCATTGTTGTTGAGCACTCCTCAAGCCTTTTCCCCAGTCTATCAGCCTTTTGCCCAGTGTGTCCGTCCACATAAGCCGGACGTGCTCTTTAGCATGGATGAGGCCCTTTGGAAGGGGATTAACCAGAGGGTGCTCTTTGTTCTCTAGACCATACACAAATGGAGATTCGTGGCCAGTGAAATGAAGATGGATGTTTTGAAGTTTGGTTAATTCTGCGCACTGTTCCTTGGATAGGAGTAAGTTTGCATTCAAGTTTAAGGTTAAACCCTACTCTATATAGTCGAACGTGCCTACCTGTTCGGAATCTAAATCTGATTCCCAATTATTGCTCAATGAGGCCGCATCGTGTCTGCAAATATAACATGCTTAGCTTTGTTTCAGTTTGGTTCTAATTATACAGAATTATATCTCAAGTGCGGAAATAATATCGTAATAAAATTTGGCTCCATTGTTATTTTCGCACTTGCATATGAGATATAAATTGGGAATCAGATTAAGATTCCGAATAGGTAGGTAGGATTCATTAACCAGTCTATATTGAAGACAACACCACCCATAGTCCCTGGAAGAAACTACGACAGAATTGTATTCTGTCGACAGACAGAATGCAATTCTGTTGGACAGAATTGTATCCTGTTGACCAGAATTGTATTCTGTTGACAGAATTGTATTCTGTCGACAAGTCACTAATCAGTACAAATATTGCAGCGCATCGATAAGATCCAAGATGTATATACATTACACATATAAGAGTATTGAGTTACAAGATATATTGTCAGGGTAATAGCTTGTATATTTATATACAAGAATATTTTGTGACAGAGGTAAGGTCCAAGATATGAATACATTACACATAAAGGAATATTGAGTTACAAGGAATAGAGTCAAAGTAGTAGCTTGTATATTTATATACAGGAATGTTTTGTAAAAGGGAGTGGTTATACATGTTGTAGAATACATTTATCATGATTGTATATCATGTAACCCGACAATAGATGTTTGATTATAAAGTGAATTGCTTTTCAAAAAAAGTGCCTTTGCCTTTTAAATAACAACAATATTTTTCTTCAAAGTAAAATTTTTTAACCTCATTTTTAACGTTTAATAAATGTGGTTTTTGCTCTTTCTTCATGCAGGTATAGAGAACCTTTTTTGTCATTAGGATAATAGTGTTGATTGCGGTGGCATTTTCCAAATCTCCTAATATAATTTTTGAAGGTGACATTATAATTGTCCATGCCGAGTGATCTTATCCAAGTTTGTATGTTGTCCCATAGCCCTTGTGAGTATTCACACTCCAGAAACATATGTTCGATAGAGTCAGTAGACTCATTACAAAAGCCACACAAACTAGATTTTTTGATTCCCATTTTATACAATTTCTCGTTTGTAAAAAAACGATGATGAAGTGTGCGAAATTGTATATATTTTAAATATGTGTCTTTATAAAGTAAATGGTGTTTATGGAAGGATCTGCCAAATTCGAAGCTATTGAAATCAAAATCGGTATTTGCACAAAATTTGGCTACTGCAGTATATAATACATGAGAAGATGACTGTTTCATTTGGCTGTATATTTTCGATACACCCTTTTTATTTTGATTCAAGAAATTATTGAGAGAGCTATTTCTTGGTGCTTCCTCTTCAAGAATTGGCATATCCTTCCATTCAATAAAGTGTATGATTTTTTCCGTAATAAAGTGATAGTCTAAGAAGTTTGTTTTAACACCGTGTGCTTCAATAAATTTGTCCATAGGGAGCATTGTATTCATTGTTCCTAAGAAGTCAGAAACTGTTGAAACACCCTTTTTAAACCATTGACGGTTAATAGGGACTGAGAAGACTGGGTTCAACCAAATGGGTGTGTTTTTAATAAAAACTGTTCCCATGACTGCTTCAGTCTGCCACAAAACCTCTAGACTACCTATTACATCGAGCCAAAATTTATTTGAAGTTGTTTCCTTTAGTTTTTCTAGAATGTCTGGACCGTACAAGAAGACTTCCCATAAATCAAAGTCATTAGGAAACGTGGTCCATTTGCTGTTGGAGCATAGGT
The DNA here is from genome assembly GCA_963942565.1 of Maea johnstoni. Taxonomy (NCBI): domain Eukaryota; kingdom Metazoa; phylum Annelida; class Polychaeta; order Spionida; family Magelonidae; genus Maea; species Maea johnstoni. The sequence continues at coordinate 33,970,812 of OZ012684.1, forward strand.
ATCTCTTTAACCAACTTAGTTTTAAAGATTTTTCAAATAGCTGTAGGTTGTGGAGTTTCAATCCTCCATGTTGAATTTCTCCCTCTAGAATTTCTTTTCTCCATTTGGCGAGTTTCCCACACCATAGAAATTTGGCAAAAGCATCATTTAAACTATTAAAGCAAGTAAGGCTCGGGCTAGGAAGAGACAGCAACATATGAGTGATCTTGGAGATTAGAAGATATTAATTAATAGTGACTTTCCCGTAGGGGGTCAAGTTTCTTGTACTCCAAATTCTAATTAACTGTTCTATCTCGCCCAATTTTCTTTGAATATTTAAATCCGAAATTTCTCCCAATTTATTTATGTCATAATGTATCCCCAAGATCTCAAATTTGTCTGTCCAATTAAAACCGAATTTGCCCTGCCAGGGTATGTTGCTGTCTCTTGTAGCTCCTAGCTTTACTACCTTAGTTTTTTCTTTATTGATGTCAAGGCACGATATACTTTTAAACCACTTTAAAACTCTAATAGCATTTGTAACTGATGACAGATCTTCCCTAATAAGTAGCGTCGTATCATCGGCGTATTGTGATACCTTGGATTCCTCCCCATGCACAACAATCCCCCGAATGTCACAATTCTCCCTAAGGACATGATATAAGATCTCTGCACACATAACAAACACATATGGTGAGAGGGGATCACCCTGTCTACAGCCACGCTCAAGGGAAATGGGATCCGAAAGATACCCATTTTGTTCAACTCTAGAGGTAGAGTTAAATTGACATATTTTTATCATATTAATGAAGGTTTTTCCAAATTAAAAAGGTTTTAATGCTTCAGATATAAATTCCCATTCAATGGTATCAAACGCTTTGGAAAAATCAAGCACCATTAAAATACCAGGAATATTTTGAGATGCGCAGTATTCTATCGTGTCATATACACGTCTGGTATTTTCTCCGATGAATCGTCCAGAGATGAACCCATTCTGATCTTCGTTTATAATACTCGGCAGGCAAGTTTTAAAACTATTTGCAACCATAGAAGAAAAAAAATTATAAATAGAATTGAGAAGTGTAAGAGGCCGCCAGTTTTTGAGGTCATCAGGCAAAAAAACATGTCATATACATTACTACAATTCAAACCCTTTAAAGCCTTTGCATCTAGTGAAAATTAACAAAAGAACTGAAATTACAAATTTAATCATCAGAATATAGCTGTTAACATTTAGCTTGGTAATACATAACAATGCTTAAAACAAAATATTTCGCCGAATATGATAAAGAATGACATCATGATGAGACGGCATCCCCTCATGGATTACAAATTCTGAACTTTTTGACTGCTGTTGAAGGGGAATGCAGAATTATTAGATAGGGCACTTTTGGCACGTAACAATTGGTGGCTCGTCCTGGAAATGAACATCTAGTTTTTTTGAAAAATGTCTTTTATATGATAGTAGCCAGCACTTAACACCATGCCTTTCAGTATGGACGCATTCGTTAAACAGCCAACCCAGGAGTTGTTGAATTCACCTAAGAAGTCTGACTTGGTTTTGCTCGCGAAACACTATGAAATTACTGAAGTGAAAACAAGCTATTAATAATGAAGTTGTCAAATTTTTGGTTGATGAAGAATTTCTTGATGACAGTGATATGGCCATGCATCGTTGAGGAGTCTGATTCTAAATTGAGGGAATTAGATATTTTGAGTCAAAAGGAAATTGAATTACAAAAAGTGGTATTGTTCAAGGAAAGAGAAGAAAGAGAGATATAAAGGGAAATGCAGGGAGAAAGAATGAATCATGAACTTAGATTAAAAGAAATGGAACTGGCGGCGGGCAGAAATAATCAGACGCATACACACTCACATATGCCTTTCTTTGATGTCACCAAACATATCAGACTGGTACCCTCTTTTCAGAAAAAAAGAAGTAGATAAATATTTTGCGCATTTTGCGAAAATAGCCGAAAATCTTAAATGGCCAAAAGAAAATTGGAGTCTACTTCTTCAGAGTGTTCTTACCAGCTACTGGCGCCAAACATCATGAATCAGTTGTGAAAACATTGTGAAATTTCATAGATATGTGAAAATATCGTGAAACAACATCATGAAAAAAATTCACAATTTTCAGATTAAAACGTCATGAATTTTCTAGTGTCATGAAAAAAGGTGAGCATCGTGAAAATCTCTTGAAAAAGGTGATCGTCGTAAAAAAGGTGAGCATCGTGAAAATCAAGGTAGAGAAAAATTAGATGTCGTGAAAATTTCATGATATTGGATATGCAAATAAGGGTCTCCCTAGAATAATACTAAGTGTAGACTCCACCTCCTCTCCAAACGTGAAAGATGGCAGTTTGACATCTGCTCATCAAAAATGTGAGATTTTTTCATTATCCCTGCTGAGCTTTGTTCCAAATATGTATAGGAAAGTAAGATGAACATATATAGAATTGACAGGAAAGCATTTAATGTAGAATTGATTACTAAAATGTTTTTTGAGCTCATGAATGTTAATTTTTTATGAAACCACGTACGAATGGCATCAAAATTTCTTTATGTTTTAAGGTTTAAAATGTTTTAAAGATTTTTGAGAGGATATACACCATCAATTGCGGCAAGTGATATATCAACAGAAACCTTATGGAATATAGAATAGATAGCAGACAGTGACGTGCAACAAAAGAGTACATCTTGAGGTTGATTACTGGTGTTAATTGAAGATATTTACCTATTTTTGTATGCAATTGTAACGACTTTTTCACATTTTGTCGTGAAAAAGCAATGGAAATTCATGACATTTTCACAACATTTTCAAGACACATTTACACGACGTCTGATAAAAGAGTCTTGAAAATGATAAAGTACAAATGTATGTTTTCACAACATTTTCACGACGTTTAGTTTCATGACAGATTCATAACAGTTTCATGACATTTTCATTATGCTTTTTTCACGACGTCGTGAAAAATGAATAATTTTTCACAACTTTTTTATCACCTAATTTTTAGGAGCTGAATATATTTTCACGACAGTTTTCACCACAGTTTCACCATATATTTTCACGACCTTTTAAAATTCAGTAATTGGAAACTATCACGACATTTTCGTGGCGTTTTCACAGCCTTTTCACGACATATTTCCACGACACGTTATAGTACAAATATATGTTTTCACAGTGTTTTGCGCCAATAGTGAATTAAGGCTCATGAAATTTATACTGAAATGTCTATGGATCAAGTTCAGATTATGACGCTGTTAAAGAACAGATTTTGAAAGGGTATGAACTTGTTCCAGAAGCTTGCAGACAGAAATTTTAAAATTGTAAAAAGGGGAATAACCAGAATCACATGGAGTTTGCTAGACAAAAAGAACAATTGTTTGATAGATGGTGTGCATTAAAGAAGGTAGCTGATAGTTATGGTAATCTCAAGCAACTGATATTGATTGAAGAGTTCAAGGGTTGTATTGACTAAAGTGCGAGGACTTTTTTGGATAAAAAGCAGGTGGAGAATTTAGAGGAGGCTGCCAGATTGGCAGATGATTACACGTCGACACACAAATCCTCATGTGTCAAATCTTACTCCACAGGCAAGAAGTTTCAGTCCGCCCCTAAATCAAAGACTGATGATCATGATGCCTCTAGTACAGATAATGCCTCTGGTAACAAATCTAGCGACGAGAAAGGTGGTAAAAAACATTCTCTCCTATAAAATGTCACTATTGTAAGAAACCAGGACATATCATGTCTGGTTGCTACCTTCTTAAAAAGAAAGAACAGCAACAACAAGACAATGTCAAACCAACAGGTTTTCCCGAGGTCGCTGCGCGAAGGAAAACCATCCTCCTGAGGAAGACATTCAATCAGGGTATCCCTACTGGGATGTCATATTTGTTTTATTATACCGAACAAACCTCAATTTGGTAAAATACCAATGGAAACAACAATTTGCTGACCTATCAATAATCAAATGACTGCGGCCTAACAACTAACCGAAGTATCTCGGACCCATCCAATCGACCCCCAATTGAGAACATGTACACTTGGAAATCAAATAAACAAGATTTAATCTTTTCCCTCTGGGTCTTACCATTCTTCACCCTTAGGTATACTGCGCAGCAATTCCTTTCCCAGCATAGAATCTAATTTAATCAAGAATTCTATGCGGCGCTAGCACCTGTAGCGCCACGTTTGTTGTTGATTTGCAATTTGCACGTGCAGTGATGACATGACAAACAATGACGTCTGCCAACAAGCATGATGCACGTGCATGTAAGGCGTGCCGTGGGACATAATGGCCGGTCAGTGGACATGCTGGTTTGGCAACCGTCAGTTAGCCAATCACGGCTTGTGATCTTCAAGTTAGGTATAATAACTGTGAATGACTAACTGGCTGATGTAGTAACAAGGGCGACAGTGCTTGATATTCATAATCTCATATGCAACCTCTCAGAGTGGTACACAGCGTCTTTACAGTCAGAAAAACTCTCCTGACACTGCCCTAACCAGCTAACTATTGTAAGGTGTTAGGCATTATGTGAGTAGTCAACAGACGTCCTGGAGAGCTGTACGGGTCTAAGAAATCACCTTTTTGTTTAACCTTTTGAGATAGGTTTACGGAAAAAAAATCTAGACACATGCGTCCACTAAAGGACCCATTCAGAATTAGGGAAACAAGTGTGGCAATGGAGATGACGCGTTGAAAATGATAGGATCTACTGTGTTATAATTAATCACTATGGGGCCAAATGGGCCCAATATCACTTTTTAAAATTTTAGCCACCAAATAGCTTGCAGAGAAATGCAAAAATTTAAATGACATTGATATGACCTCTAATAACCTTGAAATGACCTTTAACTCTGTACTTTCATAATATCTGACATTTGGTCAAAGTTATTGCCACCTAATGATACAGCGATTAAAGTTACTCCCCCTTAGTATCTTGGGCCAGTGTATTTGCTCTCATTGACCCCTAGATTCAGGGTATGTATAAACAATGCTGGTAAAAACCTCAATTTCATCAGTGTTTGTCAGTTACAATAAATACATAATACAGAGAACTCAAAGACATTTCAAAATTATAAATGTTCACCCTTGGCTCTTAGAGAAAAACAGAACACTGGAAAATACCGTTTATTACATAATTTGTCTTTTCCATATGATGCAACGTCAGTCAATTACAATATATCAAAAGACGACTCAACCGTTTCTTATTCTAATATAAAAGATGCTATTTCATTGATTCAAGCTGCTTCTCCGCCAGCTTTTATGGCAAAAACGGATATCTCCGATGCTTTTCGGATTATTCCTATACATCCGTCTGACTACCATCTTACAGGTTTCTATTGGAAAGGCTACTATTATGATAAATGCCTACCAATGGGTTGTTCATCATCCTGTAAAATCTTTGAACTGTTCTCCTCTGCATTACAATGGATTTTGAAGGAAAAATTTGGTATAGTCAATGTTGTAAAATTTTTAGACGACTTCTTGTTCATCGAAGAAAAGTTTCATCAATGTAAGAACAGCTTACAAACCTTCATCACTTTATGTAATGAATTGGGTGTTCCTCTAGCTCCCCATAAAACAGAAGGGCCATCAACTAGTATTGTTTTCCTTGGTATTGGGTTGGATTCCCAAAAGATGCTAGCTTTCCTTCCTCCAGATAAGTTAGAAAGGTATTCAAATGAAGTCAAACTTTGTCTATCAAGAAATAAAATAACACTCAAGGAACTACAATCACTGTGTGAGAAACTTCAATTTTCAACTTCTGTAATCAGGTCAGGGAAAGCTTTCCTCAGAAGAATGTACGATATTCAAATAGGAATAAACAAACCCCACCATTTCATTAGAATAACGTCAGAAGTTAAACAAGATTTAGAGATTTGGTACCATTTCCTGGAAAATTACAATGGCCAGTCAATTATCAGGAAACCCCCCTTTGGGGATTCCAATACCCTTCACATGTGGTCTGACGCTTCCAAACTAGGTTTTGGCGCTACCTATGGCACACAATGGATGCAAAGTAAATGGCCAGAAAGTTGGGCAAAACTAAACATTGCATTATTGGAAATCTTTCCTATACTTGTGCTTGTTGCCTCGTTTGGTCCAAAAATTCAAAATTCTAAAATTCTATTCCACTGTGACAACTCTGCTGTCGTAGCTATAGTTAACAAACAAACATCAACGGATAAACTAATTATGAAAGTTGTCCGTCCATTAGTACTTCTTCTATTAGAATATAACATCAACTTGAAAACTGAGCATATTCCAGGGGTTAATAACGTTCTTGCCGATTCAATTTCTCGGTTTCAGGTACATCCTGCACTACTACATCAATATGGCATGCAGCATTCACCAATACCAATACCACCACACGTCAGACCAGAAAACTTTTCACTTTTTTAAAACAGATTTTGGACAAGTCTATGTCAAAATCAACAATTCGCTCATACACAAGGCATTGGCATTATTTTCAATTGTTTTTGACCAACCGCTTACAAGCTACTACTGCTTTACCTATACCTTCCCTTCATATCGCTCTATTCATTGCACATCTGCATGACAAAAACTTGGCAAGCAGTACAATAAGATCTTATATAACTACAATATCCTTCATGCATAAATTAGGCAACTTCACTGACCCAACAAAGGCTTGTTTGATAACAAAAACGCTTTTAGGTCTAAAGAATTCACAGATACAGCTCTCACAACGCTTACCAATAACCAAAAACATATTGCAAAAAATCATTCAAGCCATATCATTTGCAACCAATGACCGCTATGTTAAAATTGTATATACAGCGCTATTCTTATTCACTTATCATGCCTGCCTTAGAGTGGGAGAGGTAGCTCAATCATGCCAAAAAATGCATGCATTGACTCTAAATCAGATAACTCAGATCAAAACTAAATCTGGTTTTGGTTATAAAATCAAATTTCTCTCCTACAAACACTCAAAAAATCAAACACCTACTTTCCACTTACTCCTGTCTAACAAAAACCTTTGCCCTGTGGCCGCGTTGTCTAGCTATCTAGCAGTAAGGCCCACAGGTCAAGGATCGTTGTTTATACATCAAAACAAAAGATCAGTTACTAGACAGCAAGTAAGTCAATTTCTGAAACTATGCCTAAAATTACAAGGTTATGATCCACAACACTACAATACACATTCTCTCAGAATCGGTCGAGCCACTCAGCTTGCAAATGACAATACACACAGCAACATCATTAACGCAACGGGTAGATGGAAAAGCTCAGCTTACCATAAGTATATTCAACCCTCCTATTTTGTCTTACCAAATTAAGATTGCGGTACAGTGTACACATATGCTATTTAATTAATCACTACTATATTGTTACCCCCCTTGTTTCCGTTTCTTTGGGCTGCCAGTACTGTTTATTGTCACAAACAGTACTTCTTGGCGCACTCTAACGAGGTCAGTACGAAAATGGCAAATAATGCCTGTTGCTATCTAGCTTCCTAGTAGTTACATGCTTGTCTGCTATTTTCGTTCCTGTTTATCACATCAACTTGTTCATCACAATTGTGCAGTGGTTAAATACCAAATTAGCATATGTAATGGTTACTGGTATATTATTTACCATATTTATTGTAGTAATATTTATAGCAATTATCACATATTAAATACAATGGTATGTATGTATATATATATAATCTCATATATGTTATCTTGTAAATACAATTTGATTATAATAAATTATTTATTTATCCATATGCGCGTTACTGGTTATGACACAAAAAATCCACGTTTGGCGTGCAAGTCATGCCAAACGAATTTTTGTGCTGTGACCTGGCGCCATCTTTTGGTTGGTCACAAAACTACACATCCGGGTAACTAGGTCACCAAGGAAGTGACGTATTGCTTGTGATGTAAACAATACAGACTGAACGCAAAGATCGTTCAGTCAGTATTGAAAATTACACAGCAGCCACCGAGGCTGTTGTTGTATAGTAATTTTAAAGATCCAAATTAAGTTGTTTATAGACTATTTCGCCTCGCGCATGCGCTGGTTGATATACTCGATAGCGAGTTCTACCAGTATTTTCACAGAAACAGAAACAGAAACTTATTTATCATACGTTCTATTTTTTGGCACTCGCTGTTGGACTCCCACTGGTAACATGGGGGGGGGGGGGGAGGGTGTTGATTGATTAGATCCATTGTCTGCAGTGTAATCAATGCTGCGCCATAACAACTAAAGCGTGCCTATTCTTTGCAAGAAATCATATGCGAACAGACTCTCCTAATGTCTTGGCAGGTGCTCGATTAGTCAGGTCTTTAGCAAATGTCGGAAATTGCTGCTTCAGAACTTCTTTCTAAGATTATTATACACTTCAACCATTGTCACCTGCTGACTTAGGGCCAATACACTATTTAAACATGTACATAATTCATTGGTATAAGTCTGGCCGTGACACTCGCCTTAATTATTACGCAAGAAATCCACTCCAGTGAATTCACCGGACTGCAGACGGCAATTTTTTACTATTGGGTGGTACCGTGTCTCGGAAAGGCAAATAACACAAACATCAATAAACAAAAAGGATGGCCTGATAGAGACACAAACCGGGTCTACTATAAGGTGGGCCTGAACTTTTCATTTTTTTTTGTGATTGATGCTGGTGATAACTCATGACTGAGAACTAGAAACTAAAACAACAAGAGCAACGTCAATGGTTTAGTTAGTGGTCAGAATAGTTTGATTGTGTTTTTTAATTCATTTACTTATCTTTTTATATTCTATGCCTCTAAACCTCCTGCACATCATTGAGTATGACTTAGAACCCAAACCCGTGCTGTGCACGGGGGCCTGCTAGTAATAATTATTAATGATGATAATGTGATGATAATGATTCCTCTTACGCTCAATAGATGGCGACACGTGCTTTGCACTTGCATTCTCGAAACATTATTATTTAAATCAGTATCAGGCATTTTCATACAGATATAAACATTTCATATAAAGTTCTCTCTATTGCATCTGCATCCGTGTGGTTGATCATTGCCATACATATTAACCTGACATATTCAGGCATAGCCTACCGTCGTAGTGTCCAAATGTTAGGCAATCGCTAAGCAGCTGGCCAGAATAATTACCGATCCCTCTATCACGTGACCATCAGAGATATCGCCACTCATTCCGCCATCTTGGTGTCCACCTCCCCTCATTTCCTGCACACTGGAGAAAAACGACAGGGGTCTCTCTTGGCCCTTTTTGACGAAGCATTTGGATACACAGCACTAGGTGACAGACCATAGGATGTCGGGACAAAGTATTACGGATCGTGTTATTGCGGCCAAACACAGCATTGCCGGCCAGGGCCTTGCTAAGTCGGTCTGCAAAGCCACGACGGAAGAAGTAATGGGCCCGAAGAAGAAACATTTGGATTGTAAGTACCATTCATTAGCATTGTAATTCGAAAAATTAGTTGCGTTCACGCCTCTAGATCTTTTGATATTTGTAAGCAGTTTTGAATTGCATTGTCCACAGGGTGACCAGTGTTTCGTTTCCCTCTGGAAGATGCTCATACATATTAATTAATGTGGCTTAGATATAAATGAAGAGAATTTCTAAATCGATGTCCTGCAAAACAGGTTGAGCAGTCATGTCTTATCATGAGCTGTTGTTGCGTTCGAATAGTCTGATGACATCAACTATTGGCACACTGGTGTTGTACAATGTTTACTGCAGTAATAAGTCTAATGAGTAAATGACTGTCTTGCGCCGGTTCATGCTATCAGTCAGGAGGGTTTCGTACTAGGGTGTGTTGAGGAGCTAGGCGGGTTGACACTTTGACAAGGGGGAGTGTCTGTGATTGTATGTCATTCTATTCAAGATCTTGTGTTGACACACTGGTGAAGAGTTTCTTCTTATTATATATCATTTCTAGTGGGTGGGGTTGTCATCAATGAATTATTTGCCAAGCTGCAAATGTAGATCCTAGCTACAATGTGTCATCAACGACCAGTGTTGGACAGGCGACATTGCTGTGTTACCTAAATTGACCTATGGGGTCATTGGTCTGATAACTGAGTAAATTTGCAAGCAGACATGCCTCTTTTGTGGCAAATGAGCAATATTTTGGTTTGACAAAGTGAGCATATTTAAGGCTTAAATGAGGTATCCCAGACCGTATCCCAGACCATTCTTATTAGGAAGAAATCTAGGGAATATACAAATGAAATCTATTAGGCCATAATATTATTAATAATAATAAGCCATATTTAACATATTTAAGCAGATTTTTTAATGAAAGAAATTTATCACTTAGGCAGCCCTTCATGGATTTTTAGTTTCCTGGATCTTTTCGGACCATTTTTGCAGAGTCGGTAGGAAGGTACTTAAATAAAATAAAGATCCTGTTTGTCTTTTCTTGAACGCAAGCATTACCTAGTTGGAAATTTCGTATTTAAACAGAATTGATACTCACACATGTATGAACTGGTCTTTCACAGCGGCATGGAACAGGTGTGAACAGGGTCTTAGCCAGGGTGTCTTTTCCCTGGTCCACGAAAAATACCTATTTTGAGGGGAAAAGACGCCCTATCTTTTGGTCAGAATTTTTTGAAAATATCAATTATAAGTAGATATTTTATAAAAGTCTATTCTTAAATGATAACTAGAACATTTGTTAAAGAAATAAAGCATATACTTACTTGATTTGTCAATGTACATGGTCAGTATGATGACTTATTTTTTTCCAACAAGGGGGTTTCCAGGACACCCTGTCTTCTTGAAACCCCATTTTGGACACCCTGTTATGAAAATCCTGGCTAAGACCCTGGGTGTGAAGACTGGATCACATGGTTTATTTTGTGTTTTCCGAGTTTTTAAAAAAATGACATTGAACTATTGTTTTATCTAGTTAATTAAACATCTCACTGAACAAATTATTTATTCCTCAGGCCAAAAAAAGGTGTTTGGTTCCTATTGCATCCTACAAAATATATAGGTAGGGTAGGTAGGGATTTATTTGTTTCTTTTATTATCTTTATTCTTTAACTTACACAATTCCCTGGCAATGGATGGCTTCAATAAAAGTTTGCCTTGTTTTAATTGTCTTTGTATATCAGACATGGGGTAATAAGTAATAGGTAATAGAAAAGTAATAGGTAATAGACCGATTTTCAAAGTAATAGCCTGTAATAAGTAATAGATAGTCAAAATCTTCAAGTAATAAGTAATTGTAATAGCCTGACCCCAAAAGTAATAAGTAATTTTCTATTACTTTTCTATTACTTTCCCCATTTATGACCAATAAATCAACTGTACAGTAAACAAGTCACTTTTCCATATGACTCCATAGTCCTATCCATACAGATACAGGATTGTCACTCCTTGTCTCAAATAGCTTGAATTTGAAGTGAAGGATTGATTTCAGTAACAAGTCTGTGAAAAGGTTTAGTAATTCATCTGAAAGGCAGTAGAATTTATTCACTGCATCTCCTACAGGGTAATGTTGTCTAGGTACTTCAATCTAGGTCAGAGGCCAAAGGAAGTTGATTTAATTGCAATTTGATAAAGATAAGAATAGCTGCCATTAGGTGTACACTGGAACTGAGTGCAAAGAGCTGTAGAATCCCCAATGAGAACTACAAGGCTCTGAGATAAGCTGCCCATCCTTATTCTCAATTCCTCTTATAGGATAAGTATGGATGCCCTGCCTACAGGGTTTAAGACAGCAGGGTGTCAGAGTTATGTGGACACTCTAACCCTCAAAAATCCCCCCTCAAGACATCCCCAAAATGTATGAGTTATTTCTCAGAATGGTTCTCCTTGATACTTTAAAGGCTACCTGAAAGCTCTGTTTCATAGCCGCCATATTCACCTTTTAAACAATATAATCAAACCTCATTAGGCACAGTTCAGCAGTTGAGCTCTAATCATGGTGACTTTGTAATGATCCCTTTGTCATATTGTGTTATTTAATACTTAAATGACTAGATGGTCTCCTATGTACAAACAACTTGCTCAACTTACATTCCAGCTTATTTCTGACTGTATGTATGTGACAAATAGTTATTATGAGATATGAATAATTATATGTGGATTTCCAGTTGGAACTGGTAGACTTCAAGACTTAGGGGTATCATCATTTCCATGAATGATCTAGGTCGATGAAACCCCAGGTGATTAAAATTGCAATTGTAACTTCCTGTAGCTACAGACACTGTCAATCCTCACCTGCACATGCATGTACATGAGGATTTTTGAGCATACTCTGAACTCAAGGCGACCAAATGTTATGCTCATTTGAAAGGCTTTTTGGATAGGTGAGCGAGTTGTTTATCAGATTATACTGTATAAAGTATTGTGGGTTTGGTATTTTTCAATATCTCTTTAATTTGAAGACCTCTGTAGGCTTTAGGTTTCCAAGAGGCCTGCCTCAAGCTACACATACTCTCTTATTGTCAAATGCATAGCAGACCGCCTTAGGTAGAACATTTTCTAAATCATGTGAATGCAAGGTGCACATTTGTTCTATACTGAATTACTGAGGGATTTGTGCATTAGTCTTTGCTCCAGGACTTAAATACTAGGACACCCCTGTTTGCCTTCATCAATCAGTACCTTTGATTCAGATGAACCCTTCTTGTCAACAAGGTATTTAAACAAAGCAGTGTCCACCTTGTGTATAGTAGACAAAATATTTATCATTACTGGGGTCAGTAATCTTTGTGGGATTATAGAAATACAGGTCCCCATTTCCAGGTAGGGAACCGCTTTCTATTTTTGATATGTATTTATCCACATTAAACTCTTCATTTCAGAACTATCAGCATATTACACACATTAAGAAGTATTAAACAGCTGTTATAAAACATACTCATACTGAATAAAAGATAAGTTATGACATTTTGACAAAGGGTCTCATTCACAGTAGCTAGAAAAGTAATAAGTAATTGTAATATATTACATTTCAAAAGTAATTGTAATTGTAATAGGGATGGTGATTTTCAAAAGTAATTGTAATAGGGCCAATACAAAGTAATTGTAATTGTAATATATTACTTTCAAAAGTAATTGACCCCATGACTGTTGTATATGCAACTTAATTGTTAGGGCTGTGCTCATCAGCCATTTTTTTGCGATCCAATTAATTGCCTAATTTTTCTCGATGTCGATTTTCTCGATGTCGATTTTCTCGATTCGATTCGCGGTAGTGCTTGGAAAAGTGTGGTGGGGGCCGGACCAGCACCATGTAAAATACATTGCGTGGCCCTCTCCACACTTTTCCAAGTACTACCGCGCGCCTTAGTATCTATCGGAGTGCAGTTTCAATAGCGGCCGGCTCAGCGCCGCAGTCTCTTTAATGAATAGGGTAGGCTCTTTTGTATTTTGGGGGTAGGGAAAACAATGGAGGTAGGGGGGCCGTATCGAGTTCGGCAATCGATGTCCTCTCATGTTGAACATCGATCTTACGACTTTGCCGATCCATCGATGTCGTGCGTAGTATCGAGCCCAGCCCTAGTAACTGTTCATGAATCCAGAAATTGATGATAATGGTTGGAAAACTGATATTTGGGACAGCGGTGCTCCCGCTGGTGACGGTACTGATTTTAAGTTAACCTGTCTCTGAATTTTGTTACGGTTTTTGTGTAGGAAAAGTCCATTTTCGAGTAGGATTGGCAAAAAAAACTGGGTAGGGGACAGTAGGGTAGGGTAATAGGAACCAAACATATTTTTTATAAAGGTAAAGGTATTCGGTTTATAGTCTTGTATCCACCGAAGCGCTCACACGACCTTCCTCCCCTAGCAGGCACTGTACACACGGATAGGGATGGGGATCGTTGAGAATTCTACGGTTCTGTTCGAGTGTTCGGTTCTCGGTTTTGCTTCTACTGTTCGATTTTATCACGGTTTCCTAAACGGTTTATTAACGACATTTCTTGGATACGAAACTACGCAATGGAATGCGTGGCTGAACTTGCCTGAACTGGAAAGTTCCTATATACTAGCTCCCTGGCCACTTTCTCTACGCTCAGAAGGCTTCTGAGCATAGTGAAAGTGGGCAGGGTACCAGACTTGAGAGATTTTGAAATGGCTGTTTGATCATCGCGCTTGGCAGACATTGTGAGGCCGGCGAGGAGGTAGGTGCTGACAGTTTTATTACGCCTCCAGGAACCCTGTGCATGCATAGAAATCCAAACTGTTTAGAGGGAGGTCCGGTGTTTGACTGGTTAACCGCAATGCTCAGGCCGGTTTGAACCGGTTTCCGGTCCCCATCCCTACACACGGAAACCATTTCAATCCCCCGGGGATATTTCAGAGCAACTGGCAGCATATAGCGCACACGCTCTAAGTACTGCCTTATTTATGCTAGGTACCCATTTTGCAGATGGGTAGACTAAAGCAATATGGAATAAACTGTCTTGCCCAAGGACAGACCAAAGTGCCCCGGCCGGAAATTGAACCAGCGACCCTCTGATTACTAGTCCGACACCTAACCAACTGAGCTACTTTGTCCCATAAGATACTGTTAAGATGGGCCACCCATTTATGATATAATAAAACAAATTAAGACTTTTTTTCCATCGGGTGGCCGGGTTATTTTGTAGTTCGGCGGATCCGTGAAACTACAATTCAATTACGGGTCGCCTTATTATAAAGATGAAGTACTTTTTAGTAGGAGTGTGATCGGTATCCAAGGTTTGGAATTGGAATCGGTAAAAAAAAATTCCGATTCTTTCCGATTCCGATTCCTAACGACGTATGTAGTGGGGAGAATCATAGCATTTAGGTTTAAAAGTGTATCAGATGCTACACTGTTTTAACATTCCCATGCTAATAATTTCATTTTAAGTTAGGAGATTAGATTACCTGGCACACTGAGCTACTGACTGGCGTTGTCCAGGGTCTTAGTCGATATTTTGAAACAGGGTGTCCAAATAGAGGTTTCATAGACTTTTGCGTGTCCAAAGTGTGGTACAAAATACATACTACTAATAAGATAGACCCTATACCTTCACAGATTGTTATTTTTTTAGGCCAGATACTGCTTTGTGTGTCTTATAAAAGTGACACTACAGCTTCTACATCTTCTATCTTCTAAGAAAAGTCATCTTCAACAAATTCTGACATAAACTTTTGGGTGTCCAAACTGTCAAAAAACAGTGTTCTGCGTGTCCAAATGACACGCTGGACGCATTGCGGCTAAGTCCCTGGCGTTGTCTAGTTACTTTGTCATCTTATTGCATTGCAATAATATGACAAAGTAAGCGTCAATTAGTGTCAACATTTTACCAATTCCGGAATCGGAATGATCGCTATGAGATTTTATAGCGATCTTTTCTATGGGATCGTCAATACCATCCGATTCCTTGGTATCGATTACACTCCTACTTTTTAGTTATCATGTATGCTAAAATGCTGCCAATCTCAGATTTAGGAATCCAAGTAATGAACCCAGACTTTTGTAAAAAAATGTTCTTCTGTCTTTTAAAGAAATCCATGATTCTGAGCCAAGTGTCAAATCATGACGTATGTATTCTTAAGTCCATTGTATTTAAATGATGCTTAAGTATTCTTGTGCATCTGTGTAGTGATCACATTGCAGCATGTTAAACTGGTAGCCAGTTGGGCCAGTTATTTTGGTGCTCAGTACCAAAAGCTCATGTATTCATCAATGGAAATTTTGGGAATCTATAATGATCTACCCATTCAAATAGTGTACAAGCCTAGCATATAGTGATGCATAACTGTCTATAATAAGTGAATAGTTTCGGTGCTAATGTTTCATTTCTCCAGGGGATGACCAAATGAGTTGGTCAATCATTGCTTTTGTACTGTTACAGGAGCAGGTACCCTAGCCCCATAATTTATTTCGTTAGGTCTCGTAATTGCCGGCAATATTGGTCTGGCTGGCACATGTTGTAAAACGCGACAATTGATCATTGCAAACATGCTCAAAAAGAAGGTATATTCAGTGATTTTTAAAGGGGTTATTGGTATTTTGCTGAGTCAGTCCCTGGCTAGTTAGTTGTGAAGGGTGGAGGTATGGGTAGGAGGCAGTCATGCACACTTGCTCTCTAACAGTTCAAGGATGACTGTACTTGTCCCATAGCTTCTGACCTGCTTCTCAATGCTTAGGGGAAGAACTCATTCGGAGGAATTGATGCGCAGCATTTATCATCTATTGATCAGTCTTAATATGTAGAAAAAAGCTCCACCTGCATAGTTGCTCACCTGCATAGTTGCTCACCAGTCTTGCTAATATGTGCAGACATGTCAATTTGACCTATATTTCCAGTCATGCCCATATGAGTTGACATCTTCGAGTCTTTGGCACTTTTTGATAGCCTGTTTATTTTAGCTGCTTGCCAGGGTTGAAATTAAGTTAAGCTTGCTGCGAGTATAAGTATGAAAGGATTTGGATTGTGGTCTCGAAAACATCGTAACCCATTCATGCTTAACTATCTCCTTGAAAAGTAACGATGGTCCTGTGCTATTTAAAAAAAGCAACCCAAATATTACAATGTAATAGGGCATTATTGAGCTGCTACACACATGAATAGGTGTAATGCGAATGCATTTATGTCTGGTAATATTACCGTAAATTCTCAGAAATCTAGACCACCCTAGGTATTTGACCACTATAATTATTTTGCACTAAATAGGAAATCTAGGCAAAACTTGCTCTATCGCCAGTTTCCATCTGCAAAATATGGGCCTAGCTGTAAATCTAGCTGATACAATATCAAGGTACTTTCAGAAAACATGCCTGTAAGATTCCTGTATGCCTGATAGCAGGGATCTTTGTGCATGCTTGCAATCAATGGTCAATAGGATGGAAGCAGCCATACCACAAGGGTCTTGGCCAGGATATTGAAAAAGCCTGTCTGAAATACAACATTTTGATTAGGCCTAAAAAAAAATTGTTTGTTTCCTGTAACCTGACCGACCCTAACATTTCATGTCCGACCCTACGTCTTTTTATCCATATCTTAGCGAGTTTGTACTGCCTTGTCACTCACTGCCTACTTGACCTGTTTGTCGAGAGCGGTACCTCAAGAGATCACATAAAGAGATAACACTCTCAACAGAGTTCAACTGCCCACTATTAACCACCTTCTTGGGAGATTAAAAGCAGATAAGCACGTTGCCGACAATGCCGGCTGTCCACTGCCGTGTTGCAGCTATGAGCGCTGATTGCGTAGTGCTCCCGTTATCAGCCGGTTGCTAAACAATAAACAAACTCAAGTCAAGTCACTTTATTTGTCTATTCAAGTATTTGTACAACCTCTTGTGTTTGTGAGAGATCGTTACTACTGTGATATTAGAGCATGCGAATTGTATTCATACTATCAGATGTCATGATACGTTTGCAAAGCAAAGGAACAGAGGCAACACTGAGGTACTTCTCAAGCCTAACCCAGTCATCTGGAACAGAGGCAGAAGGTAAGATTATTAACTATATCACTAACCTGGGATGCCACCAGGGGGGTCCATTAGGAATGTGATCGGTATCCAAGGTTTGGAATCGGAATTGAAAAATATTCCGATTCTTTCCGATTCCGATTCCTACCGACGTATATAGGGGGAAGAATCATAGCATTTAGGTTTAAAAGTGTATCAGATGCTACACTGTTTCAACATTCCAATGCTAATAATTTCGTTTTTAGGTAGTAGATTAGATTACCTGGTGTACTGAGCTACTGACTGGCGTTGTCTCGTTACTTTGTCATCTTATTGCATTGCAATAATATGACAAAGTAAGCGTCAATTAGTATCAACATTTTGCCGATTCCGGAATCGGAATGATCGCTATGAGATTTTATACCGATCTTTTCCATAGGATCGTCGATACCATCCGATTCCTTGGTATCAATTACACTCCTAGGGTCCATATATTTTGTCATACATAACATGGGTTTTAAGGTAAAATTAATGCATGTTTATTACCCCTGCCCTGATAAAGGTGGCGGGAAAGGGGGACGATTTGAACAAGTGATGGGATCTCATTCTTACGAACGAGATTACCGTCACACACACTGGAGTTCTGCCCAAATTTTTTTTCAAGAGTAAAAAACTTAGTGATTTTTGACCCTGATGTTCACCCCTGTTAAAACAAATAACATACTATTACTTCTTTCTGAACATGAGTCAAAATCAATAAAACTACTTTTTTTTTATTGAGGATGGGCCTACATATCTTCTACAATTGTCTGGGATTTCCCCTACTGCTAATAATTGACTCCATCGGTGTTATCCTGCACTGCCAAGGAAGTGTGGGGGGGGGGGGGGGGGGTTGCTTTTGGGCATAATTCATTTGACTCTGCTTTCTCTCTATCCTGCATTTATTTTACTGTTCAACCTAAACAAAGTATACATTTCCTGAAAGCTCTTCTAATGAGGAATACTTTGAAAGTAAAAGAAGTACCCCAGGGCTCAACATTAAGAAAAAACGTCATAAGCCCAGCAGGGCTAGTTACCGAAACTTTTACTAGCCCTGAAATATTTTTGCTAGCCCTGATATTAATGACAACTCTTTTCAAATAGTGACCTCTGTTGATATCATAGCCTCTGTTGAAAAGAATAAAGTGTATTTTTGTAAATTGAGTTATATTATCATCCAGGTAGTCAGAGCCAAAGGAGGGCTTCATACTTTTTTAAGCGCTGATATTCTAATTCTATCTAGCCCCTCAGGGCTACTCACAGGTTGAATTTACTAGCCCTGACTCTCAATAACTAGCCCGGGGCTACGGGGCTAGCCTTAGCGTCGAGCCCTGTACCCTCTAAGCAGGATGTCATATTTTATATTGGGGTTACTTCCTAGGAAATATTACCATATAGACAATTCAGCCTACCCGTACAATGTGAGGTTAATACCTTTGACTCTAGCCTGCATTTATTTGACAATTCAGTAGTGTTGGGACGATCATCGATTATAATCGACGCTTACTCGGTTGCGTCTTTCATAATGATTTATCGATAATGAAACTGGTTATCGATAATAATCGGAAAATACGACACCTAGCGGCGAAACATGAAACTAAAAGACCGGCAAGTTGTCAGCTTTCTCGCTATGAAACTAAGCTCCAAAACACGTTAAAAGGAAGTAACAGTGTTCCAAAATGTAGAAAGATTATTGATCTTACGAACCATGTACTTGTATTTAGGTACCAATTCAAATTAAGGATGTTGGGGATGCAAACTATCTAGAGCAGATCGTAAGAGCTTATTTGGTGCACTTTCACTCTTTCTAAGGAGTGTTACGAAAGGTGCACATGTTTCAAATTCACGTCTTGGAACTAATTGGTGCATCATGATTACCGGCAAGAGAAGATAACAATACTAGCAATATCGTGGCAAGCGTGAGCTATATAATTGAGTAGTGCTCACTTAATCATACAATAAAACAATAAACCAACTGAGTCAAGAGTTAAGTCATTTTATTTGTCAATTCAAGTATTTATACACCCTGTAGTGTTTGTGGGAGATCGGCAAGATTGTGACATTAGCTTGTGCGAATAGTGTTCAAGTTACATGTAGCAGACGTTTGAAAAACAATGGAACAGAGACAACAGGTACTTCCCAAGCCTAACCCAGGCATCTGGAACAGAGATAAAAGGTAATATTATCTGATATATCACTAACCTGGGATGCCACCAGGGGGGTCTAAAGATTTTGTCATACATAACATGGGTTTAAAAATAATGCATGTTTCTTGCCCCTGCCCTTAATCAATGGTGGTGGGAAGATCTGTGATCTCATTCTTACGAACGAGATTGCGGCCCGACACACTGAAGTTCTGCCCAAATTTTTTTTTCATGCTAAAAAACTTAGTTATAGCACATGTTTACCCATTATTGACATTCTTTACCTTTATCTTTTAATAAGTAATAGGCTAATAGCAAGCAATTTTCATATAGTCTATCACATAATTTTGCTCTCTGGACCTGTACCCAATTACCAAAAAAGTGCGATGAACCGATTATGATCGATAATCGATCGGTTGGCTGTAACTGATTATCGATCATGAAACTGCAACCGATTCCCAACCCTACAATTCAGCTATCCTAGCTTTATCGTTCACAGCACCTTACTTTACCAAACCAGTCCTATTCTTAAGGGCCCTCTGAGGACACAGTCGCTGTTGAGTGTACCTCAGCATGATTTATTTCCATCACACTTACCGTGTATACTGCAGATCCAACTGTCACTCACCTTTTAGGGAGTACAGTATCCTAACAATTTTCGGGGCTGACAACCTTTTATATCCTTTGAATGTGATCTATGCACCTGACTCACTACCCTACTACAGGGACTTATTTAAAGTACTAGTAATGGGTACCCAGGTCATTTCTGGGATGTTATACATCGTGCATTTGTAGATTAAAAACGCATAATAAAAGTGTAGTATTCCTAGTATTAAGCGAGATACAGAGCATAATTGCTCTGACACCCATAAAATACGCCGATGGCGGCAAAACTTGGCTGTGACGTCACGGGTGGCCTTCATGCAGGATGGCGTCAAATCATATCGCGATGGAAATTACATATTGACATATTGCTTTGGGCTGCCTCTTGGTCCAGGAGTGTCCAATTTCTACAACAGTTATATTTTTTTAATGCATTAAAAGTGCTCTATTACTTGATACGTTTTTGTGACGATTGGTCGCATAAAATAGCATTTGTCAGCAGTTTAGGGTAGTCCCTACATCACATGAAATTGCTCTATATAGGATAACGCAATTGTCTCCTAAGCTTGACAATAAGAACTGTCGCAGGTTAAGATACTTGATAACCTAGTGGTTTTGTGAAATGTTGCATAAATGTACTTATTACGAATTTCCAAAAAAATACACAACTATTCCTTACAAGTCCCACTCTTAGTTATATAGATCGACATTTGCGATTCCTTCTTTCACCTAAACTTAAGTCTGTCTGACACAAGCTTAACCGAACGGTCTCTCCTCTTTGATGTATATGCTATACAAACTTGATAAACTTCTTGGGAGCACTAGGTCGAGTTTTATAAACATACTTTCTGCCCCAACACCGCAAAATGTAGATTTTGCCCATTATGTGCCCATATTAAAATTGCGCATGACATCGCTCACATTTCAGTTGTACCGAAGTTTGCAATGGGTCAATTTTACAATGGGATTCATGAGCAAATTCATTTTGCTGAGTTGAGTCAAAAAAATATGTTTATATACATGTACATACATAAACGACTATATATAATATGTGTTTATCAGAGGTTTGCCAAGGTTGGATGCCAGTGGCGAACACAAACTTTTTGTAACAAAACAAGGAAAAAACGGTCAGTCAAGCTTGGGTCAGACAGACTATAGACTGTTCATAAACAGTGACAAAGGACCACTTTTTGAAAAAAAAAATAATGGCACTAAATGGCCTTCATTTATTAATTCATTCCCACCCAACCACGCCCTCAAAAATACGCTACAGTACTGAAATCTACATGGAGCTTATAATGTAGCTCTACATTTCGGCTAGCTCAACATGTCACTTCCGATTTCTCGGCCGTTTGCGGTCGGATTTTAACGAAATAAACATCGCTATTTTCACAATTAGATATCCCTTCAAGATAGAAATTATCATGAAAATTGCGTAATCCACATTGAAGTGGCAGCGAGGGAAGTCGACCATGCCTTCATGTGACAGTGTCTCCCGAATGAGACCATAACAAATGCCGTTGTTGTGTTTAACTAGCGATTTCTCAGCCGTTTTTTGAGTTGATTTTTACGCGATAAAGTTTGTTTGGACCGCACTCAGATATTCCATAAGCATATAAAATATCAAGGCAATCGCTATATTAACGATGAAGCAGCATCGAGGAAAGTACAGCTATGTTTACGAGCGACTATTCCGCTCAGTGTAAAAAGAGATGACCTAAATCCCTGAGGGCCACCCTTTACGTCACTGCTGCACAGCCTCGTTTTCAGTCGTTTTTCGGCGGGAGATTTTTTTCTCAAAATTGGCACTTTGGAATCACAAAAAGAATTACTAAACATAACTTTTTGGTTCTTCAATCTACTAACTTATATTTTATAAGTAATGAAGACCACACTTTTGAAAAGAAAAATGTATCTTTTTTACTAGTTACTAGTACTTTAACAACAAATGAATTTTTAAACACACATGTAACACAGAACACAAAATTATTTTATTGTGCACCTAGATCATGTCACTCATTCAACAGAAACTAGACAAAAACAAAACCGGTGTAACAGGAAATTTCCCCCCACCCTGAAAATTTACCCCCCCCCCCCCCCCCCGGGGTGAATTTTCCTGGGAAAATTCACCCCCCGGGCGGTGAAAACTGTCCTTAGGGTGAAAACTGCAAATCTACCTCCTGACAGGGGGTATTGGCATTTTCTTAGAAAAAAAATAATTGGAGGGTACAAATTCCTAGGAAAATTGCCCCCTGGGGGGTACAAATTCCTAGGAAAACCTCCCCCCCGGGGGGTGAATTTCCCTAGGAAAATTCACCCCCCGGGTGGTGAAAACTGTCCTTAGGGTGAAAACTGCAAATCTACCTCCTGTATTGGCATTTTCTTAGAAAAAAAATAATTGGAGGGTACAAATTCCTTGGAAAATTGCTCCCTGGGGGGTACAAATTCCTAGGAAAATTGCCCCCCGGGGGGTACAAATTCCTAGGAAAATCTCCCCCCCCCCCGGCGGGGGGGGGGGGCAGATTTGCCTGGTGGGGGGTATTTTTCCTAGGGGGGGGGGGGGGGGAGAATTTCCTGGGAAACCTAGGAAATTTCCCCCTCCTCCAGTCCAGATGTTCACAAGTCCAACATGCTGTCCGGGAATGGGGTGGAGGTGGGTTGTTAAATGCAAATGAC
The DNA here is from genome assembly GCA_963942565.1 of Maea johnstoni. NCBI lineage: Eukaryota > Metazoa > Annelida > Polychaeta > Spionida > Magelonidae > Maea > Maea johnstoni. The sequence continues at coordinate 33,993,643 of OZ012684.1, forward strand.
TGTGCATCAATTCCCCTCCTTTTTGAATATCTTTACCTGCTGCAACTGCCCTCACCCTTTTCAGTGGCTTGGGACACTCTCTGCTTTCTCACGATGATTCATCTTTTCAAAATTTAAAAAATAAAACCAAAATGCCAAAACCAAATAGCATTACAACAGAAAGAATATTTTGATATGGTGGTTAAATAGAATGAATTATAATTTTTGCTAAAACTATGATCTAAACTACACGGAAAGGAAAGCAGGGCAGGTTTGCAGTTGCACAAAGCACATGCAGCACACATAAGCAGGCATGTCTAGGGCTAGGTTGTGTGTCATCCCCTACAGAAGAAGAAAAGATACATAAGAAACAAGTGACAGGAAACATAAGTGACAGGTAACATAACTGACAAGAAGCATGTGACAATGTTGATTATAAATACACAATGTAATAGGTGAATGAAATGTGTTTTTTCAGAATTTTTCCAGGACACCTACCGCTAAATACAAAAAAAAAAAAGAAAAAAAAAAGAAGATTAACCTACCTACCCACCCTATTTTTTTTGGAACCGTTACAGGAAACAAACAATTTTTTTTAAGGCCTTATAAACCATTTTCTTTAAAAAATTGTTGCATTGTTAGTAGGGCTGGACTCGATTGCAAGGACACCGATGAATCGGCAAAGCCATAAGATCGATGTTCAGCATTAACGGTAATCGAGTGGTGAACTCGATAAGGGGGTCCCCAACCCTAGTACTAAATACACATTATACACAGATAAGAGGCCACTAAATGCCAATTATACACAGACAGTGCTGTGTGAACGGTCATTTTGCTGATAGCGTAACCCACACCGCAATCTACTACGCATATGCCACAAACTGGGTTATCAAATTTGATGTCGTAAAATTGAAGGATGCCACCAACTGGGTCCAAAGTTCATGTCGTAAAATGACTCCAGCTTGCGAGAACATGAAATTAGGTCATCTTTATATAACCTGCTCCTGGCACTAAGTTACAAGTTTGTGGCCAGGTAATGTGTATAACTTAACTTTTAAGCTGGGGGGGGGATGGCTGTATCTTAAAATGATTTCTCTCTCTTCATTTACAAATTTCTGTGACTTAAAGGGGGATGTCTTTTGTTTTATCATTTTAATTGTTTCTTGTATGTATATGTGAGTATGTGAACTTTGCAAAGTATATAGCCTAACCATTAGGGAAATAATTTATCTAGGTGAATACTTATCAAAAATGGGGTTTCTCTCAGTGGAATGTTTCTCAGTAGAATAAAAAATTAAACATTGGTACAATGACTAAAGCATACAGAATCGAGAATCGAATCGAGAAAATCGACATCGAAAAAATTTAGTCAATTAATCGAATCGGGAAAAACTGGCTGTTGAGCACAGCCCTAATTGTTAGCAAAGCTGATTGTGATAGTGGTGAGGGCGTTGCTGATGTGATAGTGGGGAGGACCTTGCTGATTGTGATATTGGTGAGGACGGTGCTGATTGTGATATTGGTGAGGACGGTGCTGATTGTGATAGTGGGGAGGACAATGCTGATTGTGATATTGGTGAGGACATTGCTGATTGTGATAGTGGTGAGGACAGTGCTGATTGTGATAGTGGTGAGGACAGTGCTGATTGTGATAGTGGTGAGGACCTTGCTGATTGTGATAGTGGTGAGGACCTTGCTGATTGTGATAGTGGTGAGTTGAAATCTCCTATTGTCCTGTGTAACATAGAGTAAATACTGCGGAATGCCCCTGGTGAGGATGGTGCTGATTGTGATAGTGTTGAGGACAGTGCTAATTGTGATAGTGGTGAGGGTTTTTCTTCGCACTTGTTTAGAACTGCAATTTTGAAAGATCAACATTTTGGCATTTTTTTTGCATTCTCCTCACCACACTTTACACAATTAAAATAAATACTTTTAGTTGATGGATTTTCATAAATCTTTCATTTTCTTGAAGCCACGAAAGAGATTTATTTAATGATATCAATTTGAAAACAATTTTTTGGGGGGTTTATAGGACAGTCTTAATAGGAAATAAGTGCAATGTCTAGTGTCAATCGATTGTGAAATCGAATCACCATAAGCAAATTGCCTGACAACTATAACTGCTTGTACACCACAGAATAAAGACAGCCTATGGAGGATAACAGGGTAGGGAAGTGTCATATGTTTTTATTTATGATTTATGTTTATATTCCATTTCCATTTCGGCCACCATCAGCCAACGAAAATCGTAACTAATAAAAAGTGTACAAGATTTGCGAGAATTTACGGTATGTATATATACATATATATATATATATATATATATATATATATATATATATATATATATATATATATATATATATATATATATATATATATATATATCTGTATACCAAGCAAGTGATAACCATGCCAATAACAAAAAATAACACCATTATCGACCACATACACACCAACATTCATGCGTAACACACCGCCAATGTTCTAAAGACATATTACTCTGACCACAACCTATTTTTTATTTAATTTTAAAACACCAATATTAAATAAAACGCTCATATTCCACATATGCAAAAAATTAAGCCTTCATTATACCTCAAAAATATCAAAAAACAAAACAAAAACAAACAAACAGAAAAACGAATTATTAAAAAAAGAACAATCAGCAAAAAAAACATAAGCGACCAACAACCTCTTGACGCCACTGGCGTCTCTCTTGTTCATTTTAAGGCAGGAGAAACTTGCATCCCACCGACAGCACAAGAGCAATGCATAGTCATTTGTTGCAAAGAATCTATACAGTATGAAGGCCTAGACCCTGTCCAGCACAGCAGCTTGATAAGGGTTAATAAGGGAAGGTGCCTTTTGCATTAACTTAAACGCTATGATGTGCTTTTACTTAACCCATTTATGCTCACAGCGGCCAAAACCAGCCTGACAATTTTGATGAAATCTTTCTTCTTAAAGCATGATTGGCAAAACATTTGAAGGAGAAATGCTGAGCAGAACATTACTAACAACTTTCCGTCAAATATTTAGTAAAATTATCCTCAATTCAAAAGTTTCAGTCAAAAGTATCTTTGACCCAGACAACAATTTCTGGAGGGTGCTTCAGTATTAATGGCTTAAGGAAGCTTGTGGGGTTTATTTCCTAGACTCAGTTTTTCCTCTGCCCTGCTTTTACTTGACGATGTAGCCTATAAAAGGAAATGTTGCCTGAAAGGTCTCCTGAAGAGGAATACATAAAGCATCACAAAATTATGTGAGATTTTTGAGGTAAAAAACTGAAGAAACATGCATATATAGTGTTTACAAAAGGAGCTCCTACACACAATTATGGACTGGAGACCTTCAAATTTCACAGATTTGCAGGAAAAATCAATATGGAAAGAGCTCTCACACTGAAATTTTCAGCTTTAATATTTCAAAACTTTTGACCATTCCCATCGAAATATTATTAGCTATGATTATGCCAAATTTATTAACATTTAATACCCAAAATGCATGTTTGAAGTGCCCATGTTTTGATGAAATCTAATATGGAGAAAAGGGCCAAAAGTAGCTTGTGTGCAAGCCTTTTGGAGCTTCTGTAATAGATGGTCTCTCACTCTTCTCGGTGATGGCTTATACATTCACAATTGCTCTGATTATGTGGAGGAGGGTGTAGGTTGGACATTCATGAATAATTCCAAATTAGCCTCTATTTAGAAATTAACCCCACAGGCCACCTTAACTTTTAAAGGTTTTGACTTAGAACACACAATGTTATTTGGCCACACCGACCCTCTGGGGCCCTTTGTGTCCTCAAGAGGGCCATTGATCATCTAGAAGTTTGCTGCACCAAAGAATTTCAAGCATTTTTGACCTAGATGAGATTTTAGACATTCTGCTATATTACCAATTTGTTTGCCCCTTTCCCTGCAGTAATGTTGTATGGATGTATGTTACAAGCATGATAAGATGAGTTGGCAGTGCCCCAGTCAGGTAAGTGGATTTGTACCATGCTATCTAGAGCAGTAATTCCTCTTCGTCCCCAGAGTCGTCAGTATCCATTAGCCTTGAGAGGATCATCAGCCTGAGGGGTGATAAAGGCAATAGATCTATGAGGTAAGATTGTCTTCCAAAGCATCTCTGCTATTGGAAGGCACATGTATGTGAACCTGCTGATTGTCTCTCTGGGGAGGGGCTGTACCTGCTAAATTGACTGATTTGCTTCTGCAGTGCACCCATAGTCGACAGCTTTAAACATATATAACAAAACAGAAATAGTTATTTTGAAAAACAAAAACAACAATGAAAAAAAAAGGAAAAGAAAAAGAGAAAGACTGGGCATTTAGCTAACTGATATTTCTAAAAAGGTGTTTCAAGTGAGAGCCATTTTTGCTACTGACTCCTAATCTACATTCCTTAGTATTTGCACACAAGAAAGAGAGTCATTGAAATCAAGACCTTAGTCAAACATCAATACCATACTAAAAGGAAAGACAATTGAACTCTTTCAATGTAGAAAGGTTGGAAGAATCAAATGAAAAGTTCTTATCCTTAATAACACTGATGCCTTTTTGTTGCCTTGGCAGGGGAGAAACATGTTCATGTCCAAGGTAACAAAGTTAAAATAGTGCATATTGATTGATTGATCCAGTCGTCCAGCCTGAGAATGTCTTTATGGTTGGTTTCTAAAATCCTCTCAAAGTAGATATGCAATATTTTATGTAAAGGTTCAAACCACCTAGGCTATACTCTTAAGAGACCAATTCTGGCTTGTCTAGTCCTATCTTAGTTGTACATAGTAGAGTATTTATTGCACTTTATTACACATTGTACGATAGTTTCAATTCTATTTGAAGCTGTGCATTTACAGGTTTCCATGATAATCTGCTATGTTCGTTGTGCAGTGGCGACACTCCTTATGGCAGTGAGGTTACTGGGAGGCATATACTTTTGGTTGCATGACTGGTAGCAGCATCTGATCAATACTGCTTTGGATCAATATCCCTGAAGAATCTGCACCTCTACCTACCCAACAGCTATGGCTTAACAACGACCCTCCTCTCAGACTAAATAATATAGACCATGCATAGTGTCTGTGCTTTTTATGTCAAATATTTTCTGGAAATGATCTCTGATTTTCTAATGACAAACCCTGTATTAATCTTATAGATTTGAACATATAGTATATAGAACCCTCTTTTTTATGTGGACAATACCTGAAAAAAGAAATACACAACAAACGAGAATAAGAAGAATAGTTTCATGTGGTATATTTTCTGTTTCAGGGTACAGGGCACGACGTTAACTTTTGCAGCGACTTGCCCCATAGGGCAAGTGAGATTCAATTTTCACTTGCCCTTGAAAAATTGTATATAATAATTTTATATTATTTCATTTAAAACCAAGTAGAACATGGTTCTGGCATGTTAAAGCATATTTTCTAGGACAAGCTTGGATGGCAGACCACACAACTTGCACACATTCTCAAAAGTAAACCTGAAATATACAAAATGTTCTTTTCTAGTGGGGCAAGCAAGATGCAGTTTTCACTTGCCCCACAGCTATAATTTACAAATTCTACTTGCCCGGGGCAATGGGGCAAGCACCAATGTCGAACTACCCGGTAGTACTCAGTTTGCTTTCTAACTTATACTAGGGCTGTGCTCGATAAGCGCGGCATCGAGTGATCGGCAAAGTCGTAAGATCGATGTTCAACATGAGAGAACATCGATTGCCGAACTCGATACGGCCCCCCCTACCTCTATTGTTTTCCCTACCCCCAAAACACAAAAGAACCTACCCTATTCTTTATATTTAAAATGACAGTGGCGCTGAGGCGGCGATAGCCGGCCGCCATTGAAACGGACTGCACTACGAACGATACTATGGCGCGCAGTAGTACTTGGAAAAGTGTGGAGAGGGCCACGTATGCATATTACATAGTGTTGGTCCGGCCCTCAGTACACTTTTCTTAATAAAAGTTCGCGCATTACGTGTATTGATTTAACCCTGGTTCCCGCCTTTTGGGTGCATCTAAGCCAGCAGGAGTACAGGTATTGATAATTTGATGCTAGTATGAAAGAGCTAGTATAGGTAGATGATGTGAACTATTATAAAATGAACAACAATACAATGAACAATAAAATGAACTATAAAATGAACTATGAAACAAATATAGCAAAATAATGAACTACTATAAAATGAACAACAATAAAATGAACTATTAAATGAACTATGAAACAAATATAGCAAAATAAAAGTTTATTAAAATAGAAAGTACAGGTATTGAACTAATGCATGAATTTGTATATTTTCTATTATGTTGATGTTAGGCAGTTTTTTAATCCATATGTTTCAATTGGGATTTTTGACATGTATCCAAGCTATACAAATATTCTCAAGGTTTAGATCCACACACACAATAATAATAATAATAAAAACGATGTTAAGATAAAGAATGATGGGATAGGCTGTACATTTCAACATTTGTTTATTTTCCACATATGGTTTCAAATAAAACCTGTTCCTATAAGTCTTGTTCTTCTTAATTGTCTTCTTTTTCTTCTTTCTTCATTGGCAACATCAGTCCAGGAGCACCCATCTTTAAGTTTAAGCAGTAGTCATTAGTACTTAGGAATAGTCATGCACAAGGGTTTGAAGGTAAAAAGGAAAAGCCCAAAGCCCATAGATAAGATTAATTCAGAAATAAATAATAGTCATAAGTTCACAACATGAATTACTAGTGCAAACTACTCTACTACTACTACTACTACTACTGATAGTGATAGGTGGTCCTAGTCCAGCCACGCCACGGGGAGGCTGTTGCATGTGACCGTTTTTAACTAAAAAGAAAAAGCAGAAATGGTACAATAACTAAAGCATACAGAATCGAGAATCGAATCGAGAAAATCGACATCGAGAAAAATTAGTCAATTAATCGAATCGGGAAAAATTGGCTGATGAGCACAGCCCTAACATATACCCCAATGATAATGCAATAGATGTAGTAATTATATATTTGTTGCAATTCAACCAGTAAAAAAACTGCAATCCTGGCAAGGGAATATCTCAACAAGAATAGGTTTAAAGTTACTTGGATAAATGCAAACAGAATGAGCATTGCTTAGAACTTACATCAGTTTCAGTGAAATAGATAAGATACCATGCCTTTGTCTGGCCATTTCAGCTTTATTTCAGCTCTGATATTGGGATATTTTAAAAATGATCGATTATATGCCATGGGAACAATACAATATACATCTATCCACTGAGAGATTATGGAGCCATATTAGGCCTAAAAAAAGTTCTTCGTTTCCTGTAACCTTACCCTAGCAAATTTTTATTCAAAAAAATCCCTACCCTAAAGTTTTTTCCGCCCTCCCAACTCCAAATCAACGTAAAACATGCATAAAACACATATTTTTGACAATAATGCAAAAAATTATTATTTTACTGGAATTACCTACCCTATTTTATTTCGGACCGTTACAGGAAACAAACAATTTCTTTTTTTAGGCCTTACAGTAAAATATTATGCATTGAGATTGGTTATGGAGTTATTACAGAAGTCTCATGGATTGCTTACGCTTTTAAGATATTAGGTAGAACCTAGATGTATATAGCCTTAGCAGTTTCTTCGCCAAGATTCAGAAACTGGGTACCCAAAATGGGCAATTGTAAAATTTTTGGGCGTCCAGATTTTAAGGAGGGTCACAATATACTCAGATTGCAACCATAAACATGTATAAAAATTATCAAAATAAAGGCATGATATCCTTAAGCCTTATACAATGCCATTGTTCTTATATTATGATGAAAAATATCAATTATATGCTTGAGATTGACATTTTAAGAAATTCCTCACAAAAAATGTTGAGTGTCCTGAGGGTTTTTTAAGGGTTTGGGTGTCCTAAAAGACACCCAATAGCCCTGCTGGCTAAGACCATGAACCTATGGTACTTTACTTTTCAATGATCCATTAGTGCTGGGAGGTAGCCATTCGCATTGATGGCTGTTGTCAGAATGTATACATGCTGCATTGATTGCTACCATGGTACCTCCTATGCTTTAGACCCCTATCTTGGAATGCTGGCAGAATGAAGGTCAGAGCCTGCATGAATGAAAATCAATATTTACTTGACTAACCAATATTTCTGAGTGGATCGGTCTACTGCCATAGAGACACTGAAAGAGATGTAGAGTGTTATAGTCTTTGACATGCAAAAGTTATCATATCTATGTTGAGTTTATTTATATGTTATCATAATCAACTATCGGCAAAGGTAAAAGGATATAACTGCCTTTGTTGTTAGGTAGATAAATTAATGCATCTACTAGGCATATTAGTTGGCATAGAGTAAGATTCAGCTGCACTGTGGTTGCCCTTGTTTAGACACCTTGTAGCTTAATTCAATTTTAATCCATTTTAGCCCAGAAGTTCCTTACTTTATATGATATCTTTCTAACAAAAGCCTCTTTTGAGAGCAATATTGGTGTACTTTACTGATGGTTACCCTCTATATTACTGTACATATTTTCTGGAGAAGTCTGTGGTTCCCCACTGTATATTCTCCAGTCATGTTAGTTTCAGCCTTGAAATGAGATGAAGCACCAGCACTAACATTTCCCAACAAAAATATGACTGAAGAACAATTAGCAACAACATAATGCATCTATAGGTAGTTTTTTTGTTCAACTACCTACGTACAAATGGGTTGTCATATCATGGCATAGGCAAAGTAATTAATTTTCGAAAATGTGGCCCAATCAAGGACGAAGAATGACAGGTGCAAAACTTCGGTCAATTAATATTAATGAGCAGCTATAAAACAAAATTGGAATCCCCCACATACAGATGTGCAAAGTGTACGGAATTCCGCAAAGGGACAAAATCAAGAATTTTTCTATCATTAGAAATATTTCAAACTATTTATTTTTGATAAGTTTTAGTTGAACATTTCTATTCAATCAAATAAATAGCAAATGTTTAAAGTTGGTCAACTGTGATAAGCAGATTAATGTAATGCAATATAGAGCTGTACTAAGTGCATTGTTGCCAGGAGTGAGTTAAGCGCAATCACCGACTGTGTCGGTTCCCTCACCGCATTCCCGATTTCTAATCAGGTTGGGGAGCGTGAGGAGAATGCCATTGGGTGATGAGGGTACTTCGGTAGCTTGGAGAAGCTTGACTTATTGCACCTTCTACCAGCTTAAACTTGTACATAAAAGTTGTGATTTTCTTCAAATTTTGCTCGGACAAACTTAAAAAAACTTCAAGTAGGTCACACAGTAATTCGGCCGGAATAAGCTACAAAAAGCTGTGCCACAAAGCCAAGGAAATCACAGCATCTGGTACATCCAAGCTAGCTTTTACTTTCTAGCTGAAGCTGGGGCTTCCCTGGTTCAAAAAATGGTAAAAAATTATAGGTGCACAGTCTTGAACCTGGATCTCTCAGGTGGTGGGCAGGTACTCCATCCATTACACCACCTACATCTTCCTGCTTCTCACCAGGCAAATTAAGGTTATATTTAAAAGTTGTACATATAAAAATATGATACATTAATACATTACCTGCATTTACATGAAGGATACCAGTAATTAAAGTTAAACTATACAAAGTTAAAGTTACCCATTAGACTTGAATATGAGACAAACACATTACACTTTTTTGGGCTCTTGAATAACCATTTAAGGCCACTCCAATTTAATTACTTGTCTTACGTGCTCAGGAGGCAGGAAATGAGCCATTTTGGAATAAAAAAAAAGTTGAAAAATGTGGGTTTTTTAAAAAAATTTAAATTTTTTTTAGAGTCTGCTGACTCGGACTGGTTGCGAGATGTTTCTGACAGCCTATTCTTAACTTAATAAAATCAATCAAAATCAATTAATCCCTGTAACCTTAAGGGTGGGAGATATACATCCTCAAATATGAGGCTCTACTATGTAGCATTTATAAATTCCTGAAGTTGATTGAATCACCCTAACAATGAATATTCTTAAATCTAGCACCTTTTTTTTTTTTTTTTGGAGTCTGACAGAAAATTTCCAAACCACTTTCGTCCGTAAGACACCAAAGTCGACTTTTTTCTTTCTTTTTTTTCTTTTTTTTTTTGAGTCTGACAGGATTTTTTTTCCAAAAAAAGCTCGTAAGACAAGTAATTAAATTGGAGTGGCCTAAACCAGTATGGCAAGTAAAAGTGGATAATAAAGACATGAATAGGACAAAAACATTTTTGAATATTCATGATTGATTATGAATATTCATAATTCAGTATTCATGATTAATTATGAATATTCATAAATGAATTACTAACAGTCATATAGTCCAGCAGATTTATGACATTTTTGGGCTGAATTGTGCACTTTGTATTAAAAGCCTGAAATTTGGTATGTTGGTACAACTCACCAAGGGGAACATTTTCAGATATGGAGGCGTCACAGCCGCCCCCCCTGATGGCAGGTGGCGCCACCTATTGGTCAGCTGCTAGGTCAACCTAACCTTACCTAATATGAATGGCCATATATCTGCCAAACAGAGAGATATTTAGTCCTGTATGAACCAGGAAAAGGAGTATTGATGAGTTACATCAAATTTCAATCCTCAAGGGTTAAATATAGGTGGCGCCAGCATTAAAATGAGTACTTTTGGCCTGACTTACGGTGGCTGTAAACGTTTCCGGTGGAGAGCAGACTTTCCCTCAAACAATGGCTAATTTCTCATTATCTGTACAGTAAACCCTTAACAAACTATACATTTTTAGGAAGCTGAGATTCTAAGGAATACATAGGATATGGATAGGTTGTATGTGCTCCAAATATTTTGGCTAATCACAGGGATCGCGAGGACGCCGTCCACATATCCTTTTGACGCATAGTCAAGTGGTATGGACGCAGAGGTGTGAAGTGGCTGCATCCAGAGAGGACGCATAAAATTCCCATTAAGAACCCATAAATTTCCTGTTCACAACAGTTCTTTGAGCTGTAAGCAGTAGCACAGTCAACTCAACTTCACAAGCTGGATAAAGAAATCTACCCATTTAACCCCTTACCCACCTAAGTGACCACATTTGTTGGCACAGATAGTCAACACTCATTTGTGGCCCATGATCAGGACGCAGGATTTTCTGGACCTTGATATTAGTATGGAAGCAACTTTTTTTGACCCTATCGCTAACACTGTAATCAATTTTCAGTACATATGTCACGGCTGACGCAAATCTAAGAGCAGGATCTAAGATAATAACCTGATTTTTTAAAACGTTGAAAAAAAACCTTTGTCTCTAGAGATTGAGACGGGGGTTTTGTAAAATATTGCCCCAAACTTTTTTTATGGCCATTTATCTAACAACAATTTAGGAAAAAAAATACTTTTTTCGTTTCTTGATTTTTTGACTCACTATAAAAAAATAACCAGATAAGATATTGCAATATCCCCATCTCATTCTCTAGAGAACATGTTTTAGAATCTATATGCAAAGTTTGAAGCTAATTGATTAGGATTTGTGTCTAAATTCACGTCAGCCGTGAGAGTAAAACTATAGAAAACTAAGCTGAGAAAATGGCAGTTTTGTGTTTTGCACAGTTAATGTTACTGTGCAACAATTTGCTACTACTTTAATGTATCTATTTTTGTCCAAGTGGAAAGATAAAATAACCTTCCATTGTATTTCACAACTGTCCACAGTTTTTCTTCTCAATTACCTCAAAAATAAGTATAAATGAGTACATTTCTGCAGCTGCCTAACAACCCTGTCAACTGGATTTGTAGTGCCTTCCATATATGGGCATATGACCTCACCCAAGCCCCGCCTACTTAGTAGACTGGCATCTTGTTTGCATGCTTATGTAATGCATTATACCTCTAGAATTCTTAATAATTCAAAGAACTGCCATTACAATCAATTTTCAGCTATCTAGTGTGTTATGCTGGCAGACTCTTTGACTGCAAGTATATTGATTTAGCAAATAAAAGCTTGTAATGCTCTATATGTGTTTTTAGCTTCATTTATATAAAAATAAACATGATGCTGGGTCAATTCTGACGGAAGCTATCCCAAGCATAGCTTTCTGACAAGGTGGCTTTTAGATTCTGGGCCTTGAAAGAAAGATAATTTCACAAACCTCTATTGCTGTATCTCCTACTCCAGTGATCCAAGTTACATAATCCAGAATGAGTAATCCATACATATTTTGCAGCAGAAATGGCAACTTTCCCTAAGGTCTCACACAGTATATTCCTTTGTCTTATGAATCCCATATGAGTAAACTGTCCACATACACTACTACACAGCTTGAAATGCTCAGAGGAAGTGACCTTCCTACCCATAGCAAATCTTATTTTTAGACATTTCATCCTGACTCCCATACTCCTTGAGGGATTATGAGTGACACCACACTCATTGTTCTAGAATGGGGAGTCCCGAGAGGATTATGACACCACACATTCCTGTATCTATTTCCTCAGAACTGAGGTCACAGTGCTTATCAATCACCTAACCCGATTATTCACCTGCAATTTCAATCTCTTTTGTGTCTCCAACTGAATTGACAACAATTGTTGGGAAAAATACAATCCAGGCTTCAATTAGTTGATAGCTGAATTATATGGGTGTAATTGTACTTTTGGTAACTATATCATGATGGCTGTATTATTGTTTGAGAAAAAACTTGTTTGAAGATGAAACCAAGTCATTTTCATTCTCACTTCCATCCTCCTCATCACTGTTGCTGCTGCTCTCACTGTGAATTTCTTCATTCTCCCTGTAGGAGTATCCATTGTGTAGCGGAGATAGATTTGGCTTGTGTGCATTTCCTCTTTTTTCTTCCCCTATTCTTTCCCTGTCCCATTTTAGTATTGTTAGTGATCCATAGAACATAGGGTGTCTGTTCCAGCTTGAGGTCTGAGACAGTATGACCCAACATTTTCCCAAAAGCCCAGGTTTTCCCATCAAATACACACAGTTTTTTTTACCTGAAACCCCAAAACTGGGATGTTTCCTGTTTTTCTCAGACAGCTGGAGCCACATTTTGATTAAGACTAATCCCTAATACACTATTTTTGAATTGATTAAAACATCATTGTCTGTGGTGCTAAGTGGCCCACCTTACCCAACACACATCCTTTCTAACCAACACATGCATACAAAGAAAGGACTGATTGACCTATTGCCAGCTCTAATCAGTTACCAATCCAATACACATCAATTTCCTGTGACAGCTCAGAGGGGCCCCAGGTGGGAGGGGCTTATCAGCTAACTAGGGTCACATGACCAAAACATTGAACTTGACTAAAGCATGCTGTCTGTCCTTCAAACCTGTCAAATCAAACTTTTGCACAAATTTTTAAGTTAGGAGTGGAGTAGAGCTAGGTTTTTTTTTCATATGGAGGGTAAGACCCGGTTCATTAACTTAATACATGTATCTCAAAACAGGCTTCCCTGAGGACGAAACGTTTACGGCCACCTTAAGTACTATTTTGTATATTTCATACTATAAAGAACAAATAACATGTGTTTATAGCTGGAATACATTCAAACCATAACACAGTGTTCATTGATCACATCTTGCCATGAACAACATTTTAAGATATGGAGGCGTTGCAGCCATGGCCCTTGTGGTAGGTGGCGCCACCTACAGTTGAGATACTAGGCCAGCTGAACCTTGCCTAATACTAAGGGTCAATTGTTTGCCAAACAATGAGATATCTTATCCTGTATGAACCAGAAAGAAGAATATCAATGAGTTTCATTTAATTTATACTGCTTAGGAATAGATATAGGTGGCGCCACCATTAAAATATAAATTTTTGGCATGACATTCATTGTGTTATGGATAACATATAATTTAAGTAGGAATATGTTCAAATTGGAAAAATATTATGAACTGATTCATGTTACCATGGTCTGATTTGGTGCTGTAACCTGTGTTGGTGCCATAACTAATGTGTGTCTTGAGGAGCACACTGGATGGACAATTAGTTAAATTTCAGCGCCAAAGGATGTACATCTGGACAAGGAAATGTTTAATATATGTACTACCGTAATTTCGCGTGTATAAGACGCATCCGTATATAAGACGCACCCCTTGTTCAGGCTTTAAAACGGTGTATAGACGTTAGCCCTGTGTATAGTGCGCACCCCCTTTTTGATCCATGTCTCCAGCTATTTTGTAAAAACCGACCAAACTAGCAGTGGATTCGGACAAACATTAAGTTGATTGTAATTTGAAGTCACTTCTAATGCTGACCTAAAGACAATAGGGGCTCGGACATTCATGCCGTGTATTGTAATTAGTGTGCCTAAAATAGAGCCGGCTTGACGGGCCTGGTAACATAAACAATTCACTAAGTTGTCTACAGCTAGATAGGACTTTTAATGTTTTACCGATACCACTGAAGTTGAGACGTGCTAAACATGTTAGAAACGCAATTGAAATGAAAACCTACCAGAGTCTTATTCTGATATGGGGTGCAGTAATGGCGGGTCATCGATTTCCGATCTCCATGTGGCCTGGGGACTCGATGTAAAACACCCTGGATTTCTAGCTCTGTGTATAAGACGCACCCACATACTATGGGTAAAAATTTGTGTAAAAAAGTGCGTCTTATACACGCGAAATTACGGTAAACTATAATTACTAATATTTGTAGATTGTGTTTTGAATAAGTTATTATACTTTTGAAGCAGAGTACCATTGCAAAGACAGCTATTTAAAAGTACTTAAGATAAAAGAACCTGCTGTTGTATATAAGCCCATCCTAAAATGGCCCTTGATGTTTGGGTCTTTGGGAGGAATCTTTTGGGTTGTTCGGTTCTTGTTTATAATAATAACAGGTAAGAAATGCCAGGAGGGCTCTTGGCAGAAATAACCATGGCCAATCTTGCAGGAGTATAGCCACAACTGCCTCTACTCATAATTGTGGGTAGCAGAACATAGATTGAAAATTTTCTCACGAAACTTGGAGAAACCGAAATATATTCTGTGACATCTGAGCTCCCAAAGTTGGGCTGAGACCATATACTGTGTGAGTTAAATTAAAGAAGATATTCATGAATGGGCCTTAAGGGTGGTATTTTCACTAAGCATGATATACTATTGTGATGTGTAAGTGATACTTTGTAAACACACCTCAGATGGCAGACAGAGGGTAGAACTCTTGTAAATTGAAAATCTACTGGCTATATAGATATTTACAATGGGAGTGTGCCAGATAGGATAATTCTTTTTCTCACTGTTACTTTCAGTAGTCCCTGTAACAGATTAGGACTTTTTGCTATGATAAAGAAACCCAGGACTGGGGAGAAGTTCTCTTTACTTTACTTATTACTAGGTGTTTTTTCATTTGCAACGATACTATGATACTATCATAATGCTGCTCCTTTGTAAAGCCACCATGCCAATCCTGCTATTGAGGAGAGAGGCGCACACTGAGATAACATTTTCTGTTGCCTACAGTGCTAGTCCAAGGACCTGATTCTGTCTGTTGAACAAAGTGAAACCCTCTGCCTACCTGAGGAGGCACTAGTTTCCAGTCATAGTTAATCTGCCTGGGTCATGGGTGGAAAAGGGATCTATATAATTGTGGACATGATGAAATTCATTGAAACCTAGCACTTGTCCTGCTGAATTGCTGGCTGTTACCTACCCTGCCAACTGCATTGTTTTTGGTCCATGGACAAAATTCCTCATCTCGGACTTAAGGGCACAGCTTGCATTTTGAGTAGTTACCTCCAACTTGCCATATGTCAAAAGAAAGGTCTAGGGGATGGGGTGGTCTTCAAGAGGGAGCTGCTTTGGCTCATGTAAGGGCTCTGTGGGGAGTTCTAAGGACTAACTCAGCCAAATGGTCATTAGCATGTCAGCAAGTGTGGACAGATATTTCCTGGCTATGCAGTGTCTGAACTTAACTTTTAGCTGAAAATTTCTAGGGGCCCGGCCGAGAATCTAGGAGCCCGGAAAATTGTCCTAAATTTGATCTAGGAGCCCAAAAACAAATATGTTGAAAAATGAT
The DNA here is from genome assembly GCA_963942565.1 of Maea johnstoni. Lineage (NCBI taxonomy): Eukaryota > Metazoa > Annelida > Polychaeta > Spionida > Magelonidae > Maea > Maea johnstoni. Next base: position 34,009,629 of record OZ012684.1, read on the forward strand.
GTAAATAACCAATTTGTCTTGTGTCATCTCATGACATCTACAAATCATCTGCATACTTATATCTTTAAAACGTGTATTTTCTTTTCTATTTTCATAAATATATAAATATCATATTGTTATTTTAAATTTAATACTCATTTTATCTTTCATATAAAGTGCAGCAAGTTATTTCCTTTCCTATAAAGGAAATCTAAAAATCAATTCCATATTTCATATTAAATTTCATTCTCTATATTTCATTTAGATTTCATTCTCTAGCAAGTCATTTTCTTAGCTTAAATACTATTTGAATAGGAAATCTATAAATCAATTTCATATTAAATTGCCCGCCTGTGAAGTGTAGCAAGCCATTTCCTCTCTCTCTCTCTCTCTCTATATATATATATATATAGATAGATAGATAGATAGATTTGTATAGATAGCTAGAGAAAAAAGCAATCAATCAATATAGAAAGCAATTTGTTATTTCATTTTTAATTTCATTTTCAGCTAAGTCAGTATAAGTGAAGCAAGCCATTTCCAATGTCATTTCTCCCCTCTCTCTCTCTCTCTCTCTCTCTCTCTCTCTCTCTCTCTCTCTCTCTCTCTCTCTCTCTCTCTCTCTCTCTCTCTATGTGTTTGTGTGTGTAGGGGCCTATACACAATTACATAATAAAGTTTATTTTCTTTTTTATTGTCAACATATTATATAATGCCATTTTATTGTCTATATCTTTCCCTGCGGGGGGGGGGGGGGGGGGGGCGGCGGCCCCAACCCTACATCGCCGCCTGGCATCGCCGTAATTTATGCCCGCCCGCAGCTTAATTTATGCCTACGTGACAAGAAGGCAAGCCACCGCACATGGGGGGGGGGGGATTGACAGGAGAGCCAAGCAGTCCTGTCAATCACGCTGATAAGAACCGCCTCTCAGCCAATCATATCATGCTCCCGTGGGATCTCGTTGACATCCCAAGAGAACAAGTCTTAAATAAACAATAAAGATGGCGGCTCGTTAATGGAGTGATGAGAGATGCTAGGCACTCACGGACACAGAGAGGAATGTCTTATCTTTTATTACATAGAACTCCAAGAAAGTCATTCGCCCAAATGGGCGAATGACTTTCTAAATGAGTTCGCCCCCATCCCTAATTGGCGACGGGGCGCCCGATAACTTCGAACACTACTATGCACAGCAGGTTAGTGTCGCCCGGATATTTCTGGGTTCATCAGGACCAGGGGCAGGATCTTTGTAAATTGTGTTCAGATTTGAGTAAGCCCAGTATAGACCTTCTTCACTCCTAATTGTGGAGGACATAAAAGGTGCAAAAGTATTGGGTTCTTGTTAAAACAAATACTACCAAGGTGATAAGTTATTGTTGGCGTTGCCTATAAGTAACCTTAATAGTGCATATGTGAACAGATATGCGATCTTTTATCTTAGGCAACAGTCAAGGAATCAGCTGTAGAATGATGATGCTATATTACCCTAGGTAGACACACCTGCCACCAGGGGACATACCTTTAATGCATTTCTATCTAGAAACATTTGCCCTGTCAAGATGTATCAGTATCAATTAGGCTTGTTTCGTTTCATGGTATGAATTTAGAAATGCTATAAAAAAAATAGCAAGATGTTACCCTTGCTCGGCAAAAGTGCACTTTCGAATGGTGGCGCCACCTACACATAGCCTTCAACAATGTATATTCAATTCAATATTCAACTTATGTATATTCTACTTCTGTGTTCATACAGAATTACAATATCTCATTGTCTAGCAGATTATGGTCCCTTTCTACAAGGCAAGATAAGGTTATCCTAGCAGCTTGCCAATAACTGGGGCCACTGCCACCAAGGGGCATGACTGATGACCCCATATCTAACATTTATCATAAATGTCAGCGACGGCAACATGAATTCATGGAAAAAAACTTATTAGCAGTCTACTTTGAGGTTCATACAGTGTTAAACATCATTGATTGGCAAGCAAATGACCTTTGTACAAGGCAAAGCTCAGCTGACCTTAGTAGCTTAGCTATAGGCGCCACCTATCACAAGGGCCTTGGTTGTCATGCCTCCATATCTGAAAATGTTTTGCATGGCATAATTTAGTCAGTGAGCATTATGTTATGGTTTGATTGTATTCTTTCTCTAAATATATGTACATGATTGAAATATAGTACTCTAGTTGTGCCAATAGTACCATCTTCATGGTGGCGCCACCTATAACTAACCCTTAACAGCTGAAATTCAATGAAACTCAATTCTAATATACACCCTGGTTCCTATGGGATTAAAAAAAATCTCTTTGTCTGGCAGACACATGACCCTTTATATTAGGTAAGGTTAGGTTGACCTAGCAGCTGACCAATAAGTGCCGCCACCTGCCACCAGGGGGCGCGGCCGCGACGCCTCCATATCTGAAAATGTTCCCCTTGGTGAATTGTACCGACATACCAAATTTCATGCTTTTAATACAAAGTGCACAATTTTTCTCAAATCTGCTGGACTAATAATTCATTAATGAATATTACTAATTCATTTTTTGGTATTCATAACTTATATTTTGATATTCATAGTTCAGTGTTATTTATGAATATTCAAAAATGAATTATGAATATTCAAAAATGAATTATGAATATTCATAGATTAGTTATGGATATTCAAAAATGAATTATTAATATTCAAAAATGAATATTCATAATTTGTTAGTATTTATGAATATTTGTAAATTAATTTTGAATATTTATAATTCATTTTTGAATATTCATATATCAATTTGAATATTCATAATTCAATTACAAAAATTTCTTTTTCATTCATGAATATTCACTATATTTATGAATATTCATAAATAAACTGAATTATGAATATTTAAAAATTATGGAATGGTTCTGAAAATGTCTCTCTGACAAAGAATTTCCAATACTCCTGACTAAGAAAAGGAGGTTGAACTCATCTCAGGCCCCCCATTGCAAACACACTTTTTGGGAAATGTGTCCTTTGACACATGGTCTTAGCCAGCAGGGCGTCTGGGTGCCTTTTTGGACACCCAAACCCTTAAAAAGAACCCCTCAGGACACCCAATTTTTTTAGGGTGGAATTTCTAAAAAAATTCAATCTCAAGCTTATAATCGAATTTTTTCATCTGCTTATGATTCCCATGACATTGTTTAATGATATCATGCCTTATTTTCATGAATTTATACATGTTTATGGTTGAAATATGAGTATATTGTGATCCCTCTTAAAAATTTGGACGCCCAAAAATTTTACAACAGCTAATTTTAGGCACCCACTTTTTAAATCCTGGCTAAGACACTGCTTTGACATCCAGCTATCTAGCCTAAACTAGAATCCAGAACTTCTCATTAAGTTCAGGCTTAACTCAGCCAGAAGCAGCTATGACTTATAGAAATACAAGTATCAGGCAAGCAAAATTATTCCAGCCTATCTATGTATAAGTTAGCTTGGAAAAGCTTGTACCTACTAAGCAGTATCAACTCAAGAAAAAACAAGCTTTTTTCAAGCTCAAAAGCTTGTACTCGAGCTGATACATTCCTGATTACACTAGTAAATATCAGCATGTGGCTTAGAGCATGGATCTGCAATGGTAAGGGCACTGCCAACCAAAGTCGAACCCATTGTCAAAACATGAACAGTCATAGCCATGCTATCAATAGCATTGATATTGTTGACCATGGTCTAAACACGGTAAAATTATGCAAGTTGGTCAGTTTCCTGATCAAAATGTTGTCATTATGTTTGGATTTTCTTCTGTTTATTTTTGCCCCAAATAATTTTTTTTTGAAAAAAGCTTTACATTATAATATTCCAAATACATATTCAAGTCAGGTTATTTGTGAATTTATTGTGGCTGATCGTTTACAATCAAAATTAACCTAATGTAAATATCATAGAGATATTTTTAATGCAGCAGTCTGGGCTGCCTGCACTGAGTATATATATATATATATATATATATATATATATATATATATATATATATATATATATATATATATATATATATATATACATATATATATACATATATATATATATATATATATATATATATATATATATATATATATATATATATATATATCAATATATATACTGTAAAGTTCGAAATATTAATGGGGAAGTGATATTGGCGACTTTAACAAGTGGGTCCGATTTGTTAATATTACGATCCGTTAATATTTGTTCTATTTTGTATTCAAATTGCATATCTAGTCACAATTACATATGGTCAGTTAATAACCGTACGTATATACATAGACACACGTACGTACAACCAAATTTGAATGATGCGCGTAATCACGGTGGATCTGAGTACCTTATTTGCAAAATACTAGTCAGGACGGGCATTCATTGACACGTGAGTTCGATAAACAGCCGCATGGCGATACTAGATTAGCGCATAAAATCTGCGTGTTTCCAAGAAATTACGATTGCAATAGACCCATTTTGACGATCATTCGTACCGTTCATAGCTATTATTGAAAAATGGATCGATTAGCTAAATATAAAATTGCTAATAGTTCAAACCTTTACAGTATATATGGGTCATTCCGTGGTAGTGTCCACTGTGTCGGATTCAACAATTACACACTTGAAATTTATATTTTTTAGAGGAAAACAGGTATATTGCTGACTTAACTTTATAATCATGTATACAAAAGACTTATCTACCATATGCTATTGTTTCATAAATTTTTTTCTCACAAAAAATGTAATTTTTGAGGAAAATAAAATTCTGTCGGATACGACAAGCTTACGATGCAGGTTTTTTAAACTTTGGACAAATACCAAAATCTCTGTTCTGTTCATGGGAGTTCCACTACAAGACACGTCTAGGTATCATCTCAAAAAGGTTTTAAACAAGAGTCATAAACAATTTTCTTAAAAAAGATATTGTTTGGCAGTTTTGTGAGAGGATTCTAAAAAAAGGTTGTGTCGGATACGACAGGCTAAGCTGTGTCGGATACGACAATTTTGTCCACTACTTTAAATCAATATAAAAACAGTTCTATTTGTCATCAGATCAATATCAGAACTTAAACAAACCAAGGATGTACTCCGTTGAAAAGTTTGACCTGCATGAAACACTAATGTATAGAGTCTAGGGAGCCTTTTTAGATCATTTTGAAACATGTTACACATGACACTACCCAAAATCTATAATTTTTTCTGGTTTTTAACATTGTACAATTGCTCCAAGTAAACTGTTTACTAAAACGCTCAATAATTAGTTACATTATTTTCCTGGCCATACAGACATCTTGCATATTGGAAAAATTGCATTGAAATATTAAGAAATATAACTTTCAAGTAAGAAGTGCGAGGGTATACCTGTTACTAATTTCTCACTCCAATCAGATTCCTGCAATGTTTTTTATGACAAGGTAAACATGTGATTGTCAGTACCATATTCTTAAATAATTACCATTACATTACTTTTGATGTACAAATTTTTATGCTCCATAATTATTTGCCGTTCTGGGAGAGTCATACCATATGCTGATTCAGTTTACTCTCTGTACTTACATTTAAATTTATGCTACCCTGACATTAAGATTGAAAAAGTCAGGGTAAATACCCTCAGGCCTCAACGCTAACTCAAAATGTTACTGGCCCTGTCGGACTAGTAACGCCTTGGATCTACTGGTCCTGCAAAATTTTGACTGGTCCTTCATTTTTTCTCTTTAACACAAGAAAAAACATTGCATAAAATTCACCACAACATTTATTTCTTCTTATTTTATCTTCATTTTTTTCAAAAACATTTGGGGACATTCTCGGAGGGAAACATTTTAACAAGAATGTCCTCAAATGTTTACTGGCCCTGTAGGACCAGTTGAGGTCATCTTTTACTGGCCCGAAGCCGTTTTTTGGGAATTTTTACTGGCCTGGGGCCATAGGTTTACTGTAAGCGTCGACCCCTGACCCTGAATAACTTAAAAGCCATTCAATTATATCAATAATCAATCATTTATAACAAATGTTAAAGCAGAATGGATGCAAATTTGGCTTCCTTCTTGCAGGGCTGACCAAGCTATTGCCAAATTTGGCGACATGAGTTCAAAATTTTGACTTTTTGCTTTTTTCTACATTTCACTGTATCAAGTAAAACCGTTTTTTCATTAGAATAGAGAGGTGGATCAACTCAGATTAGAATCAACTCCTCAGGGCTGTGGTAGAGTGAATCCCCTTCTGCATTCCTAATTGCCTAGATTATCAAGGATTAATCGCACTTGGCATGCACCAGATAATTAGACAAAGGGTAACCAATTCAAATGGGAATTAATAGACAAAAATATAAATTGGAATTGAGAAATTGAGCCTATTTCATCCCCATGGTATTGACCATGTACTTTTCAAAACTTATTAGGACTTCCCCTTGAAAAAAGGTTCATCTTGAATATTAATAGGTTGGGTATACTTAAGATAAGGTGTCATATCCGACACGTTTGTCGTATGCAACACGAATGAAAAACACCTTTTTTCCCCAAATTTTCAGCAGACCTTACACATTATATTCTGCATTCTAATAAGGCTAGGGATAATTGAGACTATCGGGAAATGGCATTTTTTTTTATGCAGTCAGGGTTTGACATTTCCAGGGGCCCAGGGGCATATGCCCCTAGATTTTGCTGTGGGCCCCTAGACTTATCAGATTAGGGGCCCGAAATAGCATGTATAATAACCAAAAATCCTGTTTTTGACAACTAATTTTACATCAAAAGATCTTTTCGGGCCCCTAGCCTGAAATCTAAGCATCAGACCCTGGCAGTAGTTTTGGAGAAAAATAAACTTTTTCATGTTTTTTTTGTGTCAGATACGACAGCCAGTATTGGGACAAAAGCTAATTTTTACCCAAAATATTTTTTTCTTCAAAATTCATTACCATTTATTCAAACTAACTTAATTTGTATTGTCTCTGTATGCCAAGGTTACACAAGATAATTTCTATCAAATTGGGCTTGGCAATCTGAATACCTGGCGGGACTGTCTTCTATATTTAAATCATTCCTGCCTTACCTCTTAATTTCTTCATTTCATTACAAGTCTCTCTCTCTCAAATATATGTATTGTTAATGATTTGGGGGGGGGGGGGGGGGGGGGTTCAGTTTTATTTCTTTATGAAATATCATTTATGGTCATTCAGGGGCATAGTTTTCTGGAGTGTGCCTTTCACAAAGCTGTACAAATTTATAGCGACCAGGCCACCTCCCTCTCGCCATATATATATGCATTTGTGAGGAGGGTCACAGTCAGAATTTAAAAACTGTGTGTCCAAAATTGACAATGTCATGGGAACTATTCTGAGGTGTATAAACTTCAATTATATGCTTAAAATTGACTATTTTAGAAATTACTTCTCCAAAAATTGGGGGTGACTTTAGGAATTAGGTCTATGTTTGTGAGTGTATATTCATGCAGGACTGGATATTGCTTTGACTTGAAACTGGCATCCTCATAAGCAGAATCTCTCTCTCTCTCTCTCTCTCTGATACTCATGTGGTGTTTCAGACTCTTGATTGGGAGGGGGGGGTTCAGTTTTCAGATATTCAAGTTACTGAGTAGGGTTTAATTTCAACAGTTTCCTTAACCAGCGCTTGAGCACTGGCTCTACTGTTATTCTATGATATTTGCTCCCCTCTTATTATTCATTTGCTTTCTTGCCTGCTTTCTTTTTTTCATTCTTATCTCAACCACTCTTTTTTGTATTTGGTTAACATTCCATTCTCTCTCTATCTCATTTATAATGTGGTGTTTCAGAATCTTCATTGGGAGGTGGGGGTGGGGGGGCGGGCAGATACCTACATGAGTTGAATTTTAATAGAATAAAATCAATATTCATTTTATTAGAATTTGGACTTTTGATCATCGTCACTTTTCCTGCTGTGTTGCAATTCAGTCATTACTAGCCAGTTGTTGATGGTTGAGGAAGTGGAGTACCTGGCAAAGACCATGTGTGTATGTATGCATGTATGAATGTGATGTATTAAGCTATCACTAATAAAAGAAAGCTATTTTTTTCAAATGGAGACTTATGGGAAAATGATTACCGTATTACCCCGCATACAGCCCACATCGATGCTATGGACGTGTGGGGCATGGTTGAAAATACTTTGGTGGGTTCCTATTGTCTATTGGTAAATTTCTATACGATTACGTTGGTGGGGGGCTGTATTATCATTTTCATGTTTGTTAAACTTCCGTTTTCATCTCAATTAATAAATGTGAAACATCTATTCAAAAGAAGAACTGCATAACCACTACTCTGGATGCTCGTATCTACGTGTAATGTGTAAAAGATATTGTCTAAGGTGTTGCTTCTGACTCTTAGCTGCTCTCACCACTACCTAGGTTCGAATCCCAGTCGAGGCATGTGAGAAAGTTGGCAGTGACTTGGGGTCAGGGGGTGATTTTCGACGGCTACTCAGGTTTCCTCCACCAGTTACATCTGGCTAGTCCTGAATTAGCTAGAATGTGGCAGAAAAGGTTACAGTACCCGAAATTCCTATTCAGGGGCTTTTTTACTCTGCATAGTGAAAATAGTTCCTAGTCATTCCACCCTCTGGTTTTCCTTCTCTGCCATTTGACCTCGCGTTGTTTGTCAATATGGCATTCGAATCAAAGAAGAGGTAAGGCAGAAGATGGTGTCTGGATTAATATGCAAAAAACTTCATATATATATATATATATATATATATATATATATATATATATATATATATATATATATATATATATATATATATATATATATATATATATATATATATATATAGGGCAGTCATCGATACGCCTCACATCGATGTACCGACAATTGCAGTCAATCGATGACTGCAATCTTGCCATCTCGATGCATTAATCGATGCATCGAGATGGCAAAAAAAAGAAAAACTAACATACTTACGGCCGCAAAACTGCGAAGAGTGCTGGGTGAAAATATGGGAAAGTATGTAAACTACTAGTTAGTAAATTGGATTGTAGAAACGTCCTGAATTTTTGTCTCTAATGCCCTGGAAATGTGCTCTCTCTGTGTTGAATAATGGTGGTGTTCAAAATTACCATTTAACCCTTATGCTGGTGGTGGCTATTTTGCCCATTACAAAATGACGCAAAAACGCTGAAAAATCACTGAAACCCTAGAAAATGAGAGTACTTGGTGAGAGCTTTCCAATGAATACCAACATGGCAGTGTTTCGATGGTTTTCAAAGATCTCTGTGTCCTTGTGCTTTGGATGAAAGTAGCCTCAGCATTGGAAGGGTTAATTGCTGAAAGCCCTGGAGACCACACTTCACAATGGTACAAACTGACCTCGGCTTATGAGAATTCTAGAGGATTCTTGGTACATGTAAGACTGGTATCAGGACATTATCCCCCGGGACAATATCCCCCCTGTCCAGACAAGATCCCCACGGACAAAATCCAGGGGGGATATAGAACTGTAAGACTATTCTATATATGGTTGATACTTCAGAATTTCAAATAGTTCACCTAACTTACACCATTTATTATACACACCTATTAGATTCATATCTCTTCATATCTGCCAAATGTGTTTCTTTGTCAGATTGTAAAGAAAAACATGATATTTTATCTTTAAACACTCAGTTGTCAACAAAATTTGATCGATCCAGATCAAAATCAAGATTTTGGCGACCGTGCACACCAGCGAGAACTTCAAAGTTGTGTGCACTCACAAACTGGGGAATCTGTGGCTTTCATTTATCAAACAAAGTGACAATACTGTAAATATGTAATCAGTGATCAATTATATATTTTCATTTTTTTATGGGGAAATCTGCCAAGTGTGGTTTAACCCTCTGCCTGCTAGGACAACATATGTTACTATATGAGCATTGGCTACACTATGGCACGTCATGAGAGAGATAGAAATTGAACTAACTGAAAAGCAGATGTACCATGTTATTTAAGTACTGCCTCTGTGAAAAAATAAACATCCAGCCTAATAAAATTTACATTGCTAGCATAATCAGAACCCCCTCAATCGCTACATGTAATTTAAAAATTCATAACCACCATTTTGTGCCGAAAATCAACAACTTTTAACATAAAAATTACAGTTAAGAAATGTGGCAGCCATTTTTAGTTGACCATGTATGACTTAGATTTTATATGCATGATGACAAGTTATGAAGCCATTTCACAGCGAAATAAACAACATTATGAATAAAAATTACATATGGTGTTTACTTACCTTTGTATCTTCAAGAAAATGTTAACTTTTATCTGTTATACCATGAGGGAGATCGTTTTCTGAGACCTCAACTCATCATGGTCAGTTCAAATTCTTCGCGAGTTTACGCACATTCAATCTATCCATCTGTGAGCCGAAAAAACATTGCACCCCTTACTAAATAAATTGACAACACAAAATTGTTTGCGAAAATAAATATCAAACGTATATCATTAAAACAAGCTGATTCTCAGCTTTCCGAAAATGTTTATTTTATAGATATCCCACTGTTTGGATATCTGTTGTCAGTGAATGAAGTTGAACCACCTTGATTCGCTGCGGCCGCTTAGCGGGCACCATTTTGGGTTCGCAGTATCGAACGCTTTTTCGAAATCAATCGAGTGACTTGAACGATAAGGCGTCATTTCTTTGATGTCTTGCTTGGAATAAAAGTCATAACTCATGTTTTCTTGGCAAAGAAACACATGCAGGAATAGGTGAGATACATATCTCACCTATTCGGTTTGAAATTTGCCATAAATCGTGTGGGTGTGCGGCCAACCGGAAGTTGATCGGCCGTAGCGATAGTGGCGAGCATGGCGAAACATCGATAATGTCGAGATTTCTCGCCAACCGCTACTGACGCAACATAGCGTCAGGCGAGATATCTTGACAATCGCAGCAAGGGGGTTAAAGAGAAACAAACTCGTTCACCCCTCTATGTGACCACAACCAATGGACCAGATATTAATTAACACCCATTTGTGGCTCATGTTTAGGACATAGATTTTCTGAATCTTGGCTTGATGGTTGATGCAATTTTTTTATGATTATTGTTGACACTGTTAATGGTTGTTTTTGTTCTTGTTTCAGATTTACTACAATGTACGAATGAGCCAAACGTCTCCATTCCGCAGTTGGCAGATTTGCTGATAACAAGAACACAACACCAGAATTGGGTGACAGTCTTTAAAAGTCTCATCACCATTCACAATCTTATGAACTTTGGAAATGAGGTAAGAGCATGATGGTAATTTTTTGCGAGCTCTAGTGTACTAACAGTAGGCTCACTGTTGTTTGGTATCGTTTGGGGTCCTCATGCCAAATCCACTTTCTCATTATTTTACACATTTCTGCCCATCAATTTCAATGTTATTATTCCTATGGTGGTTTAAGCGCTCTTCAAGTTGGGTGCAATTGTGAGAAGCTGTGGATTCTTGAATCACCCCATTATACCAGAGCTGCTGGGGAGACTACGACAGGGCTCGACATAAACCAAAATTTCAACTAGCCAAGCAGGGCTAGCTGCTTAAAATTTTACTAGCCCTGAATTTGTTTTGCTAGTCCATATTTGTTGGGGGATATAAAAGACACAACTCCAAAAAAAAACACATGACAGTTAATGAGTAGCAACTCTTGAAAAATGTGTTTTTATCTGTAGCCCGCTAGTTAGCAAGGTGCGAGAAAGTTTACTCATCTTATCGCCATTCCTATGCGGTTGTTAACATAATGTTTTTAAAATTATGAATATAAATGAAACTGGCTGAACACATGGCACAAAAGGATCGTTTCCTTCTAGAGATGAATGGAAAAAAAGAGGACCAGTATTTTTTTCTTCAAATTTTGGTTGCGACTGAAGTTGGCAAAAAAAGGCAATACGGCAAGCAGAACCAGACCCTAGCTTGCCCCGCTCGGCAAGTGATATTTTGGGCAGAGTCCTTGCAATGTAACTCACCTTTGTGTAACAGTGGCAGGGCAATTGCCAGCGGGGCAAGTAAACTTTAGGGGCAACTTACCCCGCTCAGAAAGTGATGTTTTGGAACCTATGTTGCACCCTAAAGGGGCAGGTAGAATTGTGAATTTTCATAGAAAACCAAATTAATATAAACATTTTGTTTTTTAAATACATGTATTTCAAAATGGACCCATAACTTTTTTCCTCCGGATCTCGCTCTCACAACTTTACATTGCTTCATCAAACTCAATTTCTCAATCCCTTACATTTGTTATAAAATGTCAATGCATTAATTGCAATAAATCATCCCATTGCATCATCAAAATGCAGGCGTTCAGTCCCTAAACTCAGGTATTACCATGACCAGGCAGGCTCAGTTCTGCAATGTTGCATTCTTTAACCAAGACCGGGTAGGCCCAGTGAAAAGTCGCCATCTTGTAGGTTTCTGCGAACTGGCGCTACACCATTTAAATGTGTGCTCACCAGTCCGCCTTTCTTTGTCATCCTGACAAAGAAAAAGATAAGATATTCTATTTTACTGATAGCAAAAGAAAACAATCTTTTCGCTCTCTGCAGTGCACAGCATTTAACGAAATTGAGGCTACTTCATCGAGTGCGGCCACTCAATGCTTGCCATAACAACGATGGATCTCTGGCATTGTGAATGCAATAAAAGCAATAACTAAGCAAATTAAATACCAGGGATCAAAATTATATACTTATATTAAATAATTAAACAGCATTTTAATGGCCAAATGCAAAGTTTAAGGGAAATGCAAGGAGATCATCTCCGCATTTAACAAGGTCATTTGACCGTGGAAATTTAAAAAGGGGGCATTTTTTGAGCGTGCCTACTTCTTTGTTCAGCTGGAATAAATACTTAGCATGGTCATAAAGTTTGTTGTTTATATTTTCAAAGGGGGGTATCCAAATGAAATAAAAACTGTATTTTGAAAATATTACTTGTGTATATTCTTTTGTTGACGAAACCTGACAGCAGATAGGTGTCAGATTTACGGCGAACCGGTTTGCCAATAGTTTTGCCATAGACAATTGAAGGAGCAGTGAGCCATGTTGGCAGAAGTCACCGTTGTGGGTACAAAAGCATAGTTCACCTAAAACAAAGACAGATAAACACAGATTGAGAGGTGGATAACTGACTCATATATATTTTTTCATATCATTATTCTTTATGTATATGCGACGAAATCTTCACAATCGAAGTCGAATGGACTTTAATTATTGATCTAACATCAGAAACAGCTTAAAAAATCCCAACATTTTGAATGGTCACATGATCCATTATCTTAACCCTTAACACGCTGAATTGCCTGACGGGGGCTTGTCCCTCAAACTGAATTTTTTTTTTGCAACAAATTAGGTTGCGTTGCTGTTGCGCTGTCAGGGGGGTGTAAGTCTCTCCAGCCATAAAAGGCAAAATATCATTAAAAAATCTGGAATAAAAAATACTGCCTGAAACCACTGTTCTTGTTCTTTTAAATTATGTTTGTTTTGTAGATATTATTTTTAGAATATATTATGTCTGATCAGTGTAAACCTTAGCTTTTGTGGAGAGCATGCTGATTTTGATTTAAAATAAATGAAAAATCAGGTATTTAAAATGCATTAGCCCTATTTTAGCCTGAAATTTCTCAAGTTGTGCATAAGTATTTCATTTTAAAAATGGTATATGTAGAATGCTTATTAAAAATCGATATATAATTATGAAAATTAGTTTTTGTTTCTTTGTTTTAATTAGTCATGAGCGATCCTAAAGCAAAGGGGATGCAAATAAGTCTTGGCCAGAAACAAATTCTGAGAGCGCTTCAAAAGGAATTCTAAAGGATCAACTTCCTCAATGTTAGAGCGCTATAAACAAATGAAAATAGAAAATATCAAACGTATTTAACATTAATATCTAATATAATTTCAACCTCCTCAATCGATACATGTAATTTTTGTTTATAAACGATAATGTTTTGCACCACAAATCAACGATTGAACACAAAAAGCAAGTGTTGATTTGTGGCCTCCATTTTGTCACTCCCCAAGTTCGCCAACTTTCAGGCGCAACAACACAGAGATAAAATTCCCAGAAAAGTAAAAATCTACAATAGAAATAGAAATAAAAACATATATCGATTGCCTACCTTGTTATCCTCCTTATGGTGTCTTTATTTTGTGTTGTACTATCAGTTATAGCCTTTTTCAAAGGCTTCAAACATGATGGTCCACACATTGTCAGGCACTGTTTACGGCAAATTCGATTTCGAAATCCATTGGCCGTAAGCAATGCACCTATTTCCAATCATGTCTCTATTATATTAGTGGCCAAATAAACAAATATAAAATTGATATTGTTAGAAAGATATGTGTCTTGGCTTTTGGGAAATGTATTATTTATTACAACCCAACCACGGGAAATATTTATTTGGATCGTGTAAAATGCGGCGAGGAGACCGCAAAATCTGCCGTTTTCAAAATGACAGATCTAAACACGTGTGAAGTGATTTCCTTTGCACTTGTTTTAAAACGATCGTTTCAGCAACAAAATAAGTTTATTTTGAAAAATGAAGTTGATATTCTTATTCCCTGACATCCAATTAGTCTAATCATAATCTTTATTAAATTTAGAATGTCAGGAATAAAGGAATATTGATCGTACACAAAACCGGAAGTGCTCATCTCAGTGCCGACCGGCTAGCTGCGAGCTGGTATCAACATCGCAAAAGATCGTTTTTCGGCCGTGTTTTACCTCTCACTTTATATTTAATGTATTATATTGATGTTTTTCTTTGTCAATCTGTCAAAGAAAAACGTGAGAATAGGTGAGATATTTATATCACCTATATTATTTTGCCGAATTCGATGGATAACTTCCTGATTAATGGAAGTTACACAAGATGGCGGCGGCCTGCGATTGTGGTGGATTTATTTGCTGACATGTTCGTCATTCGTTTCGCGGACAAGGTATAAAAATGTGGACCTGTCCGTCCACCCCCTGTTAAGGGTTAAAAAAAAATCTAGTAGGATTTTTGTTTTCCCCAAATTTTTGGCAATTTTACATGCAGCGCACTGACTGCCTAATGTATTCATTAGACCTAGTGTGTAGACTTACTAGCAGTCCCTTTATTGAACAGAAGAAATGTGTTAGAAGCCAGCAGTGGGTTCTCGGTTTGGTTGTGTATGTGATAGACTGTCTGGCAGCTCTCTATTGAATTATAATGCCATGTTCCTATATTGACTTGGTTCTTAGTGCGATAGCCAGTTTCTGTGTTGAATGGTTGGTTTAAATGCAATACACTCTTACAACTTCTGTATTGAATGATCATACCATGTTCCTGTATTTACTTGTTTTCTAAATGTGCAATAGACTGTCTGCCAGCTCCTGTATTGAGTGATCATGCCTTGTGCTGATGGAGAATAGATCTGGATGCTGGCTCTTTCCTCCTTCAATCTGCACTCCCTGTCTGGGGAGAGCTAGGGCTTCTAGGATTTGAATGGCACTCCCACATAGATTTGGTAAGAGGATGCTCACTATAGGCTGAGCCTGCCTCCATGGATTAGGTGTTATTGATCAGTTCTGGCTAATCTGTGCAGTTATTCTGCCAGCCACCAGATAAGACATCTATCATTGCAGAACCATAGATACTGTGGCATTCGCAAACCTATAGCTCTACCAAGGAACAGCAGGCACTATGTAATCTGTGGCTCCATAGCACCCCTTATCATTCTCTATCTCAGGATGGGGGCTGGTCTCTCATGCTGAATAGATATGTTGCAACAATTAATGTACATACTGCCGCCTATGCACTGTTGGAGGAGTGAATAGTTTTTTGATAATGAGCAAAATTAGTGGGGAGGCTAAGAGCCAAAAATTGGGCGAATCGTTCACTTTTGTGAAAATTGGCACAGTTGTACTTTGGACAATGTAGAATCCTTTAAAGCCGGGTACCCACCCAGGTTGCCATGGTAACCAGCGCCATATTGGATTTCAAAATGGCCGCCACTAAAATCTGTTTTTCTTAATATCTCAGCCTTTAAGTATGATAGAAACAAGATCTAAGTGTCTAAAACCATGTTTTATGGGTTGTAGAATCCATTTATGACATATTTAGGACCCTTAGATGTCAGCCATCTTGAATTCCAAGATGGCCGACAGCAGAAATCTTTATTTTGTCCTTATATTTTTGATTTGATTCATGCCAAATATGATTTTATTTCTCTGTTTGTTCTTAGAAATGCTATTTTTATTTCAAAATGTATTATTTGAGAAAGCCAGTGTCTTCTGAGAATATCAACCCTGACTTTGTTCATCAAAGTAATAAGATTAATGAGGCTATTGTGTTGTGCTTTGGAAAATGCTCTGATGCAAAAAATGGCATCAAAAATGTCCTAACTCACCACTGCTGAAAGCTTGACCAGCAACATTTGAAGATTTACCGGCATTGCTATCTTTTACTAAAAGATAGCTACAAAAGTTGGAATTGCTGTACTTTGGACCATGTAGAATCATTTGAAGTCAGGTACCCACCCAGGTTGCCATGGTAACCAGCGCCATATTGGATTTCAAAATGGCCACCACTAAAATATGTTTTTCATCATATCTCAGCAATAAAGTAAGGTAGAAACAAGATCTAAGTGTCTAAAACCATGTTTTATAGGTTATAGAATCCATTTATGACATATTCAGGACCCTAAATAGTGTTATAATGAAATAAAAAATATCACCTGAAACTATTTTTGTTTTTATTTTTGAATTACTTTTCGTTGTATATGTACCTGAAAATACATTAAGTATAAACTGTGCAAAATAAAGTCTTTGCAGAGAGCATGCTTATTTTGATACATATATATATATATATATATATATATATATATATATATATATATATATATATATATATATATATATATATATATATATATATATATACATATACATACAGGGCTTGACGGTCCCCAGAAGGACCAGGTAGGCTGGCGGGGCTACCTGAACCCAAAATCAGGTAGTCCCGCCACCATTTTAGGTACTCCTGCCCCTTTTTTCGCTACCATTTTGTAGTGTTTAGTGGGCAACTTCCCCAGGATTCAGGTAGTCTAACGGGACTACCTGAATCCAACTTTAGGTAGCCTGACAGGGCTGTTTTTGGAATTTAGATCCCCTGGGAGATGGGACTACATGCTATTTGTTGAGCGCTGATATATATATATATACATATATATTGATATTGATATTGATATATTGATATATATACATACTGTAGAATGGCTAATTTTTCCGTGTGACAATTTTCCCCAATTTCTCATTTTTTGGTGTTCCCATTTCTAATATTTCCGAAAAGAGGACATTTTTTTTTTCGTTTTTAATTTTCCCGTACTATGTAGACCTTTAATTTTAGTAAACCAGAGAGTAAATATTAATGGGTACCTGCACATGCAGGGCCTTAATTGCAGCAACGCATGTGGCAATGGGCTTATAACCAGTCTAGAGGGGCGTCCAAAAATAGATCAACGGCGATGCAATCCAAGAAATGGCACATAGTAGTTGAGCAGAAGTCAGAGCATGATCAAAGGTCATCCAGTGCAATTAGTGATTGTTCCTTGCCACATGTAGATTGCAATGAGTGATGACTGCTAACACTCTGAGTAAACTTCAGAGATAAAGCTGGGCCAGTCTATTTAATTAAGGTCAGAATTTCCCGTGTTTATTAAGTACGGACATGAACTGTCTAGAATAGTGCCTTTAAATACGGCTGCAAGCCGTTCCCTTATTAGCAAACTCTGAAACTGGCACCCTCAGCATATGGGTTTGACTAGTTGGAGAATCGCTATCATTTCTAGCCAGGTCACGTGGATAAATTTATCTGCCCTGAAAGAAAGCGGATACCAGAAATCACACATTTGTTACATGTAGTATTAGATCAGCAGGGCTTGCAGTTTTTTTCAATGGAAACCTTCCCCTGTCCGTGCCAGGCGCGCCTCATCTTCCGTGCACTATTTTTTCAAACTCCTGCACACCATATGCTGCGAACGGCAACCAGTCATCACAGCGTACGAAAGTAGTCCATGCGAGACAAGATATAGTGCCAAAAATATGTCCGACCTTCAAGCACATGTGGGGGGAGTATAGTAAAACATTGGCATCATTGAATCACACCTAATCATTTAGACCTGAGCCGATGTCCCATAGGAATGTCTATTGGCACGAAAATTATTGAAGTGGGCAACTCACGTTGACCTGATTGGTGACGTCATCGACCGCGTAGTATTGGCGCCAAATTCAAATACTGTACCAAGCCTGTACACTCGTCTCGTAATTGCATGTACTTTATCCCGGAATCGTGCAGTCATGACACGCTACTGACTGCCTTTCACGGATTCATAAGGGCTTTTAAGTATGGAATAGGAACATTAACTTGTAGTAATGTATTAAATCAGAATTTATCCTTAGAAAAGATTCATTCTATTGGCGTGGATGGCTAATTTATCTAATCAGATTTGGCTCTCTTTTAAGTTGTGTCAGTTGTATTAAATGTAGATCTAGCCAGTATATCAAACTACTTAAATATCTGAATCAAGGTAATTTAATTAATATGATAATTTACTTAAGTTATGGTGATGAGAACCATTGTAAGCTAGTTAAATGCACCTGTGCAAGTAGTGAGATTATGTCATTTCAGTGAAAAGTTGTAAATATTGAAATGACATAGAATATGGGCTGACTAAGGACGCTTGGTTATCATATTTTCTACCTGCTACCACTCAGGAGTTAAGATGGTGTTTCTTGAATTCCTGGTTTGAACCCCATGTGCTACTTTAATGAAAAAAAATCAGAATTGCTGTAAGACATACGAAGTGATTTCAAACAGTTTACTTCCACAATTATGGAGTGTGCAACCAGTGATGCCCTGTATTTGGGTCTTGGATCCGTGCGCCGGCCATCAGTTTCGGCGCACGGATCCCCACAACCACACTACAACAAGCCCTATTTTTGCAACCGCGGGCGCCCCATGCAAAACAGCGCGATTTCCCTCCTGAACAGTTAATATAAACACCTCACAACCTCTTGCATTGGGCTATTACACTGGATTTTCCCTGTGTTAATTATTCCCGTTTGATAGCATTCGGGAAAAAACGGGAAAATAAAACACACGGAAAAATTAGCCATTCTACAGTATATATATATATATATATATATATATATATATATATATATATATATATATATATATATATATATATATATATACTGTCAGACTCAAAAAAAAAAAAAAAGTCGACTTCGGTGTCTTACGGACGAAAGTGGTTGAGAAATTTTCTGTCAGACTCCAAAAAAAAAAAAAGTGCAAGCTTTAGAAATATTTATTGTAAGAACCAAGTATTCCGAATGAAATAAATTGTAAACTTTCAAATAATGCACCAAGATTCATGAATACCAACTTTAGTCATCATCCTCATCATCATGAGTTATACAAGTTAAGTAAGTTAACTCATCTTAACTTCAAATAGCCCTATCCCAAATGGTTTAACCCTGGTAGCGCCGCGGCCACATATATGTGGCGGCGCCATTCCATCCTCTCCAACCAAGGCCACATATATGTGGCCTGAAGCGTGAGTTTGCGTGGGTCAGCTAGCGATCGCCACGATGTGTCGAATACGTAAAAGCTACTCGCCAAACTTGCAGAGATGACAGAGGGAGATCCTAACTGCGCACCAGCGTTCTTTGGGATTCCCCTATGACGTCATTACAGCAGACGACCGTAAGACTCTCGTGAGAGTCACGCGGATGTCTGCTGAACTGACAAGATGGCGGCGGCCGTACCGCATGATTCTTGTGACATCGTCCGCTCATGTTTGGCGGATGGTAGTCACAATTTCGTGCGAAATATAAACTGCACACATCATACATTTACCAGACATCCCCAATATGATATATTTTGTCATATTTGACATGTTTACATCATGTATTTTAGGTTAAGACCAGAAGGGTAAATAGAAACTATGCAAAAAATGGGAAATCTTAAATATTTTTATGAAAAAGACTGGCAAACCAGTCTAGGGGACCCCCCACATTGCTCGCCTGACCCCTCACCCCCCCCCCCCCCCCCCCCCAGTATGTGTATGTAATAGCCTTAAGTCTAAGCTTTAATTTGATGTATAACATGTGGTGGGTTATGCATCGCAATCATAGACAGGGCCCTCAAACCTTAAAGGGTACTCTAGATTCCCATTTACCCAAAATAAATCTGGTTTGGGGGGACCGATCTTGTCAGGAAATCTGGCAGGACAAGGGTGATATGAACAACAAGTGGGGCTAGCAATGGTTTCAATGGTTTCATAGTGCTAGTGTTGAGCCCTGGCTCATTGTCATGATTCATTGCCATGAAAATGAAAACGAGAAAGCAAATATAAACACCAGTTTATTTCACATATGTATATATTTTTAATCTATCACTACCATATTTATAGAAAACAAAATAGCTCACCCAGTTGTATTCAGAATTATTAAGAGCTAATAGCACAGCATACTAAGAAATAAGAATACATAGACTAATTACAAATAAAAAGGGGCATGTCAACCCTAGGGTACACATACATATATGTTGTTGTTTTTAATAAGGAGAGTGCATTTAAAATAAGCAAAATACTTTGAATTCTACCAGCAAAAAAATCAATCAAGCTGTACCTGAGTTCACTCAACAACCTGCAGCCTAATATGTACCATTTATGCCTGTCCCACCCAAAACCACATATTTTGCTATTATCACCAAGAAAAATACAATTGCAGAAACATTTGAAACACAAATGAGGAATTATAACAATTATAATAATACTATTTTTTCATGAGGGTGGTTCAATCAACTACAAGCATTTAACAATGCTGTAGCAGAGCCTCAGATTCGAGGATGTATATCTCCCACCCTTAAGGCTACAGGGATATAAATCCTTTTTCAAATTATTCTAATTTTCATATTCAAAGGCAAAGTTCTATGAATTGATGTTACTACTATGTATTGATAAGTGAATATATATGAGTGCAATAAAAAATGACAATATCACTCTACATTAAAACAACACCAAGATCTAAGTAGGGGCTCCTTCTATAATTAAATATTTTATTATTACCTGCGCATACACACATACATGTATGAATGAAGAATTTTTTATCAGTCCATTTCTGATAAAAGACTGGACTTCCTGGATAAAGAATCTGAGATAAGTTCTAATAGTTTTCTGCTGGGGAAATACACTTCTCAGATCAAAACAGGGACAGTCCTCCTTGGTTCACAAAAGCAATTGCAAGTAATCTCTATACCTTCTTGGTAAACTGGTATCTATAGTTGCTAGGAATTTTGACTGAGAAAAAATGAAAAAAACCCAGCTAAACTGGCATACACCAGACCAGTATGTATTTGACAAGCAGACTTTACAAGAAACCTGACCTTTGGCTGGCACTTGAATACTCTTTATGACACAGGTCAAGTGCCAGCCCTATCAATTGTGTATTGTTGAAGCTTTATTGAATGAGTGGTCAAACACCAGAGACAACCAATGTCCACTTCACAGCAGTACGCACGCACACACCACCGTAAAGATATAGAGAGCGTTTGTTTAACATTCTCCTTTGTACGGCATGTGCCTTTTATGTGTGAAAACCATTAACTGCCTGACGATGATAGGCCGGCCTGTCTTTGTAATTGAACGCTGATAACAATGACATCGTGCCTCTCCCGGAGAAGTGTTCTGGTAATGGGAGTTTTAGTGTTTTAGGAGCATTTATTCTCTGACTACAAAGGCTTATGAAAGATAAGCCTTTGCCTTAAGATGATCATGTCAAGACTGGGGTGATCAAAAGATCCTGATACCAGTCTCAGTCTGAGTCGGCAGACGCTTAAAAAAATAATAATAATAAAAAACAACGTATTTTTCAACTTTTTTTTTTTTTTTCAAAACAGCCCTGTTCCTGGCGCCGGAGCTCGTAAGACAAGTAATTAAATTGGATTGGCCTTACTGTAAAATACGAAAATTAATCAGGGGTGCAAATATGCACTGTTGACAGTCAGCTGGTGCTTAAAAGATGCCAAAAACAGTGCATTATGGGATACATGGACATCCCCATATGGCTGCCTCAGGCCTGTTACTTGGTCACTTATGTAAGTTATAACTGAGTAGTGCTGAAGAGGACAGGTTAAAGGGAGGTCTTATTTGAAAGGTGACATGTATTAGCTCATTTTGAACCTAAATCATTCTGATGGTGCATTTGCCCTTTAAGTTGATATCACATTAAATATGTGATTGGAAGTGTAGACTTCAAATCTCGTTTTATAATCTGTTCCCAAAAGTTTCCAAAATGTGAGCAAGGCACTACAAGATTGTAATACAGATCATCACCTCTGGTATGATAAACAAACCACTGCCATTTTGAATTCATCTGAGTTAGTTCTGAAAATTATGTCGGTGCCTGACAGATATATATATATATATATATATATATATATATATATATATATATATATATATATATATATATATATATATATATATATATATATATATATATATATGTATATATATATATGTATATATATATATATATGTATATATATATATATATATAATTTGTAGCTTTCACATGCCTGGCATGATTTTTATGCAGCGGGAGCTGCCAGCTCCTGCCACATAGAGCCATTCATTGGTTAGGCGATTTTGAGTCATATACCACTCGGTTCTCCCCCGTTAAAAATGATCTGGATTATTGTGAGCCTCAGATTTTTTCGTTCTGACGCTTTTGGTATTTAGATGTCAAGTTATCTTTTTGTATTGACGTGTTGGTTCTGTTGCGTCATCCTCTACGGTTGGAATCAGTTGCGAAGTGCGGGAAGCTGGTCGTGTTTGTGCTATTTTTAGGTCAGGTTGCGCTGCGAGAGCGTCCTCGGAGGCGCAGATGTGGTTTGTGTCTTCTTTTGGATATGATCACGGCGGTACCAGGGTTAACACAATGATGCATTCTTAAAGCAAGACTGTGCAGCACTGGTCAAAAGCATTTATCTTGTTTAAATGCAAATTGGCACTCCGCCATTTTAATATGTGCTCACCTGTTCTAACAGGATAGGTGAGATATGAATCTGACCTATCCCCTCATGTCTTTCTTCATCATTTTGACAAAGAAAAACAGTAGATATTAGATTTTATTTGTACTGATAGCGAAAAAAACTTGATCTCTTCGCTAGCAATGCAAGGCACGGAACAAAAGTGAGACTACATTATTGTATGCTTATGCTCAATCTTTACGTTGACAATAATCAATTCCTGACAAAAATTTGATAACTATTTAATCACATCAGATATCAGGGATCAAGAATATGTTATTTAGTTTTATGTTTTTTAATATTTGATTGGCCAAAAGAGAGAACGAAGTGAAGTGCGAAGAGATTAGCTTCGCACTTCACTAGGTCATTTGTTTTGAAAAACTACAAAATGGGGACTGGCTTAATCGATCGCTTCTCCACTTCATACCATCCAAATAAATGCTTAGAAAGCCCATTTTGTTGAGTTTTTGATATTTTTGGAAAAGGGAGAATCAAAATTTATTGAAGATGTAAATTTACAATGGTTATTTTAGTTTGTTTTCTTTTAGCTAAACCTGACAGCGAATAGGTGTCACTCATACGGAATACTGGTTAGCTAAAGAAATTGACCGTAAAGAACAATTTTGCTGCAAACAACATTTATGTACCATGCTGATTGTTGCGCCGCAACTTGTCACTGTCATTTCCCTTTCAATCGATGATTTGTAGAACAAAACAAAATATGGAGATTAGAAGTACATTGGGCAGTTGAGGGGGTTTAACTTTACGTTTGATACATTTTTAGAATTAAGCCCTTACCAAAACTTCTTTGCTACCCTACTTGTTGAAGCCCGCTCCTGACTAAATAATTGGCAAAAATAGAACATTTCCATGTAGGGATTGTATAATTTAAATGAAAAATTGGCCATGAATTTATTGAGAAATCACGGATGAAAATGCGGCTAACATGTCTTGACGGCTAACATGTCTTGAAATAATGATTTTTCATCAAGTTTTACTTATAATTAACCTATTTCCTACAAAACTCATTATTTCTAAAGCTCCAAATGAATATTTTGCTTTCAAAGTACCTACAAATAAAAACATATTCCAAATAGCGACGAACACAAGTTTCAGGTGATAGTATTTACTTCAGAGTTAGCACTTATTCTGCTTTGTATCAGATGAAAAACCAGCTCCGCACCAATAATGTATAGATAGTAGAGACAACATTTGCTGCAACAAATATATATTTGGTTTATAGACACTGAAACATCATGTATAGAAATTAGGCATGACCAGGGTTAAGATTCTTTGTGCAGTTGGCCATCGGTTTTGGCGTCTTATTGTTTTCATGTCGTTAGAATGTTTGCTCAAGGTGTAATGGTTGGGGCCTTAGTTAAAATGCTGTACGCCGAGCCGCAGTGTCGAGGATGTGGCTTCTTTGAAAGTTTGTAGTCAATTCTATTTGTTTGTTTGGCTGTGTTGCTTGATAATTCTTTGTTTGTGATAGATGGGTTTGCTTTTTTTGTGTGTGTTTGTTATATGTACTAATCAGTACATATAATTTGATAATTCTTTGATGCTGATTAAATTCTTTTGTACCTAGGATGAAATGCTGGTTGGGGAAGGATGTGAGCAAGTTCGGATGGGAGATGTTTTGCAGAAAAGTAGAAAACAACAACCTAAAAAACAGGAAAATAACCCAAATAATAAAAGTTAAAAACACAAAAAACAAAGACATTAAAAACAACAACAAGGCCAAGCAACCTTTTACTGCTGATGCCGCAGGCGTCCCTCTTGTTTAGCATTTGTTGAAATTTAACACCAGTAATGACATCACTATATATGTTGGTGATGCAATGCTATGTCCTAGAAACTTCTGTGACCATTTAGGTATGGTTTTTCGACTCTTTGGACCAACTTTTCTTTTTCTTTTCTTTTTCTTTTCTTTTATAGGGTCTAAAATCAATTATTGGCGATAGGGAGCTCCCAAGTGACAGCCAATTTTAACCTGTACAAATTAACCCATTTTTGGGACAGGAAAATTAGTGAACCTTTTTTAATGGTTATGAAGGAACCCCTTAGGAGTTCTTCGGTTAGCTAGGCATGAGTAGTTTCCAATTGTAGTTTTTTTTGTAAAACTGCCAAGCCTAGGTCAAGGTCATTAAGTATTATTGTCTAAATTGAATGCATCAAAATCAATGAATCATGATTTATCATTCAAAATTATTTGCTTAAATTCTATCATTCTGATTGCCCCTTTGAATTGGTGAGGGCATTGACATCTAGATTTCAGCCATTTGTAAATAATATTATACCCCATGATATCTAACACTTTGTTTGCTTTCTTTCAGCGCTTCACACAATATCTGGCATCTAATAATTGTAAATTCAACCTGTCAGGTTTCCTCGACAAAGCAGGAGTAGCAGGTGAGTGGAAACATGGTCTCAGACTGACAGATCATTTAAACCCATTTACATCTCGAACACACACATGGTCTGACACACATGGTAATTTCAAAAAAGCAAAGTTGTATTTAGAAGTTTATTTGGTTGAAAGTGGTTTTCCTGCTGTTTCAAAAATCACTATATAATAATAATAATAATAATAATAATAATAATAATAATAATAATAATAATAATAATAATGATATTGTCATTTGATATTACGCTGTCAAAGTTGTCAGAATAGCATGTGTGCAATTGGATTCCAGGTGCAAATTGGTGTAAATTCTGAAATGCTTCATAGATGTTTTGTTTATATGTATATTCTGCTAATCCATTAGTTTTTCTGCAAAATGGCTGCCGCAACATAGAATTAGCCTCACTACACCATGTGGAGATCAGTATTCATTATTCAGAAAGCGATTTTATCTATGGTATAATGGAAAATAATATCTTGTTGATATAAAGGTAAGAGGGGGTCTTTCACACATTTGTTTTTTCTTTATCTTAAGTGCGATTCTAATAAGGTATGTTAGATCTTGTAATTCCGTCTGATACAATCTCAGAATTGGTTCCTTGCTTGTCTTCCTTTTTATGGACTTTCCAATATGTACATCTCTATCAAACCTATCAATCAGCGTGTAGTGGACGAAGGTGTAGCTAAGTTGGAAAACTGCCTCACTGACATCTATACATGGATGTCTCAAAATAAACTGAATGTTCTTAATGAACCCGTCGGTAATCTGGGCGCTGTTTTCGATCCGAACATGAATTTGTCTGCACATGTATCAAAAGGTATCAAGTCTGCAAATTACCACCTTAGGAACATTGGGAAAATAAGGAAATTTCTCAATACTGATACAACCAAGAGTGCCATCGTCTCACTGGTGACATCACGCCTTGACTATTGTAATGGACTTCTCTGTGGAATTACTGATGTGCTGCTATGCAGGCTCCAGAAAATCCAAAACAATGCTGCTAGAGTGGTTAGTGGCTCCAAAAAGTATGATCACATTACACCAGTTCTAAAAGATCTTCACTGGCTGCCCATCAGGAAAAGGATTGAGTTCAAGATTCTGCTTTTGACTTTCAAATGCATGCAAGGATGTGCCCCTCTATACTTGAGGGAACTGTTAGTCAAACAAGCTAATACAAGGACTAGATCAAACACTAAGAACTTATTACAGATACCACTCACTAATCTGAAAAGGTTTGGTGACAGAGCATTCTGTGTCTATGCACCACGCCTTTGGAATGAGCTCCCTGACAACATCAAGGCTGCTGAAAGTGTGCAAAACTTCAAGAAACGGCTGAAAACATTGCTATTTCGAAAGGAGTTTAATTGACTATATGGACCATGACAACTGTCCAATGACTCTAAAGCGCTTTTGAACATTATAGGTGGAAAGGGCGCTATATCAAATATCAATTATTATTATTATTATTATTATTAAATAAAGCAATGGAAATAGATAATGATAAACATGATCACATCAATTCTTTTTGCTCAAGGACTCTAAATATACCCTTTTTTAAAAAAAGAACTATATATTTACACATCAAGTCACAGGTACAAGTGGAGCTACTGCATCAAAAATTGTGATGCTCAATCAATTATGATATATATCGAAATCTGAATGTTTTCTGCCAAATCCTAGGTTTACACAGCTCAAATCTTATATAATCTATTTGATATAGCCACAGCAAAAAAAATTCAAAAATATAAAGAACAGTAGTTTCAGAATTATTACATGTTGAAGGAGAAACTTGCACCCCACCAAGAACACGAAAACGGTACACATATAACTAGTTGCAACAAATCTATTCAGCATGAATGACTATAATGCCCAGTCCAGCAATACACCATGATGAGGGTTAATATCTGTTTTATTATACCAAACAAATACAAAACACAAAAGGGGGAAAAATTACAAACACCAGAGATTTTGGATAAATACTCGTCGTCTGCCTTGTTGAACTAGTTTCACCGGTAGGTCACTCGGCAAACTCTGTAGGTGTTCGGGCTAGCGGTAATTATTCTTCGGGCTAGCGGTAATTATTCAACTATTTCATGGCTGTTGCCGTGAATTATTCAACTATTTCAAAAGCTGTTAAGGGCAACAGCCTGTCACTAAGGAGTGAGGAAATCATGACGATTAATCCATGGCCCTTGACCTGAACCAGAATCAAGAATCTTCACATGAGGTATAATAATGTAAGTAATACCCAGCATAGTGGCTGCCAATAATAGTTGTCGTGCCTTGCGTGTTTTCAGCATGTCACTGATGGTGTTACCTCCACTTGGCTTGCACAACTGCTGCACAATGAGGGTTAGATGAATTCATTTAAATTTCATAACATTTCCTTAGGACTTCAGGTTCAGGGTTCATGTATAAAATATTTTCCCTTAAGTTTGTAGCTTTTCATTATCATATCAGGAGGACACATACATATTTGCTGGCAAATACTGACATTTTATTTTTTTTATCATCTACACCAGGTTTACTACTATAATCAGCTCTATATCTCCCTAAATAGGTTTGAATAGCACTTACAATTAAGTACTGATCATAATTTATCATTATATAATTCATCATTGTACTTTTAAGTGCTAGTGAATAACCACAATTTACCCTAGTTAGATCCCTTGCAACTTAATTTTTCAACATATTTAGGTTGTGGGAGGCACAACATATACAAACTACAGAGTAGGCCACTCAGGAAAGGAAAAATATACCTGGGGAAATGGTTTATGTTTAGGACATCTTGAAGAAACTGGACAATCTATTGCATTTCTATTTTTATTATATTAGAGGAGACATATTGTTTTTTTGCACAGTTCCTGCCCGTGTCTGGACTTGTCTGCAAGATATTTCAAAAACTGTGTAATGAATTTTTTCAAATTTTTAGGGATCCTTTCGTATACTATGGCACTTAAATGATTTGATTAGATTTTGGTAACATTTGATTTATTTTCATGGTCTTAATGGAATGTTTTGCGTACAAATTCTTATTCTAGACCAGACTAGCTTGTCTGCAAGATATCTCAAAAACTGTTCAATGAAATCTTTTCAAATTTACCGCTATCCTTTTTTATGGTGAGAACACAAACTCATTAGGTTTTGGTAAACTTTGAAGTATTTTTAAGGTAACTTGATATAAGGACGTTTTGACAGAGCCAGCAATTGGTTGCTTAAGATAGTGGAGCTACAAATAGCACTCCACCTGCCTTGCTCTACAGTGCATTTGGGTCACACAGCAGGTCATCCGATCCGACTTGGTAGACTCTCTATCCAACATGCGACAGGAATGACGTCATGGAAACTCTTGATCTTGGAATCCCCTACCTAGGATTAGGGTTAGGCTTAGGGTTAGGAATCAGGTCCAGGGTAAGGGTTAGGGTTAACCCTAGCCTTAACCCTTACTCTGGACCTGATTCTTAATCCTGACCTTTACCCTAGGAAGTGTATTCCAAAATTACAAGTTTCCATGACATCATTCCTGGCACACGTTGGGTAAAGGCTCCTAGTCCCTAAAGAGTTGACATTCCCTTCTGTGTTGACCAAGCAGTCTGGTGTAGTACTAGCAATGACACCTCATGGCCCTCCTGTCCCTAGAGGTTTTTTCAAACACAAACTGGGTTTCCCTATTCCCCTGGTGAGATAAATGTGAACTAATTTGGCCACTTAAGCCACCTCGCTCACTTGGTGCCTCTTAACAGAAAAAAGACTTGTAGATAGCAAAGTACATGTGACTGCCTAAATTGTCTCAAATCTTCAGTATATAGTAAACAGTTATTGCCTGGCTTGTTGGTGGATAGTTCAGATTATTACCCCGAGAATGAATTATTTCCCTTCGAGGGGTGATAATCTGCACTATCCACCAACAAGACAGGCAATAACTGTGTTGTTAAGCTACTTTCCCACATTCAGTTTTTAGAACATGACCGCGTTCAACTGTCCTTGACCGTTTGACGTTCGCACTCAGCCAAAAATCGCACTCTCGGTTTTGAAATGTTCAAAACAATCTCACTCGGTCGTGCTCGTTCAAAATTTTGCATTGCACCGCATGAGTGCCATATGAGCTTCGCACTATACCGTATGACCATCTCACACGACCTTTTGACCGTTGTACTTAACGGTATGCGCATCGTATTCGACTGTGTTCAAGAGTGTGGGAATGGAAAAACACGGTGGTTATACGGTCGAATGCGGTGCTGTGCGAAACTCATACAGCACGCATACGATTCTCATACAGTTGTATGAGATTGAATGAGAGGCTCATACGGGTGCTAAGCGAATGCTCATCACGTGACCTAAGAGCGGTCCTGTGGTTTCTTAATTGTGTCTGTTTTCACTTGCCTCTAATAGATTCTGGTGGTTGGCTAGTCACCAGCAGGCTCCTCTATAGTCAGGATGCGAATCCACAGAACATTCACATGATGATTTGATTAGCAATCCGCCTGCTCTCTCTCTTAGTCTGTAGGAATGACCATATAATAGACCAAACTCTGAAGGTACACATTCAGAGAATAATATTAACCCTATAATGTTTAGGCCTAAAAAAAGTTGTGAGTTTCCTGTTACCCTACCCTAACAAGTTTTTATTCACAAAAAATCCCTACCCTAAAGCTTTTTCCGCCCTTCCAACTTCCAATCAACATAAAAGATGCATAAAACACGTTTTTGACCAAAAAATAATGCAAAAACATTTTTTTTTGCTTACCTAGCTACTCTTTTTTTTTAAAGACCGTTACAGGAAACAAACTATATTTTTTTCTCGTCCTCGAAGAGTTCCTCCAGAAATTGTCGTCTGGAATTAGGATACTTTTGACAACAACTTTTAAATTGACAATTATCTTACAAAATATTTGAAGGAGGGTTTTTGGTAATTAATGGTCTGATTAACATTTCTCCATCAAATAGTCTCCTATTTGCTTTTGCCTGCAAGATTTCATCAAAATTGTCAGGCTGTTTTGGCCGCTGTGATCATTAATGGGTTAAATGGCATTGCTACGAAGACTTTGAAATTGTTTACGGAAAAAGGACTACAATTGGAATGGGATCTTGGGTTGGGCTAGATGGCGATTTGAAAATTTGCAGTCCTGCAGTCTCCCAGCATTTATAAACTTGAGGGCAGTCTGTTGGTAATGACAATGCAGGGTTTGACTTAAGTGGGTGTCCGGGCGGTATTCACGCCCTGAAATTTGTCCGGCCGACCCAAGACTGACTATCATCTATCATATGAGATCGCCCGAAAACCGACCAGAACAATCTTCATAAATCAATCCCTGCAATGACAATGATAATATGACAACAATTGTGATAATAATAATAGAGCTGCACTCACCACTCACAAACTCGAGTGGCTCGAGCCCTAGAGCAAACTCACCGAGCTCGAGCTGAAATGTTCAAATCGTGAGCTCGTCTATATTGGGAACACACACGTAACACAGAGCACCTAACACACATTATCAACATACATAACTGCTTATCGCTCGCATGTCTTTTTTACGATCTCCAATGTATACATTCAAGCGGTGTTGAGTGTTATACTGACCTTTGTACCTCGTCAGCACGTTTTAAAATTAAACAAACATGGCAATGTTAATAAATGTCCGCTAATAAATATTTATTTCTTAATAGCTGGGCTGGAAAATAAGTATTCTTTTGGAAAATCGGAACGTCCGTGAGCTCATGAGCTCACGAGTCAAACGGGTGGTGAGCTCATGAGTTGATCTCCCTCCGTGAGTGCAGCTCTAAATAATAATAATGATATCAAACTAGCAGGCCCCCGTGCACAGCACAGGATTGGATAGTAGTGCAGTAACAACTAATTCTAAATTATGTGATTCAACAACTATTAGCTGAAACCTTTTCACAGAAAGCTAGAGTGCATTAAGACATGGAGTGCAATCAATATACCTGGTGTTATATGATTGAATTATTTAAGATAATATTTAGTTAAATTGCCAGCTGTGGCACCCACCTTGTAGTGGGAGCTGGGCTAAGCGAGTTACTAAGTGGTGCCAAATTGAGAGACTTTATAAGTAGACATGCTCCAAATGTTAATGATTGACCAAACATTTACAACATTGTTTCTATATTTATATTAAAACATTTCAAATCTAATGTTGTTTCTAACATTTTTGATTTGAATCAGTCTGTATGTTAAAGTCCCTCAATTTCTAGATAATATATATGTAGATAAGTTCGTTCCTAAACCAGCAGATCTTGCCACCTGACCACTGATTGACTCGCCACCAGCAGATTTCACCACCTGACCAGCTGGCGTATGGATGGCAGCAAAGGATCCACTGATAATTGTAGCCAATATACACAATACTGTTTCTATAGTACGGCATTGATTAAAGTGCAGACATATACAGGCACCAACATAATTTTCAGAACTAACTTGCCATGCTGGGCAAGTAGTTAATGGTTTTGACTTGCCCGAAATAAGCTATAACATAGACTATAACATATAACTATAGAAAGGCATGTATTGTTTACCATGGATTTGAAGATTTGATTACCATTTTCTTTTCAGTTTTGTTGCATTGAAAACTAAAATGTACTTGCCCAAAAGCCCTTTTTTTCAAAAAATCACTTGCCGGGGCAAGCGGGCAAGTACTTATGTCGGTGCCTGAATATTATATAATTGACTTATATAGTCACACCTGGCAACACACTACGTGTCCACTGCCCAGGTTTGAATCCCAGCCAGTGAAAAATTGGGGTTAGGCGATGGTCTTTCGGCAGGTACAAAATTCCTCTGTGATTGTGCCCATCGCTGCATCTCCCTGGTACTTACCTTTCTGCAGAATTTTAAGAGAGATTTAAACTAAGTACCATATTAGTCCGAAGAAGCTTAATATTGAATATTACCGTATTTATCTGATTAAGCGCACAGACCCCCTATTCTGAAATAATGTTGGGATGGGCAAGCACATTATTTTCTGACCTACTGAACCTCTCCCACTCCACCCTCCCCACCTAACAAAATGTTTCCTTAACCATTCAGATGTGGGACCATATATTGATCATATTTTCACCGGTACAGACTGTATATTGATCATATTTTTAAACGCTTGAACACTTCAGGTTAATATGATAAGTGCCTGCCAACATATTTACACCATAGAATTGACACCAGAAAGAAACATCTCATGAATCAAGTCCAAGATGAATGAATTGAATGGAGAAATCAGAATCAATACCCTATAAGCATAAGGAATACAGGATGCAAAAAATAAGGAAAAGGGATTTTTTTTAAATAGAAAAGAGAGGATGCACAAATAAATAAAAAGAACGTGTCAGAGTGGGATGGATGCAAGAACATACTAAGTAAGGGAAAGAGCCTAAACTTAAAATGAAAATGCATAAATAAGTGATAGAAAAATAGTGTGTAATGAGAACTAAAGAAGAAATAATGAGATAAGAGAAACATTTATGAACCAAAAAAAATACACAAATTCAGAGAAAATAAAAAAGAAAGAAAAGAACAGGATGCCAAAATAAAAAAGTTGATGTAAGGAGAATCGAAAAGGAGCATGTGAGAGACAAAGAGAATCCAAAATAAACCCAAAGATTGTCGAAAAAGAAATGAAGAAATCGGGAGAAAGAGAATCAGAGAAGATGCTGAGAGAGAGAGAGAGAGAAAGAGAGTGAAATACTGAATGAGAAAAAGACTCAAAACAGGAAAGGGAATTGACAAAAGAAAACCAAGAGCATACCAAAATGCCAGGGGAAACCAAAATAATAAAAGTAAAACAATTAAAATACAGAGAGAAAACAAAGAGAAAATACCATGAAGAGATGTGAGAGAGACAGAGAATACGAATAAAGCCACAGGATGTCAAAATAGAAAATAATAAACAATACTGGATAGAGAATAGGAGAATCAGAGGAAAGTGAAGATGCACAGAGAGAGAGGAAGAGAGAGAGAGAGAGATGAAATACTGTCTTTAATAAAGACATTCAAAGCAGGAAAGAGAATTGACAAAAAAGGAAATCAAGATAATACAAAAATGGCAGGGAAAAGCAAAACAATAGAATAAGGTAAAAGAATCAAACTACAGAAAAAGCTGAAAAATGCAGGAGGTATAGAGTGAATTAATGCAGTTAAAGAGATAAAGAATACAGGAGAGAATGCAATATCAAGAATACAATATCTTAACAACATTCTCAACATTACTGCCTACCTCCCAGGGATCTACTTTTATAAAATTTAGCACTGTCAGCTATAGAATCTTTTAGTAATATGAACATTTTGTGTCAAGGCAATTCCCTCTCGTAAATGGCTACGGTAAGTTTGTAGATAACAAATAAGACAACAAAAGAAAGAGAAAGGAAGTGCAAATAAAAGAAAATATGTCAAATAAAATCAATGAGGCAAATTTAAAAGCAAATGACTAATGAAGCAAAATTGAAATAGCAATAAAGAAAAAATATAGATTAGAAAATGAAAAAAAGTGCACAAACAGTAACATAAGGAGAGAAAAAACAGAATGTATGAGAATCCACAATACAAAAAAAGGTGAATGCATTTTAAAAACCCTGAAATTAATTTCAAGTTATTAAAATGAGAGAAGAAAAATACAAAGAAAGGAGAGGTCTACATATATGAGAAATATTGAGTAAATAAAGATAGAAAAACAGAGAGGGAATAAGGCAAAATTACAATAAGACCAAAATACAAAGAAAATGTAGAAGGAAAAACAATAAAGGAGAAATGCCAATAAGAATGAAGAAGAATATAAAGAGGAAATGTGCACAGAAGATAGAAAAACAACAACAGAAGAATCCACAATAGAAAAGGATGTAGAAATGAGCACAATTCAGGAGAAAATCAGGGAGAGACAGTATGTAAAGAGAAGAGTGGATTGAAAAAGCAATGCAACAGGACGTAAAAATATAGATAAAGCGGATAAGAAAAAGAATTAACAGAGTTTAAAGGAAATACAGAGAGATACAGTGCTCAATGCAAATGGTAAAGTCTACACTCTACAGAGAAAAAAAATGGTTTGACACAATGAGCATGAAATTATATTTAACATTGCTGCAGGCCTATTCGATCGCTTAAAGCTTAAGAATGTAAGTACTTAGAAAGAACAATATATAGATTAATGCCAATATCACTACGAATGTTGTGGCAATTTGAAAATGCATACTTTCTATGTTCAGATCAGGTAAACTCACACAGATTGCCAGGTCAATAGCGATTTTCACTTATTATCGCTCATTCAATCACGTTCAAATAAACATGCTTTTGACTATTGCTGAACGTAGATATACAACTCAAAGTAATCCAACAATAATTAAAATATACCTTAATTGATACTTCGATTGTATTTGGGCAGTAAATGTTATGGGGTTGAAGATCGGACCAGACTGCTCCACATTATTATAGTATACTCGGCATTGATGGATCCGAGTAGGCGATATCCGTGAATCATGCATTGATCTGTTGATCATTCACTCAATCTGCCGTAGACGTAACTACTACATGGGTGTACATCTAATTCCACAGTAGAAAAGGTGAAAACATGATTCAGAGTGGACCCAGAGGTGAACATGCGTCAGTGTATAAAGCTATCATCGACTAAATGCATGTCACTCCAAAAAGAATAGATGGCGCTCACACTATGAGTCACAGGAACTCTCCTGTGCGAGTAAGGATAGAAATGCATCACAAAAGTGAAGTCACCCAAGCCGGCCGAGGGGCATTAAATACACATTTTTCAAGAATAAAGGCATTAAATGCCAAAATTTCAAAAAATCAAAAGTTTCCTGACCAATCGGAAACCCAAGGCAAAAGAATCAGGATGGCAGTGCAGCCCACAGATGCATAACCGCCGAGAAAACCATATAGAACAAACTCAAATTAAGCGTATTAATATATAGACTAGCAGGCCCCCGTGCACAGCACGGGTTTGGATTCTAAGTCATACTCAATGATGTGCAGGAGGTTTAGAGTAAAAGTAAATAAATAAAAAGACACAATCAAACTACCCTAACCACTTACTGAACCATTGGCGTTGCTCTTGTTTTTTTAGTTTCTAGTTCTCAGTCATGAGTAATCACCAGCATCAATCAGAAAAAAAATGAAAAGTTCAGGCCCACCTTATAGCAGGCCCCCTGCTTGCAAAGAATAGGCACGCTTTAGTTTTTATAGCGCAGTATTGATTACACTGCAGACATAGGGTGTAACCAATCCCCCCCCCCCCCCCCCCCAATGTTATCAGTGAGAGTCCAACAGCAAGTGCCAAAAAAAATAGAACGCATGATAAAAAGGTAGTGTTCAGAATGTTGCAAAGAACAAAATGTTGCAAAGAGATGCAAAAAGGAATTTACAGGAGAGAGAAAAGGAAACATAGGATGTAATCAATCACCCCCCCCCCCCCCCATGTTATCAGTGAGAGTCCAACAGCAAGTGTCAAAACAAAAAATTGAACGCATGGTAAATAAGTAGTGTTCAGAATCGATCATAATTTTCAAGATAAGGTAATCAATCATCCCCCCCCCTATATTATCAGTGAGAGTCAAACAGCAAGTGGCAAAAAAAATAGAACGCATGATAAATAAGTAGTGTTCAGAATCGATCACAATTTTCAGGATAAGGTACCGCTTCGAAACACATCTGTATGTCATATTGTCAAGTTGTGGTACCCTATGATGCGAGGAAAATCGTATTGGAGGCATGGTCATATTTATCGCTCAAAGAGATGGATCCGGCTTCATACACCTCTCTGGAGCGGTCCGGCAGTGTTTCCTGTTTGGTGGGGCCATAAACAGGTGAATAAAGTTTTGTTTTACAGTTTGTTCAGGCCGGCTTGACTACCGAAGGTCCAGCTATTTTTTTTTTATGTAATTTTTATCCATGGTCGGTTTTTTGTTCAAAGATGCCAAAATGCATTCAATGATCATAATTGGAGGCGAAACGAATGCAGTTCGGCATGTTCAAACAATTGGGCAAACACTATATAAATGAGTCAATCTGCCCTGTGGTCTAAGACTGCTAGCTGACTCTCACCCCTGCGCGGGTTCGAATCCCAGTCACAGCATGAGAAAGTTGCCAGTGACTTGGCATTAGGGGGTGGTTTTCGCTAAGTACTCCAGTTTCCTCCACCAGTTATAACTGGCTAGTCACAGAGCTTAGCCGCAATATGCTAGAAAAAGCAACAACTTTTTTTTCAAAATTTCAAATGCAACGGCAAGTGGGCAAGCAGTTATGATGTCTACATGCCAATGTAATTCCAAGGAGAGAGGTTTGATGATTATATGCCAAAAGAATCTTAAGGAATCCGGCCTACGCATGGTCAATTACACAAAGAAAACAACACAGGAGAGAAAACCAAAATGTACAATGAATGCAAGAAATAAGTGTGGACATATAAGTGCTTTACAATATAGTAAATAGAAAATAAAACAAACAAACAGGATATAAAATTGATAAACATTGGAGGGGCAAACTAAAAAGAAGGAAATCCTAATCCATGCTAGAGCATATGAGAAAGTTGCCAGTGACTTTGAGATGGTCTTCGCTGGGTACCACTAACCTGGTCGCTATAAAAATGTATGGCATAGTCTTAGCCAGCAGGGCGTCTTTTGAATTTTATACATGCGTATGGTTAAAAGCAGAGTATATTATGGTCCCCCTTAAAAGTTGGGACGCCCCAAAATTCAATAACTGCCAATTTTTAGAACCCAGTTCTTAAATCCTGGCTAAGACCCTGATGAGGTCCTATAGCCCCACAAACATCTCAGAGAGAGAGAGAGAGAGCTGAAAAAAATACATGAGAAATACATGAGAGAATGCACATGAGGAACTACATAAATCAAAAACAAACTGTTGCAA
The DNA here is from genome assembly GCA_963942565.1 of Maea johnstoni. Classification (NCBI taxonomy): domain Eukaryota; kingdom Metazoa; phylum Annelida; class Polychaeta; order Spionida; family Magelonidae; genus Maea; species Maea johnstoni. Next base: position 34,046,944 of record OZ012684.1, read on the forward strand.
AGAGATGTTAAAAGAAATTCACCGGGGAGAAAAAAGAAAACAGGATGTAATCAAACATCCCCCCCCCCATGTTATCAGTGAGAGTCCAAAGGGAAGTGCCAAAAAGAATAATTTATAAATAAGTCAATCTGAGAAAAAAGAGCAAATACAGTAGAGAAAGAATGAATTAAAGGAAATGGCACATAGAAATGAGTGCTGAAAGAAGTAAAATTGGGGCGAGCGTGCAAATATAATGAAAAAAGACAGAGTTATAGAGAAATACAATACAGGGGGAGAGGCATAATGCATTCAAGGTGAGAATAGTGGAAGAAAAGGAACAGGAGGGAATACAAATTTCCTCTAAGAATGCTTTGTGATTTTCTTTCCTTATGCATACTTGTGTAGGCAGCATATTTGTCAATATATCAATGCAATGTATCAAAATAATCAATATCTTGCAATAAACACATGTGTGCGGGGGTCAAAAGGTAAAAAAAATCACCCCATGAGTAAACCGCCGACATGCCAAATAAGCACATTACTGTTGATGATGTAGAGATTAGTATAACATAAATATGAATCGATTCAAAGTACCATGTCGGTAATAATTTTGTCAATTATTGATAAACAATTCTTATCCATGACAGCCCTCAAAGAGAGAGAGAGAGAGAGAGAGAGAGAGAGAGAGAGAGAGAGAGACATAAAAGAAATAGAATGCAAATAAGATTAGGGACTGGAGAAAATTGCAAAATATTGACAAAACATACAATTCAAGGAGACTGGGAAGGAATCAAACAATAAATTATGGAAAAAAGTATTTGAGAAAATGAAAAATAAAATAAAAAGAACATAAACATTGAAAAGGGAAAAGCAATAAAAAGAACAACAAAGAATAATGGTTATGCAAAACTAAATACAATAATTGAGAGAATGCAAGAGAGACTGCAAAAGAAATTTAACATATAGGGGAATGCAAAAGGTGAGAGAATACGTACATCAGAAGAGCATAATTCAGAAAAGATACACAGGAGAGTTAAAAAATTACCATAGACTTAACAAAATTATACAGAGAATGCCAAAACAGACGACAAAAAAGGAGAGAAAGAGCCATACAATACTAACAGAGTGCATGGAAGACATACATTAAATATGAGAATGCAGAAAGAATTGCGAAATTGTTGAGAAAATGATTAAAGCTTGAGACATACAGAGTAATACATAACACAAAATAGAAGAAAGATACTCATGAAAAAGTACAGGAGGGAGAGTCAAAGAAGAAAGAAAACAGAATGCAAAAAAATAGATGACAGAAAAGCAAAATGATAAGATAAAAAAATGAATAAGAATGACCAACAACAGAGGATACTGAAAGGATAAATAGATTAAAGTATACATAAAAAATAATAAAAACAGAGTATGTAAAAATCCAATATGCAGGGAGGAGAGAGAGAGAGAAATGTGTGAGAGATTGCTCATTGCCAATATTAACAGATTTGAGATTAAGGGAATTAGTATGGAGAAAGAACAAATTGTTGCAATTAGCATACACAGTCAAACGGCAAGACTACAATTTTTTTTGAGGGAAATGGTACAACATTAAAAAAATAACTGTCAGTACCAAAGCATGCACAAATACAGCAGCAGTTTCAAAACAAAAAGAGATTCCCGTAGCTGACTACACTGGGTTCAGTTTTAAGAGCGAGAATCACCAATTATCGCTCATTCACATATTCCTTCGAAACGGCATCAAACTCCTACCTGCAGAGAACTAAGTGATTTAAAACTACAAACCATGTAAAGACCGACGTAATTTTATATGTGTGGACACATGTTTAGAGACGTAATTCAGTAGGCCTCTAGATATAATGACGATGCATTGCTGACCTCTGTTTGCACATCGATCTCAGCAGACCAACTGCAGCTGCATAGTATCTCTGCTGGTCAATAGATGGCCCCTCCGTTTTTCAACTTTTTTCAAAAATAAAGGCATTAAATGCCCAAATTTTGAAACAGCAAAGGTTTCCTGCCCAATCAGAAACCCCAAGCAACCATTTCATGGCGGCAGTGCAGCCCGGCAAGGCAAAACGGCTGAGAGAACCTCGTACAACGAACTCAAAAAGTGCGTATTAATATATGGATAGCATTGCTACAAAGACTTTGAAATTGGTTTAGGTGAAAGGACTACAATTGGAATGGGACCTAATGGGTGGGGCTATTATGATAATTTGCAGTCTCACAGAGTTTTTAACCTTGATGATGATGATTAAAATGATAATTATGACAACAATTTTGATAATAATGATATGAAATAGCATTGCTACAAAGACTTTGAAATTGGTTTAGGTGAAAGGACTACAATTGGAATGGGACCTAATGGGTGGGGCTATTATGACAATTTGCAGTCTCACAGAGTTTTTAACCTTGATGATGATGATTAAAATGATAATTATGACAACAATTTTGATAATAATGATATGAAATAGCATTGCTACAAAGACTTTGAAATTGTTTTTAGGGAAAACACTACAATGGGAATGGGATATTGGGTTTGGCTATGATGATTAGAGAACACACAGTTCTGCAGTCTCCCAGAGTATATTAACCTTGGAGGCAGTCCATTGGTAATGACCACTGAAAAATGGGTTTAAATTGGATTTAAAACAATTATTTTAATATATTTTACTTATTACTTTCGTATGGGCGCCGTATGAGTGTCGCACTGAACCGTTTTGCTCTCGTATTCAACCATGTTTCAATACGACAGAACGTGTTGCACCGTATTGGTGTCGTACACAACCGTATGGGTGTCGCACACAACCGTATGACCACCGTATGAAACTTGCATTGAACCGTATTGAATCCATATAAAGATCGCATATAACCGTATGAATTTCGCATTTGACGGTATGAAAACCGTATCTATATAGCCGCCGTATGAGTGTCTCATACAGTCGCGTTCAACCGTATGACCACCGTATTGGATTCGCACTCTACTAATTTACATAAATGAATTACCATATCAAACACAATTGAGTGAGATTTTCGGATTTACCCATTTTCGTACTCGGTCGTGATCAACATCGTGAATGTGGGAAGCTAGCTTTATGCCGAACATTTCATAGGCCTTACAAGCGGCAAAATCGTAGCACAGGACTATAGCTGATTTCAATGTTCGGCAGCAGCATTCATTTAATAAATCAGCTCATGAATCGGTGCACCATGCAGTGTACCTAAAACTATAATGATGATCACCATATCTGTTGAAGAACTCTTGTAACCACCTGATAAATGTTTCGGCAAGCTAATATCATAGTTATTTCAGTTTTATTAATAGTTAGTCGTCAACCGGCCCACCACATTTCACCCACTCTTATTAATCAAATGTGGCCGGCAGACATGGAATAGGGTAGATTATTGACTGGCAATTATTCACCTGCTTGTGCTATTATTCCCCTATTTCTGACTGATAGGGTGAATTATTTAATGACTCTTAATATAGGGTGAGGTATAACAATGTGTATTATCTGTGCTTCCAGGAACTCAATATCTCTAACCAAATGGCATAAGAAACAGTTCAGGGGTTTATTTACAGAGTCATTCCTCCCAATCCCTTTCTTTTCATTCTCCCAACGGGGGAGACATTTGTATTTGCTGGCAAATACTGACATTCCAGTTATATATTTGATATCTTTGTTTCATTTCAGGATATGACATGTCAACATTTATCAGGCGATATGCGAAATACTTGAATGAGAAATCCTATTCCTACAGGATGATGGCATTTGACTTCTGCAAAGTCAAAAGAGGGTAAGTTGTGGGGTGATTCACTTCCATTAATATTTGCCCTGTGCAGCAACAATATGTCAGGCAATCCTAGGAATTTTCCTGATAGGTTAAGTCAGGCTATTTGCAGCTTACGACAAGAGAAGCACAGTGTGCCTTCGAGATTACATGTTAAAACCAATTTATTTTTGTAGACTGTTTGATTTTTGAATTTTCTGTTGTATTTTAGTTTTTTTTATGTGTATATATCTATGCACATAAAAAGGTCATTTAAGGGATGTCATAAAAGTGGGGTTATGGGACAGGAGTTGTCTTCTAACAGACAAGATCAATAGTTTTTTTTTTGTTTTTATGTTGTTTTTCTATTCTGAAGAATTTTGGGACTGGTCTATTGATAAGTGGTCTCTTCAAACATGGTATCTTGAACAGGTTTGACTGTAATTGTGTTATTATAAGATCCACATTCAGTTGGACTTAAGTAAAGGGATTTAGTTGACCCGCAACCATTGGTGTGCATCCCTCTTTGTGATGCGATTTCTGATTTTGAATCAGAACTGTAAGGGGGTATGGGAAATAAGACAAACATTGGGAATAGTAAAAGAAACAACATAACATTTAAACTCATTTACCCCTTACGGTTCTATACAAAGGTATAGCTCAAGGATATATTGAGCATAGGCAACATAGCCCAGCGCTTTATTGTCTTCTCTAATCTCTACTAAGAATTATCATTTGGGATATGACTTGGTGCTACTACAGTTGACAATCTTCCCATGGGTGATGGGATAAGCAGAGAAACCTCCCGTGTGCCTAGCACCAGGTTGAAATAGACTTGACAAGATTAGGCAAAAGTTATCAGCTGACGTTTCATAGTGAGTGTGGATCCAATTTAAATGGGAAAAGCTTAATGGCCTTGTGATAGAATGGGGGCAGATGGATCAATATTTCTCTAGGCAACGGGAGGTCTTAATGGACCATGTCTTAAGATAACCACGGTCTGATCAGGAGTCTTACATAACCCACTTATGCCTGGAATGCCTTGTACTCTCCTGAATATTTTCCTGACAACCTGACATTTTCTATGTGCATACCCCAACGGTAAACGACAATGAATCTGGTCTGGTGTATGTATATTTATGTGTCACACTCTTTGTGTTTTGACAACCAATGCCCAACTGTAACAATATTAGTTATGCAAATACTTATATGAAAAAGGTTTCCCTTTTTTTTGAATCTGCCATTTTGATCTCTTATTTCAGAATTAGGCTGGTTTGGGGAAAAATCTTGTTAGGTCTATATATCTGGCGAACTGAGTGTCAAATGTCATCCAGATTTAAAATGTGAATACTTTACACATTATGCTCACAGCGGCCATAAGCAGCCTGACAGTTTTGGTTAAATCTTTAAGGTGTTCAAGAAAACTTTTTATAGGGGAAAAGGTAGCCAGAACATTATAAGCAACTCTCTTTATAAAAAATTCTGTATACCGGAAATATTGCCGAGTATTGCCAAGATAGGCCATTCTAGTCATATCTTATGTGTTAAATGTCAGATGATATTGGTAGCATTATGATTATTATGTGCACTATTTTGCTGAGAGTCAAGTTTGACACCTAGGGGACATTCACACTGGGAGGTGTATGTCTAGTTCATAAGATATTTGTCGGATACTTCTTATTCAGAATCTTTATATCATTGTTTCTCTGTAGTTACAGAAACTGCCTCAGTCTACAATATTGCTCGGGTAGATACTCTGTGGCCCTGATGATGTGCCTATAGATTGCAGGAATCGGTTAAGCATAGCTGTTCAATATTATACTGAGAGATCAGTTTGACTATCTTGTCCTGTTGCCATGTACTGTGATGATCAATGCTAGTTCTGCATCACATAAAAAGCCTAATGCATCATGCAAGTAATTTCATTTACAAGAAAACCTATAATTGTTTTATTCATATCAGAAGATGCATGAGCCCTCTTGTAAAACCTTTGCAGAATGAGTGGAACAATTTATCAGTGCAGGAATCATGTAAAAACAACACACAGCTTTAAACCGCTTTTGAACAATATCAGTCTTTATTGAAAAGCTCTTTGAGACAAACTAAATAATCAAAGCTTTTGTTACTCATCTGTGGAATGAGTGAGTTTGATAATTGAAATCCCTATGCTACTTTGTTTCTTGGAAACCAACATTAAGGTGAAGAGAGAAGTAATGAATTACTCCCCTTGTTCTCAGTGTTAGAGAATAGAAGTAGCCTGTCTGTCATGGACTACTAAAATGGCAAAAAAGGACAGTCCTACCAGGTTTGTATAAATGGATTGTTATGGATTAATTAATTTGTTCTTGCAAAGTCTACATCTCTAGATCAGTTAATCTCCCTTAGATGTCGACGCTGCTGTATAGTGTGCCAGTATCATGTACTGTTTAGATTCTTATGATAAGTAGTTTCTGATACATGTCTGCAGAATTTATGATCTTTCTCTGTTTATTTGGATGGAAATATTAGGCAATCAGTTATAGTGTTTGACCCGTCAGGATCTGCGATTCAAACCTTTGTACTTCAAAACACTGCAGTAAATCTAATACTTTTTCTAACTTATCAAGCACACAGTTGATTGCATCTAGTGCAATCCAAGGGAAAATAAAGACTTGTCTTACTTTATGATCCATGCATGGCTAGAAAATTTAATCTAGTGGGCAACAAAGTCATGTGCTGTAAGGTACTATCTTGCAGTAACATCATATTTTCCATCAAGTTGCCCTAGCCTAGTATATATAGCGGACATGCATTGTATTTACTAGGGCTGTCATCACTAAGGATTTTTTAGCGATTCGATAATCGAAAAGATTTTTACCGATACGGCACTTCGATTCGATTCGCTATCGATTCACACTAGAAATTGCCTCACGCTTGGTTTTTGGCTAATATATATGCAATTAGCTTTTCACGTATTAAATTTTCATTCCCCAGCAATTCCCGCCTCTAACAATAACTAAAGTCTACCTACAATTTGCGATCTCGCCATAAGCGCTGATATGTCTTCCCCTGTCGCCTGTCATCGTCTCGACCGGACCCCATAATGCATTGCGGTGACCTGCGCAGTAGTGCGCCAGAGATCGTCCGTCCTCAATTCCACTTCCGTTTTTGAATTGAGGTAAGTTTTCGCTTATTTGGACTTTAAAAAAAAAGATTTCTGGTTGGTTACGGCAGTTTTCGCGAGTTGCAACGTATCCAACAAGTTTTTTATTATTTTTTATAGCGAATCGATACCCCAGCATTTCTGGCGTATCGATTATCGCTAGGGCTTCGCCAGTGATCCATCGATACCGCCGGTATCGATGACAGCCCTAGTATTTACAAATCAAATGTACCCTTTATTGATCAAGAAAATGTCATTCGAGGTAGAACATTGCAAATAAGAAACTGTGGTCCTATTCAGGTCAGCTCAAGCAGCTAAGTTAAAGAAAACTTATATTTGAAACACCAAGACCTTAAGGATTAGATAAACATTGTTAGAAAGGGGACAAGAGTGCAAAACTAGGAGATGTGTTGTCTATAAACATTTGGAAGTTGACATAGGTTGTAGATCACCTCTATGACCTGTTTTTGTCCTAGGCCAATGACTGACATTTTTGGTGATTTCACAAATAAGGACTTTCATTGATCTGGAAAGAAGAACGAAATTTGGTACAATTATGGCTTAAGGACTGCCTAGAGAAATTGGAGGGGAACTCAGGTTGTAGGTCACTGACCTTGTTTTGGGTCATTTTAGCCCGAAATTGGTCAAAAACGGATATTTTTTGTGATTTTGCAAGTAAGAACATTCATTCATTTTGGGTTGAAGTGTGAAAATTTGTACAATTATGGAATTTAGAAAGTACCCTTAAAATCAAAATTGATAATGATTATTTAGAAAATTCACAAAATGGAACGGTTCTTGGGGTTACAATAGATGAATCTTTATGCTGGACTGAACAAGTTGATAAAACCTGCAAAAAGATCATTCTATAACACTTAACAATACCTACCCTCACCTAATAAGACCTTTATTCCTGACCTCAATTGTACTGCTCAGAACCAATGATATAACAGAACAAAAAATAGTTCCTCCAGTATACATAATTAAATTAGCTGGCTGACTGACCGCCGGTCAGTCCGCCCGTGCACCTCCATAAATAGGCTGAACGATCACTCCTCCACCTCTTTTTTCTGAGCAAGCGTACTGCTCACTTAGAATTATCGGAGTTATGGGAAAACCAAAGGAAAAGCCATGAAAAGAACGTACCTGTCGTAGTTGCAGTCGTAAGATCCAGCAGGGCGACCCACATGGCACATGTTGGGAACATCAGGGTGAATTCCATGTGTGTGCGAAGTGCGCCGACTTACGTCCATTCAGAGGGTTTCCGTCATTCCAGGAGTACTTGGGCGAATGTTGGGCCTCAGATAAGAGCGCAGATATTCCGGAGAAAGCAGCGGGCGTTGCTGTTGGGAAAAACTACAATGGCGTGAAGAAGAAAAATACGAAAATGGCAGGTCGGAAGTGGCGAACCCAGACGAGAACGAGGCTGCGCAGCAAGATGCGCGTGGTTTTCAAGATGGCGGAATCCAGGAAGATGGCGAGGGAGTTGATAAACTCCAGCATGTCGACAAAGATGGTGCGCCAGAGCCGGAGTTGGTGATCACGCATGATGAAAGGGCGTCTTCAAATGGTTCGGATTGAGATGGTGACCAAAGCGATGCTGACGAAATCTTTGCAGGCACGAGAGGGAAGAAGGTGTACCAGATGATTCGGAACTTCGAATCGGAACAGGCGTACCAGTTTGACAGCTTCAAAAGAGAAATTCATCAGAAGCTGAAGGACACCTTGGTAGCGATCAATGAGTCCATCACGAGATTCACCGGAGGTACAGATAAGTCCACTCTTCCTTTATCTGAGGGGGTAGATGTGGGGGAGGATTTGGACAATACTTATATTCATGATAATGATAATTTTAGTATTGACAATGTCTGACAGGCCTACTCAGTTTGAGGAAAGAATCAGGAATATAGAGAAACCTAGTACTAGTACTAAGGTTGCTGATAAGCGACAAGAAATTGTGGTAGAGAATGGGTCTAAGACAATCAAGTTGGCCTTGAACCTGAACTTAAATGATGAAGGGAGGAGAGAGAAGGAGAAGAAGAAGGAGGAAGACAATTTCGATAGAAATAGTATTCCTCTAATGAAGGTGGTCCAATCGTTTGTGCCGACGTCAGCGTACTGTGGTTTCTTCTGTGACGAGGCTGTTATTGATTTGAAGAAAAAGAAGGAAGATATATCCTCTGCAGCGTCCAGTTGGGCAGCTGGGTGTTTTGATGAGAGGGTGCCGGAGAGAACGAAGTTCCATGAGGGCATGTGGGCATTTATTGCTGCGGCAGACAAGGAGGTGTATGACAAGGCCATGGTCCCAGGAGTGATGGAGTCTTCAACTGAAGGGGCGTCCATAACATCAATGAGGTTTCCCCGGTTCCCAGTGATGACGATAGTAGGAAATGGGAGGAACTGGTAAATGAAGTTCTGATGTCCAAGAAAGATAACAACCAACTGCCAAGCGTCCTGGCGTCGAGTGTGAACAAGAACTATCAGTTTGTGGATAAGGACTTCCAGAATCTGGCTATGCAGCCTGAAATTGATCTTTATGTGGAGGAGCAGTCCTCTTACACAGGCAAGAAGGTTCCGCAGCTAGAGAAAAATTTGTTAGCATTCAGGGCGACTGAGGGCACAAAACTCCAACACCGTATTATTGTGTTAATGAGGGCAGCTTTGACATCAATGAAGCAAAATTGCTATCAAGGGTCTGGACAAGAGGAAAAGGAGAAAGGGGATTTCTTAAACATGGCGATCGTAGTTTTGGAACAAGCCACATGTGATTTGCGCACAGTCACGGCTCGACTACATGCGAACGGGCTGAGGGTCATTGAACCAATATATAAAGAAATCGAAATTCAGAATGACCACATTGAGAAAAGTAATTCAAGAAGTGAGGACCGGAGATTGGATGCTGTCGATAGATTTAAAGGATGCATATTTCCATGTCCCGGTTTGTCGAGAACATTGGAAGTACCTCAGATTTCGTGTGGGAAGTCTATTGTTCGAATTCAGAGTATTGCCCTTCGGGATAACATCAGCTCCGAGGGTGTTTACAAAGATGATGGCTCCGGTGACAGAGAATATCAGAAGAACGATAGGACTCTACAACTGTGCGTTCCTCGACGACTTCTTGGGGAAGGACAAGGACAGGTCGTATTTGGAATTAAAATCTCGAACGATGACAGAATTCATGACCAGGATAGATTTAATTATAAATTGGGAGAAGTCCGAACTAGAGCCAACACAAGACCTAATGTACATCGGGGCCAGATTTTTGACCAAAATAGGCATCGTGACGATTCCGGACGATCGAGTCGAGGCAATCATGACAATAGCGGAGAAAATAAGGAAAGCAAGAAGGGTGGTTGTCAGACAGTTTCTGAGGTTCCTAGGACTACTGAACAGCTGCATATTTCAGGTCGAATGGGGAAGACTATACACCAGACCATTACAGCTGTATCTTCAAGCATGGTGGAAGCCCAGCAGAGTCAATATCGAAGACACGATTCCGATTTTACCATCCGTGACGGAACACATTCTTTGGTGGGAGCAGGAGAGCAATTTGCGGAGGGGAGTGTCGTTAGATCCACAGGATCCGCAACAGATCTTTGTATCGGATGCGAGCAGGACAGGCTGGGGAGCTTATCTAGAGTCAGGAGGCGAAGTCAACGGGAAATGGTCAGAAGACAAGGAGGAGAGACATATCAACTGGCTGGAGATGAGGGCAATTTTCAATGCATTGATATATTTCCAGGACACGGTGAAGGGACAAGTGATCAAGGTGATATGCGATAACACGACAGTGGTAGCTTACATAAACAAGCAGGGAGGAACCCACTCGTCAAGTCTATGTTATCTGGCATGGGAGATGCTAAATTGGTGCCGACAGCATCAAATAACGTTGATGGCGGTGTTTATACAGGGGAAGATGAATGTGCTAGCAGACCTGTACTCACGCCAGGGTCTACCGCACGAGTGGTCGCTGTGTCCTGCTGTAGTGAGGGGAATTTTCCAGATATGGGGAACACCATTCATGGACCTGTTTGCAAATTTGCTCACAAAGAAACTGCCAGTTTACTGTTCCAGGGAGAGGGATCCGGAAGCATTCGCGACGGACAGTCTATCAATCAGTTGGAGGGGCCTGGTGGGTTATGCCTTCCCCCCCAGAGCCCTTGATTCGTCAGGTCCTGTTGAAAGTCAAGAAGGAAGGTTGCAGAATAATTCTGATCGCACCGAACTGGGGAAGGAGGTCTTGGATGTCTCTGTTGATAGACTTATTAATAGACATTCCAAGGAGGTTGCTCATAAAGGAGAAGCTTCTAAAACATCCAGGTCAACAGAAATATCATCCAAACCCAGAACTCCTAACCTTATTTGCATTGAGGGTAAGCGGAGTGAGCTCAGAAAGAGAGGATTTCGAAAGAAATCTGCTGAGCTGGCAACAAGTGACATTAGAGCCACCACATGCAAGACATACGGATACAAGATTCAAAAGTATATTGATTGGTGTGACAAGGAGTGGATTAAACATCCCAGGAGTACCTCTGTAGCGGACGTTTGCAATTTGTTGACAAAGATGTTTGAAGGGGGTGTGTCAGCACATGCTGTTTCGGGGTACATTTCGGCTCTCAGCAAATGGCATAGAAAAATTCATGGGAAGTATCTGTGTGAGATGGAAGAACAAAAGAATATAAGGAAAGCCACAGCGATTCAGCGTCCTCCAAAGAGAGTGGAGTTTAAGACTTGGAATTTGTCACTGGTCTTACAGAGTCTAACTAGAGAGCCATTTGAGCCGATGGTGAGTGCTGAGATGAAGTATGTGTCATACAAAGCGGTGTTTCTGGTGGCAGCGGCGACGGCAAGGAGATGCAGCGAGTTGGGGGCTTTATCAATAGCACAGGAAGATTTTATACAAAGACCACAACATATAGAAATATGGTATATTCCAAATTTCATACCCAAGAACGTGAGGGTTAATTATGCGGGGAGAACGGTAGTAATCCCTTCGTTTAAGGATAAGGCTTCATGTAAGTAAGAGGAGTTGATGTGTCCGGTGAGGGCACTGGGACACTACCTAAAGAGAAGTGCATTATTTAGGAAGGAAGGAGAGAAAAGACTGTTTGTGACATTTGGTGCAGGTGATAGTCAAAGACAAGGGGCGTCAAATAAAACACTGGCAAGATGGATTGTGGACACTATTAAACATTCATATTTTAATGCGGATGAGGAGGATTGTCAGGTGTTAAAGATGAACGCTTACTACATACGCAATGCTGAAAGGAATAGGTATTCAACATATTCTGGAAGCTGCTGATTGGGCGTCATCTACTACGTTTATAAATCATTACTTTAAGCCAGGGTCTGGGGAGGGCCAGGCTTTTCCAGCAGCAGTTTTGAGGGCAGTGAGCATGTAGGAATGCTAATTTTCCTGTAATATGACAGTATGAGAGGACCCAGCCAACTTTCAGTTCCAGAAGGGGGAAGAAGAGAGAGATCCAGATTTCCACTCAACAACAGGTTACGGAAGATGAGCCATGAGACGTGAGGACGGTCTTGAAGGAGACTGATGTCCGTTATGGTGGTTTGGAGAGGATATCCAGTAATGGGCTTCACGGCATGAACCTCCAAGTGAGTAGACGGATGTACATATTGAATTTGATGTGATAACATTCAGGTTTTGACATATAATGGGATAGTTTTCTTCCACTGGTTGTTGGTTACGATAGTTTCTGAGCAGCTAGATTAGGATAGCCCACACCACCTCCCCCATGCCACTCCCCTAGATTAGGATAGTGTGGTTTGTAGGGAGTTGAGGGTAGGTCAGATGCTAGATATAGGATCCGAGATAGGATACATTGTATGAGTAGGGAGAAAGCTTTTCAATACCACCCAAACCTACTGCCTGAATACTGCTTTGTTATTCTGGTCATATTAGGTGAGGGTAGGTATTGTTAAGTGTTATAGAATGCCCAAACCACAGGTGGTTTGCATTCTATTAACAAACAATACCTACCCTTACCTTAGTACCCACCCAAAATACCTCCCCAGTAGGTTTGGAAAGAAGCAGAGTACAAGCCAGAAAAAAGAGGTGGAGGAGTGATCGTTCAGCCTATTTATGGACGTGCATGGGCGGACTGACCGGCGGTCAGTCGGCCAGCTAATTTAATTATGTATACAGGAGGAACTATTTTTTGTTCCTTCTGTTATATCATTGGTTCTGTACGATTGAGGTCAGGAATAAAGGTCATATTAGGTGAGGGTTGGTATTGTATGTTAATAGAATGCAAACCACCTGTGGTTTGGGCATTTTCAACCTGCATACTTTAAAAGAAATAAAAAAAGAACCTCCCAGTTAAGGTTCAGGGTCTTAGCCAGGATTTCACAAATACCTGCCCAAAACAGTAATTCCAAAATATCTCCCCGTCCAGGTTTAGCTACTAATCTACTTCAAATCCTTATAACGAATACATTTAATAACATATCGTGTCAAAAAAGCCGATTTACACTTCATGTATGCCCTGAAAGAAGGTTTGTTAGATAAATATTTGGTTCTTACACCCAAAAGGTCAAAATTGAAATCTTAATAGAAATTTTTGCCTGTCCAAAAACGAGGTTTTCAGGAAACAGCCTTTCCAAAAGACAGCAGAACGTGTCTTGGCTAAGTCTCTGGAGAGGTTGTTTTATAACTGCTGTACAGTGTGGGGAAACTGTCCGACAAATCAACAAAACAGAATAACTAAATTACAACAGCGGTCAGCCAACTTAATATTGGATGCCGATTTGTCAATTCCTTGTGATCTATTCAAAAAGCTTAGATGGCTCCCTTTTCCTAAATGTGTGGAATACCAACAGGCTATCACTGTATACAAAAGCCTTAATGAGTTAAACCCACATTTTATGATTAAATTTTTCTCATATACACAAGATAACCACAGCCATGGTACTCGAAGTGCAACCTCCTCACTATTAGCTCTTCAAAAATGTAATAAATCAATTTGCCAAAAATGCATTTCATACTCATGGGCCGTCATGGCCCAAAGTTTGGAATGGCTTACCTGAAGCAATCAGATGTGCACCATCACTACCTTCCTTCAAGTCTCGTTACCTAAAAGCAATGTACCAGGCCTTGACATTAACATTTTGAGGCACTTGTCTTGCGGGCAAGTGCCATGAGGTTTTCACTTGCCCAGGCTAAGTTTCACTTGCCCGCCGGGCAAGTAGCCTGAAGGTTACACTTGCCCGGAGAAAATTTCACTTGTCCGCAGAAAAATGTTGTTGGGGGGTATAAGTAATTGTATAAATCATTTAGAAGAACATAGTCTCTATTCTAATTCTAATTCCACATGTTTTTTGTATAATTTGTCTCAGTCTGTAATAATACACTTGTGTACTCAAGGCCTCCAGAAGCTAGAGGGAACAAATGATCTGAGATGCATTCTCAGGCCAATCCTGCAAGCAAAATTAGTGATTTGGGAGGGCCACTTGATGTATCTTATTGTTCATATAATTACAATCATTTTTAGAATATGTTATTAAACACTTCACCATATAGTTGAAATGCGATTTGAGGAAACACTTAGACATGAGGACGGCTCTCAGTCTCCATGTCTCTGAATGTACTATAGAATGGTACTATAAGTACACTATTGTAATTGTCTCTTTATGTAGTCTTTGATATGCTGCACTCAGTGTATGCAAAGCAGCATCATTCTCACAGCAGCTGCGAAGAAGTTGCCATCCAGCCGTGAAACATCTCATTTCACTAGCTATATGCTGACGCAATTAGCGCTCTTAGCGGCTCCTAGGGGCCATGTGGACAGGCTTGTATTGTTGCGAGATTTCCCCGGTCTGGAGAAGCGTTACCATGCTGTGAAGGGCTGCAGAAGCGTAAATAGGCGGGAGGGAAGGGAAAGGGTGCTTTGGAGCTGTGCTGCATGGGGAGTTAAAGGGGAACTTGGGGAAGAACAAATCATAGGTTTATATGTAAGTTCATGGACATAGCTCAACATCTGTCATATACAGGGAAGCCCTAGAGCTCCACACAAGGAGAAATCTAAAATTGCAATTAGTGAATAGCACCTCCTGTGAGTCATGGCCGCCGCCATTTTGAATCATTCGACAACTCTTGCTGCTGTGGTCCGTGTCATTGGGTGGCAAGCAGCTTAGTGGTGTATTAGGTGCCAGTGGCTCTGTCTAGAAGGTAGATATTTCACTACTCTGAATCACATTCAAGATGTTTAGGTATGCAAATCCCTACGACTTTGAACCAATACTATTTAAGGAAATGAAGATGATTAATGTTCCCAGTACTGATATACATTTCCTGTGTTTACTAACTTGTGTCTCATGGGGTCTAGATGTGTAATGCCAATTGGACAAGTCAATTACCCTATGCGTGTCCCTTTCCTTTACTTCCTTTTGTTATTACCCAAGGGACCTAGACATAAGACAAAACACCAGTTGTTAGACAACTAACAAAATCCTGAACAGTCTATTCTCAGTGGATAAATAAAGACTATGTTGAGGTACTTATGAACATTGCCATAAAAAGTTTTTGGATTAAAAGGCCATTCACCCTGAAAGTTAGCTGTTAGGGTTGCTAAAGTCTGTACATCAGATCAAAATAATGAAGAGTATGATTATTAAACATAAGTCATTAAGAGAATGTTGGTAATGAGTAAATGAAAATATCATTGATTCTCTCTTAAATAAAAGAAAGGGTCACTTGCAATTTGAGATATTTTGATTTCAACCTTCCTCTATATTGCAGTATTGTTTAAAAATGTATTTCTTCTCAGTTAAAATGGGGTCATGACTGGCTATAACCTTAGCTGTTTCAATTTTGTAAGATAGGGAATGATATTTACCCTTCTCATGCTGGCTTAATATTAAACATGCATATACCTGTGCTTATATTCTTAAAGCAACTGAATGAAGGTAAATCATGTTGAGACTAGTAAAGTTATACCAATAAAGTAAATAAATCCCGAAATTGATAAATTGCAAGAACACTTATGGTTAAAATAAGAGATTCATAAAAATTGGTTACCATATATTATATACAACTGCACGCTTCAGGACAGGTGGGTTTAAAAGTTTCCTGGATGCTAACCACTGGTTTTGTCTGAATTTACTATTAGGATATCTATGAAAGCTTTCTCCACTACCGTGTCTTTTTTTACAGCCAATAATTGCTGCACATGATTTCACCATTTTCTGGTTTGATATACGTTTTTATGCAACTTGTGCAGAGAGCTCTTGTGAGGAGCTCTGCTGTTATGATACACTGCCCAGAGGTAGCTTGGAGACAGGATGTGGTCCCTGCCACCCAATGTGTCACAGCTGATAGCACTTGAAAAACATGGCTGCAGCCAGTGGCTGCCACAGGCTGTCCAGGAGGATGGCAATACGCAAAAATCTCCCCTCATGGGATCACTGAGAGAAAAAGAATGGCAGCATCCTGTTCTTGAAGTGTATTACTTTCATATAAGCCGATATGTATGTGAGCCTTTAGGGCCCCTTTAAAACTAATGGGCACCAATCACCACTTGCAGCAAGCGCTACCACTTGCCCGGCTTTTACCAGACTCATTATGCCACTGTTCAGCCGAAACAGTGGCTGGACAAAAGCACATGTCCGGAGGTCAAGTCCACTCGTCTCGGACGAGCGGACAGTGCTTAATGTTGAGCCCTGTGTACTGAACTACTTTGTAACCCTGGCCCACAGGCTACTTGTATACATGCCATAGGGCCTCAGGGAAGATCCCTACCATTGGACTGAGTTACACTTTAAATAAAGATTATTATCATTGTTAAACAAGGCATAGGTCACCCCAATGACCTACTTATGGGCAAAATTAGACAGAAAAGGACATATTTTTTTTATGAATACCTATAAAGTAATATCATTTATATATTGTCATACGTAACCTAAACATCACATTTTAGGGTTAAATGAGGCAAAAATTTCCAAAAGCTAGCGCCAGCACTTCTTGAAGGAAATACATGGTGAGGTTAAATAATAGGCTAAATAATAAAACCTTGAATGTGAATACTCAGGTATTTGATTCTTCAAATGATTAAATAACTAGCCTGTGACTGCATATTTTAGTCATGTGACATGAATTTTGAGAATGTACAATCTTGACATTTCCATACCACACGTTTTGACTATGACTAACAGGATAATGATACAATGCAGTATTAGAAAAGAGCTCTTCCATGTTTGATGAGTGGAGGGTGAAACATGAAAAATTATTTCAAAAAGGAGAGGGGTGTGAGTTATACTTTGGATTAAGACTTGTATGCTCTCCAAACAATGAGACTTGTCCTCACTGATAGGACATCACATCCAGTCAAAGCATGGAACATGGCCAATGCATTTGCTTTTCTAGGCCCCAAGGAAGGTGCAATTTCATGTGCAGCAATCTAAGGGTGGATCTTCCCAACAACAAATGAGATCCATATCTTTTTCAGAGGAATATTTTGTAGACATGAGACTGATGACAAATATGTCTGTATCGCCTATTCTAACCAGGACCTTTTTATGACAATAATTTGCTGTATCAAGTTTATGCAGAACAATGCATATACTACTGCTTCCTATTGTGAGTTTGGCTCCATTGCTTGCCTTTCCTTCCTGTTTGCATGGGACACTTGGGCTTATGGTCTTAGCCAGCAGGGCGTCTCAGTGTCTCTTTGGACACCCAAACCTTAAAAAGTACATCTCAGGACATCCACATTTTTTATGTAAGGAATTTCTTAAAATGTCAATCTCAAGCATATAATTGAATTTTTTCATATAATTTCTATATAATTCTCATGACACTGAATAAGGATATTATGCCTTATTTTGATAGATTTAACCCTGGTAGTGCCATGACCGGACCAGTCCGGTCTTGGAGAGTTGCACTCACAAACCAAGACCGGACTGGTCTGGTCAATGGCCGCCATTGACGGTGTGCACTTAAACCAATGTCACACCATGTGAATGAGATTGAGTTATCAAATAAAACAAACAGAATAGGTGAGATACATATCTCACCTATTCTCACATGTCTTTCTTTGTTAGATTGACAAAGAAAAACATTAATAATAGTAATATTTCATTAGTGTTACACACTGAAAACGGACTTTTGCGATGTTGACAGCCCTTCGCAGCCAGCTGGCACCGCTCGATCAATGACATCCGGTTTTGTTTTTCGATCCGAATTCATTAATCCCTTACATCCTAAATTCAATAAAGTTAATTTTTCTATCAAATGGATGTCAGGGAACAAGAATATCTTGTTTGTTTTCGGAAAAAAAAAGTTTAGTCTATGAAAAGATCATTTTAGAACAAGTGCGAAGCGAGTATCTACGCACTTGTTTGAGCCGCCATTTTGAAAATCGGTCTTTTTCTGCCGATTTTGCGGTCTCCTCGCAGCACTTTACAAAATCCAAATGAATACTTATAGTGCTGGGATCGTAATAAATCTTACATTTTCCTAAAGCTGAGAAGCAGCTTTATTGAAACATATTAATTTTGGAATATAATTCTACGACTATCTACATGACAGACATGCAAATTAAATAGGTGCAATGTCTGCGGCGAATGTGCCGCGAAATCGAATTCGCCACAAACATTGAGATTCGCCGTGGTGACCACCATGTTTGAAGCCTTCGAAGAAGGCTATAACTGATGGTATACCACACAACAAAGACATGGTAATGAAGATAACAAGGTAGGGAAACACCACATCCTTTTATTTATATTTCTATTGTAGGTATTGACTGTTTCATGAATTTTCAATCTTGGTTGTTGCGCCAGAAAGTTAGCGACTTGAAAGTCACAAAATGGCTGCCACAAATCAACGTTTTCGTTTTATGTTCAATCGTTGATTTGTGGTTCAAAACATTGAAATTTCGAAATAAAAATAACATGTGTCGATTGAGCAGGTTCGAATTGTATTAAATATCGATGTTTTACATTTCAGATTTTCTATTTATATTTGTTTATAGCGCTATTTAATTGAGGTAATTGGAGTTTTAGAATTCCTTTTGATGTGCTCTCAGAATTCGTCCCTTACATAACTTTTTTGCATTCCCTTTACTTTCGGATGGCACATGACAACATAAAACAAATGCAAAAATTATTGATTATGATTTTATTTCTCAGTTTTTGACAAGGATTCTGAATATACAATTTGTATGAGAAAATTCTCATGTGCAACTTATAAAATCTTAGGTGAAAGTGGACTTTACTGAACTTTAAACTAGTGATTTTCATTTATCACTTATCAAAAATCGGCATATTCTCTACGAATCCTTGGTTTACAGTGTTCAGACATAATATTATCTTTGAGTTATAATAACTAAATAAACATGATTAAAAAGAACAAGAACAGTAGTCGCAGGTAGTATATTTTTATTTCAGAATTACATAATATTTTTCCGCTTGTCAAAGGAAAAGCCTACAGCCCACACACAATGCAAATGAAGACATGGCAAAATATATTGCAACAAATGTAATCTGGTTTAGGGGTATTGCGACGTCCTGCAATGCGGCATAACCAGGGTTAACATGTTTATGGTTGGTATCAGAGTATCATGTGCTCCCCCTTAAACATTTTGATGCCCATAAATTTGATAGTGATTGAAATGTTTGTGGTGCTGATGATTTTTTTTGTATATAGCAACATCGATTTCCAAATTTGGAAGGGCCATAGGCGCATTCCAGCTGTCATAACAGCATTGTACATGACTTGTTTATAGATTCTATAACCTGGGTGGGTCTTTCATATTTGTCTTCACTTGTGTATTTAGATCAGAGAGGTCTATTTATAGAGAGTAGCAACGGACCATGTAGTCCATAAGCTTAACACTGTGGGGGCTAATCTTACCTAGGAAGTCACTGAGATAAGGCGGCGGCCATCTTGCCCGGTGATTTAGTTAGCAGGTTCTTGGATTAAGAAAAGAATGGATATGTAACGAGAGACCAATTACTATATGCCCTATAGTTACATGCTAGCCTCATGCCAGGACTAGCAGATAAGGCAGCAGCACGAGGTCATGTGGGAACAAGGACCAATCAGGGCTCCCGCATCGATTACATTACAGAGAAACCTTATCTCCACCACCTGCTGGGGGTGCCCAGAGCACCTATTAGCGACTATTAATTGACACTGGTTGAGGCTAGCATGTTCAGGTTGACCGGCTGGTTTCCATTCCATGTGTTGGTCTTCTAAGGCAGGTTGAATGGACCTCTTGTACTTTCAAACATGTAAAGAATTAATTTCACTTCTTGAAGAGGCTTAACAATATAGTCATCATGGGGATGGAGGTATGAACTACTGTTTAGTATGCTTAAGAGATGTTAGCGTAATTGCAATACATGTATTTGGGGAGGTTCAATTGGGGACTCTATTTCACCTGTGATATGGCTTAACATCAGTCATGAGAGTCATTTCAGTAAATTCCACCTTCTAATTCTCAGAAACCAACAATTTCAAGTTTGATTATAAGGTGCAATAGAATAATAAAGAAGTTCATCTCTAGCTCAAATCTATTTTCAAAGAAATTTGTACACCTGAAAGAGTATTTTTTTCAGGTTTTCTGGACCTTTCCTAAGGTAACAATGGGATTATTTATCCTGCGATTTTTTATGCTGAATGGTGGATAAAAGACTTTTTTTCTTATATTTTTCAATTTCTCTCCCATGTAAAGTTAAGAAATAATAATAGATTAGCATTTCCTTGTATCATTGTTATAAGCTATACTGTGCTGCACTTGCTAGTTTCCAGGATTTTGAAGTCTCAAATTTCTGGTCAACTCCAGGTCCATGGCATCAACAGACAAATTAACTAGAAATAGGCTGTCACATAAGGGGTTATTTAATGAAATAGCGCTGATGACACATGCCTATGTTAGCACCCTAAAGACATGTCAAAAGTCTTAAACTGAAACTAAAGTATGATTATTGCAACTAGGCTAACATTAATTAAACATAGTCTTTCAACAAATTAATAAAACATTTAACAGTACTCACCTACATTCCTAGAATGCCCAGGTTGCTAAGCCCCCTCAAAGGTTAAAACTAAAACTATCTAAACGTTTGAGAGGTTGATGAACCCCCTCTCTGCATCAAACAAACTTGAGATTTTCCAAGCTATAATGGCACTTTTCTATAATTATTCTGCAAATCAAGAGTCAAGACTGTAATTCTGTATCTGCCAGGCTGTTGACAGTAGACAATACCCTCACCCAGGATGCGATCCTGGCCCATCCCGCCTGACACCAATTAGCAGGATGGAAATTGTAATTGCACCAGGTGTTTGAGCCATATGTCCAGGGTACCCTTTGTACACCCAGTTAAGACTTAAACATTTAATACTTTGATAAGTTAAACAAACTGATCTAACTATTTTCCATATAACTCAAAACGTTTCATACTATTTTCTATGGTTATTAACCAGGTATATACCTCTCTGGTTCAGCCATATCCATATCAACACCCTCCCCTATACCACAGATGTAATCTAAACTTCTTCCTGTGGTATGACTAGTCCACACACTGCTAATACAGAACATGATGATAAGTAGATCATCGCACATGCTCAGATGCGTGCATATGGACAGTGGGGTACTGATAAGAGCTCATTTGCATAACAATAGTGCTAGACTGCTGAGACGTAACGAAAAACGCCATCAAAAATATTTCTAGAGCTCTTTTTATTAGAAAATCCTTTCCTGCTCTCATTGGAAGCTATCTCCAGGGCTTGCTCTGGTTACCCAAAAGGAGGCTCTGTTTTGGAAGTCTTGTCCTAATGGAAAGGCCCCCAGACGTCCATAGACAAAGGCTAACTAAATAAGCCTCAAAAATTAAAAAGTTCTGCTAGTCCGCAGGTGTCCCGCTAGGGGCAGCACCTGTAGCGGCTGCAGACAAGGACGGTCGGCGCATGCGCACCTAACATCCTCTTCTTTTTGGGTTACGCTCTGCCATCAGGTTTTTCGTCAGCTCTTAGGAATAATCGCTCTTTTCTTCGTGAAAATTGAGCGTACAGATACAGACTCTATAACACTACGCCAGGAAAGGTATCACTGTGAAAATAAATTTTGTACACTGCCTTTTTTGCGTCTTTTGTGTTGTTGTCTCGACGATGTCCGAGTACAGCGTCGGTTCGGGAGCGGGAACCGTCTCCTCCCAGATTCGGTGTAGTCGTGAACCCTGTGATAATTTTACCACCAGGCCTTCAGACTTGGAACCATGGACGGCACATGCCTCATGTTCCAACCACACGCACCTGTGAGATCTGTTCGTGTTGGCCTGAAACTACGTGGTTAGGGTTCGACAACTG
Organism: Maea johnstoni; assembly: GCA_963942565.1. Taxonomy (NCBI): domain Eukaryota; kingdom Metazoa; phylum Annelida; class Polychaeta; order Spionida; family Magelonidae; genus Maea; species Maea johnstoni. The sequence continues at coordinate 34,069,167 of OZ012684.1, forward strand.
GATGCTGCGCTGTAAGCAGCGATCACAGCAGGACGCTGCTAACAGGGCTAGGAAGGCGAAAGCCAGAGCCTGTGAAAGGTCGGAATCACCTCCAACTTTGTCCCCTGCTCAGTCTGAGCGTGGTCGGGCTCGTACACGTCGTAGGGGCACCGCTAGGGCGGGCACCGCTACAGCGGGGTCCGCTACAGCGGTTACCTCATCAGCGGGCACCGCTACGGCAGGCACCGCTGTTGTTGTCTCCACCGCGGGCACCACTACGGCGGGGACCGCTGTCACAGCAGTCACCGCGACCGTTGCTGCGGTCACCACTACTGCTGTGGAATCGTCTCATGGTACTATAGCTGGAGGCCAATCCTAAACCTCAAGGCTTTCAACAAATTCGTAGTGCCCCCATCCTTTCGGATGGAGACACTGCGAACAGTCATGGATTGCCTGGGGGAGGCGGCCCAACAAAGGCGGAACACCTCAGAACACTTGAGGGACTCCAGTCTATCCGAAACGTGGGCGATCTCTATCGATTTAAGAGACGCCTACTTTCACGTGGCCGTGGCGCCAGAGCATACCAGGTACCTCCGTTTCGCCTACAACGGCAGAACCTTCGAGTTCCTGCTGCTCCCCTTCGGTCTGTCGACGACTCCCAGAGTCTTCACAAGGATCGTAAGGGTCATAGAGGCCTTCCTCAAAATTCAAGGGGTCGACATGCACCAGTACTTAGACGACTGGTTGATGAAGAATCAGTCGAAGTCGCTGGTCGAGTGCCACCGAGACTTGACGTTATTCTGGGTAAACAAGCTGGGATTCCTCCTAAACGAGGGAAAATCTCAGCTCATCCCCACTCAGGCCCCGGCCTTCCTGGGTTCGACCCTGGATCTCCTGAACATGCTCGTGTTCCCGAGCGAAAGGAGAATCCTCAGGGCTACCCGCCTAGCGGCCTCTTTGCTGGCGAGAACTGCCCAGCCGGCAAAGACCTGGCAGAGGTTTCTAGGACACTTGTCCAGCCTCCGCGAGTTGGTCCCTATGGCGGTAGTCCACACGCGGCCGATCCAGCTGATGCTCCACGACCAGTGGACGCAGGTCTCAGACAGCCCTTACATGCGCATATATCCGAACGAGGAAACCCTCGACGAGCTAGAATGGTGGGCGTCGCAGGCCAACCTTCGGGTCGGCCGACCCTTTCTGCATCCAGACCCGACCATGTCGATCGTGACGGATGCCTCCAAGGAGGGTTGGGGAGGCCACCTAGGCGACTTGGTGGTCTCCGGGCTATGGTCAAGAGCCTGGGCCAAGCGACACATCAACTGGCTCGAGCTTCAAGCGGTTTGGCTAACCCTGAAGCATTTCCTACCTCAGTTGCAGGGCACTGCTGTGGATGTCATTTCCGACAATACCACCACGGTTGCCTATATCAACAAGGTGGGCGGGACTCAGTCCCCGTCTCTGTGCCGTTTGGCACTGGACGTCTGGGAATGGTGCAGGCAACACGAGATCTTTCTTGTAGCCAGCCACCTGTCGGGAGACAGGAACGTCCTTGCGGACGCCCTGTCCAGGGGGAGCCACCGTCATCCGACGGAGTGGACCCTCCACAATGCTGTGACCAGAGCGATTTTTCAGCGCTGGCCCACACCACATGTGGACCTGTTCGCGTCGGAGAAGAACCACAAGTTACCAGTGTTCTTCTCAATCCGGCCGTCCCCGTCATCGAGCGGAGTGAACGCCCTGACGCAGAACTGGGACTGCCTCTACGGGTACGCGTACCCACCGACGGCCCTCATACCGAGAGTGCTGCGGAAGCTGAGGCTTCAGCCGACAGCCCAGATTCTCCTGGTGGCCCCATTCTGGCCCAGCCAGCCGTGGTTTTGCCAGATGACGTCGATGTTGACGGATCTTCCGAGGGCGATCTCCCAGAGAGACGACCTCCTGAAGAACGCGGTCAAGGGGATGCAGTACCCCAAACCGGAGGCGATGAGGTTGACTGTATGGCCTCTGTCCGCAAATCCTTCGTTGATCGCGGCTTTTCAGCAAATGTTGCTGACACGGCAGCCAGAGCCAGACGAGAATCAACTCGCCGAGTTTATGGTTCCCGTCTTAAACACTACCAAAGATGGTGTGTGGACAGAGGTGTGGACCCTGTTAAAGCGCCTTTAACAGAGGTGGCGGAATTCCTGGAAAACCTGCGGACCATCCGGCATAAGGGGAATCCCTTAGCCCCGTCCACCTTTGCAGGGTATAGGTCGGCCATTGCGGCCATACACCAGGGGTTTTCGGACGGATCAACTGTGTCATCGAACGCAGACCTCTCTACCCTTTTGAAGGGTATCTTCGTGGTGACAGCCAAGCCAAGGACGCTCAAAGAAACATGGGACTTGCCGACGGTACTTAGGTACCTAGCGGGTCCACCGTTTGAGCCCCTAGCTACGGCTCCCTTGAAGTCAGTGGCCATCAAGACGGCCTTTCTTGTACAACTAGCATCGGCTAGGCGGGTGAGCTGGGTCCACTCCTGTCGGATAGACCCCAGTCACCTGAGAGCTGGGGCATACTACCACTTGTCGCGGGAGCAGAGAGAGCAGATGGGCATTCGTGCTCACGACACCAGAGGGGTCGCAACCACTTGGGCAGCCACCGTGGGTGTACCGTTTGAAGAGATCATGGATGCTGTGGCCTGGAGTCGACCTCAGACCTTCGCACGCTTCTACCTGAAAGACCTCCCTGCTATGAGGGGACGGTTTAGTAGAGCGGTGATGGTGGCGGCCGGCACAGCGGCTAGAAATTAATCCCAGATCCTTCCACAGCTTATGTTAAACGGTGGTACTCTGCTTCCAATGAGAGCAGGTAAGGATTTTCTAATAAAACAGGAAATTAGAAGTAATTTCTTTTTTATGATAAATACTTACCTGCAAACATTGCCCTCCCTTCTGTATCCTCCCCTAGGATCTGGAATTTGTTCCCTGAAGGGGGGCATTCGCCCTATATGGTAAAAGAAGAGGATGTTAGGTGCGCATGCGCCGACCGTCCTTGTCTGCAGCCGCTACAGGTGCTGCCCCTAGCGGGACACCTGCAGACTAGCAGAACTTTTTAATTTTTGAGGCTTATTTAGTTAGCCTTTGTCTATGGACGTCTGGGGGCCTTTCCATTAGGACAAGACCTCCAAAACAGAGCCTCCTTTTGGGTAACCAGAGCAAGCCCTGGAGATAGCTTCCAATGTTCGCAGGTAAGTATTTATCATAAAAAAGAAATTACTTCTAATTTCCGGTTTAGGGATTTGGCCACCCGCCTATTAGTTCTTTTGACTCGTTTTTTCATCCGGCCTGCTTCAATTTCACTAGTTAGCTTCTCTCTCTCTCTCTCTCTCTCTCTCTCTCTCTCTCTCTCTCTCTCTCTCTCTCTCTCTCTCTCTCTCTCTCTCTCTCTCTCTCTCTCTCTCTCTCTCTCTCTCTCTCTCTCTCTCTCTCTCTCTCTCTCTGAGTCTCTCTCTCTCTCTCTCTCTCTCTCTCTCTCTCTCTCTCTCTCTCTTTACTAAGACAAGGGACAATGTTTCTCTACTAGGACAAAGCCATTTAGTTTAGTCAGTATATGTTTCCTCCATCCATATTTTTGAATGGTGGGACGTCAAATTGCACTTATACTAAGCACCCAGAATACATGGTTAAGACTCTTCTTTCCCCTAAGAGCACCTCTTAAAGAATGTGACCACATCTCTCTTGTTTTTTTTTTTGGGGGGGGGGGGTTCTTGTACATAGACCAAAGTATTGGTTAATCTTTCTGGAAGTCTTACTTCAAAAATAAGTCCTGAGCCCCCATAACCTCTTTTGTATGTGTCAAACCCAGTGAGATTTTTTGCTTTGAAGATCCATTTATTTGTTTCAATCATCTAATTATTCAATAAGTCTGTTGTATGATAAGTGGTATAAAAAGTACACAGTGCTTCTTTTGACAAAATTGAATTCAGTAAAATTGCAAGTTGAATTAAAAAAAAATTGCTACTTCACAAACATATATGTAGGAAAGTATATCAATGCCAGGTATGAGGTAACATGTACAAGTTTTTTTTGGCAAGGGTACAATGATCCATTTTGATTACCCACACCAGAATAAGACTGCAGAAGCAATCAGTTAAGCAGGATTCTCATGCAATTTGAATAACACATCCTTTCATTTTCTTACAGGAAGGAAGATGGTATGCTTAGGACAATGAATGGTGAGAAGGTAGGTACTATTTACTCATTTACATCTACCTGGAAATCAGTTTAAAAACATGCACAATTTGGCTAGGGCCACCTGAAGATTTAAGGGACTGCAGAGTTCAATGATACATTTTGAATTGATGTTTTCTTTTGAAGTTATTCCAAAAGTTTTCAGACCACCAGGGCATATGTAAGTTGCTGGTTGTGCAAGGTCACATTTTTTGTACCATTTCCTTATGATGAAAATATGGGATCAAACATTATTCAAGAGAGAAAATTTAATTTAATGGAAACAAAACCTTTCAAAAAATTATTTCAATTTATGGGAAGTGTAGGCTCCTAGATGCTATGATAAATTGTTTGCTGAGTGTAATGGAGATTAGTAAACTATATTATTGCAGGTTTCTAAAATATGCCCAGCCAGGATCAGAAATGCAGGGAAATTAATGTCTCAATCCAGTTGTCTAGGCATGCTAATTGAATTCCCATTTGTTAATATAACCAAAATGATTTATGTAGGGAATGATAATCATAATCTTGTAAATGGATGCATTATGATTCCCCTTAAGGTCTTATGATACTCTATACCAGTGACAAACTATATAAATGATTATTACAATTTACCTGACACCTGCCAAATCTGATAAGAAATTGCTACAAAAGCATGTTTATGAAATATATACCACTGTGATTATACCTGCCTATTATAAATAGTATCCCAAGAGACAGTTTTAACCCTGAAGGTTTTGGCTACAGTGATTTTCATATTTATTGAATTTGAGGTTTTGAACGTTTCCAGAAAAATATTTATGATAATTCGTGTATAAAATGGGGTTCCCTTGCTCAACAATATCTGCAATTCTGACATATCAATTTTGGGTTAAATCTTTCAACATGGCAGAACAGTATTTTAGGCAGTGAAAGAAAGAAATCAATTTTGGAGAATGAGATGTTCATGACATAAATTGCATTTTTTTTTTTTCAAAAATCTGTAAACAAAATTTCTTAGTCGATGACCCCATGATTAAAAGTGGTTTCAAAGATCACTGTGGTTTGTTCTTTACTCATGCAAAATCTCAGGAAGATTAAACTGCAACTTCTAAAAGTGTGGTAAGACATTAACCCTTATGCTGCTGGTGGCTAATTTGGCCAATACAAAATGATGCAAAAAAACTGAAATATTACTGAAACCCTGGCAAATGGGTACTCCTCTGAGAGTATTCAGCGAGAGCTATCCAATGAATACCAATATGAAATCTTTGCGTCCTTGTGCTCTGGACGAAAGTAGCCTCAGCATCCCCTACAAAATGTTCCCACTATTTTACTATAGGATTCCTAGAGGAAATGAGGACCGGGAATCCTATCTGTATTTTGTTTGCAAATGAGCAATATCCTAGTGAATTTCCCAGATTTTGTGCTGCTCTTTCATGGATCATTTCCTAGATTCTTTTCCAAGCTTATATAAGGAATGACTATGGCCTTTCCCTACCCATCCCATTGGTTTCCCATTCATTACCTAGATAAATCCAAAACCCTCCCTACATCCTCCCAGATATATCCCAGCTTGTAAGGGGATTAATGGCTATGGCCTCCCTCCTTCTCACCCCATGGGTTTCCCATTCAACCTTATAGTCATTTCCAGATTGTTTGCAAACCCTGCGTGCTTCTTCCCAGGCATCTCATAGTGTCATATTCCAATACTTTTCCCCAGCCACTTCCTACAGCATCTTCTTAATAGGAAAATCTCCCTGATGCATTGAATTAAAGAAAAGTATTTTTCTTGGGGAGGGAATATCAGTATCAATCACATAATCAGTTAATCACTCATGAACATTCATAAACAATCTAAAACAAATGAATCATTTACTATTTATAGATTTGTAGAAGGCAGCACTTAACAAAAATAGGCATTTATTAATATTGATAAATGATTTACTAATATTAAGAAGTGAATAATGATATTAATAAATCATTTATCAATATTATACAAATATGACACTTGGGTGAGTGCAATATCAATTTTTATTGCACTCTGAAAAATGATGTTGCACAAGTGCAATATCATTTTTCAGAGTGCAATAAAAATTGGTATTGCTCGAAACCAAAGTGCCATATTTGTTTTATTATATGCCTACTGCTCATTCAAATAGAATAATTTACTAATTTAAAGAATTATGAAAATGTAAATATTATTAATATGTTTTTCCATTTCCGGGTTTTACCACAAACCATTGGGTTATTCTAATTTTCTAAGCTTTAATATATTCTTGTGTTAATTCAGTAATATCGCAATCAAAATACTATAAATACCCAAAGAAGTCACATGCATTAGTTGTAGAAATTTAATGATTTATTCATTTAATCTAAAAATGTGTTTTACTAATTCCCTTCCTAATCATGATTTTTCATCAAGTATTGATTATATAATATATATAAGTTCATGTTTTCTAATTGTGTTTGACACTGTTTGCCAAAGGAAGTACCTTTTATGTAATTATATTCACTAACCTCTAGATGCTTTTGGTATACCTCAAGTGAATAGATGAGCTTTTGTTAGTAAATATCCCCTCTTTTCTTAGTGTTCAAGGAGTGCTATGTTGATCTTTGTCTTCTTTGATATTACACTCCTACAAAGTCTTTGTTCTCAAAAGATGAATTTATTAAAAACCTAATTTCTGCAGGTATGTTTAAGTATATGGATCTGCCTGTGTCATATATGGTGCCAACCTCCAGACAGCTCTAGCAAGTACTGGAAACTTCAGTTTAAAAGGTCAAATGGGAGATTTGAAGTTATCTTTCTAAAGGGGTGCTTGCTATGTCTGTCATATATATTCATCAATTGTTTTTAAACTGGAACTTATTTAAGATGCGCTAGTCAGTATGATAACAAATGACTTAAACTCTTGTTTATTTCAAATTGCAAAACATCAGGAATTTTAATAAAAATATCAATAATTGTGCAGTAAACTACCCTCCATGGAAGTCCAAGTTGTCCAAGTTGAAGAAGTTCAATGTTATAATAATAATAATATTGTCATTTGATATTGCGCCCTTTCCATAAACATGCTCAAAGGCGCATTACATTCCATTGTCAAAGGATAGATGTTGATATCCACAGAGTTAATTGATATATACATCTTTGAACAGATGTGTTTTCAATCGTCGTTTGAAGATTGCCACACTCTCAGCTGCCCGAATATTATCTGGGAGCTGATTCCATAGTTTTGGGGCACAGGCACTAAACGATCTGTCACCGTAGGTTTTCATGTTGTTTCTCGGCTCGCAGAGTAAGTTCTTGGATGTTGATCTCAGTGTCCGTGGTGGGACATACTCTTTCAGCAATTCCCTCAGGTAAGAAGGTGCAGTTCAATACATTGTTTCTTGTATGCACATGTTAGTTGACTAAAAGCCTCTGTTAAATTATAATGTTTCAATGTCGCAACAAAGGTTGAAAGGCAGGTCAGGCTTTACACAGGAAGAGGAGTAGAATTCAACCCATTCATTTCTCAGTAGTAATAGACCAAATCAATACTCCCCACAAGTAGGAAGGTGCAGTTTCCATTATACTCATATCCCATATTCATTTCCTATTAATGTAAGAGTTAACCTAGAAATTTCATACCCTCAAACTGCATCAGTAGGTAGGCTAAGTATTGTAACTATTTATTTCCCAGGCCTGTAGGATGGAATGGGCTTATCTCCCAACTTTTCCTAAATCATGAAGGAGGGTGAGCGATAAAGCACAGACATTCCCTATACTTGTGATACAGGAGTAGGACTTTGTCTATACTTTCCTATATGTAAGCACAGTGGTGCAAACTGATGGTCGCAGGGTCGCATTTAGCGACCTAGTTTTATAGTGGGCTATAAAATCAAGAATTTTAATCGCCCATTACAGCAACCATACCATTTGGCCCCTTCAAGGGGGTTCCCTGTCCGCAGTACCTGGCCCCTCTCATGGCATGCCTTGTTATCGTAAGCAGACCCTGCTTACCGGGGTTCCCTGGGAGAAGAGCAGGAAATGACGACCACATCTGGTGCCATTGTCTCAGCTCTCCCTCCTTCGGCTCTTATCTCCAGCAGCAGGAGATAACAGCCCAGGTCCACTGCCTTCCATTCACGGCCTGCACATAAAACATCCGGTCAACACACCTCAACACACACACACACACACACACACACACAACAGGGGATCGGGACCGATTGCTGACCATCAAAAATTGGGCTAATGGGTCTGGCTGAATGGGTTTATGTGCATAACGGGTTGGTGACGGCTCAGCACATCGTTAACACAGTAACAATACCGGGGCACCAGCACTCGATCAAGGAAGCAGAACGGAGTTGTAAATTTATTTACAACTATAAAACCATGCATTTTCTTTATGCCTATTCCTTGGTGGACTATCATAACCATGCCACATGGATAGTTTATCAAGAATATATTAATGAAAATGTGTTATTTGAGAGAGTTTAGGGTTGCACTTTTGATTCACTTCTTCAGAGCTCAGTGTACGGTCACTGTGTACACATACAAATGTGAATAAAAAATAACCTGATCATCTATTTATTTTTCATTCATAAATTTACAAAGCATAACTAAAAAGCCAATTATAGTATATTCTTATCATGGCACTGGATAATAGCTAAGGTTTCACATATCAAGTTATGCAACTAGGGTATAGTTAAAGTATTGTATTTGTTTATCCAAGCCAAACCTGGTCACGCTCACTTTCAGTCTATTACTGATGTTTTGACTGCCCAGATTACGGCTTGCAAACATCCACCATTTCCCAAGGAAGAGGTTCTGCCTTTGGTATTTGTGTATTTAGTCATTTGACTGTCAATTCTATAACAATTCTTTTAAAACTACATATAATCATAATTAATTTCTAATGTTGGTGAGTTGGATGTGCTGAAAGAAAGAAAAGTGGTTTGAGGATAAAAAAGATAAGTCTAACTGTCATTGAAAAATAATTTAACATTTAATCTCAACTACACTCCATCTCTAGTTCATGACTTCTGTACAATGTATACAGGCAATTAATGAGGCCAGATTTGGTGTTCAATATACACAGGACGAGGTGTTGTGTGAAATTATATGGTCCATGAGAGTTAAAGAAAACAACACATTTTATTTTTCTTTCAATTTGTTTCTGTCACTTGAAAGTGAGTTTAAAATATTTATTCCTGCTGCACTGAAGATTATCATTTCCCTTTGTGGTTTCTAGCTAGAGCTCCCAATGCCAATCTCTCATTTCAAGTGCCAGGATAAGGCAGAAAATGCATTTCAGAGAGTCTAGACCCCTAGAGCTTCTGGGGGCCTTGAGCAGCCCCCAGACCCCCCCCCCCCCCCCCCCCCCCTTGTGGGTCGCAACCCAGGACGCCCAAAGATTTTCAGCTAGACCAAAAAAAGCACCGACTTTCAAATTCCTGGCTAAGTCCTTGATTAGGGTATTGAAGAATGTCCTCAAAACACCAAATATGTCACTATACATAAGAATCATCACTGGTTGCCCTTCTCCTCTCTTGGCCTTTTCAAGTACAAATGTTTCTTTATTATTCCAATTGTATTCATTCATTCAATGCACATATTTTTGATGGGGAATTCCAGCTCTAGGTAGTCGTAGTTCAATCAATGTTGTTAAGACTGATTTTAAAAGGTTTCATCAATGAGAACATAAGTAGCTGCAACAAAGAATATCCGCATTCACAAATAACATTTCAAAGCACAGAGTGAGAGATGTAAAGGTAAGGAGATATCTAAACTATGGATAGGTAAAAGGCCTGACAAAGGTAAGGTTTGGTGAAGAGATCCAGGCCAGGAGAAATTTTCCATCACCATAACATGAACATGTGGGTGCAGGTAAGAGGCCAGCCATCACCATAGGTAAGACAGGTGCATCTACTGGGAGAATATTCTATTTCAGGCAGGAAATCAGACAACTATATGCATCGACCATCTTCATTTATTTCTGAAAAAGCAAGAAAACCATGAAATTAATAAGAAAGAATTACACTTAAAATGACCTTTTAATGTTCATAACCTGATAAGTGATAACTGGAGAATAAGACATTAACAACATATATTGGGGTGAAAATACTTGAAATTTGCTGGGCCACCAAAAACTGACCTGGGCCACGAACTTGCAAATTTGGTGGCCCAGGAATAAGACCAAAAGGTTGAAACCAGTTTGCATCACTGTAAGCATGGAATCAGGCACAGTCCTATTGGTTGCCTTGACTTACAGAGTTTTTGCAGGCCCTTAATCAGTCATTCCCCAGTTTCACCAGGAAATTTTTATGAAAACAATAAGAACATTGGGAAATATCTGGGAGCATTTCGTACGAGATTTGATAAAAGGGTCTTTCTTTGCTAAATCCTTACCTGTTCACATTGGAAGCTAACTCCAGGTCTTGCTCCTGAACCCATATGGAGGCTATTATTTTTAAAGGCTTATCCTAATGGAAAGGCACCTCGTGATGTCCATAGATTAGGGCAATTAAAATAAGCCTAAAAAAAACTTATAAGTACGCAAGTTCATTGTACCCTGCTAGGGACAGAACCTGTGACTGGCTATAGATGTGGCCAGTTGGCGCATGAGTACATCCTCTTCTCCTTTGGGATTGACATACATATGTATACATACATATATACATATGTTTTTATTTCTAAATTCTTACCTGCTCACATTGGAAGCTATCTCACGGAGCTTGCTCCTATACCCAAAGCGGAGGCTCTATTTGAAGGTCTATCCTAACGGAGGGCCTTCAGACGTACATAGGATAAGGCTACGAATAGCCTCCTTAAAAATTAAAAACAAACAGACCGGTAGTTTGTGCGTAGTCCGCTAAGGGCGCACCCTGACCGGCTGTAGTCAGGGTGCACATGCGTATACGACCTTGCACATGCGTATACAACCTCTTCTCCTTTAGGCTTTGCTCCTCCAAGGCGGGTTTTTCAAGCGCTCAGAGATTTACGCTCGTTTTTTCGCGAAAAACTTGAGCGGCACCATTCAGACATTGGATTTATAGGACAGCGGATACTGTGCTATCAATCGGGAGAGGTATTTCTCACATAAATTTTGTATTGAGTCGTCGATTTGTTGATGTTTTGTACAAATGTCGGACCGTTACAGTGTTGGGTCGGGAACGGGCCGTCCCTCGTCCCAGGTTCGGTGTGTGGCCAAGCCTTGCCCGAACTTTACCACCAGGCCATCGCCGTTAGAGCTGTGGACGGCACACGGGTGTTCTTCTAAACACACCCTTTGTAGCAAGGAATCTACTTGCTCAGTGTGTGCGTCCTGGCCTACGACAACCTGGGTTGGTTTCGACCTGTGGATGCAGCGACGCAAACACAGGTCGGCTAGGGACGCAGCCAATAGGGCCAGGTGAGTCACATTTTTTGTCCACTACAGATGTTAATGACGTTAAAGCCCACCTCAAATTTTTTGGAGACTCCGGCTAGGGAAATTGGTTTGCTGCATCTTTGACCCTTCATTATTGAGTTTTAGGTGCACTTGTGACTGGATCTTAATGAACTTGATGTCAATATTCTAAGTTTTTGTTTTTGTTTTTCAGCTGCTGAAGACATTGCCTATTTTACAATCACAGTTAGATGCTCTACTGGAGTTTGATGTAAGTAGTCATCAGTGTTTGTGTTTCCCTTTGAAACCTTGAATTTCGATTTTGGAATTTTGTTTTTCGTCACGTTTCTGCCATACTGTGGCTAGGTTGCTACAAAGCAGTAACTCTTGTAACTGGTGGGGACAAGCGGATTACCCAGCGAAAACCATTGCCTAATCCCAAGTCACTGGCAATATTCTCACTTGTTCCGGGTGGGATTTGAATCTGGATAGTGATGAGCAGTTGGTGGCAACGCATTAGACCACACATCCATCAGGGCAGACTCTATTTAAATTTTGAAAAAGGTAGAAATTGAAAAGTTGGAAATTGTAAATTATCATCCAATCACTATCAGTTTTAACCAACATTCTTAGTCTGTATTTAATGCATTATCCATATCCCATTGAAGTCTTTAGCTGAGTGTGTGTGTGTGTGTGTTACTGGGCCATGGTATTTTGGATTAAAGCAGGTAAAACCTGACCCTTAGCATAACTGATATCAATATTTGGGCCAAATGATGATTCTCTGCACTTGTATGTTTCAGTGTACAGCCAATGAATTGACCAATGGAGTGATCAACGCATGTTTTATGCTCATCTTCAAGGATCTTATTAGGCTCTTCGCTTGTTATAATGATGGTATTATAAATCTTTTAGGTAAGTTCTTAATATCCATTTGTGTGCAGATCAATACTTTCAGATGATAAATCACTTGTTAGTGAGTACCATCAGCTTCAAAGAACACTTTTTTGTCATCCTGTGGTATTTTTATATGATTCATTAATTTGCATTTAATGAGTAGTCATTCTAAATTCCTTCCTTGAAATCAATTTCATATAACAATAATAATAATGATAATAATAATAATAACAATAATAATATAATAATAATAATAACAATGATGAAGATAATAATAATAGTAGTAATAATGAAAATGAAATATTATAAATGATAATGGTAATAATGGTGATGATGATGATTATAAAATGATAATGATAATAATAATAATAATAATAATAATAATAATAATAATAATAATAATAATAGTAATAGTAATAATAGAAATAATAATGATAATGATGATAATACTAATAGTAATAATGATATTAATAATACTAAAAATAAAAATAATAAAGGTAATAATAATAATGATAATAATCTATTTCATGAAGGTATGGAGTCAAATACAGGATTTGATATTTTTGTTGTGGGCCACAGGATTTAAAATTGTTCTTTGAGGTATTTTCTTATGAATTATGAGAGAGATCATTCCATTTAAATATTTATGGATAAGTGTCTATCATTAACCTGCTGATTATGTCAGTCTTTTAAGGTTGCTTGCGGGGTTAATTTCTTTGACTCAGAGTCAGAGGTACTTCTCTGCTTGTTGAACCATCTCCTCGCAGCCATCAGTTGTACTAACGGGAAAGCTGACAGGGGCTGCTGTTGGGTCAGGTTAGGGGGCTGTAAGAAAAACACAGTCGCCCATTCGGCCTACAACACCCGCGAAACCTGGGCCCAAAGACGATAACAGGTGAGATTTTTGCCAACATGTGGTTGGCGATCATTTGGGACCAGTTAGGGACTCCAAACAGTGACCACAGGATATGTACAGGATAGATTTTGGGTTACATGTGCTGATGCAGAACTGGAAACTGGGCACAATGTACCAGTACTTGGACGACTGGCTGATGAAAATTCAGTCGAAGGCCCTGGTGGAGCGTCACCGCGATTTGACGCTGTTTTGGGTGAACAAGCTAGGATTCCTCGAAAACGAGGAAAAGTCCCAGCTCACCCCCACTCAGGCCCCGGCCTTCCTGGGTTCGACCTTGGACCTCCTGAATATGCTTGTATTTCCAAGCGAGAGAAGGATTTTCAGGGCTACCCGCCTAGCGCCCTCTTTGCTGGCGAGAACTGCCCAGCCGGCGAAGACCTGGCAGAGGTTTCTAGGACACTTGTCCAGCCTCCTCAAGTTGGTTCCGATGGCGGTAGTCCACGCGCGACCGATCAAACTGATACTCCACGACCCGTGGACACAGGTCTCGGACAGTCCGTATGTACGCATCAGAGTGGTGGGCGTCACAGGCCAATCTTCGAATCGGCTGCCCCTTCCTGCATCCAGATCCGACTATGTCGATCGTAACGGACGCCTCCAAGGAAGGGTGGGGAGAGCCTGGGCCAAGCGACACATCATTTGGCTCGAGCTTCAAGCGGTCTGGCTAACCCTGAAGCATTTCCTTCCTCAGTTGCAGGGCACTGCTGTGGATGTCATTTCCGACAACTCCACCACGGTTGCCTATATCAACAAGGAGGGCGGGACCTAGTCCCCGTCCTTGTGCGGACTCGACATCTGGGCATGGTGTAGGCAACACAACATTTTTCTTGTGGCCAGCCACCTGTCCGGGGACAAGAACGTCCTTGCAGACACCTTGTCCAGGGGGAACCACCGTCACCCGACGGAGTGGACCCTCGACAATGGGGTGACCAGAGCGATCTTCCAACGTTGGCCAACTCCGCATGTAGACCTGTTCGCGTCAGAAAAGAATCACAAGCTACCAGTGTTCTTCTCGCTCCGGCTGTCCCCGTCATCGAGAGGGGAGAACGCGCTGACGCAGAACTGGGAATGCCTCTACAGATATGCCTATCCACCGACGGCCCTCGTCCTGAGAGTATTGCGGAAGCTGAGGCTTCAGCCGATGGCTCAGATCCTGTTGGTAGCCCCGTTCTGGCCCAGCCAGCTGTGGTTCCGCCAGTTGACTTCCATATTGACGGATCTGCCGCGGGCGATCTCTCAGACGGATGACCTCCTGAAGAATGCGGTCACGGGGATGAGGTACCCCAAACCGGAGGCGATAAGGTTGACTGTATGGCCTCTGTTCGCAAATCCTTCGTTGACCGCGGCTTTTCAGCAAAGGTTGCTGACACGGCAGCCCAGTGCCAGACGAGAGTCAACTCGCTGGGTTTATGGTTCCCGTCTTGGACACTACCAAAGGTGGTGTGTGGGCAGAGGTGTGGACCCCGTTAAAGTGCCTTTAACGGTGGTAGCGGAATTTCTGGAAAACCTGCGGACGATCCAGCATAAGGGGAAGCCCTTAGCTCCGTCCACTTTTGCAGGGTATAGATTGGCTATTGCGGCTATACACTAGGGTTTTCCTGACGGGTCCACGGTGACTTTGAACACCGACATCTCTACCCTCTTGAAGGGTATCTTTGTTGTGGCGGCCAGGCCGAGGACTCTCAGGGAAACGTGGGACCTTCCGACGGTATTTAGGTACCTGGCGGGCCCACTGTTCAAGCCGTTATGTGCGGCCCCCTTGAAGTCAGTGGCCATCAAGACGGCCTTCCTCATACAACTAGCATCAGCTAGGCGGGTGAGCTGGGTCCACTCTTGCAGGATAGACCCCAGCCACCTGAGATGGGAGAATGGAGGAATTTGTCTCCTCCCATCCCTCTTACTGGATAAAAACCAGTTTATGTCCTTCACTCCTAGTTCAGTTTTCCTGCTGAGCTTAAAGGAGCACTCACCAGACAACAAAGTACACTGTCCACTCAGAGCTCTGAAGTGGTATTTGAAGCTTACTAAGCCCTTGCGAGGGGCGGAGAAGGCTCTTTTCGTTATTTCGAAAGAACCATACAAGAAAGCTTCCAAGGGTACTGTTGCTGGTTGGGTGAAGGTGGCCATTTCTGGGGCGTACTCGCACTTGTCGCGCGAGCAGAGAGAGCAGATGGGTATTCTTGCCCACGACACCAGAGGGGTTGCGACCACTTGGGCGACCACAGTATGTGTCGTTTGAAGAGATTATGGATGCTGCGGCCTGGAGTCGCCCACAGACCTTTGCGCTTTTCTATCTGAAGGACCTCCCTGCAATGAAGGGACATTTCAGTAGAGCGGTGATGGTGGCGGCCAGCACAGCGGCTGGAAAGTGATTCCAGATCCTTCCACAGCTTATGCTAAACGGTGGTTCTCTGCTTCCAATGTGAGCAGGAAAGGATTTACTAATAACACAGGAAATTAGAAGTAATTTCTCATTTATAATAAGTACTTACCTGCGAGCATTGCCCTCCCTTCTGTATCCTCCCCTAGGATCTGGAATTTTTTCCATGAATGGGGGCATGCGCCGACCGTCCATGTCTGCAGCCGCTACAGGTGCTGCCCCTAGCGGGACACCTGCGGACTAGCAGAAATTTAATTTTGAGGCTTTTTGTGTGTTCCGTTCGTACAGGACTACGTACAGGGACCACATTGGTATCGTTTCAGCCCAACTATGTCGTGACCAAAATTTTCAATTCCTAGCTTTATGTCCTATAGAAATCTCAGGTCCCCCATTCGCGGCTCTTATCCTTTGATCTCAAGTGGCTTAAGTGCCATTAGCACATTCCTATCTTCGACCCGATTTTTGCGTCTATTTCATTAAGATATCAAAGTTACTAAATGTCCCACTCGGTTACCTATGTCCTAAATAAGAACAGTATCGTGTGTCTTTTTTGAATAAGCTGAGTTTATAGTCCGTATTTCGTACGATCGATAATTACAGCGTGTGAATAAGAAATAATCCATACAGAATAGGTGAGATGTTTATCTCACCTATTTCTACATGTGTTTCTTTGCGAGATTGGCAAAGAAATACATGATTCATGAGCTTTATTTTACCAAAAGAATGATGTCCTCCGTGGGCATTTCCAATCAGTATGTTAATTTGATAATGCAATTAGCTACTGAGTTTGTGGCGTAGTGGTTAGATGCTGGACTCCCATGCAAGTGATGCTGGTTCGATTCCCCATTGATTCAAAACTTTTTTCATGACTTTTTTTCTTTTTTTTTTGAGAGAGAGAAAATGATACAATTTTTTCTGTCCATATCTGACCCAAAAAATGTTACAATTTTTTTTTATTGATGTAAATGAAGAATTACATACATATACACACACACATAAAAGTATATATAGGATACACATTTTTAACTGTCATTAGAGAGACCACATATCAGTACCAGGTTAACATTGTGTAAATTTGTAAAACAATAACACACACACACACAAACATATATATATATATATATATATATATATATATATATATATATATATATATATATATATATATATATATATATATATATATATGAACCACTCAGAACAAGAACGTGAGAGGAGTTAAATTCCATTTCACACAATAGATGGCAGGTCAAGCGGTGATACCCTCTTTAAGTCATAATCGAATATGGACCGTTCCACCATTTCTATGTCACGTATCCAATACATTATTTTAGGCAATAGTTAAGTTGACATCTGTAGTCTTGTTGATTCGGTAGGAGAGGTTCCAACAGACTTTTCAAATGAATCTGCATAAGAACCTTCAATAATTCACATACATCAAGAAAATGTAGATGTATTAGTAAGCGTTGACTATCAACCCAAACCATTGGAGAAGTCCTTGCTATTATCATTCTCAACATAGTGAGATATCGCTGATCTAATGGTTTGGCAGTCTGCTCTTGAATCTCTCACCACAGGTTCGATTCTCAGCGGCATTACTTTTTTTATTATTATTATTTAGACCACTCCAATTTAATTACTTGTCTTACGAGCTGTTTTGGAAAAAAAATCCTGTCAGACTCCAAAAAAAAAAAAAAGGTCGACTTTGGTGTCTTACGGACGAAAGTGGTTTAGAAATTTTGTCAGACTACCAAAAAAAAAAAAAAAGTGCAAGTTTTAAGAATATTCATTGTAAGAACCAAGCATTTTGAATAAAATAAACTATAAACTTTTAAATAATGCACCATGATTCATGAACACAAAGTCTGAAGTCTATTCATCATCATCATCAAAACAAAACAAATATAAACACCAATTTATTTCATATATGCTTAATTTTTAATCTATCACTACCATATTATAGAAGTTCAAAACATAATAGGTTTAATAGCTTAACCAGTTGTAGTCAAAATGTTAACTACAAACTACTAATAGCACAGCATACTAAGAAATAAGAACATTTAGACTTATTACAAATAAAAAGGGATATACATAAATATGTTACTGTATTTAATAAGGAAAGTGCATTTAAAATCAGCAGGACATTTTATTTCTACCAGCAACAAAAGAAAATCAATCAAGCTGTATTTTTGAGTTCACTTGACAACTTGCCTGTCCCACTCAAAACCACATATGTTGGCATTATCTCCATGAAAAATAAAATTTCAAAAAAAACATTTGAAACACAAATCAAGAATAATAACAATCATAATACTACTATTTATTTCTTTAGGGTGGTTCAAACAACTGCAGGAATTTATCAATGCTGTAGCAGAGCCTCAGATTTGAGGATGTATATCTCCCATCCAACCCTTCAGGTTACAGGGATTGATTGATTGTATTTAGGTATTTAAAATATACATGTACAATACAAAGTAAAACAATATAATTATAAATGACATTGTTACAGTGTCAGAGGTTGTACATGGCATAAATATACCACAGATAGCACTTATAGTGTCTTGCACTAATGGATATATATTCTTTTTCAAAGTATTGTAATTTTCATATTCAAAGGCAAAGTTCTATGGCTAAAGTCACTACTAATACTATGCATTGTTAAGTGAATGAAAGTGAAAGCAATTAAAACTGGCAAAATTACTCTTCACTAAAACAACACTAAGATCTTAGTAGGGGCTCCCTCTATAGATATATATATTTTGTTATTACATGCATATTACCTCCTTGTCAGAGCCCCCAGTAGATATTGGGGTTAATAAGTACTTGAAGGAAGAGACATACACACATATGAATGAAGTCATGTGGCCGATGGCTAATGTATGCAAGCTGCATACATTAGCTGCATACATTAGCTGCATTCGATTGACATTCCCTTTATTACCGAATGTGTCCATTATGCATAAGCAGCATGCGTGAAACCATTAATTGCCTGCCTGGTCTTTGAAATCGAACGGGCCCATAACAATCTCGGTCAGCGTTGCTCGGAGACTACGAGAAATGGGAGTTTTATGAGTTGTCAAGTGATAAGTTAAGTACCATTAATTCTCAGTACTAGTCACTAGAAGTGACATGATCATGTATAGGCTGATAGAAAGATCTCGCTATCAGACCTAGGCGGCAGACGCTGAAAATAATAAAAATGAAAATAAAAAACACATTTTCCAACTTTTTTTAAATTTCAAAATGGCTCATTTCCTGGCGCCGGAGCTTGTAAGACAAGTAATTAAATTGGACTGGCCTTAGTGCTTAACGAACAACATGTTACTGGTTAAATGTCTTTTTAATGGTTCCTCAGGGTCTCCTCGAAGAATTTTACATTTATTAATTGAGATGAAATCAGAGGTTTAATTAATATGACAATATTAAAACAGCACCTGACCAACGTAAGCTTGCATAGGGTATGGGGCCTGCCCTGATGGTGGTGCGGTCTGAGGCGTTGCCACTGAATGTTAGCTGTCTCTCGTCACTACCTGGATTTGAATCCCGGCCGAGGCATGTGAGAAAGTTGTCAGTGATTTGGGGACCGGTGGTGGTTTTTTGTCGGCTACTCCGTTTTCCTCCACCAGTAACATGATAGCTAATGCACAATACATATAATTTTAGGACTCATGCACACCCACTATCTATTTTGGCGATATCTCATCATTATATCACCATCTTCCATGGAATCAAAATTATTCCTCTATCACCATATATCCTGCCTTTTCTCATCCTCAAAAAGATAAGGACGAGAACAAAAGCCACCCTTTTATAAGTTGGACTGCCGTCTGCGTACCCCATATGTCATTCAAAGCCCATACTGTTCTCGTTGCGCCAGGCTCGACCCCATCGCAAATAAAACTGCAGGTTGGGACATGCGCCACCTGCTGTTAGAGTTTTATATCTAGCCCTTACATTCTGCTTGCGTCATCGCAAGTAGAACATAAGGGCTTTATACTTAGAGCCCCAGGAAAGCTGTGGTATACTTGATACACTTGACCAGTTACGAGGTAGAACCTGGTAGCCCACAACGAACTGTAGTGCTGGCTTTTGAGATCTAGGGCGGCAAGGGCTTGAAAGGAACTCTGACATCTGTAGGCTGTACTTGGATATGAGTAATAACATCGTCAAGCAGTGCATGTCAAGCCCTCTCTGGTTGTGTTCTGGCTGCGAGTTTTACTGTTTGCAGCAGACCGTATCTACATATTGGTCAAATGAAAAATCTGTTGAAGCATTTTTTGTTAAAAGGCGGTAACCAGTGGTTTTAGCCTAATTTGCAGGTGCGGAATGCGAAAATGACGGATACCAATCTAACTCAATCTGACTCAAAATGACTCATTTGAAGTCATATTGTGGAAAAACCTTATGTTCTCCACATTTGCGGTATCATCATTTTCAAAGGACTGTACTTCAGACCCAAAATATTTAAGTCATATTAAATTGGCATAAATTGATCAAGAAATTCTCAAGGTAGTTTACATATTAAGAACCATGAACACACCAGCTGACGCTGACAGCGTCTTTCTTGTTTAGTAAGCCTTTGTCTATGGGAAGGCAGAGGGCCTTTCCATTAGGACAAGACCTTCTAAAACGGAGCCCCCCTTTTGGGTAACCAGAGCAAGCCCTGGAGATAGCTTCCAATGCTCGCAGGTAAGTATTTTTTATAATATAGAAATTACTTCTAATTTCCTGTTCTCAAGGACACCAGCAAAGATCAACCACCTCTGTGTGGCCTATCTGGCTGGGCGGAGAGGACTTGTGTCTGCGCCAGAAGCTGCTCCAGTGTTCTCTCGGTGGGGTGACCCAACCTGGGCGGCGTAGAGTCCAATGAGGGCGAGCAAGAAGGGGAGGGCCATCTCACCCACTGTTTCCCATGTGAGGTCCTTGCATTTCTGGCATCTGGCCCGACCAGTGGAAGGGGAATAATATCAACTGGCTGGAGCTCTTGGCAGTTTGGCTGACCCTCCATCATTTCATAGAGCAAGTTTGGAACCAGGTGGTCGAAGTTCTCTTGGACAACTGCACCACGGTGTCCTACAGCCACAAGCAGGACAGGACCCATTCCCAGACCCTGAGTCTGCTTGTTCTGGAGATGTGTGACTGGTGCCCTCAGCACAGCATTGTCCCAATGGATGTTCACCTGCAGGGGAAATGAAATGTTCTGGCCGATGTGTTGTCCAGGGGGCGGTATTGACAGAGAGAGTGGTCCCTGCACCCTCCAACACTCTACTGTTTTCAGTCTAGGGGAGCCCTATGGTAGGCCTGTTCGCCACTCAAAGGAACAGGAATTTACCAGTGTTCTTCTCCTTGTACAGAGAGCCGGAGTCGAGCAGGATCGATGCCCTTACTTAGAACTGGGATGCCCTGTTGGGTATGCCTACACTCCCATGGCCATCCAACAGAGTGTGCTGAGAAAAATCCACTGCCATTGGGTGTGTTGATCTTGGTGCATGGCCCCATTCTGGCCCAGCCAGATATGGTGCCACCCAATGACCTAAGTGGTGGTGGATCTCCTCAGGAGGTTGCCACACAGGTGGAACTTCTTGAAGAACTGATTGCGTGTAAACTATCTGCCAATCAATCCTGTTTTTTTTTAGGCGGTTTCCAACCTCGCCCTCAAAGGTAGGACAGAATCAACCCGAAGTGTTTCCAATTCCTGTCTTACCCACTTCACCCGGTTGTGCCCTGCAAGAGGTCTGGACCCCTATTCTGCTCCTGTGCAGCTAATAGCGGAGTTTCTTTCAGACCTGGTCAAGATGTCTGACCCAGGGCCGAGGGCAGTCTCTGGCGTAAGCTACCATTGTGGGATATCACTGCTATTGGTGCTATACATTTTGGTTTAACAGATGGCCTTTCAGTCTCTAGTCACTCAGTACTATACTCCCTTATGAAGGGGATCTTCAACTCTTAGGCCTACCAGGGACCTTCCCAAGGTACTAGAGCACCTATCTCGACCCTCATTAGAGCCGATGGCTTGGGCTTGACCCTATGTGACCTGTTGGTGAAGACAGCCTTCCTTATTCAGTTGGCGTTTGGACGCAGAACTGGCTGGTTACATGAGTGTGGTCTTAGGCGCCACCACTGACTGCACGCCTGGTTTCGAATCCCGGCCTGAGCATGTGAGAAAGTTGCCAGTGACTTGGGGTTAGGCAGTGGTTTTCGCCGGGTACTCCAGTTTCCCCCACTACTTATGACTGGCTAGTCACGAATTAGCCACAATTGGCATAAATGTGTCAAAAACGAAATTCAAAATCTGTGGACCCAGGCCATTTACAGGTATCTGGTTATAAGTTTCTGACAGCACTGGCGCTGAACAAGAATCAGAAGCCGGCCTTTAAGCCTGTGTCGGTGTTCTTGGCTAATCTGTAGGCCCACTCTGCGTATGATAAAGTTCACTGCCCTATCCGGGCCTTGAGATGTTACTTCCAGTGAACCAAGACCATTCGTGAATGGGGTATGCTCTGTTCATCTCCTTTAAAGAGACCTACAGCAAGGCAGTCAAGGGGACCATTGCGAGTTGGGTGATGGAAGCCTTATCAGGCTCTTATTGCCACCTGTCAGTCTAAGATCGCCTAGTTTTGGGTATTGGAGCCCATGACACCAGGGGTTGGCAGCCTCCTGGGCTAGGTTGGCCGGAGTCTCTCTTTCTGACATCATGGATGCAGCGGATTGAAATACTCTGATTACATTAACAAGGAGCTCTGGAATCTAAAAGGGAAGTTCGGCCATTTCCTATGGCCGAGAGCTCTTCATGCTCATAACTTGACCACCACACCTGTATAGTTGCAGTGGGACACTCCAAGATATAAGCAGGTAATGTATATATAGTAATCAGGAAATGGACAGTAATTTACCTGTTTTCAAAGTTTGGAATGGCTTAACTGAATCAATCAGATGTGCACCATCACTACCTTCCTTCAAGTCTATATACCTAAAAGCAGTGTACCGTACTACTTTGTAACCCTGGGGCCCTCGGGCTACTAATGTAAACATGCCAGAGGGCCTCAGGGAAGATCCTTACCATTGGGCTGAGTTACCCTCTTTAAGTAAAGATTATTATTATTATTATTATTATTTCTGAGATATACTTACCTGTTCATATTCTCACCCATCCTCCCCTAGTCTACAATATGGTTTACGGATCGATCACTGACTGTAAGAAGATTCAAGATGGCAGGCGAAAGACGGTGCCACCTATTGCCACCTGGGGAAAACAATTTTAGCCAGGGTAGGAATTTGCATCACAAGCTTAACTTCTTTTGCATTATGATCTTGTCTAAAATGTAATTTATGGTGTGCCTTACATGTGACTATTATTCCTGTCTTGTAGAAAAATACTTCGAAATGAACAAGAAACAATGTAAGGAAGCATTGGATTTATACAAGAAGTTTTTAGTGCGTATGGATAAAGTGTCTGAGTTTCTCAAGACAGCAGAGGTAAGCAAAGCAACACTGTTTTGTAAGATGATTTTTCCCTACAACGTATATGATGCTTATACTGACTTTTGTGTCTTCTTGTTGGAGTAGAACTCCGATATTTTGCATGTAATAGAATTTAAAGGTAATACAAAAATTAAAAGGTCTTTGCTCAGTATATGTATTTGTTACAGTGTAGCAACTGAACCTTTGCTCAGCTGGCAATACTTAATTTTAAAGGACGCATGAATGAAGTCCCAATTCCTTCCTGGTTGAGGTGGACTAAGTGTAAATCATAAGTATAATGCGCAAAAAAGCAATTGTCAGACACAGGTAGAGGAGAGGGGGTACACTGTGTAATGTATTCTCTACTCTTGAGTGACTTGATTTAGAATAACAACTTATGTGTAAAGTGCACCCTCTATGTTCAAGTTATATATTCTCCAACTCCTGTCCATTTTAGCCGTCTCTAAATCTCTATCATTGAGACACTTTAGAAAGCGAAAATTTTGCTTTAATTTGATGAAGATGGGTCGATAGTACTACAGTGAAGCATAGATAGCAGAATCTGGCTCATTACATATCTTAGATCAACAAGTGTGACTCTTGACCTAGAGGTCTAATTCTCCATTATGGGAGTTGTAGTGATGCAGTGAGTAGAACTGTAATTACACATCAAGGCATAAACCATACCACAGTTGCCTTTTTTCATCTCTTATTGCATATTTATTTTTATTAGTTGGGTTTCTCAGGGTCTTGATGTTTTAAATGGTATGATTTCTGATGTGTGTATGTTTTGTTGTTTTTCTCTGGTTTTCCAGCAAGTGGTGGCTTGTAGGGTATGTAGCTGCTAGAGGGCCTGCAGCCTCCTCTCTACCTCCTCCTTCTCCTCGACTACCTTTTTCCATATGGCTCGCGCTAGTTTCGCCCATTTATCCTCAGCAGGACTCAATAACTGTGCACTTGTCTAAAACTGGCTGACACATCGTTACTCAGCTCAAAGAACAGAGCAATTCATTATTGCAGATTGTAGCTGAGATTTCCCACATCTTCTTAGGATATACATAAGAAGTGGCAAACAACTAGAAAATCTCAACTCCAATTTGTAATTTTGCTTAATACATTTATCTGCAAAGCAACCTGGTGTTAAGCCACTTAATTCATACTTCCCTTATATTCATAAAGTTATGCCATTATTCTTGAAATATTGCTACATAAAGCCCTGGTCACATAAGGCATCCGTCCGCCGTGCGGTCTGTTTGCGGCCTGTTTGCGGACGAAAACCGTGGCGATCACAACATCACCATGCAGGTGCTTCAAGGAGTTGGACTCAAACATACAGGTCGTGAGATCCAAAATCAGTGGTCGTGGACCGTACAGAGGTTTGCGAACATATTCGCAAATCAGTCTACGGTCCACGTCCTTCCTACAGACATTTACTGACTGAGTGTCTGACGCACAGAGATTTTCAAGGGCATGCGGTGCTCTTACTGATCCTTGAGAGTGCCTCACGGCACTCTTTAAAAAAATAATGTTAATTTTATTCTATAAGGACCGTGAGGCCACAGGAAGGCCTCTTCAATGTGGCCGTGTATTCTCTGCGCAAAGAGGATAGTGCAATAATAGGAACGTGATTGTAAAACTTGTCACGACTGGCCTCACAGCCAATTCATTTGTGACCACAAATGAAAGATCTCTGTTTGGCCACATGCGACCTGTTCACGGCACTTTGGATGCATGCGATCAATCAGCCGCGCGTAGGTCTCTGTCATATGTGACCAGGGCTTAAGTAATAACATGTCAGACTAAATTACAAAAGCTAAATCATCACCCTGAAGTACTTGTTGTCACAGTTATTGGATGTTGAGTAACATAGATTTTAAAGGGGGTGCATGTGTAAGAATTTGATAATGCCTTGTAGGTTTTGCTTTGTTTTAAGTGACCATTGAGCATTTTATGAATGTCCATTAACCCTCTTTGTGCCGAGTGCTAGTATACTCGCACTGCAGACCATGTAACACCTTACCAATTGCGAGAATTCACGCACCTGCCCGGTCTGCGTGACTGCCGATCGAAGGCCACCGCCATGTTGGGTAAATTCTATTAATCAAGAAGTTATCCAACATGTTTGGCGAAATAACTTGAGAACAGGTGAAATAACTATCTCACCTATTCTCACATGTCTTTCTTTGTCAGATTGACAAAGAAAAACATTAATAATAGTAATTATTCAACAGTGATACTCACTGAAAACGGTCTTTTGCGTTCTTGACAGCGCTTCGCAGCTCGCCGGCGCTACTCGATCGAGTACTTCCGGTTTTGTTTTTCGATCGGAATTCGTTAATCCCTGACATCCTAAATTCAGTAAAGTTAATTTTTAAATCAAATGGATGTCAGGGAATAAGAATATGTAGTTTATTTTTGGAAAAAAAAAAGTTTAGTATGTGAAAAGTTTGTTTTAAAACAAGTGCGAAGCAAATTTCTTCGCACTTTTTTCAAGCCGCCATTTTGAAAATCGGCATTTCGACATTTTTGCGGTCTCCTCGCCGCACTTTACGCAATAAAAAGAAATACTTTTCGTTGATAGATTTTCATAATTATTTTATTTTCTTAAAGCCAGGAAAGAAATCTATTGGATTATATCGATTTAAAAATTATTCATTGTGCGGTTTAGAGGAGAGAGACTTGATAGTAAACAGGTCCAATGTCTACGGCTAGTTGATTGTGGAATCAAATTCGCCGTAAACAGTGCCTGACAACGTGTTGGACCATCATGTTTGAAGCCTTCGAAAAAGGCTATAACTGATTGTACAACACAAATTAAAGACATCAAGGAGGATAACAAGGCAGGCAATCGAAACATGTTTTTATTTTTATTTCTACTGCAGATTTTTAATGCTATGGGAATCTTAACTCTTGAGTTGTCATGCCTGAGAGTTAGCGAAATTGGGAGTCACAAAATGGCGGCCACAAATCAACACTTGGTTTTTGTGTTCAAGTGTTGATTTGTGGTGCAAAACATGATCATTTGATTCATTTCTAAATAAAAATTATATGTATCGATTGAGGAGGTTTAAATTATAATAGATATTAATGTTTTTCGTTTGATATTTTCTATTTTCATTGGTTTATAGCGCTCTAACATTGAGGAAGTTGATCTTATAGAATTCTTTTTGATGCGCTGTCAGAATTCGTTTCTAGCCAATATTTACTTGCATTCCCTTTGCTTTAGGATCCCTAAATGATAAAATAAAACAAAGAAACAAATACTATTTTTTCTATTGTGCATCAGTTCTTAATAAGGATTCTGAATATAACATTTTTGAAAAGAAATACTCATGAAAAACCTGCGAAATCTAAGGCTAAAGTTGGGTTAATGCATTTTGAAAACCTGATTTTTCATTAATGATAAATCAAAACCAGCATGGTCTCTACAAAACCTTAGGTTTACACTGATCAAAATTAATATAAACTATTAGAAATATCTATAAAAGAAACATAATTAAAAAGAACAAGAACAGTAGTTTCAGGTAGTATATTTTATTTCAAATATTTTAATTATAATTTTGCCTTTATGGCAGGATAAAGTTACACCCCACTGACAGAGCCATAGCAATGGAACTTAATTTGTTGCAAAGAATCTATTCGGTATGAGAGACAAGCCCCCGTCCAGCATAATAGCACAATAAGGGTTAAAGGGGAACTAAAGGCTCACATACATATTAGCTTATATGAAAGTAATACACTTATAGAATAGGATGCTGTCCTCCTTTTTCTCTTAGTGAGCCCATGAGGGGAGAATTTTGAGTTTTGCTACCAGCTTCAGCCAGCCCCTAGCAGCCCCTGGTAGCAGCCATGTTGCTCTACTGCTATCAGCTGCGACCTAAATGGGTGGCAGCCCACTTGCTGTGCCCTAGCTCTGGGTAGCGCATCATAGACTGTAGTGCTCTATACACCAACTCTCTTCGAAAGTTGCATAAAAACTTGTATGAGTATCAAACAGGTAAATGGTAAAATCATGAGCAGCAATTGGTTGTACAAAAAGACAGGGTGGTAGAGTTATTTTTCATATATTTCCTGTTGGTAAATTCAGACAAAAACAGTGGCTAGCATCACTGAAACTAGTAAATCCACCTGTCTTGAAGTATGCAGTTCTATGTTCAGACCACTTCCCTGATGCATATTATGTAAGAATCACAAACCAGTCAGGATTACTTATAAAAGGGGAACTTGGGGGACAGCAAATCATAAGGTTATTTGAAAATTCATGAACATAGCTCAACATCTGCAAATAAATTGTATACCTGTGAGACTATGAAGGAAGGGTTGAATAAAAACAATACTTGTATATACATCAATCATCCAGATTTTCAGTATTTGATTTTACTTGAAGCTAGCTGTTCTACAAAAACTGTTTTCTTTCATGTAACCTACACAGATACTAAAGGAAATGATTGCTGTCCCAAGTACTGATAGCTATTTCCTGCGTTGATTAACTTCTGTCTCCTGGGATCTAGATGTGTAATGCCACAAGGTTATAATTAACCCTTTGTTTATCCTTTTCCTTTAAGGAGTTGTTACTTCCTTTTGTTGAATGGCACAGCACCATCCTGTTGAGTATTCCTGACTGCATTTTTGATTTCTGGTATAAAAAAAATCAGCCAAGTGGTCTGAACATAAAATTACATACATGCTTCAGGACAGAAATTCAGTGATGCTAGCCACTGTTTTTGTCTGAATTTACCAACAGGAAATATATGAAAAATAACTCTACCACCCTGTCTTTTTGTACAACCAATTGCTGCTCATGATTTTACCATTTACCTGTTTGATACTCATACAAGTTTTTATGCAACTTTCGAAGAGAGTTGGTGTATAGAGCACTACAGTCTATGATGCGCTGCCCAGAGCTAGGGCACAGCAAGTGGGCTGCCACCCATTTAGGTCGCAGCTGATAGCAGTAGAGCAACATGGCTGCTACCAGGGGCTGCTAGGGGCTGGCTGAAGCTGGTAGCAAAACTCAAAATTCTCCCCTCATGGGCTCACTAAGAGAAAAAGGAGGACAGCATCCTATTCTATAAGTGTATTACTTTCATATAAGCTAATATGTATGTGAGCCTTTAGTTCCCCTTTAAGTATGAAGGCGCAGACAGCGAACTTGCGCTCCATGCATTAAGTATGCCATCCCACACACCTGTCTTTACCCCCCATAAAATAACTATACCCAATGAATTAGTCATGAAGGTCTACATGCTGAAGTTCATCACATGAATTAGGTATTAAGCTCATCCAACTCCAATTTATCTAACTGAACCCCATCATATAGATATGAAGACCCACAACCCTCCCTCTTAAATTATTCCATTGCTCCCCAGTATAAAGGTCAGCATCTTGACCAGAAAAGAACATCAGCTGCCACATGGTGTTCGAATATGATAAAGATGGAATCATTTTTGACATACATTCAGGAAACATTGAAGGATCAGACATAGTAATAGAAGTACTGCTGTTGCCCCAGTCATATTAGGGTGACAATTTAGTACACCTAGATTATCACACACCTTGGCTGGCCCCTAAGAATGGATATCAAGACAAAAGATTACGCATGAGTAGTGATCACTCGCCACGTATCTCGACCTTGCAACTTTCTATTGTGGTCCGGTCAAGAGAACGAAAGGCGGGGCCCTTTGTGTCTTCCTTGTTAAATTGGTCCCAAACGACATGGCTGTCTACTTTGACCATGCAGATTCCTTCGAGCTAGACCATTTTGCGCAATATTTTCATCTCATTTTTTGGCTAATAGCTTGGATTAAGAAAAGAATGGATATGTAACGAGAGACCAATTACTATATGCCCTATAGTTACATGCTAGCCTCATGCCAGGACTAGCAGATAAGGCAGCAGCACAAGGTCACGTGGGAACAAGGACCAATCAGGGTTCCCGCATCGATTACATTACAGAGAAACCTTATCTCCACCACCTGCTGGGGGTGCCCAGAGCACCTATTAGCGACTATTAATTGACACTGGTTGAGGCTAGCATGTTCAGGTTGACCGGCTGGTTTCCATTCCATGTGTTTGGTCTTCTAAGGCTAATAGTGAAAAAGGATACAGTCTTCGAAGCCATTGTGTTAGAATATGCTAGATATGAACCCTGTCTAGGTGCAAGGTCATGTCACAGGTACCTCGTATTATGACAGGACCTGAAGATCAGCATTTAGTATGTAAACTATGTGCTGTTAGTAATTTTGAGGTTAATGGGAATATTCAAAAATGTTGTTAAAATACTTATCATGCATATATCCAGTTAAGGTAGGACCTTGCACCTCACCAAAGACATGGATGATCAAATGGTAGAGTTTGATTTTCAAGTAAAGGGCGAGTCTTGACATTTTGCCAAAAGGGTGGTCACACTGGTCAGTCAGAATCATAGACTAGTCCCAAACATTGACCTAGACGCTTAGTGCCTTTAAATACGACTGCAAGCCGTTCCCTTATTAGCGTACTCTGAAACTGGCACCCTCAGCATATGGGTTTGACTAGTTGGAAAGATGGCATCATTTCTAGCCAGGTCACGTGGCTAACTTTATCTGCCCTGAAAGAAAGCGGATACCAGAAAACACACATTTTTTACATGTAGTATTAGATTAGCAGGGCTTGCAGTTTTTTTCTCTTTCGTGCACTATTTCTTTCAAATTCCTGCACACTATATGCTGCGAACAGCAATCAGTCCTCACAGCGTACTAGTACAAAAGTAGTGCATGCGAGACGAGATATAGGGGCACACATATGTCCGACCTTCAAGCACATGTGGGGGGAGTATAGTAAAACATTGGCATCTATTGAATTACACCTAATCATTTAGACCTGAGCCGGTTTTCCCATAGGAATGTCTATTGACAAGCCGGCAACTCACACTGACCTGATTGGTGACGTCATCGACCGCGTAGTATTGGCGCCAAATTCAAATACTGTACCAAGCCTTTACACTCGTCTCATAATTGCATGTACTTTATCCCGGAATCGTGCATTCATGACACACTACTGACTGCCTTTCACGGATTTATAAGGGTTTTTAAGTATGGAATGGGAACATTAACTTGTAGTAATGTATTAAATCAGAACTTATCCTTAGAAAAGATGTATTCTATTGGCGTGGATGGCTAATTTATCTAATCAGATTTGGCTCTCTTTTAAGTTGTGTCAGATGTATTAAATGTAAATCTAGCCAGTATATCAAACTACTTAAATATCTGAATCAAGGTAATTTACTTAATATGATAATTTACTTAAGTTATGGTGATGAGAACCATTGTAAGCTAGTTAAATGCACCTGTGCAAGTAGTGAGATTATGTCATTTGAGTGAAAAGTTGTAAATATTGAAATGACATAGAATATGGGCTGACTAAGGACGCTTGGTTTATGATATTTTCTACCTGCTACCAATCAGGAGTAGGGTTAAGATGGTGTTTCTTGAATTCCTGGTTTGAACCCCATGTGCTACTTTAATGAAAAAAAATCAGAATTGCTGTAAGACATACAAAGTGATTTCAAAAAGTTTACTTCCACAATTGTGGAGTGTGCAACCAGTGATGTATTTGGGCCTTGGATCCGTGCGCTGGCCATCAGTTTTGGCGCACGGATCCCCACAACCACATTACAACAAGCCCTATTTTTGCAACCGCGGGCGCCCCAGATTTCCCTCCTGAACAGTTAATATAAACACCTATCTCACAACCTCTTGCATTGGGTTATTTCACTGGATATGTTCCCTATACTTTTGTCTATGCATGAGCGTTCTATCAAACATTGAAGAGCATCTGTAGCAACGTTTGTCAATATTATCAGGCATTACACTTAGCATGCCTTGCTTTGGCTACGTGGGGATTCCCAAGTAGGTCAGGCGTCTTGAAACAGGTCATGACATCATGGACCATGCAACAGAGGCACTGATGTCATGCCTTCAAATGTTCTATACATATTTTGATAATATAGTTGATATTCATGCTCCTGTGAAAGGGCACAGAGTAAAAAATATTAAACAACCCGAATGGCTATCACAGGAAATTTTACAAAGTATAGAGATGAGGGACTATTATAAGAAACACGGAGTGATGAGGCCCTTGCCAAGTACTGGAAGAAAAGATCTAAATTCATTATTCCGAAATCAAAATCATGATACTTTATTAATTCTCTTAAACAGAACAGAAACAATCCAAAAGTTCTGTGGAAGTTACTAAATGACCTCAATCCAAAAGATGAAAAAGAAACGACTCAGTTCCTCAATGTAAATGATCAAAATCCTTCCAAAATAACTACCGGCCTGTATCTATCCTATCAGTTTTGTCCAAAATCATTGAAAGCATGTTCATGACCACATTTATAAACATCTATCTGAACACAATCTATTATATAAATACCAATCTGGATTCCGCCCTCAACATTCCTGTGAAGCAGCCCTGCTACAAATGATTGACACTTGGCTGAAAGTAATTGATGATAACCGATTAGTGGGCACAATCTTTCTAGATCTTCAAAAAGCATATGATGTTGTTGACCACAGCATTCTGGTGAAAAAACTGGGTCTGTATGGACTAAGTGAAAATTCTGTGAAATGGTTTTCCTCTTATCTCAGCAACGTTAAACAGAAAGTAAGTTTAAATGTCTGCGTTTCTGATTTTAAAGAAATCACAGCGGGTGTCCCACAAGGGTCAATCCTAGGGCCACTATTATTCATGACCTTTATCAATGATATGTTTATGCATGAAAGTAGTGTAGATAATAAGAGTAGTCCTTATGCAGATGATTCATCCTTTTATACTGTAGGTAATACTGTAGCAGAAATTGAGACAAACTTGAATCAAGACTTGAAGAAAGTTACAGACTGGTGCACAAGAAACAGAATGTTTATCAACAAAACTAAAACAAAATCTATGCTTCTGTGCACAAGACAGAAAAGAATGAATTTAGAAAGTACCCTAAAAATCAAAATTGATAACGATTATTTAGAAAATTCACAAAGTGAAAAGGTTGTAGGGGTTACAATTGATGAATCTTTATGCTGGACTGAACAAGTTGATAAAACCTGCAAAAAGATCATTTTCAATCTGCATAGTTTAAAAGAAATAAAAAAGAACCTCCCAGTTAAGGAGAGTTTTTTTTTTAGAGGTTGACCTTCAGGTCAACCTTTATTGTTATCGTATTGGTTGTCTCAGCTTTTCTCAGTGGTTTTTCTGAAATTTCCTCTATCTCACTATGTTGTCTCATACAGGTGTTTCTGATTTTCTAGCCGAATGATCTGGTTACTGGTGTATGATATTTTTGTTTCATTTATTGTTTCTGTTTGGTTTTGCGTGGTAGTTACTAAATTTCTATTTTGTTTTGGGCTGGGATGTTTGGTTTAAGTTTTTTTGGATGTTGTATGTGCTTACACCATTTTCAATACGCTCCTGGTTCCTGGCTCTACACTGCTGACTGTGACATGGGAGATCCGGGTTCAAATCCTGGCCGGTGACATTTTTTTTTTTTCACAACTTTTTTTTTTTTTTGAGAGAAAATACAATTTTATTTTTCCATGACCATTTGAAAGAGAAACCAAATGATTTATTTTTGCAGTTTTTTGCAAAAAAACACACAAAAAAACTATTTTCACAACCATCTTTTTGGATTAGAAAATAAATATGTCCACACACCGGGTTCAAATCCTGGCCGGTGACATTTTTTTTTTTCACAACTTTATTTTTTTTGTGGAGAGAAAAAATAATATCATTTTTCCATGACCATTTGAAAGAGAAACCAAATAATTTATTTTCCCATTTTTTTGCAAAAAATACTATTTTCACAACCATATTTTGCGATTAGAAAATAAATATGTCCACACATACATTCTTACACACACACACACACACACAAACACGCACACACACACATATATATGTATTATATATATATATATATATATATGTATATTTTATATATATTTTATATATATATATATATATATATATATATATATATATATATATATATATATATATATATATATATATCATCAGCTTCACTCTGATACTCGCAGCTGATTGGTCAATTGCTGTTGGGTACTGGATTGTATTTCATTGCTTTTCATTAGTTGTCAATGTTAGGATCCGGATAAGTGTTGCCATGGTTACCATGGGTTTGACCTCAAGTTTACAGGTCACAGCATAGGTTTTGTTTTTATATCACAAGACCCACCAAAAAAATAAGAAACACAAAATGAAAAATGAAAAAATTTAAATAAAAAAAAATATTATTTTAAAAATATTTTTTTAAAAAATTCAAAAAATTTTCAAAAAAATAAATTTCAAAAAAAAAATTTCAAAAATTTTTCAAAAAAAAAAATTTCAAAATTTTTTCAACAAAAAAAAAATTCAAAATTTAAGAAAAAAAAAAAAATTCAAAATTAAAAAAAAATATATATTTTTCTTAAATTTAAAAAAATTAATAATAGTCATAAAAATGAAAAATATATATATATAGGTTAGGTGAGGCAAACACTTGCCATCAGCAGCTGACAAAAGGTCATAAGTGGATTTGCATGAACTGATGCGTATGCCCCTTTTGGGGGGATTGTGAGCGGCTGCCTCATTGATATGCTGTCATTGTTTCACTGTTGAAGGCACTGTTGTTACGGTAATAAGTTGTTGAAAATACTTATGCCTAGGGGATGTATGGTTCATAAAAACATATCTGGGCAGCTTTTGTGGCCAGAGAGGCAGGAGTGCAGTATGATTTTGCTGTATTGGGATGACTAGACTTTTCCTTTTGCCCATCCCAAGTCGTTGTTTTGCCCAGTGTGTGTTCTTTTTCAATGGATGGTAAAAGTTTATGTCCTCCTTATACTTTATGCACGGCGCACATGGCAAGATGAATGTACAAGGTGGAAAGCTTTATAGTTCTGCCGTTTCAGTTCAAAACATGGCGTGTCACTCTATGCCAAACACCAGCTACAAGATATCAAACACATGAACACAAACACAATGGAAACAACATCTGCCTTTGACAACGAAAAACAAATATACATCACGTGCATATATCGCTACCCAAACTCTTCCATCCCAAACTTCATTCATGACAGAACATCAATATCTGCAGTAACAACCAAACACCCCAAAGTAATAATGGGTGACTTCAACATAAACCATCAAAACAAAAACAGCCACACAGTTGAACGAATATGCAAAGCCCTAGGAACAAAGCAACTGATAAACAAACCAACAACAAAGCAAAACACAACAATAGACCACATTCACACCAACCTTACATCAGACCACTTAGCCATCATAAAGACATACTACTCAGACCATGACCAAATATATATAACAATTAAATAACCAAACAAAACCACAAACACAATCACATAAACCAACAGACAAAAAGACACACCCAAACAAACAAACACATAAAGAACTAATAACAAAACAACAAAAGAAAATTAAAAATTAAAATCAAAAAGACTCAGCAAAGAATAAACCTCTTGACGCCACAGGCGTCTATCTTGTTATAACTGCTCTATTTTACCACACGTAAATTACTTTTGTTCATTGTGGGGAGACTATCCGGCAAATCAACAAAACAGTATAACTAAATTACAAAACTGGGCAGCCCACTTAATATTAGATGCCGATTTGTCAATTCCATCTTCTGATCTATTCAAAAAGCTTAAATGGCTCCTTTTCCCTAAATATGTGGAATACCAACAGTGGAATTCCAAATAAAGTACCTGCACAGGATATTTGTGGCATGAATGACTAATCCTATTATAGAGAATACTTTTTAACTGGAAATGTCATTGCAGATTACCACTGCTTATGCTTGGTGGAACTGTTCAGTAGAGAAGATGAGTGGAGCTGTTCTGTTGTTGATTAAGTGGCAGCTTTATTTCCATGCTGATATCTATGCGGATAACCTTCACTTAAGGACAGGGGCTAAGCCGTCTATGCGTGCAGTGTGTCATTTAGACACCCAGAACACTGTTTTTTAACAGTTTGGACACCCAAAAAACAAAACAAAACGAAACACAATCAAACTACTTTACTTTAACCACTCAAATCATTAGAACCCTTACTCGAGCCTGGGCATTACTCTGGTTTAAATCTGTAATGTTAAGGTTCTCTGGTTATGAGTGGGTTAATAAACCATCATCTGATGAAAATAATATATACTTGCCTTCATGTTTTACATAATACAATCATATAATGATCAATTGAAGAAACAACACTTGTGTGTGTGTGTGTGAAAAAATCATCTTGACTTTATTTCTAAAACTCATTTTGATATTCATTTCAATAAATCATGTTTATAACATTTTCCAATGGAATGCATTCATTTGGTTAATAAAATAATCCTTAGATAATGCTGGGTGACAAAGGGTTAAATGAATGCTAAGGCCACTCCAATTTAATTACTTGTCTTACAAGCTTTTTTTGGAAAAAAGATCCTGTCAGACTCCAAAAAAAAGAAAAAAAGAGTCACCTTTGGTGTCTTACGGATGAAAGTGGTTTTGAAATTTTCTGTCAGACTCCAAAAAAAAAAAAAAAAGTGCAAGTTTTAAGAGTATTCTTTGTAAGGGTGATTCAATCAACTACAGGAAGCTATCTTTGCTGTATAGTCAGGGAGCCAAACCCCAATTATTTTAATTCCGTGGCACCCGAGAGGGTAAAAGCAATGGACCCTTCCAACATTTAGTACATCCCTCCAGTATTAAAAAAACACCTGTCTGTTCTTTACTGCAAACACAAACATTCTTATTTCATATGTATTGAAATATCAATATTGACCTTGTGGTTACATATTTCTATGTTTGTGTGATATTCAAGGTCATCTCAAGGTCAAATAGGGGTCAAATAATTGAAAAATGGACTTTTTCTGAGTAAAAGTACTAAATTTCCAATCTATTTCTATGACAATCCTATGCATTCTTCATTTTCTGGTATTAGACTATAAGTATTGATCTTGTAGTAGTCTGATTTCTCTTTTGGGAGATGTTCAAGGTCATTTCAATGTCAAAAATAGGTCAAAACAATGAAAAATGAACTCTTTTCTGAGTATAAGTACTAAGTTGTTAACATATTTTTAGGGCAATCACATGCATTCTTCTTCTTATGGTATTGGACTATTGAAATCGATCTTGTAGTTATTTGATTTCTATTTTGGTTGATATTCAAGGTCATCTCAAGGTCAATAAGGGCAAAAAAAGTTGAAAAAATGGGCTTTTTCTGGTTAGAAGTACTAGTTTTTTAATCTTATTTATAGTAATCACATGCATTCTTCTTTCTTATAGTATTGGACTATTGATAATGATCCGAGAGGGTAAAAGCAATGGACCCCTCCAACATTTAGTACATCCCTCCAGTATTGAAAAACACCTGTCTGCCGGACTGAAAAAGTGACGTTTTATGATTTAAGGTCATTTGAAGGTCAAACACTTAAAAGTAGGCTTTTTTCTTAGAAACTGTACTTAGATTTAATTTTTCTTTGCTGCAATCACAGGCATTCTTATTTCATATGTTTAGAAATATCAATACTTACCTTGTGGTAAAGCATTTTTTGTTTGTGTGATATTCAGGGTCATCTCAAGGACAAATAGGGGTCAAATAAATGAAAAATGGGCCTTTTCTGAGTATAAGTACCAATTTTTTCATCTATTTCAACGAGAATCATATGCATACTTCTTTTCTTTGGTATTGGACCATTGGTATTGATCTTCCAATATCATGATTTCTATTTTGTGTCAAGGTCATTTAAGGTCAAAACAACATCCAAAAGTTGACAAATGGGCTTTTTTTTAAGTTAAAGTACTAAGTTTATAATATATTTTTATAGCAATCACTTGCATTATTTTTTTTTCAGTACTAGACAATTGATGTTGGTCTTGTAGTAATCTTCTATCTACTTTGTGGGGTATTCAGAGTTATTTGAAGGTCATGAAAGGGGTCCAAAAGTTGAAATATGGGCTTTTTTTCTGAGTAAAAGTACTAGGTTTTTGATATATATCTTATGACAATCACATACATTCTTCCTTTATCGGTATTGGACAATTAGTATTGGTCTTGTAGTAATCTGCTATCTAATTTGTGAGATATTCAAAGTCATTTCAAGGATGAAAAGGGTTCGAAAATAGACTTTTTCTGTGTGAAAGCACTAAGTTCTTAATATATTTCTAATAGCAATCACATGCATTCTTATTTTATTGGTGTTGGACTATTGAAAGTGATTTTTCAGTAATCTGATTTCTGTTTTTAGTGGAATTCAATGTCATTTCATGGTCAAAAAGTAATCTTTTTTTCTATGGCGATCACATGCTTTCCTTCTCATTCTATTTTGATAGAAATTGCGCTTTATAAGTGACAATTTTAATAATAACTCTGGTGCTGAATTGGTACTTGAACTCAGAAAAAGCCCATTTTTCAATTATTTGACCTCTATTTGACCTTGAGATGACCTTGAATATCACATTGCAGCAAAGAAACATTGAATCTAAGTACATTTACTGCAAAAAAAGTCTATTCTTAAGAGTTTGACCTTCAAACAACCTCTAAATCATATACCGTCACTTTTTCAGTCCGGCAGACAGGTGTTTTTTAATACTGGAGGGATGTGCTAAATGTTGGAAGGGTCCATTGCTTTTACCCTCTTGGATCATTATCAATAGTCCAATACCATAAGAAAGAAGAATTGCATGTGATTACTATAAATAAGATTAAAAAACTAGTACTTTTACCCAGAAAAAACTTTTTTTGCCCTTATTGACCTTGAGATGACATTGAATATCAATCAAAATAGAAATCAAATAACTACAAGATCGATTTCAATAGTCCAATACCATAAGAAGAAGAATGCATGTTATTGCCCTAAAAATATGTTGAAAACTTAGTACTTATTGACCTATTTTTGACATTGAAATGACCTTGAACATCTCCCAAAAGAGAAATCGGACTACTACAAGATCAATATTAATAGTCCAATACCAAAATATGAAGAATGCATAAGATTGTCTTAGAAATAGATTAGAAATTTAGTACTTTTACTCAGAAAAAGCCCATTTTTCAATTATTTGACCCTTATTTGACCTTGAGATGACCATAAAAATACGTAACCACAAAGTCAATATTGATATTTCAATACATATGAAATGAGAATGTCTGTGTTTGCAGCAAAGAAACATTGAATCTAAGTACATTTACTGAGAAAAAAGCCTATTTTTAAGAGTTTGACCTTCAAATGACCTCTAAATCATATACCGTCACTTTTTCAGTCCGGCAGACAGGTATTTTTTAATACTGGAGGGATGTACTAAATGTTGGAAGGGTCCATTGCTTTTACCCTCTCGGGTGCCACCAACTCTAAATTTAAGGCTTCTTTTTCAGTTTGGCTCCCTTGACTAGTAGTAGAGCCACAGACTTGAGGATGTATATCTCCCACCCTTCAGGTTACACGGATTATGCACCAGTCAATTGAATTCCCGGGAGGGGGGGGGGGCGGGAAATGGCCGGGCGTTGCCGGGCTTATCCTGCTTAGTACACCAAAATGCTGCCCCGCAGGGTGGGGACATAACTAATTAGTAGAGCGATGATATAGGCCGGGGCACGGGGCGGGGATAGTGAATACCACCCAAATCCTCATGCCAAAATCCTATTAACTTGTTTATGATTAGCCCAATCTGCCGCCCAGCAGTGGATAGACAAATGGTATGAGATATTGTCATAATGATACGACCGGCACTGGATGTGGCTAGTATGAAATTATCTTTTTTATATAAATACGAGGAAAAAAACAAGAATTTTAACAAAAAAAAACACATTGATGATTACTGAATCTCGTAAAATATGGAGGATAGCACTTTAATTGTAATGTGACTACAAAGCAAAGCTTTAAATGCTCGTGAATCTCGAAAATAATTGTGAAATAACCACACAGTATGAGTAGTGATTAACCAAAAATTAATGGCACAACAATTGCTACGATTTCAACCTGTCCAGCGTGCAAAATAACCACTTGCCCCTTTGCAAGTGAATTCGGCAAAAACGGCAACCTGGCAAGCAGAACAAGACCCTTACTTGCCCCGCTCGGCAAGAAATGTCTTTTGGCAGAGTCCCCGCAATGTAACTCACCTTAGTTAAACAGGGTTGTGGGACAAGTGGAAGTGCCAGCGTGGGCAAGTAAACTTTAGGGGCGGCTTGCCATGCCCAGCAAGAAATGTTTTGGAACCTATGTTGCACCCTGCTATCGCAACATCGTCATTTCACAACAGCTTTAAAATAATTAAATGGCAAGTAAAATGAGTTGTGGCGGTTATAACATTCTAAACGGCATTAAAGTTGACCCACAGAGATGCAGATAATTTATCTTTTTTTTGAACATAGAGAACATCGGCGTGGCAATTTTTCCTGCTACTATAATCATGGCGTCGCGTGAGCATTTGTTGCACTAAGGATTTGGTGCGTGGTTGCGCATGTTGCGTGGTCAGTGGCGGTCAAAAGTATGTGCAACGCACAAGTGCGTTCCCTAATCATTCTGCATTAACCTTTAAAGCAGTCACAAAGTTACGACGGGATTCTGTCTCACCGTGACGTCATACTTTCCTAAATTCCGCCGATAGTGGTCGCCGCTTTTGTTTGTACTTTGCAGAAACAAGTTGCGCACAAAACTTGTGCACATCGCAAATTTCGTCCAAATGAACTTCGAAAACTGACCAATCCAGTGGAACTTTTTTCAAGGTATGCCAATCATAAACACTTCTTTGCAGAAGGGCTGCATAAGCTATTATATGCCAGAAATATCTAAAAATGAAATAGCTATTTTAAAATCCAATCGTGGTAAGACCAAGCTGCTATGGACTCTTCAACAAAGACAATCTTCATGAGGTGCATGAAGGCCCTCAATATAATAGTTTTTTTTTCTAGGATGTTCCTGAATTTGTACAATTCAATACAATAAAAGTTTATTTTCATGTTCATTTATCATATTTTTGATGCCCACATGGATAGAAAATATGCCATGTTTAAAGGGGAACTTGGGGAAGAACAAATCATAGGTTTATATGAAAGTTCATAAACATAGCTCAACATCTGTCATAAACAGGGAAGCCCTAGAGCTCCACACAAAGAGAAATCAAAAATTGCAATTAGTGAATAGCAACTCCTCTGAGCCAAGGCCGCCGCCATTGTGAATCCGAGTCATCACCCCCTGCTGTGGTCAGTGTTATTGGCTAGCAAAGGAGCTTAGTGGTGCATGAGATAGGCACAGAGCTAGGGGCCGGAAGTGATCTCTGCCACCTAATTGAAAAACATGGCCGCATCCAGTGGCTTCCAGGGGCTGGGCAGGATGATGGCAATATGCAAAAATCTCCCCTCATGGGATCACTGAGATAAAAAGAAGTTCTTGAAGTGTATTATTTTCATATAAGCTGATATGTATGTGAGCCTTTAGGGCCCCTTTGAAAAATGTGCCCCGGGGGGCGGGGATTAGTGACAAAAAAATGTGCCGCGGGGGGCGGGTACTATGCAAAATAGTGCAGAAGGTCGGTGCACTATCCCCGCCCCATCCCGGCCCCCCCCCTCCCGGGGATTCAATTGACTGGTGCATTAATTGATTGATTGATTTTATTTATTTGAGAATAGGCTGGTAGAAACATATCACTACCAGTCCTAGTCGGCAGACTCTAAAAAAGTCCAAATTGATTCCAAAATGGCTCATTTCCTACCTCCTGAGCTTGTAAGACAAGTAAATAAATTGGAGTGGCCTAAGGTGCTAATAAAATAACCTTGAGCTAATTCAGGGTGGCAAAAGGTATAACTTACAACATAAAGGTGGCATGTATGCAAACAAAACTTCTCAAGAAATCTATGGACTACCGTTCCGTTATAATTGAGTATCAAAATATGAATTTAGCAGCACACATTGCTAGCTTACATTAGTCATCGGAGTGCTGTCAGGTTTTTAGTAAATTTCACACCGACGGAAAAATTTGGTGAGGGCGATATTTAACATTGCAGGGTATATGAAGGTTACCCGACTTCAATACCAAAAAGCATCAGTATATAAAATCGGTAATAGAGTCGGCTCCAACTAACATGAGAAGTGATCACTGGCCACTAATCTTGACCAAGCGACTTTCTATTTGTGTACGGTCTAGAGAACAAAGGCGCAGACCATCTCTTGTTAATACCTATTTCTGCATCAATTCTAAACCCCTTGCTGTCTGCTTTGACCATGCATTTATGTAAACCACATGTAAAGTTTATG
Organism: Maea johnstoni; assembly: GCA_963942565.1. NCBI lineage: Eukaryota > Metazoa > Annelida > Polychaeta > Spionida > Magelonidae > Maea > Maea johnstoni. Next base: position 34,110,646 of record OZ012684.1, read on the forward strand.
GATTACTTTATCATTATTCGTTAACTATGACGTGTAACTTATACAATAACATTTGTGTCGGGTATAGAGTAGGGTTTAACCTTAAACTTGAATGCGCACTTACTCCTATCCGAGGAACAGTGCGCAGAACTAACCAAACTTCAAAACATCCATCTTCATTTCACTGGCCACGAATCTCCATTTGTGTATGGTCTAGAGAACAAAGAGCACCCTCTGGTTAATCCCCTTCCAAAGGGCCTCATCCATGCTGAAGAGCACGTCCGGCTTATGTGGATGGACACACTGGGCAAGGAAACACCTCCGGTTCTCTGTTTGCTCACCCCTCCACGTCCACAGCTCTCCCAAGTGGTGAGATGGCACCAAAACCATCGGAGGTTCGGATAAAGTGGGGAGAGCTGGGTTCACTCCTGCAGGATAGACTCTGATCATCTGCAGTTCGAGAATGGAGGAATTTACCTCCTCCCATCCCTGCGATTGGATATGGAGCAATCCTACTCCTTCACACCTAACTCGCTGTTTGAACCCAGTTTGAAGTAATTTTCACCAGATGAAAGGGGGGTGGCAAAAAAAGCCCTTTTTATTAGTAAATCCTTACCTGCTCACATTTGAAGCTATCTCCATGGCTTGCTCTGGTTACCCAAAAGGGAGGCTCCGTTTTAGAAGGTCTTGTCCTAATGGAAAGGCCCTCAGACGTCTCATAGAAAAAGGCTTACTAAAATAGCCTCAAAATTAAATTTCTGCTAGTCCGCAGGTGTCCCGCTAGGGGCAGCACCTGTAGCGGCTGCAGACATGGTCGGTCGGAGCATGCGCACCAAACTTCCTCTTCTTTTTGGGTTTGAGCTCTGCCAGCAGGGATCTACAACAACTCCGAAAGTTTTAGCTCATTTCTTCGTGAAACTCTGTTACTTCAAGAGAGCCTTATTGCATGGTGACTGAGAGCACTCTCTCTGGTTAGTTGAAGGAGGCCATCTCTGGGGTGTACTAAGTACCGGTCACATCTGCAGCTAGTTACAGGTGATGCCGGTGGCGGAACGTCTGTAAACTAGGGCTATTTTTTTTTTAACTAAAAGGGTATTTTAATAGCCCTAACCTATAGGCATCTATAGAGGCCATTTCCTTTGGGATAACCTTTAAAACAGAGCCTCCCCTTTTGGTTCAGGAGCAAGTCCTGGAGATAGCTTCCAATGATCTCAGGTAAGTACTTATCATAAAAGAGAAATTACTTCTAATTTCCTGATAACTGTCTGTGTGAACCTGCTAATAATAGAACATATGAGACTACCTTGCAGTAATGGAATCTAAAATTTACCCTATCAAGTTTGTCTAGAGCTCTGTTAAGGTCTTATTTAAGATTTTAGTGACATTTTCTCCCTCCCAAACCCCGATGGATTGTAAGGACTGTTGGAGGTCCTTCCATTGCTTGGTTTAGCATTACCCCCATATATGGTTTTGCTTGGATTTGTTATATTTAAGTTTTGGCTTTGTTATGCTTTTTGAGTGCTTCGGATTTTCCTTCGTGTTTAGTACCTAGGAAAAGGCACCCTTCCAATTTTAGGTTTCACTTTGTATATGAAGTACCTATCCCTAATGCAGAACTGTAAGCCCATTTGTAATCTGTTCATATCTTTCAAGGATTATCCCAGTTTATTTCACTTATTATAAGTTTCAGTTCCTTGTAACCATCTTAATTCATTTATACCTGTAGTGCCCCAAATATGCTCAACTATTTTGGTAAAATCCTTAAGCTCAAATAAAAAATAATGGGATAAATGCTAATCAGAATCCATCAATAAGTTTCTGTAAATATTTTGTGAATCCAAGCTTCATTTCCATTATAATAAAAAAAATCTAAGGTGGCATTGCATCTCTTGTAAAACTCAAGGAGTGAATGGGTTAAATGGATTCCAAAAATAATATATATTTTCTATCCTGGTTTCTTTTATCAAAGGTAAGAACGGAGTAAAATGTTATCATGTTCAAAGCATCACTATGAACTGAGTATTTTAAGTACATTCATAATATGTAAGAATAACATTTAAATAAACTTAAACATGCACTGGTGCAGTCAGTCTTTGTAAGTTTGATATTTGACATGAATTCAATAAATCAAATAGATTGAAAAAGATGTATTATAGACAACTAATTCTCCTGCGCATCCCTTTATTTTCAATTAATCATTTTCTTCTTTACTAATAGCCAGGCCCTGTTAATGAATACCCGTTTGGTGCAAGACCGAATATGTCAGACTGGATAGTAAGTGGTAATAAACAGTTATTGCCTGGCTTGTTGGTGGATAGTGCAGATTATCACCCCGAGAATGAATTATTTCCCCGAGGGCAATGCCCGAGGGATGTAATTCCCTTCGAAGGGTGATAATCTGCACTATCCACCAACAAGACAGGCAATCACTGTGTTTTTATGCCGAACATTTTATAGGCCGAACAAGCGTCAAAATCGTAAGACAGGACCAGAGCTGATTTCGATGTTTAGCAGCAGCAGACATTTGATAAACCGGATAATGAATCGGTGCACCATGCAGTGTACTTAAAACTATAATTGTAATCCGTTGAAGAACTCTTGCAACGACCTGATAAATATTTCGGCAAGCTAATGTCATAGTTATTTCAGTTTGACTAATAGTTAGTTGTCAACCGGCCAAACACATTTAACCCGGTCTTATTAATCAAATGCGGCCGGCAGACATGGAATAGGGTAGATTATTGACTGGTAATTATTCACCTGCTTGTGCAATTATTCCACTCTTTCTGGCTGATAGGGTGAATTATTTTATGACTCTTAACATAGGGTGAGGTATAACAATTAAGTTTATTGACTGACAGTCATCCAGACCTCAACAAGAACACTTACAGACCTCCAACTGACTGCTTCATGACCTTTCATACTGCTAATTGATTGCTTCAAGACCAGCTGCAGACCAGTGGATGACCTAGATTTACTAGAAATTGTTGTGTGATGGCCCACGTCCGCCTGGTAAAGGAATTAAAGCAGACATATACGTATGCCATTCTTACAATAAGGGTAAATAATACTATCAGTCTTCTTTTCCAATTATTGTTTTTAGAGTTTGGAAGTACACTTCCAAACTCTTATGCTATCACATGGGGCTATTTGTTGTCTAAAGCCATTTTTGGTGTTTTTGTGTGTGAATGTTCTCTTTATTGGCTGGGTGGATTCTCTTGTTTTTTTGTTAATTTTTGGGTGTCTGGTTGATGTTTTTTTGGTTTTGGTTCATATTCATCTTTCTTTCGTAGTGTATTTTGTGTTTGTTTTTGGGTTTCGGCTTTTTATGCTGTACACTGTAGTGGAGTAGGTTAGTATAGTTAGTTTACATTTTCAGCAATAGATGGCAGCACATGATAGGGTGCTCTTAGGTTTCTGTGCTTATCCCACTTCACCATGGTTACCATTGGTTTGACCTCAAGTTTACAGGTCACAGCCTCGTTGTTTTTTTATATCACAACACAAAAAAATAAAAGACAAAATAAAAAATTAAATTTAAAAAAAATATATTTTTTTTAAATTAAAAAAAATGATTAAAACATTTTTTGAAAATAAAATTTTGAAAAAAATTCAAAAATTTTTGATGAAAAAATAAAAAAAAATTCAAAAAAAATAATAATTCAAAAAAAAAAATTGAAAATTAATAAATAAATTTAAAAAAATTATATATATATAT
>OZ012684.1:34121842-34139342 GCA_963942565.1 Maea johnstoni
ATTAGGCACCTAGTTTCTATATCCTGTCTAAGGCACTGCTAATCTTTCTAGTGATATGGCGCTTATGACTCAATATCTCTACAGTTATGAAGAATATCGCAACAGTTCGCAAAACGCACAACAGATACAGGTCACTTGATTCATATGGTGGCTTGGGACGGTTGTCAGCAACTAGCAACACATCTGAACTGGGATGGCTGGAGGCAGGCCTGTGGGCCCCCATATCAAGGTGCTTGTAGTTATGCAGCCAAGTGCATGTTTTTTTGTGATGCTGTTAGTTTTGCTGTCACATGCATGTCAATCCTTGTAATCTAGAGGATTACTGGTGCAGCGATTTGGATTATTTCCAGCAAACACTAAAAAACTTATGTACTGACTTAAAAACAAAACAACTAATTTCAACCCCAACCACAAAGTATAACACTATAATAGACCACTTGCACACCAACATTACAGACTTCCAAAAAGTTGGAGTAATAAAAACATACTATTCAGACCACGACCAAATTTTCATCCTATTCTGATAAAAAAACAAATAGCAAACAACAAAACTTAGCTCCAAAAAAAACAAATCCACAACAACCAACAACAAGTTTTACTAAAATTAAAATTTGCTAAAATCTAAATTAAAAAAAAACAAAAATTAAAAAATACATAAAAACAAATCCACGAAAAATTAAAAAAGGCAAACAATTAAAAGACATCAAACATAGAACAAACTCTTGATGCCACTGACGTCTCTCTTGTTTATTTCTTTTATCCAAATATTTCCACATTTATGCCAAGCTCTAGAAGTCAAAGGGTTAAGATGTGATTTATTTATCAAAATCTTTAGGAGAATCATGAATAATTAAGCAAGTTTATCGGAAACAGAACATGTTTTTATGATAAGCAGATGTTAGAATTATTCATCCAAGAATTATATCGAGGCAATAACCCATTTCAAGGGATAAATAGGGTAAAAAAATTACCAGCAGAAGTTATAAAGGTAATACACTCATCACTACGAATTTAATCAGCAGAAATCAAACAGGGATAATGACTTATCATTCGATACTTTAATAAAATGAAATTCTTCTTATGTCGTGGTTGAAAATGAATATCCCACATATTTAACAAACCCCCTACTCATTGATAATTTCACTGTACCTCTAAGCGTGATATATCCAGGCAACTAAACCAGAATTTACAAGCGACTATGAATGAACCACTCCTTATTAACCTTGTCATTTGAATTATTAATTACACAGGCGTGTATATGAATGAGCCTGTGAACACAATATCATTCTGAAATCTATCATAACTGGTGCTGTAATTAAGATTCTTATATAAATAGTGTTTATTTAAATAAAGTTTAATAAATCCTCGAGTCACATAGAGGTTGGTTAAAAGTCAGTCAGAAGTTTGGTACGTCTCAAGTAGGTTTTGAAAAGGTCCTGCATAGGTCTTGAATTGCAGTGAGCATGCAGATCGGGAATGGTCTGGAATAGGTCTGGAGTAGGTGTGTTAAAGGTCTTGTACAGATCTTAAGGCAGTCATAAACAGGTAATGACAGGTCAGTTAGCAATCAATGGTAATATGCGTGTGTTGTGATGTGCAGGGTTTATTGTCCTTAGAAACTGGTGCCAAATCGCGCACGTGATACACATGCGCCACTGGTTTCACAGCATTAACAACATAGCTTGCAATACATGCTGACACTACGGGTAGAAGATTGCAGCTATGTTAAGAGATTCGCTCGTCGTCGATGCCATGTTTCATCATATTTTCCATGCCATTGTCTACAAAGTCAGTATTGAGAGGGGTTCAAAACTTAATCTTTCTATAACCGTTTGGGTCATTGTAGTTCAGTAGATTTGAGAAATGTTGTGCACTTTGTATTAAAAGCATGAAATTTGGTATGATGGTAGAACTCACGAAGGGGAATAATTTCAGATATGAAAGCATCGCAGCCCACCCCCTGGTGGCAGGTGACCACCTATTGGTCAGTTGCTAGGTCAACCTAACCTTGCCTAATATAAAGGGTCATATATGTGCCAAACAATGAGATATATTTTCCTGTAGGAAATAGGAAGTAGAGTATTGTGAGTTTCATAGAATTTTAGCTTTTGAGGGTTAGATATAGGTGGCGCCACCATTAAAATGAGTACTTCTGGCCAACACCAGAGTACTAATAGGCCTAAAAAAGAAAGTTGTTTGTTTCCTGTAACCCTACCCTAACAAGTTTTTATTCAAAAAAATCCCTACCCTAAAGTTTTTATCACCCATCCCACTCCCAATCAACGTAAAACATGCATAAAACATACATTTTTGACCAAAAAGATATAATGCCAAAAAATCTTTTTTACCGACCTACCTACCCTATTTTTTTTCGGACCGTTACAGGAAACAAACAATTTATTTTTTTAAGCCTTATGAACAATATCATGTACTTAAAGCACGTATACATACAAAGCAATACACAATGCTCACTGACTATATCTTTCCATGTAAAACATTTCCAGATATGGGGGCGTGACAGCCATGGCCCTTTTTGGTTGGTGGCGTCACCTATAGTTCAGCTACTAGGCCACCTGAACTTTGCCTTATACAAATGGTCTTTTGTTTGCCAATCAATGATGTATTTAATCCTGTATAAACTAGCAAGTAGAATGCTTAATAATTTTATTTTTAATTATGCTTTAAGGGTTTGATACAGATTGTGCCACCATACTAGTGGTGGGACGAGTAATTGGAAGCTCAAGGTTTTTGTCGCTGGGGCCTCCGACCTGAGCGCTCGAGTCCAAAAATTGATCGCTCGGAAATTACAAGCTCATAACATTTTAACCTGGTGCCAAGGAAAATAAAAAAAGTTTTAAAAACAAAAATGACATTTTGATAGCAACACATGCTCCCGATGCATGTGTAACCTAGCGATGGCCAAAGCGTCCTAATTTGCACCAGATTTCCAGAAATAAAATGCTTTTTCTTAAGTCTCTGTGTCAAATGTGTGATATACCATTTTCTGGTGCACCGATTCTCAATGCCGCAGTACACCGTATGTGTGCCTGGCATATGCCGTGGCGCAATTTTGTATTAAATCGTCCGCCTTACGATCTCGTCAATGTGGCCGTAAAACTCGACTTGAGTTTTCGTCGCTAGTTTTGGCAATATGGGTGCAGGACACCGAGGGTGTGGCAGCGCCCTGAGCATGGCCATATGGGTGCAGAACACCGAGGGTGTGGCAGCGCCCTGAGCATGGCCATATGGGTGCAGAACACGGAGGGTGTGGCAGCGCCCTGAGCATGGCCATATGGGTGCAGAACACCGAGGGTGTGGCAGCGCCCTGAGCATGGCCATATGGGTGCAGAACACGGAGGGTGTGGCAGCGCCCTGAGCATGGCCATATGGGTGCAGAACACCGAGGGTGTGGCAGCGCCCTGAGCATGGCCATATGGGTGCAGGACACCGAGGGTGTGGCAGCGCCCTGAGCATGGCCATATGGGTGCAGGACACCGAGGGTGTGGCAGCGCCCTGAGCATGGCCATATGGGTGCAGAACACGGAGGGTGTGGCAGCGCCCTGAGCATGGCCATATGGGTGCAGAACACCGAGGGTGTGGCAGCGCCCTGAGCATGGCCATATGGGTGCAGGACACCGAGGGTGTGGCAGCGCCCTGAGCATGGCCATATGGGTGCAGGACACCGAGGGTGTGGCAGCGCCCTGAGCATGGCCATATGGGTGCAGGACACCGAGGTTGTGGCAGCGCCCTGAGCATGGCCATATGGGTGCAGGACACCGAGGGTGTGGCAGCGCCCTGAGCATGGCCATATGGGTGCAGAACACGGAGGCAGTGGCAGCACCCTTGACCAGGCTTGCCGGGGTCTTTATCCCTGCCATCTTGAATTTGTTAGCCTGGAGTACCCCGGTCACTTATCAATAAAAAGTGTCCGATATTTGTGAAGAATTTACGGTACCGTAGAATAGAAGTATAAATTATAACAATATTATCTTGGTTTCAACAGACGTCAGTTTACACAAGTAACGAATGTCGCTTCATCATAAGTATTATCATTTAACAAAAATTTGAGGAAATGTAGAAGGCACTTCTCTATATGAATCTGTATTTTCTCTTGCAGAATGTTGGTATTGACAAAGGTGACATTCCAGATTTAGCAAAGGTAAGTGAAATGATCTCCCCAGTGTCTGAATTTCAATCTTTGAATGGTTATTTGCTTGCAATTACAGATAGAAGATGTTGTTTTAGGTTACTTCCATCACTCTCTTTTTACCCTAGCAGTTTAAGGAGAATGGTTTGGTTTTGTCCTTCCTTATTGGAAATAAAATATTTATGAAATACAATCCAAAAAATGACATTCAGCTGTCAGCTTTTGTAGAATCTAGGATATTATTTTCTAAAACACCAGAATTCTTTTGGTTTTGATTTTATACTGATACTCGCACCATGCTGTTTCTTGATACCCTGATACAGTGTTTTTGTGAAGGGCATCCTATCATTCTATGTGACCTGCCTTGCTTTGCTCCCTCTACCTATTTCATACAATGTCCATAGGCAATGCTTTCCCCTTGCTCATGCATGAGGGCATAATAGGACTTCAAGACAACCAAACATAGTGTTATGCAATACTGGGAGAATATCTGCTAAAGCCTATTTCAAATTTATTAAGTGGGTGGATAACAATGTGGTTGGAAATAATGAAACCTAGAGCAACTTACCTTGTTATTCATTGTAAATTATTTACAATTGTTTTTGTTAATCATTATTGATTTGTGCATTTGTTGGTATATTTCAATTGTTCAGAGCTCTACTACTGTTTTCTGTGAGTGCCATGTTTATTAGTTCATGTGGCTGTTGTTGATGATTTTTTGTGCTCCAGCTCTGGGCTATAGGCCTTATGCAAGGCAGGGCACTTCCCGTGTCCAGAAGGAGGCTGTTCACCTATACAACTTGGCCATGCTTGTACAGTTCTGTATGGACTCACAGATTTGTTTTAGAGATTCTACTTTCTCATATAGACCCCAGTTGCGGATCCAGGGGGGGTTCGAAGGGTTCGACGAACCCCCCCTGGCTGGTGAGTCACTTTGCACCACCACGCCACCTGTGGACAACATCAAAACTAATTGTTTCTCTTGCCCCAGTTGCATAATCCTTTTGTTTCAAGTTCCCCAGACCTTGAGTAGCTATAGACAATAGGCTGATTGGTGTCAGCCTGGGATGGGCGCGAGTGGATGAACATCCTGCCTGACGGGATTATCTGCCGTTATCGGCGGATACAGTATTACACTCCAGTCGTTTGCAGACTAAAAATAGCTTGGATTACCTGAAGTTTGTTAGGTGAGGGAGGGGGGGGGGGGGTTCGTTGATTCTCAAACTTCTAGATCTCTTGATTCCTTAGTCCAGCGGATACAGTCCAGTCGTTTGCAGAATAAGCATAGCTTGAAAAACCTGAAGTTTGTTAGGTGAAGGGGGAGGGGGTGTTCGTTGATTCTCAAACTTCTAGATCACTTGATTTCTTAGTCTAGCGGACACTGAATTACAGTTGAACTGTTCAGTCGTTTGCAGACCAAGAAAAGCTTGGAAAACCTGAAGTTTGTTAGGTGAGGGGGGGGGGTTCGTTGATTCTAAAACGTCTAGATCACTTGATTCCTTAGTCCAGCGGATACAGTCCAGTCGTTTTCAGACTAAGCATAGCTTGGAAAACCTGAAGTTTGTTAGATGAAGGGGGATAGATAACCTGTTTCCTCCAAAACCTTTGACGAAAAATATCTAACTACTAGCCAACAGATACTTAACCACATCTCAACACCTTATAAACCAACAGATATATAAAATAACCACATCTTAACACCTAACAGACGAAAGTTCTTCCCTCATCCCCAGGATGTTCACATTGTTAAACCTCTCCAAAAGGTAAAATATATCCTTTAAATGTTTGAAGGTGCAAGAGGTGCATTCAATCTCTTGCGACCATAAAATAGGATAATGCGGCCATCACCAACTCCATGATATATTTTGTTATATCTCTTATGAAATTATTCTATTTAGTTCGCTGCAGTTGACTCCTTGTGGTGTCTTCATTAATACGTGCTAGTGGCGCCACCAGTGTCATGTTTCGGAACTAAATTGAACCCCCCCTTCTCAAATCATGGATCCTCCCCTGGACCCAGATAATTGAAAAAATAGGTTGGCTCCTAATTATTTGATTTACAATCAGTCCACTGTCTAAATATGGCCTAGCTATAAATAAGTAAGGTACTCCAAGTACCTACTCCATGTTTAACAAGCAAGATATTACAGGCAACTCTGATGATCATATAGATGCTGTAGAAAGAAAGTATAATTTTAATATTGATCCTTTGGTCAAATAAGGTCATTTGAAAATGGCCGTTTGACCTTTGCTGAGGAGAGTTTTGGTTATTCACATCACAGAGATCGCCGTATATTTCCTGAACTTACAATCATATAGCAGTTAAATCCTTAGGTCTGAATAAGTATGTTACATAGATGCTGTTGAAAGAAAACATAATATTAATATTGACCTTTGGTCAAACAAGTTCAATTAAAAACGGCCATTTGACCTTAGATAAGGAGCTTCTTGGTTATTGTTTCTATTCCCAAAGGTTAATTTCTCGAAATATATATACCTAGATCAACAAAATTTTCAGGGCTATGCAAATATACAGTAGGGATACTGCTCAGGAGAGATGACCCTTTCCTGCTGATTTGTTAGTCAGATAGGGCCATTCAAATGTACCTGTTATACCATATGAGAGATACGTTTTGGTTGATTTTCTCAGCCTTTGAAAATCTATATATCATAACTTACTCAACTCACTACAGCCGCTTTTTCAGGGCTATAAAGGTATATAATAAGGATTCTGTACAATGAAGTATGTTTTTCCTTGTCATTCTTCCTGTCAAGAATAGAATCTGCCAGCAACTCCATGGGTTAGGTTCAAAATTTTAACCAATTTGTTACATTCAATGAGCAGACAAATACATATATTTCTAACTGTGAAATTATAATATATTTGATAATTTTAATACACTCACATAACGTATCATGGTACCTGTTAAAAAAAGGCGAAGTTCTGACAGCAAACTACTTTGTATGAAAGTCCAAATATTGAAATGGTGATCAAGTGCTTCCAAAATAAAGGGTTTATTTGCAGGCTCGTTGAATGCTGTCAAAAATTTGTATCCGGTCTATAGTGTTACTTTCAAATTTTATTTTTGATAAGAAGAATATAAAGAAAAAGCCATACATCATTATACAGCATCCTTTTAAAATATACTGTTTATAGCCCTCAAAAAACGGTTATAGCAAGTTATGTAAGTAGTAAGATATTGATCTGCAAAACTGTGAAATTATAATATATTTGATCATTTTAATACACTCACATAACATATCATGGTACCTGTTAAAAAAAGGCGAAGTTCTGACAGCAAACTACTTTGTATGAAAGTCCAAATATTGAAATGGTGATCAAGTGCTTCCAAAATAAAGGGTTTATTTGCAGGCTCGTTGAATGCTGTCAAAAATTTGTATCCGGTCTATAGTGTTACTTTCAAATTTTATTTTTGATAAGAAGAATATAAAGAAAAAGCCATACATCATTATACAGCATCCTTTTAAAATATACTGTTTATAGCCCTCAAAAAACGGTTATAGCAAGTTATGTAAGTAGTAAGATATTGATCTGCAAAAACAGAGAATTCCACAACATACCTATTTTATGGTCAAATAGGTATTATCAAATGGCCCTATTTGACTAACAAATTGGCAATAAAGGGTCATCTCTCCTGTACATTCTGCATACTGTATACTTGCATAGCCCTGAAAATATTGTTGATCTAGGTTAAAGTACACTGTACAATTAGAGCAATAAGCTCCTTATCGAAAGTAGAAATACCATCTTCAAATGACCTTATTTGACCGAAGGGTCAATTATGAAATTATTTTTCTTTTTAAGGCCCCTCTAATTTAATTGCTTGTCTAACGAGCTCCGGCGGCAGGAAATAAGCCATTTTGAAAAAAAAAAAGTTGAAAAATACAAATTTTTAGTGTCTGCTGACTAGGACTGGTAGCGTTTATGTTTCCATCTGCCCATTCTCACTGTGATCTTCTCAATACTATAGTCCAAGAATGAATGGTACTCCCACTTGAAAACTCGTAAAACTCCCATTAGACATCTTCTCAGGAGCAGTGGGCAGAGATGCGTGAAGCTGATCTAGATTGTTTGTTATGAGGGTTCAATTTCAAAGACCAGCCGGCCTATTACAGGCAGGCAATTAATGGGCTCCACGCATGCTGCTTAAGCAAAACAGGCACATTGGGGAATGGTTTTGTGAAAATGAACGCTCTCTTTGTCTGTACACGTGCCGTCAGCTGTGGCCGATAGCAAGTTCTTCATTCATACATGTGTATGTAAGACAGGCAGGACAAGTGTGGAGGAGGAATCTTGGTATATATAAATAAGGAATACAAGTATGTCAGAAGGAATGACTTAGAATGGGATGACCTAGAGGAAATATGGATAGAATTGAAAGTAGGGAATAGGAGACCCCTTCTAATAGGCACTGTATATAGACCACCCAGTGTAAAGTCAGACTGGTTTGATTCCTTTGAGAAAATGATTGAGAAAGTATATATGTCAGATATGGATTTCTATATATTAGGAGTCTTTAATATCAACTGGATTGGTCAAATTCCTGCTCAGTGGCAACATATTATAGATTCTGTTAACTTAGAACAACTTGTTTCTGAGCCAACAAGAGTCACATCTAAAACATCAACTTTAATCGACCATATATATACAAATGCTAACAAATCCAAGCTATCAGTTACGGTTCCAAAAATAAATTTAAGTGACCACTTTCCTATATGTGTTAATATTAAAAGACTAGAATCAGTCAAAAAGAAAACTCATTACACAATTAAATACAGAGATATGAAAAAATTCAATCAACTAAACTTTATTCAGGATTTATCAAATCAACCATCGAAAAGAATCCTTGAGTGTAATGACACTAATGAATGTCTTCAAATGTTCTATACATATTTCAATAATATAGTTGATATTCATGCTCCTCTGAAAGAGCACAGAGTAAAAAATAATAAACAACCTGAATGGCTATCACAGGAAATTTTACAAAGTATAGAGATGAGGGACTATTATAAGAAACACGGAGTGATGAGGCCCTTTCCAAGTACTGGAAGAAAAGATCTAAATTCATTATTCAGAAATCAAAATCATGATACTTTATTAATTCTCTTAAACAGAACAGAAACAATCCAAAACTTCTGTGGAAGTTACTAAATGACCTCAATCCAAAAGATGAAAAAGAAACAACTCAGTTCCTCAATGTAAATGATCAAAATCTTGACAATCCGATAGAAATCGCAAATGCTTTCAATACTCACTTCACAAATATCATTGAAACGATCAGACATGGTAGTGACCCTAACACTGATATTAAAATATCTGACACATTAAAGGCATTTTTATCGTCAAAACTCCCAGAAAATGAGTTATTTCAAATTCCAGAAATTAAACCTCATGAGGTGTTCAAAAGTATACAAAACCTAGATGAGAAGAAGGCAAAAGGTCTCGATGATATAGGAATATCATTTTTAAAGTTAGGAATGTGTGTTATAACTGAGCCTCTTACCCACATAAATAACCAAAGTATCAATACAGGTATATTACTATCGAAGTACATTACCTGTTAGTATATGTGAAGCTAGCGACACCAATCGCCCTCTATTGGCAGACTCGAAAATTAAATCCCTTTGATCTTCCCATCCCGCCGCTAGGTGGCTACGCGTTTTGGCGCCAATCATCCTCTAGTGTCTGCCAGCGCCCTCGATCACTGGTGTACCTACGACTCTCCCGCTTCTGCGAGAATATTCACAACCTTTCTACCGTTTGACGATCTACGAGAAGTCCAAAGGAGCGATAAGTATCTTTGGCTGCTTACAGGCCACTACTTAAACTTACAAACCTTCAGTCTGTGTCGCTATCTTTGATATCTCTTTCGTCTTGCTTGCTGTCTTGTTTTGTTTCAGAGACAAGATGGCGTCCGCTCAGCTGGTCACCCCTTCCTCCCGCTGTGCTGCCCACACTGTTCTAAGTTCGCCATACGATACGTAGTGGACGAACCTTGGACTCACCACCGCACCTGCTCAAACCATCTGGTTTGTCGCAGGGACGGCCGCCACTGTCGCGTATGTGAGAAGTGGGGTGAGGAGGTGTGGGACGGCCTCGAGAGGTTTTTGGCCCGCCTGTCAGCCCGCCAGGAGAGGCGCCGTAAGGCCGGGAAAGCTTCTGACACTGGCTCTACGAGCGAAGACAGTCTCTTTCCGGAGGAAAGGCTCGTCATAGATGAGGAACCAGTTTTGGAAGTGGAGGTCGAGACCTCCCTTCCTGGTAAGTCGCCCCGGGTCTCTCCAGAGGCACGGGGCAGAGCCTCCGGCTCGGAGAGGTCTCCTTCGGGGGACCGATCCGGCCCAGCCCGGCCGTCCCCGGCCCGAGGCTCCGGGAGGAAGAAGGGTTCTAAGAGCTCTTCTTCGTCCTCCCGTAGGGCGGAGAGAGGGAGGAGTCAAGCACTCCTCTTCAGCCTCCAGTAGCTCTCACAAGAAGAAGAAGTCGTCTTCGTCTTCCTCCAGGGAGGCGAAGAAGCGTTCGAGGGATAAGTCACCGCACCGGTCCCCAGCGCAGTCTTCTCTTCCTGGCACTCCGAGGAGCCAACGGGTCGAGGCCCAGGGCTTCCTGTCCTCCCCTCCCCCGATCCCGAGGACCCCGGTCCCGGCGACTCCGGCGGCGGCGGGAATCCTCCCGGTGGACCCTCGGACCCCAGTGCCATCCGCTCCGGCGGTAGCACCTGGGACCCCGGCGGGGGCGAGCCTCCCGGCTCTGTCTCTGCCTTCGCAATGGGAGATGCAGCTATTCCAGCAGCAGGCCATGTCGAGCGTACCATATTCGTTCCATGGCCAGCAGCCCTTTTAGCCTCCGGGCTTTGGTGCGGGAGACGTGTTTGGTCCCTCCAGCGTCTCCCAAGCCTCGGCCCCGGCGCCTTCGGTCGCCCAGGCTGTTCCCCCTTCCCGGTCTTCCGACTTCGGTCGTGACCGTCCGGCGGATCTTTCCCATGACGAATGGGAGATGATCAGGAGGTTGAGGCAGGGGGGGGGGGGGCGGAGGATAAGGGTAGTGTTGCCTCTGAGGTCTCATCACGGCCGCGGATACGTTGACGGATCACAAGGATTTTGTGGAAGTGCAGGCTTCCTACGGGTCCTCGCCCCTCGACAGGGAGCTTCGGGGCTTGCCGGTTCGGTCCGTGATTGCGGACGAGCCAGCCCCACCGGTGGCTGCCCCTCGGCCACTGCCCTCCCTGTCGGATGGCTCCCAGGCCCTCCTAGAGGACCTGGATGACATTAGGGGCAATGCGACGGCTTGGCGGCGGCTTTGGCT
Organism: Maea johnstoni; assembly: GCA_963942565.1. Taxonomy (NCBI): domain Eukaryota; kingdom Metazoa; phylum Annelida; class Polychaeta; order Spionida; family Magelonidae; genus Maea; species Maea johnstoni. Next base: position 34,133,314 of record OZ012684.1, read on the forward strand.
AGCCGACAAGTTTCGCTTCAGGATTCCTTTGAGGTTCCATGAGATCATGGAGACCATCAAAAGGGCCCTGAAATTCCCGGGAGAACCGGAGACCAGCGCGCCGGGTCCGCAACCGCAGGCCCAGGCCCGTTCCCTTTTTGTAGGGGTTCCTCCGATAGCCCCGACCCAGCGGGTTGTCATGCCGTGGGACACCATGTGTGCCACTACGGCCAAGAGGGATACCAAAGGTCTTCTGGATGGCTCCTCGAAGACGTTGGGAGAGGGAGTCTGCGCCCGGAAATTTCCGGCGGCGGAGTCAAACGAGAAGGCATTCTTGACCCCTCAGACCATTGACCCGGAGGCTGAAAAGCATTTCCGGGTCTGGGTGAAAGAGGACTTCTCGGCGAAGAAGCCTTTTGGCACCGACACGTCTTCTGTCCTGGCCTCGGCAGAGAAGTTGTCGGCGAGGTTGGACGAGCGGTTGGCTTCGGTTAATCGTCTATCGGGCCTGCTCATTCTGGTGCAGGCCTATATCCACCACGCCGCAGCTTTCCAGGCGGCTGCCCTGCAGCGTCTTCGCCAAGACGCTGCTGCTCCAGCTCCGGACACGGACACGGATTTTGATCCGGCCGTGGTCGCTGATGCGATGGAGTTCGCGGCGTACTTGACAGCTTGTATTTCTCGGATTACCCTCCATATACAGGCTGAGGTTCGCATGGACCGGCGGGCACGTCTGGTAAATCACCTGCATCCCGACGGGGGCTTGCCAGGGATCCCCTCTTTCACGAAGAGGAAGCTCCTAGAACTGCCACTGGATTCTGAGTTCCTTTTCGCCGGTCAGTTTGACCAGGTGCTTAAGGATACTACGTCCACTCAGGCCATCGCCTTCCAGGCGTCGCAGATCGCGGCGGGTTCTCCACCGCTTGATTTGTCCGGATCCTTTAAGATCCCCAAAAGACCGGCTCAGACCAAGGGTCAGGGGCCGGCCAGGAAGCGCTCCCGTAGGAGTCGCTCTCCTGCCCAGCCGCAGCAGCAGCCCCAGCAGCAGCATCAACAGCAGCAGGGAGCACAACCGCAGGCCCAAGAGAAGCCCCAGCAGCAACGCTCGGGGTACTCTTCTTCCGGGGTGCGGCCGGGGTGGGGCCCGGTCCCAATGAGGTGGAGCCCGGTCCGGTAGGGGGGGGCGCTTACGGGAGTACGCGGGAGCCTGGGGAGACATTACTTCGGACAAATGGGTCCTGCAAACTGTCTCCTCAGGCTACCTCAGGCTACCGAGTTCACAGAGAGTTGCCGGTTAACCAGAGCACCTCTGTGGACGGTGATCCCGTCAAAGCACAAGCACCGTGTAACCCTCGAGGAGGGTCTGCACAAAATGTTGCTAAAAAAGGCAATAGTGCGACTAGACCCCTCTACGATCGGACCAGGGTTTTATTCCTCCCTGTTCCTGGTAGAGAAGCGTTCAGGAGGATGGCGGCCCATCTTAAACCTGAAACGCTTGAACGAGGGAGTAAAACGTCCCAAGTTCATGATGGACACGCTCCAAAGCGTTCTAAACACGCTGGGAGCGGACATACAGCGCCAAGGTGCCTGGTCCGTGGGCAGTTTCCTTGGATTTGCAGGACGCTTACTTTCACGTTCCTGTCGATCCAAGGGACACGAAGTATCTCCGCTTCGCCTACGACGGAGATATCTTCGAGTTTCAGGTCCTACCGTTCAGCCTGTCAACCGCTCCCAGAACCTTTATGCGTCTGGTCAGAGCGGTTGGAGCTTTTCTCAAGACATTAGGAATAAATGTATTCCAATATCTCGACGACTGGCTCGTGGTCTGCGAGACATACCAGCCGGCCCTCAGTTACCGGGACATGGTCTGTTGGGTAACTCAGAGGGTCTGGTTCATTCTGAACAAGGAGAAATCCGACTGGGTTCCGTCCCAGTTTCCTCTATTTCTGGGGTCTTCGCTAGACTTGGTCCGCCTCCTGGCGTACCCGTCAGAGGATCGGTTGCAGCGACTCATCCGTCGTGTTCTGAAGTCACCAGCGAGCCCGGCGAGACTTTGGAGGTCGTTGTTTGGCCATCTGGCCAGCATGATTCAGCTGGTGCCAGGAGCCCGACGACACATTCGTCCCCTCCAGTACTTTGTACAGGAGAGGTGGGACATGTCCATGCTGGAGTCCATTTCGGTGTTTCTGACTCCGGCTGCCCGGGAGACCCTCACCTCACGTCTGGGGTTCCTTTCTCGGACCCGGTTCCGGAGATGACGATCGTCACAGACGCTTCGTCCTACAGGTGGGGAGGTCACTTGGGAGACCGTACGGCTTCTGGCACCTGGCAACTCCAAGAGAAGTTGAGACACATCAACTGGCTCGAGCTTCAGGCTCACGCTGCAGCATTTTCTGCCGCAGCTGAGGGGCACAGTGGTGGAGGTGCTGTCGGACAACATGACGACAGTGTCCTACATCAACAAGCAGGGAGGAACACACTCTCTGTCGCTGTGCAGACTAGCCCTGGACTTGTGGGAGTGGTGCGACGAGCACCGGATCATAATATCGGCGGTGCATCTTGCGGGGGAGAGCAATGTCCTAGCAGATGCCCTGTCGAGGGGCAATTATTGCCCGACGGAGTGGACCCTTCACAGGCTGACTTTCGAGTCCCTGTGGCAGGTGTGGGAGCGTCCGTTTGTGGACATGTTTGCCTCGGCGAAGAATGCCCAATTCCCGGTGTATTACTGCCTGGGATCGGACCCCCAGGCCAGCGGGTGGAACGCACTGACCATGAACTGGGACATGGTCCACGGTTATGCGTTCCCTCCGATCGCGCTGATTCCGCGGGTGCTGAGGAAACTCCTCCGGCACCCGTCCGCGACGATCGTCCTGGTCGCTCCATTCTGGCCCAGCCAGATTTGGTTCCGACAGATGACGAATCTCCTGGTCGATCTGCCCAGGGCAATCCCGGACCGGTGGAATCTCCTGAAGAACTCGGAGACACACGAGTTCTTCCCGGAGCCCGCGAGACTCAGGTTGACTGCGTGGAGGCTCTCCGCAGATCTATCCTCGCGCAGGGCTTTTCAGACAAGGTGGCCGACACTGCTGCCAAGGGACGTCACTAGGAGGATTTACGGTGCCCGTGCTTCACACTTCGCAAGATGGTGTGCTGCGCGAGCAGTGGATCCCTATACTGCCCCTGTAACGGAGGTTGCGGATTTTATCACGGATCTCGCGAAAATGCCTCGGGGAAACCGATGGCTCACTCTACGGTAGACCTAAGGAAGTAGCTGCTATATGATTTTATAGATCAAGAAATACAAGGCCGTGAAATCTGTGAATTGACTTATTTGGCATAAAAAGGGACATACCCGATACCTTGGGCAGTCAATATCTCAAAACAGCTATGAGATACTGATGTCCATCATGCCGGGACTTGAGGAGGGGTTCAGGGGCTTTCAAAATATACGGGTTATTTGCGGTGTCCTCAACTGGTACCAATTTACTAAAATATTGACCCTCTCCCATGGACTAGTAGTCAAAAACGTGTTAGCGATTAGAAACAAAATAAGAATAAAGGCATGTTATTAAAAGGAAAAAGGATTTTGTCTACTTTTTGGTATAAGTATGGGGTGAATAATATTTAATCATGGTCATATACATATACAGCATACGTAGATACAATTTAGGGCAAAAGGAAGGAAGGAATTGGGTTTTACGTCGCTTCAAACAGCTTAGGTCATATCGCGACGAGATAGAAACCTGGAACCGGGAAGAAATTCCCTACTCTTCACGTATAGTTCCAAGGGGCCTTTCAGTTGCAGAAGGACCACAGACAGTCCTCCACAACACCGCACATTTATAGAGCGACCAGGCCAACCCGCATAGGGATCCAACGGAGACTCGAACCTTCGAACTCACGCTTTGGAGCCAGGCATCGTAACCACTAGGCCACGGCGGATCCCTACAATTTAGGGCAATCATATAGCATTAAGTCCAATTATGAATCAGATGTTGTGTTCACTATTAGATTTCAGTCACTGGCATTTTTTTTCAGAGACCCTTCGAAAAGGCCAAAAGGACCTGTTCTGATTTACTATACAAATTACCCAAATTTTCAAGTTTCATGAATTTAACCGAAACTCATATGATCATGTAGCTGAGGTGTTGCTTGTTCATAATTGCTAACACATTCCCCAACCCTCGCCCTTGATATTGCATATAACCACTCTGAAATGACATATGTCAGACAAATCGTGCATATAGGTCATAGGGGTGACCTATAGCTACAGCCTGTGTGGCCTTTCAATATTTATTACCATTCCTTAAACCATAATTGTACCAAGTTTCACTCTTGTCAATTATGGTTTAAGGAATGGTGATAAATATTGGAAGGACACACATGCTGTAGGTCACCCCTATGACCTATTTTTGGGGTATTTCAGGCCAAAAACCCACATTTGGGGTGATTTTGCAAAAGAAAACCTCTTTGGTCTGGGTAGAAAAATGAAATTTGGTACAAATATGGTTCAAGGAATGCTTATAACAGTTGGAAGGGGACACAGAATAAAGGTTATCCTGTGACCTTAATTTTTGGGTTATTTAAGCCAAAACTGGTCAAAAATAGCCATTTTTGTGATTTCTCAAATAAAAACATTAATATTTTCCCTTAAATTCAGGGAAACTACCTGATTGGACGGCTTTATCTTATAGATATATCATTCTAAAACCCTATTATAAGAAAAGTTTGTTACAGACTTACAAAATAGCAGATTTTAATGAATGTATTGCTGTTGTGGGCAGCTAACTCTGCAACAGAGATTTTAGATACCTTCACAAAAACATAAATCCTTTTTCAAATACTGAAAAGTTAAAAGTTAAGCATATGGTAACTTATGGTAGTCTTATTAGCTGTGCTACTTTCAGTGTTATTTTCATTCAAATCCTGTTGGTACAGTTTATCAGGGTATAGGTGGCTTCGATATGAACTAGTTTGTTTGTATTTTAAAAGATAAGCAAAACCTAGACCCCTTTGTGTATCTGCACCTGATCTATTCTTCTTCCATGGCCCTCTTATTACAAATCCATGTATTTAGATTTTGTATTCCTTTCCCTACTTTCAGGCCCCTTCCAGCTTACTGGATGCCTTGGAACAACATTTGGCTTCCCTCGAAAGCACCAAGAAAAGTGGAGCTCCTCCATCCAAGTAAGTCATAAAAATATCTAGATTAAATATCTGCGTTTTTAACACATTCATGTCTGCAGCAGCGTGCCTAAACTGGGTTGAACTAATTATTACATTTTTCTCACAAATGCTATTATAAAAAAAGATGCTTGAAGGAAAATGGTACCTAGAATCAAACTAAAGACTCTTTAACCCTAGTGCTGTGGCTACCAAACTTGTCAGGGAATGCCATTCTCATCCCTCAAACTGGTACTGGGCCAGTCTGGTAGCACGGAAGACAGCACTGATCAGACATATTTGCGATGCCATATTTGAAATGATCAATTTAACTTCTGGATTTAATGAAATAGAAACATAACAGGTTAGATACACATTTTACCTATTACCACTTTCACAAAGAAAAAACATGAAAAACGGTGGATTGATTGTAGTTCTACGCAAAATACCTTTGTATTCGTATTTTGATTCTATCATTTATATATGGTCATATAACTATATATATCTTTCATGATTTGTTACTTATTAATCATTTTTGTAGATTTTCTATGAATATGAATTTTTGTGTGAGTCGATGCCCAGTACTGGGTCGTCACACACTATGTGAGAGTTTGGCGTTTTCAATGTAGTATCTAATGTTCCTGTGTCCTTTGTGTTTAATGGCCTTAACGACCATTAAGATCCCTTGATCTTTCATTTTCTTTTGTTATTTTTGCCGATCATGACGGAGCTATACTCCTTTACAGTTGGTTATTTCAATTTGTTACTTCCCTTACCTTATTGTCTTGTTTGTTTTGTGGAACCTTTTTTCGCCCTTTTTTATATTTTTCCATGGTATCTGGCATTATAGGCAAGTTTCTATATGCCTGTGTTCATACTTGTTCGCA
>OZ012684.1:34144342-34189342 GCA_963942565.1 Maea johnstoni
CACATGGATTGCCACCTTGATGCCATTGGCGCTGCTCTTGTTAACAGCCAAAAATGATTTCTAGCAGGTTACGAATCTGCAGTATATGTCATTTTGTTGCTCTGATAAAGCAACCTCTATTGGCAGACAATGGGTAATGCCCAACAACGGTTGCCATGGCACTACCAGAAAATATTGGGCTCCCAACTATGAATTTTGTAAAAAGCAATGTTAGGATCCAAATACAGGTTTAGTATTGGGCTCCTAACAATGAACATTGTGAAAAGCATTGTTAGGATCTTAAATCAGTCCGGTATACTAACAAATTGGCCAATCAGCAGCCAGATTCAGAATGGAGCTGATGATAATATGGAATGTCACATACATGGGGCAAGTGTGAAAGCTGGTATATTGGTACCGTAAGTTCTCAGAAATCTCTGCCGCCCTAGGAAACTCGGCCACTATAATTCATAAACAATATAATTACTGGGGAATTTCACCCACCCCCGAATCATCAAATAGTCCAGCAGATAAGCCGAAAAATCGTTCACTTTGTGATAGACGTGTAAAAATTGGTGTATATGTACTTCTTCAGGTGGAGATTCATATAAGATCATGACCCGCCCTGGGTCATGCCCCTGGGGGTCAAAATTCAACATTTAAAAATAACTGACCAATCAGAAGACAGTATTCTATTATCATATCAAAAACTTATGTTAAATTTTTTTTTCCAGATCTAAAACTGATGCACACAAGGATATATGTTATTTTCCTATGTGGTAATAATGCTATTTTGACCTTGAAAGGTCATTTGGGGTCAAACCAAGGTCAAATATGCCAAAACTAAAAAACAAACACAAAAACCATCCTATTTTATGATAGAATTTTTTTTTTTGAATATCATGATGTTTCTCTGTATTTTGGTGGAAATTTTTACCTACGAAAGTAGGTCACAATGGACAGCCAGTCTCTCACAATGGACAGCCAGTCTCTAACAGGTTGACCTACTTTAGTAAGTAAAATTTCCACCAAAATCGTGTGCTGTAAGGTATTCTCTTGCAGGAACTCCAAATTTGCCTTCTAGTTGCCCTAGCCTAGTATATTTAGCAGACATGTGTGGTATTTATAAATCAAATGAACCTTTATTGATCAAGAAAACCTCATTTGAGGTAAAACACTGTAAAATTGAAACTGTGTTTATATTGAGGTGAGCTCAAGCTGCTAAGTTAAAGAAAACTTATATTTGAAACACCAAGACCTCAGGGATTAGATAACTATTGTTAGAAAGGGGACAGGAGTGCCTAACTAGGTGTTGTCTTATTTTGAGTGTGTCACCAGCATCACAGCCTTAATGCTGCCATTTCACTTTTCAGGCCGAAGGGAGTACAGTCTGCAATTCAGTCATTCGCTAATGGTCGAGGACAGATAACAGAAGAAGAAAAGCGGAAAGTTCTAGAGGAAGAACAGATGAGATTAAATCAGCTCAAGGTATGTTGATGCTGTAGTTGTTAGTTAAGCCCCTGTATCACCTGATATTTGTCCCTTTTAAACTTACAAACATTAGCAAAAAGCGTTTTGATTGAAGATGTCACCTATCCTACTTAATTTTGATTTCTCACTTTGAACCAGGCAATTCTGAAATAAAGCTTTAGAATTAAAATATATTTCATCTGCCAAACAATTAACATTCCAATTTCTTTATGAGAGCCATTGCCAGTCAGTATTGATGCAGGGGCAAGATATACATCTAAGGATCCCTCTTTAACTTATGTATATATATTAGAGCTGCACTCACGGAGGGAGATTAACTCATGAGCTCACCACACGTTTGACTCATGAGCTCACGGTGGTTACGTTTTTCCAAAAAATACTTATTTTCCAGCCCAACTATTAAGAATTCAATATTTATTGGCGGAGATTTATTAACATTGCCATGTTTATTTAATTTTAAAACGTGCTGACGGGGTACTAAGGTCAGTATAACACTCAACACCGCTTGAATGTATACATTGGAGATTGTAAAGAAGACATGACAGAGATAAGCAGTTATGTTTATTAATAATGTGTGTTAGGTGCTCTGTGTTACGTTTGTATTCCCAACATAGACGAGCTCACGATTTGAACATTTCAGCTCGAGCTCGGCGAGTTTGCCCAAGGGCTCGAGCCACTCGAGTTCGTGAGTGGTGAGTGCAGCTCTAATATATATATATATATATATATATATATATATATATATATATATATATATATATATTATATATATATATATATATATATATATATATATATATATATATATATATATATATATATATATATATATATATGTATATATGTATATATACATTCACTATATTCTTTTGGTACTTTAAATAATACTTCTACACATAAGGTGCAAACAATAAAAAGCAAATTTCTCCACTTTACCTTATTATTTCTCTACTAGGAGAAGGATCATTTGCCTACGTCGGCAGGTCAAATGATCCTGCCGGTCCCTTTTTTGAAAAATATATATTGATAAAGCTTTGGCCATCTTGCAGTTCCTTAGCCTGACCATCCACAGCTGTTGACAGGAAGGACAGCTACTTTGATCAAAATCTCATGCTGTCATTCTGCCAACAAAGCTCTGAAGCAGATAGCGAACACCAATAAGTGGCATTGGGTAGACTCTTGATTGTAACCATCAGAGGCATGGTAACAATAATATTCATTAGTATATATGTGTATATGTATGTATATATATATATATATATATATATATATATATATATATATATATATATATATTTTGATATTGATATTGATATTGATCCAAGATGTCTATTTCCTAGATATCTATACAATTCTAACCTATTGTTTTCACGGGTTATACAATAAGGAATGTCGCCGAGACTTTTGAGACACCTAAGACCGCGAAGGCGCTGACTACTATAAGTAATGTGCACTAGACTTGTAAGACGCCTAAGACCGGTAAGACGCCTAGTACTAATAGCAATGTAGTCAAGTCTTTTAAGACTTCTAACACACCTAAGACCACTATCCATGGTGTAGCTGTTGGAAAACTGCCTCACTGACATCTATACATGGATGTCTCAAAATAAACTGAAATTGAATGCAGACAAGACAGAGGTGCTGGTCATGGGTACCCCACAGATGCGGGCGAAAATCTCCATTCCTAGTATTACCGTAAATGGTGTAATAGTACCAGTTCTTAATGAACCCGTCGGTAATCTGGGTGCTGTTTTTGATCCGAAAATGAATATGTCTGCACATGTATCAAAAGTTATCAAGTCTGCAAATTACCACCTTAGGAATATTGGAAAAATAAGGAAATTTCTCAATACTGGTACAACCAAGAGTGCCATCGTCTCACTGGCGACATCACGCCTTGACTATTGTAATGGACTTCTCTGTGGAATCACTGATGAGCTGCGTGGTTAGTGGCTCCAAAAAGTATGATCACATTACACCAGTTCTAAAAGATCTTCACTGGCTGCCCATCAGGAAAAGGATTGAGTTCAAGATTCTGCTTTTGACTTTCAAATGCATGCAAGGATGTGCCCCTCTATACTTGAGGGAACTGTTAGTCAAACAAGCCAATACAAGGACTCTAAGATCAAACACTAAGAACTTATTACAGATACCACTCACTAATCTGAAAAGGTTTGGTGACAGAGCATTCTGTGCCTATGCACCACGCCTTTGGAATGAGCTCCCTGACAACATCAAGGCTGCTGATAGTGTGCAAAACTTCAAGAAACAGATGAAAACATTGCTATTTCGAAAGGAGTTTAATTGACTATATGGACCATGACAACTGTCCAATGACTCTAAAGCGCTTTTGAACATTATAGGTGGAAAGAGCGCTATATCAAATATCAATTATTATTATTATTATTATTATTATTATTATTATTATTATTATCCCTGGAACAAGATGCCAAGCTATGTCGCCCATTACTATTAGCAATGTGTGCAAGACTTCGAGGACTGCTAAGGCCACTCCAATTTGATTGCTTGTCTTACGAGCTCCGGCGGCAGGAAATGAGCCATATTGAAAAAAAAAAAAAAGTTGAAAAATACAGATGTTTAGTGTCTGCTGACTAGGACTGGTAATGTTTCCACCAGCCCATTCTTTCCGTGATCTTCTCAATACTATAGTCGGAGAATGAATGGTACTCTTCTCTGGAGAAGCGGGGCAGGGAGCCGTAAATCTGACCCAGATTGTTTGTTATGCGGGTTCATATCAAAGATCAGCCGGCCTATTACCGACAGGCAATTAATGGGCTTCACTCACGCTGAATAGGCACAAAGGGGAATGGTTTTGTGAAAATGAACGCTCTCTTTGTCTGTACACGTGCTGTCAGCTGTGGCCGTTACTCGATAGCAAGTTCTTCATTCATACATGTGTATGCATGTGAAGGTAACAATAAAATATATATATATATCAATAGAGGGAGCCCCTACTTAGATCTTAGTATTGTTTTAATGAAGAATAATTTTGTCAGTTTTCATTGCATTCATACTCCTTCACTTATTAATGCATAGTAGTAACATAGCCATAAGATGATAGAATTTTGCCCTAAGAATATGAAAATAAAAATACTTTGCCAATGGATTTACATCCCCCTAGCCTGAAGGGTGGGAAATATACATCATCAAATCTGAGGCTCTGCTACAGCATTGATACATTCCTGTAGCAGTGTAGTTGATTAAATCACCCTCATGAAATAACTTGTATGACTTATGATGATGACTACAGCTGGTATTCATGATACACAGGTCATTATTTAAAAGTTTATAGTGTATTTCATCCAAAATACTTAGTCCTTACAATGAATATTTTAAATGCTTTTTTTTGAGTATGACAGAAAATTTCTAAACCACTTTCATCGGTAACCTTGACACCAAAATCGACTTTTTTTTTTTTCTTTGGAGTCTGACAGGTTTTTTTTTTCCAAAAAAGCTCGTAAGACAAGTAATTAAATTGGAGTGGCCTAAGGTGCCTACTCAGGGGAATGTGTGCAAGTCTTCTAAGACACCTAATACCAACGTCCATATCTTACATATATATATATATATATATATATATATATATATATATATATATATATATATATATATATATATATATATATATATACATATATACATATATATACACGTATATATATATATATATATATACATATATATATATATATATATACATGTATATATATATATAATATATATATATATATATATATATATATATATATATATATTATATATATATATATATATATTGTGCGCTTGCCCTATATTCCTATTGCTGTGACCATGTGATAAAAATGATTTAAAGTGAAAAAAATCCAGCAGCCCTGTTGAGTGTCCTTTCATAACATCGGTTCCTCTGATGCCTGGCCCATGACGTCATGACCTAAGTTTCAAATGCATTTATTGACGCCTGACCTACTTCAAAATGGCTGCAGCTAACAATAGGTCCAAATCAATTGATGGAATCATTCATGACTTCATTAGGGGAAATATGGCGGCCATGACAAATTCAAGTAAACTGTGAGTAATTTTTACTTGAAATGGGTTGTGTGCAGCACTGTTACCAGCATAGAGTTGCCTAAGCAGCCGCCAAGCCGCCATTACAGCTTAGGAATTTAGTATATTGGCCATACTTCTTGTAAAACAATGGCTGATGAACATCCAATCCCTTGGTGGTGTGATGACAAGTCATGTATAGTAACAGGGATCTATTGAACCCTCTACCCTGAAATATGACCTCTTTGGTCATCGTTTATAGCCAGCCTGCCTGCCCCTTCACCCAGTCTGTGCTTGAAGGAATTATCCCGTGATTTTCTTATCTCGCCCATAGTCATTGAGTTCGGACCAATCAGAAGCCAGCATTGCTGTGCTCTATTTCTCGTAAAATACTTGAAGAGTACTCTATGAGAATCCACACTGCCCCTTTGTATTACTATGGTAATTCATAGTATTACAAAGGAACTCTTAGAGGCATCCCATTGATACCATCTGCAGAGGTGACAGGCCAGCTTCTGATGGCTGCTGGCCCTGATGGACTATCAGTGTAGACTATCGGGATAAGGCGAACATAAATACCAAAATTCAAAAGAAAAGAACTTAAGGGCCTCGCCAAGTTTCATGCATGATAAACTCGTCTCCACAGTCACCAAGTCATCATTCCCCAGCTTGTTATTTGTAATTTATGAGATGATTAGACTTACTGATCAATTCCCTCTTATAAACATTACAAGACTGTGGAATGGTTACTTCTGTGTGGAAACGTGTCTATTATGGATGGATACCCTGAACTGTCTTTTCTCTATAATGTTGGTATTTTTGTTTAGCTTACCCTGGTAGTCATCACTGATGTTTAAGAGCAGCTTGGTCATGGAAGTGTTGTCTGATCTATAGCTGCAGTCGAACTGAAAATTCAGTATGAGTGTATGTTGATTACTCATAAGACTTATTGTTTTCTGTTTCATTAATGGACTGATAGAAGTTGTAGTGTTCAGTCCAACCCTGAAGTACAGAGGAGCAAGATTGGAAAGAGTTCCACCGTTTAGAAGAGCTTAATGATTTTAAGGACACTTTGTGCTAAATATATTAGAGCACTCACTTGTGTTATAGTCAATGATTTTAAACTCAACTAAACTCCTTACCACATGTGGTTTATTTCCGATAAAACACTCTTTTTGTGCTCTGACCTATACAAAGATATTAGTTAGCTCCACATGGACTAGACTCTCTGGCTGACCCTTGTACTGTTAGAATGTGCTGTTAATCCATGTCACTGCCTTCTGGGCTTAGGAACTACTCTGGGCTCCAGCAGCAGGAGCACAAGTTAGGATCTACTAGTGGGATTATATCAGGGTATTAGGATTAGCATATCTTATATCCAGATAGGGCCCCGTTGAAAGAGGTACTGGGAGGACAGTATAATTACAGAGAAGGGGGAAGGCAAGTGTTGCGGCAAGGCGCTAAAGGCCGCAGGAGGAATAGAAAGTGGCAGTGTAGTAAGGATCCGTGCGCCCAAAAAGTGAGTGGCGGGCGCACGGATCCAAGCCCAAAGTACAGGTGGAAGGTGCATGGATAGGGCACTGATGATCACGTGGGGACGTGTGAAAGGGCAGATAGAAGGTAGATGGGTGGGAGTTGCATAAAGTAATGCCTTATAGTTAAGTGCTGGACTCATGTCAGGAGTACCACATAAGCCATCAGTGCGGGCTCACGTGGGAACAAGGACCAATCAGGGCTCTCGCATCGATTACATTACTGAGACACCTTATCTCCACCACCAGCTGGGGGTGGCCAAAGCACCAATTTCTGGCCTATTAGCGGCTATTAGTTGACATTAGTTGAGGCTTGCATGTTTATGTTGACCGGCTGGTTTCGAATCCACTTGTGTTTGGTGATCTAAGGTAAAGTCATGTGCAGCAAGTGTGCATGCATTGATTAGTGTCCTTCATCAACAGATATAAATTTATACTTACACCCATTAAACTTCACAGATCTCAATTTTTATATGAAGGCTAGGCATTACTTGCATCCATTAAACTATATATTTTCTCGAAGAAATTCCTAACTTCACAACTGTGGAAATGTTTATTATAATAAATCAAAGATAAAAGATTGTTTTTAGTCTAAGCCCAACATAAAGTCATCGGCCCTTATAGCGAACGGCAATTCAGGCAGACGTCTTTTCTGGGATCAACGGGTTTGACCAACAATTCATTTTAGCAAAGTTAAGTAAAAAAAAATTATAGAAATAAAGCCAGCGTTATTTTGAGTATGAAATATTTCTAAGTACCACACGAAGCACTGGGCGGGTGGAAAAAAAATTGCACGATCGAGAGATGGAATCGAACCCGCGACCCTAGGATCGGGAGTCGACTGGGCTACCCTGACTGGGCTATCAATCAAGCTATTCCTTCTATTGTGTGAGACGGAGTGAAAAGAGAACCATATTGATGAAATCCCGTAACTCAATTTGGGACGATCCTAGTATTCCGAGTCATTCTTGTCATTTACGTGACTGACAACCGTAGTAGATCTTTGTTAGGTACATGTACCACTAAGCCACTTTTATCAATGACCCCACACATTTACATACGGCCTGAAACTGATTATGACCTACCTTCGTCACCTTTGGTAAATAACCAAATCAAATATGGCGCCTGTTGTCTAACTACTGCCAGACGGCTCGCCATCACCCGAATGTCGTTAGAACCCAATAAGGAGCGCCAAAATAGCTGAAAAATTGTATTTGATCTTTTAATCTTATGCCTTTTCAAATAGATAAAAAATAATGATTATATCAATACGCCTTTACATGTCGTTAACTTTATGGCATCGCCAGTTTCGCAATCCAATTTTCCTAGTGTTATGAACTTGCTATTCTGAGGTTCAATTAGTTACATCTGCTGCCGTTTCACTTTTGGGGGCGCTACGCTCTGCATGAACATTTGCGTCTAGTATATTTGATGAATCATACTTGAAGTTATAACTTGTAAGACCATGTTTTCAAAACCAATGAAAATGTATTCATGTAGAATGGAAATACAAAAGTACATTTCAAAAGGAACAAAAAAAACATGTCTAGATAGAATAGGAAAAACATAGATATTGCAAACGATATTTAGTCAGTAATGTTGATGCCAGGTGCCATGAAAATGCACCAGAGAGCATCTACAATCCAAAAACTTTATCTGTAAATTGTTTACCTGGGAAGTAATTACTGAAAGACAACCTCAGTTTTAGTTTTGTAGTTCACAATTAGGTTACGTTAAGTAGACAGTAGTGCATGCTTCAGTTTTCTCACTTCCCCAACTTGGTTACTATTTTAGAATTCTTAATCATTTCTCACTCGTTGCCATATTCGTAAATGTGCACTTAAGCGTTACTGAAATACTGCTCTTTTTTTCAAAACACCACAGACGGAGGTATGTTAAAACACTTGCAGAATGGCTAGTCTGTCCAGTAGTACATGTATTAAGTAAAAGCATATTTTAGTGTCAAAATTCTGTTAAATATTGGATGTATGTAGTTGAGGAGTGTAAATGTAGCAAAGTAGATAGATAAATATGTCCATCATAGATGGGGTTTTCCTTTAAGTAATGATATTCTTTTTACTGCATGACTGATAATAGAAAGAAGGGATTTTCTTCATGTGGTAAACATTTCATTCGGTCAGGTTTGAAGTAGTCTTATGGTAGACACATTTATGGTTGGTGATAGATATGTTTTAACAGGGATATACTTTACCTAGGTTATGTATTTTTCTGGCTTTATTCAATTTCATTCATATATTTGTCACTCAATCATTTCAATAGGTTTTGATAAATAGTTCTGATAAGTCAAGATAGATAGTTAGGATATGACAAGAAATTATAAGGGGTGGAGAAGGAAGGGACAAAGCATCTCATGGTGTTTCATTAGTTCATTTGTAGTTGTAGTGCTTTTCATGCAACACACACACACAAGTAAAAACAATCCAGGACAGCGGGTTAGCTTTAGGTGGCTTGTGGGGTTAATTTGTGAATATAGGGACCTTTTGAAATTTTTACATATTCTAAAGCCTACACTCTCATCCTCATAATCAGACAAACCTTGACTGTCTAGGCCATCCCTGAGCAGAGTAAAAGACCAAACATTTTAGAACCTCCGAAAGGCTCGCACACAGGAATTGTTTTTGGCTATCTCCATGTTGAATTTCACCTAAACTTCATCCCTATTTACAAGCATTTTTTGGTATCAAATGTTAACAGATTTGCTTGGAATTTATAGCTAAGAGTATTTTGAAGGGAAGGGTATCACAGTGTTTTTTTGGGTTTTTTTCAATTTTGACTTGTTCCAAATTCATGAAATCTCGAAGTTGAACAATTCCCAAAAAATGGTCAAAAAAATTTAACAGAAAAATTTGAAAAAACTGTGATACGCTCCCCCCCCCCCCCCCCCCCCCCATTGTGTAGGCTAAATGGTCAAATAAAAGCAGTGTGAATGAAAAACCAAACCAAAGAAATTAACCCCACAAGCTACGTTAATTATCATACCCCTTTTCACAAGGTCGCCTATCAAAGTGTAGTTAATCTTTTCCTAAAGTGAACACAAACAGAGAATTCATTTCATCCACCAGACATCGCAGATTTACATATGACCAGCAACATTCAAGATTCGATTTAACATCTTAATATGTTTTATCCAGAGGCTAAACGATAATTTTAAGATATTGTTAAGAATAGAATTTGGAAATCACTTTAAAAAAAGAAATGAAAGATGCTTAGATTTAACTCCACAGTATTTTACGTTAGTTATCTCATTGACTATCATATACTGTAGAATAACCAATTACTATCAAAGTACATTACCTGTTATTATTTGTGAAGCTAGTGACACTAATCGTCTCTATTGGCAGACTCGAAAGTTAATCCTTTGATCTTCCCGACCCGCCTCTAGGTGGCTACGCATTTTGGCGCCAAACTACCTCTAGTGTCTGCCAGCGCCCTCTTCACTGGTTAACATTAGGTCTCTCCGCTTTTTGCGATACTACACCTTTATTTGCTCGAACTGCATGCGACTTCTCAACGACTAAGTTGATAAGTATCCTTGGCTGTTTATAGGCCACTTATTCTGTCAGGCTTTTCGCCTACTTTGTCGTTTTTGATCATTTGTTTGTTTGCCGTCTTGCTCCTCTGAATTTCAGGATCCAAGATGGCGTCTGCCCAGCTGGTCAACCATGCCCCGCGCTGTGCCGATACCCACTGCTCCAGGTTCGCCATCAAGTTCGTTAAGGCTGAACCCTGGACACACCACAAGGTCTGCTCGAACCACCTGTCCTGTCTTCGTCCAAGGTTGTCTCCAGCAAGGGCGAGAAGAGGATAGGTGGATAGGTCCCCGCACCGGTCCCCGGCCCACTCTTCTTCAGGCTCACTGAGGGGGTCTGGGGCAAAGGCCACACGGCCGATGCCTTCCCCGCCGAAGGTGGCGAGGACCCCGGTTCCTCCGACCCCGGCAGCGCTAGGCGTCCTCCCGGTGGACCCGCACACTCCGGTGCCATCAGCCTCTCGGCCAGCTTTGGGACTGGGCACGCCTGCTAGTCAGGGCCCCCCGGCTCTGGCTCTACCAGCCGCATGGCAAATGCAACTGATGCAGGCCATACAGCAGGCGATGGCCAGCGAACGAGTAAGGTACCTTTCCAACCCCCCGGGTTTGGTATAGGAGACCTGTTTGGCCCGTCCTCGACTCTCCAGCCCACGGCCTTGTAGCACTCACGACACAGCCTTCTCTCCCCGATCAGGCCCCCGGGTCTGACCGGGACATCCCTCCTCCGGGCCTCTCTTCTTCGGAGTGGGTGCCATTCAGCGGTTGAGGGAGGGCGATGGGGAGGAGAGGATGAGCCTGCCATCAGGTTCATCATCACATCCGCGCACTCCGGTGCCCGATTCCGACGAGTCAGATGACGATGTGCATGAAGATTTGTTCGAGGTTCACACCTCTCACGATTCCTCGACCCTCGACAAGGAGTTACGGGGCTCGCCGGCCCGCTCTGCCATCGCAGACGAGCCAGCCCGACTGGTGGCTGCCCCTCGGCCACCGCCCTCCCTGTCGGACGCGTCTCATGCTCCTTTCGAGGATTTTGATGACATCCGGGGCGATGCGTCAGCTTGGTGGCGACTGTGGCTCGCCGACAAGTTTAAATTTTGCATACCTCTTCGGTTCCATGAAACATTGTAGACCATTAAGAGGGCTCTGGGATTCCCAGCAGATCCCAAGAGCAGCTCGGCACCTGTGCCGGCCTGGTCCCTCTTTCAGGGCGTCCCACCGGTGGCTCCAACCCACCATGTGACGATGCCCTGGGACGCCATGTGCCACACAAAGGGACATCAAGGGTCTTCTTGACGGGTCTATTAAGACCCTGGGGGAGGCAGTCTTCCAAAGGAAGTTCCCTGCTGCGGAGGAGAATGAGAAGGCCTTTCTCACCTCCCAGGGCATCGACCCTGAAGCTAAAAAGCATTTCAGGGTCTGGGTCAAGAAAGATTTCTCGGCCAAGAAGCCGTTCGGCTCGGACTCGGGTTCCGTCCTGGCCGCTGCCGAGGAGGTGTCGGTGCGCCTGGATGAGGCACTAGCATCGTGTAGCCCTTGAAGAGGGCCTACACAAGATGCTGCCAAAGAAGGCGATAATTCAATAAACTCCTCCTCGATCGGACCAGGGTTCTATTCCTCCTTGTTCTTGGTGGAGGGCGTTTACGTGTCTGGTCAGAGCGGTGGGAGGTACCTCAAGACGCTCGGGGTAAACGTCTTCCAGTATCTCGATGACTGGCTCGTCGTAGGAGAGACGTATCAGCTGGCCCTCAGTTACCGGGACACTGTCCGCTTGGTAACGCAGAGGGTAGGCTTCATCGTAAACAAAGAAAAGTCGGACTGGGTTCCGTCCCAGTTTCTGTTGTTCCTGGGGTCTTCTCTAGACTTGGCCCGGCACCTGGTGTTCCCGTCAGAGGACCGGATAGATCGGCTGCAGCGTTTGATCCGCGGCATTCTGAAGTCTCCCGCGAGCCCGGCCAGACTTTGGAGATCGCTGTTCGGCTACCTGGCCAGTATGATTCAACTAGTCCCGGCAGCCCGCCGACACATTAGTCCTCTCCAGTACTTTGTGCAGGAGAGATGGGACACTTCCATGCCCCAGACAACTCCGGTGGCTTTTTCCTCGGCAGCCCGGGAGCGCTTCAATGGTGGCTCCATACTCCGAACCTGGTGTCCGAGTTCCTTTCTCGGACCCAGTCCCAGAGATTACGATCGCCACAGACGCCTCGTCTTACGGGTGGGGCGGTCACCTGGGAGACCAAAGGCTTCTGGCATCTGGCAACCCCAGTGGAAGTCAAAACATATCAACTGGCTGGAGCTACAGGCAGTCGTCGTCCTGATTGCCCTGTTCTGGCCCAGCCAGATCTGGTTCAGGCATAAGACCAATCTCCTGGTAGATCTGCCCAGAGCGATCCCGGACCAATGGAATCTCCTGAAGAACTTGGAGACCCACGAGTTCTTCCCGGAGCCTGCGAGACTAAGGTTGACTGCGTGGAGGCTCTCCGCAGATCAATCCTTGCGCAGGGATTTTCGGAAAAGGTGGCCAACACTGCCGCCAAGGGACGCCACGAGTCTACTAGGCGGATTTATGGTGCCCGTGCTTCACACTTCGCAAGATGGTGTGCTGCGCGAGCAGTGGACCCCTTTATACTGCCCCTGTGAGCAGATTTCCTTACGGATCTCGCTAAGCTGCCGCACAAAGGGAAACCTATGGCTCATTTTAACTATAGTGGGCTATAGAACAGCTATAACCTCTTTTCATGCTGGATTTAGAGGTGGAGTTTCGGTCTCCTCTCAGGCTGAAGGGGATTTACGTAGATAGGGCCCAGGTTAAAACTCTGCGCCCGACCTGGGACCTTCTGAAGGTCCTACAAAGACTTTCCAAGTTTCCGTTTGACCCCCTTTCGAAGGCTTCATTACGGGATTTGTCTATCAAGACTGCTTTTCTGGTCCAACTAGCCTCTGGACGCAGGGGTAGTTGGATGCATGCTTGCAAGGTGGACGAAGGCCACTTACGCAAGGAACTGGGAGGCTGGCGTCTCCTCCCGGCGCTGATTCTGTATAAGAACCAGGGAACGGGTTTTACCCCGGGTTCGGTTTTCCTGTCCCACCCTTCCTGCCCCTCTGGTCTTAGCTAGTCTTTATGTTGGATCGAGCGCTGACTTTGACACTAGAGGTAGTGTGGCGCCAAAATGCGTAGATCAAACTTTCGAGTCTGCCAATAGAGTGCGATTAGTGTCATTAGCTTTACAAATAATAACAGGTAAGTACTTCTCAGTAAAAGAAAAATTACTACTAATTTTCTGATTTTTCTGTGTAACAATTTTCCCTAATTTTTCATTTTTGGGTGTTTCCGTTTCTAATATTTCCGAAGAGAGGACATGTTTTTTTCCGTTTCTAATTTCCCCGTTTCATGAAGATTTTCCGGACATGCACTGCATTGTTTTTTCCTGTGTTCTTTAATCCCGTTTGAAAGCATTTGAGAAAAAAAACGGGAAAATAAAACACAGAAAAATTAGCCATTCTACAGTACATGTATTGGGCTGATTAGATTGTATTTTATTGTACATTCAATATTGTAAAGCAACACAAAACACTGTTCAAGAAATAAGGATGAAATGAATTCTACTGCGTGCATGCATACAAGAAGTAAGAAATGAATGTAGAGTCTTACCATACTCGTAATAGGAATGCTTCATTATAGACAATTGCAGATGAGCGGTAGAGCTCGTTAAGTAGAGTAGTTTGGCTAGGGTATTACGGTGCATGCTTTACTATATTCATTGTCCTGTTTCTTCCTGCGTTCCAAGGAGGAGGCCGGTGAAGGGGTAGGTACCTGCTTTATTCAGGTTTCTCTTATGCCATCACTGATGGTATGGAAGCGCCTAGTAGGATATATCTCACAAGCATCCCCTTCCCTACCAGCACCACTAGATGTTTGTGCTAACTGCATAGGAAAGACCTGCATTGTCAGCTATCCTGCCCAGGGAAAGTGATAAGTGAATATAGTGCACTACTAACCATTTATAGGAAATTGCTAGTCATTACTAAATTATATTTGTTAAAGCCTCCCTAAACTTTTCATCATTGATTTCTATGACAAAAAAGGAAATTAGAATCTTTGCCCTCCTTATCATTGAGTTTGTCCTTTGCTAGCTAACTATTTCTGGCTAACTATAGGTTTGTATGGGAGGTAGGAGTAAGCCCCACAATATCAGGTTGGTATAGTGATTCTTTACTGTATGTGTGCACACCTGAACCCACACAAGGTTTGGCATCTTGGACATAATTTTTGCAAAAAGATAATATTCCAAATAAAAAAAGCATTTGAAGAAGAATTTCTGAACCCGACAGGTATAACAGCCTTTAGTCACATGTTTTGCAAAAAATGGTATTTTATCAAGATATATGCATGTGTCCCACCTTGTGTCACTGCAAATGGGAATGGGTTAATTTCAGTTTTGTATAATAACCCTGTCAAGTAGTACCCTCTAAGTAATGTCTGTAAAATTGTACTGTGAACCTTACTTTGGGTGTATGATTTTTCTTGTTTAGGAGGCCAAGATGCGGGAGGCCCAGGCGGCAGCAGGGTCTCCAGTGAGTCAGCCTCCTGCACCCATCATCACACAACAGCAACAACCCAACCTGTTCGGCTCTCCAACCAACTCTGTGCCAGCACCGGTCGCTGCTCCTGCTGCACAACCCGCCAGCCTGAACAATGCCAACACCACCACCACCACCTCCTCCAACATCGACTTCTTTGCAGCCCCACCAGCGCAAGTTCAGCTAGCGGCACCTACACAGCAACCAGCACAGCAGCAGCAGTCGGTGGTGGTGGCACCTGCACAACCAGCTCCAGCCAAACCTATGGATGATCTCCTGTCGTTATCAGGGACCAGTGCGTTCTCAGAGAACA
The DNA here is from genome assembly GCA_963942565.1 of Maea johnstoni. Lineage (NCBI taxonomy): Eukaryota > Metazoa > Annelida > Polychaeta > Spionida > Magelonidae > Maea > Maea johnstoni. Next base: position 34,159,833 of record OZ012684.1, read on the forward strand.
TCATGGCCAATCAACCAACACCAGGTGGTGCCACCAATGCTTTCCAGCCTGTCTCAACACCAGCTGCCGTGGTGCTGTCGCCAGTTGCACCCGTGGCACCAGTGGCCAATATCTTGAGTCCAGGAGACCAATGGAGCCCTCCACCGGCAGCAACAGGTAACCACCCTCATCCTTCTGCTCCTTATCTCCCCGATCCTCTTCCCTACACCGGCAGCAATAGGTAACCACCCTCATCCTTCTGCTCCTTATCTCCCCGATCCTCTTGCCTTTACCGGCAGCCACAGGTAACCACCCTCATCCTTCCGCTCCTTATCTCCCCGATCCTCTTCCCTTTACTGGCAGCCGCAGGTAACCACCCTCATCCTTCTGCTCCTTATCTCCCCGATCCTCTTCCCTTTTCTGGCAGCAACAGGTAACAACCCTCATCCTTCTGCTCCTTATCTCCCCGATCCTCTTCCCTTTAACAGCAGCCACAGGTTACCACCCTCATCCTTCTGCTCCTTATCTCCCCGATCCTCTTCCCTTTACCAGCAGCTACAGGTTACCACCCTCATCCTTCTGCTCCTTATCTCCCCGATCCTCTTCCCTACACCAGCAGCAATAGGTAACCACCCTCATCCTTCTGCTCCTTATCTCCCCGATCCTCTTCCCTTTACCAGCAGCTACAGGTAACCACCCTCATCCTTCTGCTCCTTATCTCCCCGATCCTCTTCCCTACACCAGCAGCCACAGGTAACCACCCTCATCCTTCTGCTCCTTATCTCCCCGATCCTCTTCCCTTTACTGGCAGCCACAGGTAACCACCCTCATCCTTCTGCTCCTTATCTCCCCGATCCTCTTCCCTTTACTGGCAGCAACAGGTAACAACCCTCTACTGCTCTTTATCTCCCCGATCCTCTTCCCTTTAACAGCAGCCACAGGCTACCACCCTCATCCTTCTGCTCCTTATCTCCCCGATCCTCTTCCCTTTACTGGCAGCAACAGGTAACAACCCTCTACTGCTCTTTATCTCCCCGATCCTCTTCCCTTTAACAGCAGCCACAGGCTACCACCCTCATCCTTCTGCTCCTTATCTCCCCGATCCTCTTCCCTACACCAGCAGCCACAGGTAACCACCCTCATCCTTCTGCTCCTTATCTCCCCGATCCTCTTCCCTTTACCAGCAGCTACAGGTAACCACCCTCATCCTTCTGCTCCTTATCTCCCCGATCCTCTTCCCTTTAACAGCAGCCACAGGTTACCACCCTCATCCTTCTGCTCCTTATCTCCCCGATCCTCTTCCCTTTACTGGCAGCAACAGGTAACAACCCTCATCCTTCTGCTCCTTATCTCCCCGATCCTCTTCCCTTTAACAGCAGCCACAGGTTACCACCCTCATCCTTCTGCTCCTTATCTCCCTGATCCTCTTCCCTTTACTGGTAGCCACAGGTAACCACCCTCATCCTTCTGCTCCTTATCTCCCCGATCCTCTTCCCTTTACTGGCAGCAACAGGTAACAACCCTCATCCTTCTGCTCCTTATCTCCCCGATCCTCTTCCCTTTAACAGCAGCCACAGGTAACCACCCTCATCCTTCTGCTCCTTATCTCCCCGATCCTCTTCCCTTTACTGGCAGCCACAGGTAACCACCCTCATCCTTCTGCTCCTTATCTCCCCGATCCTCTTCCCTTTACTGGCAGCAACAGGTAACAACCCTCATCCTTCTGCTCCTTATCTCCCCGATCCTCTTCCCTTTAACAGCAGCCACAGGTTACCACCCTCATCCTTCTGCTCCTTATCTCCCCGATCCTCTTCCCTACACCAGCAGCCACAGGTAACCACCCTCATCCTTCTGCTCCTTATCTCCCCGATCCTCTTCCCTTTACCAGCAGCTACAGGTAACCACCCTCATCCTTCTGCTCCTTATCTCCCCGATCCTCTTCCCTTTAACAGCAGCCACAGGTTACCACCCTCATCCTTCTGCTCCTTATCTCCCCGATCCTCTTCCCTTTACTGGCAGCAACAGGTAACAACCCTCATCCTTCTGCTCCTTATCTCCCCGATCCTCTTCCCTTTACCAGCAGCCACAGGTTACCACCCTCATCCTTCTGCTCCTTATCTCCCCGATCCTCTTCCCTTTACTGGCAGCCACAGGTAACCACCCTCATCCTTCTGCTCCTTATCTCCCCGATCCTCTTCCCTACACCAGCAGCTACAGGTAACCACCCTCATCCTTCTGCTCCTTATCTCCCCGATCCTCTTCCCTTTACCAGCAGCCACAGGTAACCACCCTCATCCTTCTGCTCCTTATCTCCCCGATCCTCTTCCCTTTAACAGCAGCCACAGGTTACCACCCTCATCCTTCTGCTCCTTATCTCCCCGATCCTCTTCCCTACACCAGCAGCCACAGGTAACCACCCTCATCCTTCTGCTCCTTATCTCCCCGATCCTCTTCCCTTTACTGGCAGCCACAGGTTACCACCCTCATCTTTCTGCTCCTTATCTCCCCGATCCTCTTCCCTACACCAGCAGCCACTGGTAACCACCCTCATCCTTCTGCTCCTTATCTCCCCGATCCTCTACCCTTTACTGGCAGCAACAGGTAACCACCCTCATCCTTCTGCTCCTTATCTCCCCGATCCTCTTCCCTTTACCAGCAGCTACAGGTAACCACCCTCATCCTTCTGCTCCTTATCTCTCCGATCCTCTTCCCTTTACCGGCAGCTACAGGTAACCACCCTCATCCTTCTGCTCCTTATCTCCCCGATCCTCTTCCCTACACCGGCAGCCACTGGTAACCACCCTCATCCTTCTGCTCCTTATCTCCCCGATCCTCTTCCCTTTACTGGCAGCCACAGGTAACCACCCTCATCCTTCTGCTCCTTATCTCCCCGATCCTCTTCCCTTTACCGGCAGCCACAGGTAACCACTCTCATCCTTCTGCTCCTTATCTCCCCGATCCTCTTCCCTTTACTGGCAGCAACAGGTAACAACCCTCATCCTTCTGCTCCGTATCTCTCCGATCCTCTTCCCTTTACCAGCAGCCACTGGTAACCACCCTCATCCTTCTGCTCCTTATCTCTCAGATCCTCTTCCCTACACCAGCAGCTACAGGTAACCACCTTCATCCTTCTGCTCCTTATCTCCCCGATCCTCTTCCCTTTACCAGCAGCTACAGGTAACCACCCTCATCCTTCTGCTCCTTATCTCTCCGATCCTCTTCCCTACACCAGCAGCTACAGGTAACCACTGTCATCCTTCTGCTCCTTATCTCCCCGATCCTCTTCCCTTTACCAGCAGCCACAGGTAACCAGTCCAAGGGCTATTTCAGAGACCCGTCCACCCGCCATTTTGGCGGGCAGAGTGGTTGAATTACGATGTAATGGTCGGCGGGTACTCCTCCTAAAACCCCATAAAAGGCAGGCTAACCCTAGCCAAAACGTAACTCTCAAAGATGGGGAGGAAATGAGACGTTATTACCAAATGGCGGCTGCTCCCACCCACGCTGCTTTCTGCCGTAAAAGCATGAGAAGGCCTGCTGTTTACATGTGGAGTGGTTCGATCCCCAAGAGAGCACATTAAAGATAAGATCGCCACACTGCTTTGCCGGCAATTTCCGTTTAAAACCCTCTTGGGAGAGATAAGGGATCATACTCCTGTCTCTTAGCATAGGCATACTTTGAGCGATAATTGAGTATATTGACATAGTCAGATAGTGCCTGGTGGCGGCCCCGGTCTGTAGCCACAGTAAGCTGAGTAACAGGAGTATCAGTTGCCATAAATAAGCCCAAACAACGGAGTCAACATTTTAGTCACTTAATTTGCCTTTTGAGTATGTAATGTATACACCCTAGTGTGTTTGTCAGGCATGGGCAAATAGTGGCATTAGCGAATGCGATTCATGGTGTTCACATTTTCAAAACAAGAGACTCAATCTGACAATGTTTTTCAAGCCTAACCCAGTCATCTGGAACAGGACAAAAGGTAAGCTTATTTAATATATCACTAACCTGGGATGCCACCTGGGGGGTCTATAGATTTTCTCTACCTAACATGGGTTTAAGTTACGATTAATGCATGTTTATTATCCCTGTCCTACAATAGAGGTGGCGGGAATTGGGGGGATGAACTTAACAAGTGATGGGATCTCATTCTTATGAACGAGATTACTGTCACACACACCGGAGTTCTGCCCAATTTTTTTTTCATGTTAAAAAACTTAGTTATTTTTGACCCAGACATTTACCCCTGTTAACATGATTACTATTACTGCTTTCTGAACATAAGTCAAAATCAATTGAACTACTTTTTTATTGATGATAGCTAGGCCTACATGTATCTTTTACAATTGTCTGGGATTTCCCCTACTGCTAATATTGGACTCACAGCTAGTTAGGTGTTTTCCTGCATTGCAAATGAAGTGGGGGCGTAATTCCTTAGACTCTGTTTTTCCTATATCCTGCAATTATTTGACAATTCAGCCTATACAAAATATATACATGTATTGCCTGAAAGCTCTTTTAATGAGGAAGACATTGAAAACTACCCTCTCAACAAGATGTCAGATTTTGACAATTTTTCTAGTTTTGGCCTATACCATGTATGGCTAATTTCTTTGACTATAGTCTAATAATATCTATATATCCTATCTAAGTTACTATGCTTTTATTATGCCTATGACTCACCATATCACAGAGCTTTACTGTTTATGGCACTTTACTTCACCAAACCAGTCCTATTCTTAAGGGCCCTCTGAGGACACAGACGCTGTTGAGTGTACCTCAGTATGATTTATTTCATTGCACTTACCGTGTAGGCTGCTGGTCCAACTGTAACTCACCTTTTAGGGAGTACAGTATCCTAACAATTTCGGGACTGACAACTTTTCATATCATTTAATTGTGATTTTCGCACCTGACTCACTATCCTACTATAGGGACTTATTGAACAACAAATGAAGTAAACACACATGTAACACAGAACACAAAATTATTATTTTATTCTGCACCTATATCATGTCACTCATTCAACAGAAACTAGACGTACATAAGACAGACACAGGCATCACTTTATGTAATGTCACATATATACAAACATTCACACTAAAATGCTACACAGGGTGCAGTACTAGTGGGTGGATCTACGGAGAGTGGGAGCTACATGCACACAGTACCTGCAAAATACAAAGACAGCAAAGGGTTATTTGAGGTGAAATATGTGCAAGTGACAAATGAAATATGTTCAAATAAAGGAGCATACAATAAACTATGAAATGAACAATTATGCCTTTGTATTACATTCATATTAGCAAAAGGTTGAACATTTGCCTTATTTCTGGTCATCATGGTTTGTAGATCACCAACAGGATTTGACATACCTGGGAAAATATCTATGAAATGTATAATTCACACTGAAAAAACATACATTTCAATATGTAAAATAATGAAAATAAGTGCCAGGAAAAGCCAGAGAATACATTTCAGAGCACCTAGACCCTCTGGCTTCTGGGGCCCTTGAGCGGCCCCCAGACCCCCGGCCGCAAAGGGCCGCCGACCGCAGCAAATGCGCTGCGTTCGATTCCCAGGACACCCTGTCTCCTCCAAAGCACATTTTGGACACCCTACTATCCAAATCCTGGATAAGTCCCTGGTAACCACCCTTATCCTTCTGCTCCTTATCTCCCCGATCCTCTTCCCTTTACCAGCAGCTACAGGTAACCACCCTCATCCTTCTGCTCCTTATCTCCCCGATCCTCTTCCCTACACCAGCAGCTACAGGTAACCACCCTCATCCTTCTGCTCCTTATCTCCCAGATCCTCTTCCCTACACCAGCAGCTACAGGCAACCACCCTCATCCTTCTGCTCCTTATCTCCCCGATCCTCTTCCCTTTACCAGCAGCTACAGGTAACCACCCTCATCCTTCTGCTCCTTATCTCCCCGATCCTCTTCCCTTTACCAGCAGCCACAGGTAACCACCCTCATCCTTCTGCTCCTTATCTCCCCGATCCTCTTCCCTTTACCAGCAGCTACAGGTAACCACCCTCATCCTTCTGCTCCTTATCTCCCCGATCCTCTTCCCTACACCGGCAGCAATAGGTAACCACCCTCATCCTTCTGCTCCTTATCTCCCCGATCCTCTTCCCTTTACCGGCAGCCACAGGTAACCACCCTCATCCTTCTGCTCCTTATCTCCCCGATCCTCTTCCCTTTACCAGCAGCTACAGGTAACCACCCTCATCCTTCTGCTCCTTATCTCCCCGATCCTCTTCCCTTTACCGGCAGCCACAGGTAACCACCCTCATCCTTCTGCTCCTTATCTCCCCGATCCTCTTCCCTTTACTGGCAGCCGCAGGTAACCACCCTCATCCTTCTGCTCCTTATCTCCCCGATCCTCTTCCCTTTTCTGGCAGCCGCAGGTAACCACCCTCATCCTTCTGCTCCTTATCTCCCCGATCCTCTTCCCTTTACCAGCAGCTACAGGTAACCACCCTCATCCTTCTGCTCCTTATCTCCCGATCCTCTTCCCTACACCAGCAGCAATAGGTAACCACCCTCATCCTTCTGCTCCTTATCTCCCCGATCCTCTTCCCTTTACCAGCAGCTACAGGTTACCACCCTCATCCTTCTGCTCCTTATCTCCCCGATCCTCTTCCCTACACCAGCAGCAATAGGTAACCACCCTCATCCTTCTGCTCCTTATCTCCCAGATCCTCTTCCCTTTACCGGCAGCTACAGGTAACCACCCTCATCCTTCTGCTCCTTATCTCCCCGATCCTCTTCCCTACACCAGCAGCTACAGGTAACCACCCTCATCCTTCTGCTCCTTATCTCCCCGATCCTCTTCCCTTTACTGGCAGCCGCAGGTAACCACCCTCATCCTTCTGCTCCTTATCTCCCAGATCCTCTTCCCTTTACCAGCAGCCACAGGTAACCACCCTCATCCTTCTGCTCCTTATCTCCCCGATCCTCTTCCCTTTACTGGCAGCCGCAGGTAACCACCCTCATCCTTCTGCTCCTTATTTCTCCGATCCTCTTCCCTACACCGGCAGCTACAGGTAACCACCCTCATCCTTCTGCTCCTTATCTCCCCGATCCTCTTCCCTTTACCGGCAGCTACAGGTAACCACCCTCATCCTTCTGCTCCTTATCTCCCAGATCCTCTTCCCTACACCAGCAGCTACAGGTAACCACCCTCATCCTTCTGCTCCTTATCTCCCCGATCCTCTTCCCTACACCAGCAGCAATAGGTAACCACCCTCATCCTTCTGCTCCTTATCTCTCCGATCCTCTTCCCTTTACCGGCAGCCACAGGTAACCACCCTCATCCTTCTGCTCCTTATTTCTCCGATCCTCTTCCCTACACCAGCAGCAATAGGTAACCACCCTCATCCTTCTGCTCCTTATCTCCCCGATCCTCTTCCCTACACCAGCAGCTACAGGTAACCACCCTCATCCTTCTGCTCCTTATCTCCCCGATCCTCTTCCCTTTACCGGCAGCCACAGGTAACCACCCTCATCCTTCTGCTCCTTATCTCTCCGATCCTCTTCCCTTTACCGGCAGCCACAGGTAACCACCCTCATCCTTCTGCTCCTTATCTCCCCGATCCTCTTCCCTTTACTGGCAGCCGCAGGTAACCACCCTCATCCTTCTGCTCCTTATCTCCCCGATCCTCTTCCCTACACCAGCAGCAATAGGTAACCACCCTCATCCTTCTGCTCCTTATCTCCCCGATCCTCTTCCCTTTACCAGCAGCTACAGGTAACCACCCTCATCCTTCTGCTCCTTATCTCCCCGATCCTCTTCCCTTTACTGGCAGCCACAGGTAACCACCCTCATCCTTCTGCTCCTTATCTCCCCGATCCTCTTCCCTTTAACAGCAGCTACAGGTAACCACCCTCATCCTTCTGCTCCTTATCTCCCCGATCCTCTTCCCTACACCAGCAGCTACAGGTAACCACCCTCATCCTTCTGCTCCTTATCTCCCCGATCCTCTTCCCTTTACCAGCAGCTACAGGTAACCACCCTCATCCTTCTGCTCCTTATCTCCCCGATCCCCTTCCCTACACCAGCAGCTACAGGTAACCACCCTCATCCTTCTGCTCCTTATCTCCCCGATCCTCTTCCCTTTACCGGCAGCCACAGGTAACCACCCTCATCCTTCTGCTCCTTATCTCCCCGATCCTCTTCCCTTTACCAGCAGCTACAGGTAACCACCCTCATCCTTCTGCTCCTTATCTCCCCGATCCTCTTCCCTTTACCAGCAGCCACAGGTAACCAGTCCAAGGGCTATTTCAGAGACCCGTCCACCCGCCATTTTGGCGGGCAGAGTTGTTGAATTACGATGTAATGGTCGGCGGGTACTCCTCCTAAAACCCCATAAAAGGCAGGCTAACCCTAGCCAAAACGTAACTCTCAAAGATGGGGAGGAAATGAGACGTTATTACCAAATGGCGGCTGCTCCCACCCACGCTGCTTTCTGCCGTAAAAGCATGAGAAGGCCTGCTGTTTACATGTGGAGTGGTTCGATCCCCAAGAGAGCACATTAAAGATAAGATCGCCACACTGCTTTGCCGGCAATTTCCGTTTAAAACCCTCTTGGGAGAGATAAGGGATCATACTCCTGTCTCTTAGCATAGGCATACTTTGAGCGATAATTGAGTATATTGACATAGTCAGATAGTGCCTGGTGGCGGGCCCGGTCTGTAGCCACAGTAAGCTGAGTAACAGGGTTCATGAGTATCAGTTGCCATAAATAAGCCCAAACAACGGAGTCAACATTTTAGTCACTTAATTTGCCTTTTGAGTATGTAATGTATACACCCTAGTGTGTTTGTCAGGCATGGGCAAATAGTGGCATTAGCGAATGCGATTCATGGTGTTCACATTTTCAAAACAAGAGACTCAATCTGACAATGTTTTTCAAGCCTAACCCAGTCATCTGGAACAGGACAAAAGGTAAGCTTATTTAATATATCACTAACCTGGGATGCCACCTGGGGGGTCTATAGATTTTCTCTACCTAACATGGGTTTAAGTTACGATTAATGCATGTTTATTATCCCTGTCCTACAATAGAGGTGGCGGGAATTGGGGGGATGAACTTAACAAGTGATGGGATCTCATTCTTATGAACGAGATTACTGTCACACACACCGGAGTTCTGCCCAATTTTTTTTTCATGTTAAAAAACTTAGTTATTTTTGACCCAGACATTTACCCCTGTTAACATGATTACTATTACTGCTTTCTGAACATAAGTCAAAATCAATTGAACTACTTTTTTATTGATGATAGCTAGGCCTACATGTATCTTTTACAATTGTCTGGGATTTCCCCTACTGCTAATATTGGACTCACAGCTAGTTAGGTGTTTTCCTGCATTGCAAATGAAGTGGGGGCGTAATTCCTTAGACTCTGTTTTTCCTATATCCTGCAATTATTTGACAATTCAGCCTATACAAAATATATACATGTATTGCCTGAAAGCTCTTTTAATGAGGAAGACATTGAAAACTACCCTCTCAACAAGATGTCAGATTTTGACAATTTTTCTAGTTTTGGCCTATACCATGTATGGCTAATTTCTTTGACTATAGTCTAATAATATCTATATATCCTATCTAAGTTACTATGCTTTTATTATGCCTATGACTCACCATATCACAGAGCTTTACTGTTTATGGCACTTTACTTCACCAAACCAGTCCTATTCTTAAGGGCCCTCTGAGGACACAGACGCTGTTGAGTGTACCTCAGTATGATTTATTTCATTGCACTTACTGTGTAAGCTGCTGGTCCAACTGTAACTCACCTTTTAGGGAGTACAGTATCCTAACAATTTCGGGACTGACAACTTTTCATATCATTTAATTGTGATTTTCGCACCTGACTCACTATCCTACTATAGGGACTTATTGAACAACAAATGAAGTAAACACACATGTAACACAGAACACAAAATTATTATTTTATTCTGCACCTATATCATGTCACTCATTCAACAGAAACTAGACGTACATAAGACAGACACAGGCATCACTTTATGTAATGTCACATATATACAAACATTCACACTAAAATGCTACACAGGGTGCAGTAGTAGTAGGGTGCAGTACTAGTGGGTGGATCTACGGAGAGTGGGAGCTACATGCACACAGTACCTGCAAAATACAAAGACAGCAAAGGGTTATTTGAGGTGAAATATGTGCAAGTGACAAATGAAATATGTTCAAATAAAGGAGCATACAATAAACTATGAAATGAACAATTATGCCTTTGTATTACATTCATATTAGCAAAAGGTTGAACATTTGCCTTATTTCTGGTCATCATGGTTTGTAGATCACCAACAGGATTTGACATACCTGGGAAAATATCTATGAAATGTATAATTCACACTGAAAAAACATACATTTCAATATGTAAAATAATGAAAATAAGTGCCAGGAAAAGCCAGAGAATACATTTCAGAGCACCTAGACCCTCTGGCTTCTGGGGCCCTTGAGCGGCCCCCAGACCCCCGGCCGCAAAGGGCCGCCGACCGCAGCAAATGCGCTGCGTTCGATTCCCAGGACACCCTGTCTCCTCCAAAGCACATTTTGGACACCCTACTATCCAAATCCTGGATAAGTCCCTGGTAACCACCCTTATCCTTCTGCTCCTTATCTCCCCGATCCTCTTCCCTTTTCTGGCAGCCGCAGGTAACCACCCTCATCCTTCTGCTCCTTATCTCCCCGATCCTCTTCCCTTTACCAGCAGCTACAGGTAACCACCCTCATCCTTCTGCTCCTTATCTCCCCGATCCTCTTCCCTACACCAGCAGCAATAGGTAACCACCCTCATCCTTCTGCTCCTTATCTCCCCGATCCTCTTCCCTTTACCAGCAGCTACAGGTAACCACCCTCATCCTTCTGCTCCTTATCTCCCCGATCCTCTTCCCTACACCAGCAGCAATAGGTAACCACCCTCATCCTTCTGCTCCTTATCTCCCAGATCCTCTTCCCTTTACCGGCAGCCACAGGTAACCACCCTCATCCTTCTGCTCCTTATCTCCCCGATCCTCTTCCCTTTACCGGCAGCCACAGGTAACCACCCTCATCCTTCTGCTCCTTATCTCTCCGATCCTCTTCCCTACACCAGCAGCAATAGGTAACCACCCTCATCCTTCTGCTCCTTATCTCCCCGATCCTCTTCCCTACACCAGCAGCTACAGGTAACCACCCTCATCCTTCTGCTCCTTATCTCCCCGATCCTCTTCCCTTTACCGGCAGCCACAGGTAACCACCCTCATCCTTCTGCTCCTTATCTCTCCGATCCTCTTCCCTTTACCGGCAGCCACAGGTAACCACCCTCATCCTTCTGCTCCTTATCTCCCCGATCCTCTTCCCTTTACCAGCAGCTACAGGTAACCACCCTCATCCTTCTGCTCCTTATCTCCCCGATCCTCTTCCCTACACCAGCAGCAATAGGTAACCACCCTCATCCTTCTGCTCCTTATCTCCCCGATCCTCTTCCCTTTACCAGCAGCTACAGGTAACCACCCTCATCCTTCTGCTCCTTATCTCCCCGATCCTCTTCCCTTTACTGGCAGCCACAGGTAACCACCCTCATCCTTCTGCTCCTTATCTCCCCGATCCTCTTCCCTTTAACAGCAGCTACAGGTAACCACCCTCATCCTTCTGCTCCTTATCTCCCCGATCCTCTTCCCTACACCAGCAGCTACAGGTAACCACCCTCATCCTTCTGCTCCTTATCTCCCCGATCCTCTTCCCTTTACCAGCAGCTACAGGTAACCACCCTCATCCTTCTGCTCCTTATCTCCCCGATCCCCTTCCCTACACCAGCAGCTACAGGTAACCACCCTCATCCTTCTGCTCCTTATCTCCCCGATCCTCTTCCCTTTACCGGCAGCCACAGGTAACCACCCTCATCCTTCTGCTCCTTATCTCCCCGATCCTCTTCCCTTTACCAGCAGCTACAGGTAACCACCCTCATCCTTCTGCTCCTTATCTCCCCGATCCTCTTCCCTTTACCAGCAGCCACAGGTAACCAGTCCAAGGGCTATTTCAGAGACCCGTCCACCCGCCATTTTGGCGGGCAGAGTTGTTGAATTACGATGTAATGGTCGGCGGGTACTCCTCCTAAAACCCCATAAAAGGCAGGCTAACCCTAGCCAAAACGTAACTCTCAAAGATGGGGAGGAAATGAGACGTTATTACCAAATGGCGGCTGCTCCCACCCACGCTGCTTTCTGCCGTAAAAGCATGAGAAGGCCTGCTGTTTACATGTGGAGTGGTTCGATCCCCAAGAGAGCACATTAAAGATAAGATCGCCACACTGCTTTGCCGGCAATTTCCGTTTAAAACCCTCTTGGGAGAGATAAGGGATCATACTCCTGTCTCTTAGCATAGGCATACTTTGAGCGATAATTGAGTATATTGACATAGTCAGATAGTGCCTGGTGGCGGGCCCGGTCTGTAGCCACAGTAAGCTGAGTAACAGGGGTCATGAGTATCAGTTGCCATAAATAAGCCCAAACAACGGAGTCAACATTTTAGTCACTTAATTTGCCTTTTGAGTATGTAATGTATACACCCTAGTGTGTTTGTCAGGCATGGGCAAATAGTGGCATTAGCGAATGCGATTCATGGTGTTCACATTTTCAAAACAAGAGACTCAATCTGACAATGTTTTTCAAGCCTAACCCAGTCATCTGGAACAGGACAAAAGGTAAGCTTATTTAATATATCACTAACCTGGGATGCCACCTGGGGGGTCTATAGATTTTCTCTACCTAACATGGGTTTAAGTTACGATTAATGCATGTTTATTATCCCTGTCCTACAATAGAGGTGGCGGGAATTGGGGGGATGAACTTAACAAGTGATGGGATCTCATTCTTATGAACGAGATTACTGTCACACACACCGGAGTTCTGCACAATTTTTTTTTCATGTTAAAAAACTTAGTTATTTTTGACCCAGACATTTACCCCTGTTAACATGATTACTATTACTGCTTTCTGAACATAAGTCAAAATCAATTGAACTACTTTTTTATTGATGATAGCTAGGCCTACATGTATCTTTTACAATTGTCTGGGATTTCCCCTACTGCTAATATTGGACTCACAGCTAGTTAGGTGTTTTCCTGCATTGCAAATGAAGTGGGGGCGTAATTCCTTAGACTCTGTTTTTCCTATATCCTGCAATTATTTGACAATTCAGCCTATACAAAATATATACATGTATTGCCTGAAAGCTCTTTTAATGAGGAAGACATTGAAAACTACCCTCTCAACAAGATGTCAGATTTTGACAATTTTTCTAGTTTTGGCCTATACCATGTATGGCTAATTTCTTTGACTATAGTCTAATAATATCTATATATCCTATCTAAGTTACTATGCTTTTATTATGCCTATGACTCACCATATCACAGAGCTTTACTGTTTATGGCACTTTACTTCACCAAACCAGTCCTATTCTTAAGGGCCCTCTGAGGACACAGACGCTGTTGAGTGTACCTCAGTATGATTTATTTCATTGCACTTACTGTGTAAGCTGCTGGTCCAACTGTAACTCACCTTTTAGGGAGTACAGTATCCTAACAATTTCGGGACTGACAACTTTTCATATCATTTAATTGTGATTTTCGCACCTGACTCACTATCCTACTATAGGGACTTATTGAACAACAAATGAAGTAAACACACATGTAACACAGAACACAAAATTATTATTTTATTCTGCACCTATATCATGTCACTCATTCAACAGAAACTAGACGTACATAAGACAGACACAGGCATCACTTTATGTAATGTCACATATATACAAACATTCACACTAAAATGCTACACAGGGTGCAGTAGTAGTAGGGTGCAGTACTAGTGGGTGGATCTACGGAGAGTGGGAGCTACATGCACACAGTACCTGCAAAATACAAAGACAGCAAAGGGTTATTTGAGGTGAAATATGTGCAAGTGACAAATGAAATATGTTCAAATAAAGGAGCATACAATAAACTATGAAATGAACAATTATGCCTTTGTATTACATTCATATTAGCAAAAGGTTGAACATTTGCCTTATTTCTGGTCATCATGGTTTGTAGATCACCAACAGGATTTGACATACCTGGGAAAATATCTATGAAATGTATAATTCACACTGAAAAAACATACATTTCAATATGTAAAATAATGAAAATAAGTGCCAGGAAAAGCCAGAGAATACATTTCAGAGCACCTAGACCCTCTGGCTTCTGGGGCCCTTGAGCGGCCCCCAGACCCCCGGCCGCAAAGGGCCGCCGACCGCAGCAAATGCGCTGCGTTCGATTCCCAGGACACCCTGTCTCCTCCAAAGCACATTTTGGACACCCTACTATCCAAATCCTGGATAAGTCCCTGGTAACCACCCTTATCCTTCTGCTCCTTATCTCCCCGATCCTCTTCCCTTTACCAGCAGCTACAGGTAACCACCCTCATCCTTCTGCTCCTTATCTCCCCGATCCTCTTCCCTACACCAGCAGCTACAGGTAACCACCCTCATCCTTCTGCTCCTTATCTCCCAGATCCTCTTCCCTACACCAGCAGCTACAGGTAACCACCCTCATCCTTCTGCTCCTTATCTCCCCGATCCTCTTCCCTTTACCAGCAGCTACAGGTAACCACCCTCATCCTTCTGCTCCTTATCTCCCCGATCCTCTTCCCTACACCAGCAGCTACAGGTAACCACCCTCATCCTTCTGCTCCTTATCTCCCCGATCCTCTTCCCTTTACCAGCAGCTACAGGTAACCACCCTCATCCTTCTGCTCCTTATCTCCCCGATCCTCTTCCCTACACCGGCAGCTACAGGTAACCACCCTCATCCTTCTGCTCCTTATCTCCCCGATCCTCTTCCCTACACCAGCAGCAATAGGTAACCACCCTCATCCTTCTGCTCCTTATCTCCCCGATCCTCTTCCCTTTACTGGCAGCCGCAGGTAACCACCCTCATCCTTCTGCTCCTTATCTCCCTGATCCTCTTCCCTACACCGGCAGCTACAGGTAACCACCCTCATCCTTCTGCTCCTTATCTCCCCGATCCTCTTCCCTTTACCGGCAGCCACAGCACAGGTAACCACCCTCATCCTTCTGCTCCTTATCTCCCCGATCCTCTTCCCTTTACCGGCAGCCACAGCACAGGTAACCACCCTCATCCTTCTGCTCCTTATCTCCCCGATCCTCTTCCCTTTACCAGCAGCTACAGGTAACCACCCTCATCCTTCTGCTCCTTATCTCCCTGATCCTCTTCCCTTTACCGGCAGCCACAGGTAACCACCCTCATCCTTCTGCTCCTTATCTCTCCGATCCTCTTCCCTACACCAGCAGCTACAGGTAACCACCCTCATCCTTCTGCTCCTTATCTCCCTGATCCTCTTCCCTTTACCGGCAGCCACAGCACAGGTAACCACCCTCATCCTTCTGCTCCTTATCTCCCCGATCCTCTTCCCTTTACCAGCAGCTACAGGTAACCACCCTCATCCTTCTGCTCCTTATCTCCCTGATCCTCTTCCCTTTACCGGCAGCCACAGCACAGGTAACCACCCTCATCCTTCTGCTCCTTATCTCCCCGATCCTCTTCCCTTTACCAGCAGCTACAGGTAACCACCCTCATCCTTCTGCTCCTTATCTCCCCGATCCTCTTCTCTTTACCGGCAGCCACAGGTAACCACCCTCATCCTTCTGCTCCTTATCTCCCCGATCCTCTTCCCTTTACTGGCAGCCGCAGGTAACCACCCTCATCCTTCTGCTCCTTATCTCCCCGATCCTCTTCCCTTTTCTGGCAGCCGCAGGTAACCACCCTCATCCTTCTGCTCCTTATCTCCCCGATCCTCTTCCCTTTACCAGCAGCTACAGGTAACCACCCTCATCCTTCTGCTCCTTATCTCCCCGATCCTCTTCCCTACACCAGCAGCAATAGGTAACCACCCTCATCCTTCTGCTCCTTATCTCCCCGATCCTCTTCCCTTTACCAGCAGCTACAGGTAACCACCCTCATCCTTCTGCTCCTTATCTCCCCGATCCTCTTCCCTACACCAGCAGCAATAGGTAACCACCCTCATCCTTCTGCTCCTTATCTCCCAGATCCTCTTCCCTTTACCGGCAGCCACAGGTAACCACCCTCATCCTTCTGCTCCTTATCTCCCCGATCCTCTTCCCTTTACCGGCAGCCACAGGTAACCACCCTCATCCTTCTGCTCCTTATCTCTCCGATCCTCTTCCCTACACCAGCAGCAATAGGTAACCACCCTCATCCTTCTGCTCCTTATCTCCCCGATCCTCTTCCCTACACCAGCAGCTACAGGTAACCACCCTCATCCTTCTGCTCCTTATCTCCCCGATCCTCTTCCCTTTACCGGCAGCCACAGGTAACCACCCTCATCCTTCTGCTCCTTATCTCTCCGATCCTCTTCCCTTTACCGGCAGCCACAGGTAACCACCCTCATCCTTCTGCTCCTTATCTCCCCGATCCTCTTCCCTTTACCAGCAGCTACAGGTAACCACCCTCATCCTTCTGCTCCTTATCTCCCCGATCCTCTTCCCTACACCAGCAGCAATAGGTAACCACCCTCATCCTTCTGCTCCTTATCTCCCCGATCCTCTTCCCTTTACCAGCAGCTACAGGTAACCACCCTCATCCTTCTGCTCCTTATCTCCCCGATCCTCTTCCCTTTACTGGCAGCCACAGGTAACCACCCTCATCCTTCTGCTCCTTATCTCCCCGATCCTCTTCCCTTTAACAGCAGCTACAGGTAACCACCCTCATCCTTCTGCTCCTTATCTCCCCGATCCTCTTCCCTACACCAGCAGCTACAGGTAACCACCCTCATCCTTCTGCTCCTTATCTCCCCGATCCTCTTCCCTTTACCAGCAGCTACAGGTAACCACCCTCATCCTTCTGCTCCTTATCTCCCCGATCCCCTTCCCTACACCAGCAGCTACAGGTAACCACCCTCATCCTTCTGCTCCTTATCTCCCCGATCCTCTTCCCTTTACCGGCAGCCACAGGTAACCACCCTCATCCTTCTGCTCCTTATCTCCCCGATCCTCTTCCCTTTACCAGCAGCTACAGGTAACCACCCTCATCCTTCTGCTCCTTATCTCCCCGATCCTCTTCCCTTTACCAGCAGCCACAGGTAACCAGTCCAAGGGCTATTTCAGAGACCCGTCCACCCGCCATTTTGGCGGGCAGAGTTGTTGAATTACGATGTAATGGTCGGCGGGTACTCCTCCTAAAACCCCATAAAAGGCAGGCTAACCCTAGCCAAAACGTAACTCTCAAAGATGGGGAGGAAATGAGACGTTATTACCAAATGGCGGCTGCTCCCACCCACGCTGCTTTCTGCCGTAAAAGCATGAGAAGGCCTGCTGTTTACATGTGGAGTGGTTCGATCCCCAAGAGAGCACATTAAAGATAAGATCGCCACACTGCTTTGCCGGCAATTTCCGTTTAAAACCCTCTTGGGAGAGATAAGGGATCATACTCCTGTCTCTTAGCATAGGCATACTTTGAGCGATAATTGAGTATATTGACATAGTCAGATAGTGCCTGGTGGCGGGCCCGGTCTGTAGCCACAGTAAGCTGAGTAACAGGGGTCATGAGTATCAGTTGCCATAAATAAGCCCAAACAACGGAGTCAACATTTTAGTCACTTAATTTGCCTTTTGAGTATGTAATGTATACACCCTAGTGTGTTTGTCAGGCATGGGCAAATAGTGGCATTAGCGAATGCGATTCATGGTGTTCACATTTTCAAAACAAGAGACTCAATCTGACAATGTTTTTCAAGCCTAACCCAGTCATCTGGAACAGGACAAAAGGTAAGCTTATTTAATATATCACTAACCTGGGATGCCACCTGGGGGGTCTATAGATTTTCTCTACCTAACATGGGTTTAAGTTACGATTAATGCATGTTTATTATCCCTGTCCTACAATAGAGGTGGCGGGAATTGGGGGGATGAACTTAACAAGTGATGGGATCTCATTCTTATGAACGAGATTACTGTCACACACACCGGAGTTCTGCACAATTTTTTTTTCATGTTAAAAAACTTAGTTATTTTTGACCCAGACATTTACCCCTGTTAACATGATTACTATTACTGCTTTCTGAACATAAGTCAAAATCAATTGAACTACTTTTTTATTGATGATAGCTAGGCCTACATGTATCTTTTACAATTGTCTGGGATTTCCCCTACTGCTAATATTGGACTCACAGCTAGTTAGGTGTTTTCCTGCATTGCAAATGAAGTGGGGGCGTAATTCCTTAGACTCTGTTTTTCCTATATCCTGCAATTATTTGACAATTCAGCCTATACAAAATATATACATGTATTGCCTGAA
Organism: Maea johnstoni; assembly: GCA_963942565.1. NCBI lineage: Eukaryota > Metazoa > Annelida > Polychaeta > Spionida > Magelonidae > Maea > Maea johnstoni. The sequence goes on from OZ012684.1 coordinate 34,178,209, forward strand.
AGCTCTTTTAATGAGGAAGACATTGAAAACTACCCTCTCAACAAGATGTCAGATTTTGACAATTTTTCTAGTTTTGGCCTATACCATGTATGGCTAATTTCTTTGACTATAGTCTAATAATATCTATATATCCTATCTAAGTTACTATGCTTTTATTATGCCTATGACTCACCATATCACAGAGCTTTACTGTTTATGGCACTTTACTTCACCAAACCAGTCCTATTCTTAAGGGCCCTCTGAGGACACAGACGCTGTTGAGTGTACCTCAGTATGATTTATTTCATTGCACTTACTGTGTAAGCTGCTGGTCCAACTGTAACTCACCTTTTAGGGAGTACAGTATCCTAACAATTTCGGGACTGACAACTTTTCATATCATTTAATTGTGATTTTCGCACCTGACTCACTATCCTACTATAGGGACTTATTGAACAACAAATGAAGTAAACACACATGTAACACAGAACACAAAATTATTATTTTATTCTGCACCTATATCATGTCACTCATTCAACAGAAACTAGACGTACATAAGACAGACACAGGCATCACTTTATGTAATGTCACATATATACAAACATTCACACTAAAATGCTACACAGGGTGCAGTAGTAGTAGGGTGCAGTACTAGTGGGTGGATCTACGGAGAGTGGGAGCTACATGCACACAGTACCTGCAAAATACAAAGACAGCAAAGGGTTATTTGAGGTGAAATATGTGCAAGTGACAAATGAAATATGTTCAAATAAAGGAGCATACAATAAACTATGAAATGAACAATTATGCCTTTGTATTACATTCATATTAGCAAAAGGTTGAACATTTGCCTTATTTCTGGTCATCATGGTTTGTAGATCACCAACAGGATTTGACATACCTGGGAAAATATCTATGAAATGTATAATTCACACTGAAAAAACATACATTTCAATATGTAAAATAATGAAAATAAGTGCCAGGAAAAGCCAGAGAATACATTTCAGAGCACCTAGACCCTCTGGCTTCTGGGGCCCTTGAGCGGCCCCCAGACCCCCGGCCGCAAAGGGCCGCCGACCGCAGCAAATGCGCTGCGTTCGATTCCCAGGACACCCTGTCTCCTCCAAAGCACATTTTGGACACCCTACTATCCAAATCCTGGATAAGTCCCTGGTAACCACCCTTATCCTTCTGCTCCTTATCTCCCCGATCCTCTTCCCTTTACCAGCAGCTACAGGTAACCACCCTCATCCTTCTGCTCCTTATCTCCCCGATCCTCTTCCCTACACCAGCAGCTACAGGTAACCACCCTCATCCTTCTGCTCCTTATCTCCCAGATCCTCTTCCCTACACCAGCAGCTACAGGCAACCACCCTCATCCTTCTGCTCCTTATCTCCCCGATCCTCTTCCCTTTACCAGCAGCTACAGGTAACCACCCTCATCCTTCTGCTCCTTATCTCCCCGATCCTCTTCCCTTTACCAGCAGCCACAGGTAACCACCCTCATCCTTCTGCTCCTTATCTCCCCGATCCTCTTCCCTTTACCAGCAGCTACAGGTAACCACCCTCATCCTTCTGCTCCTTATCTCCCCGATCCTCTTCCCTACACCGGCAGCAATAGGTAACCACCCTCATCCTTCTGCTCCTTATCTCCCCGATCCTCTTCCCTTTACCGGCAGCCACAGGTAACCACCCTCATCCTTCTGCTCCTTATCTCCCAGATCCTCTTCCCTTTACCAGCAGCTACAGGTAACCACCCTCATCCTTCTGCTCCTTATCTCCCCGATCCTCTTCCCTTTACCGGCAGCCACAGGTAACCACCCTCATCCTTCTGCTCCTTATCTCCCCGATCCTCTTCCCTTTACTGGCAGCCGCAGGTAACCACCCTCATCCTTCTGCTCCTTATCTCCCCGATCCTCTTCCCTTTAACAGCAGCCACAGGTTACCACCCATATCCTTCTGCTCCTTATCTCCCCGATCCTCTTCCCTACACCAGCAGCCACAGGTAACCACCCTCATCCTTCTGCTCCTTATCTCCCCGATCCTCTTCCCTTTACTGGCAGCCACAGGTAACCACCCTCATCCTTCTGCTCCTTATCTCCCCGATCCTCTTCCCTTTACCAGCAGCTACAGGTAACCACCCTCATCCTTCTGCTCCTTATCTCCCCGATCCTCTTCCCTTTACCAGCAGCTACAGGTAACCACCCTCATCCTTCTGCTCCTTATCTCCCAGATCCTCTTCCCTACACCAGCAGCTACAGGTAACCACCCTCATCCTTCTGCTCCTTATCTCCCCGATCCTCTTCCCTACACCAGTAGCTACAGGTAACCACCCTCATCCTTCTGCTCCTTATCTCCCAGATCCTCTTCCCTACACCAGCAGCTACAGGTAACCACCCTCATCCTTCTGCTCCTTATCTCCCCGATCCTCTTCCCTTTACCGGCAGCCACAGGTAACCACCCTCATCCTTCTACTCCTTATTGTCATTTATTATTCAAACCATCATGTTTTAGGAACGTCAAATAACACAAGTGGTTCCTTCAGTGCAGATTTTGCAGCAGTATTTGGCAACACAGAACCCGCTGGTCCAGGTAAGACATTTCTCTTCTCTTCCTCTGCTGCCATGATGATGCTGTTGCTGTTGCAATGTAGCGCACCAACAGCCTCGTGTGCATTGATAATGACCCTGGCTAACATAGACCATTTTTCACAAGGACTGTAAATCATTTGTAATAAACCTGAATGACATATTTTTGGTCCCTTCGAATAATGCATTTTCCTTAATGACTGATCATAAAGTAAGTGCATGGTTTCAACTCATTCCATCTTCAGGGCATCCAGGTAGCATGGCTAATCATGTAATGATTCTCAGTATAATTGCAAGCAAGAAATGAAAAGGTCTTTCGATTTTAAAGATTTTTTTCAAAAACAAGACGATGAAAAGTTTCTTTTGAAGTAGTTATACTTATGTTTGAAAAAGTGACAGATTGAAATATTTCTTTGAATTGAACACGCCCAAATCAGACCTATATATGAATATATATATATATATATATATATATATATATATATATATATATATATATATATATATATATATATATATATGTATATATATATATATATATATGTATATATATATATATATATATATATATGTATATAGATATATATATATATATATATGTATATATATATATATATATATATATATATATGTATATATATATATATATATATATATATATATATATATATATATATATATATTTATATATATATATATATATATATATATATATATATATCTTATTTCACCTTAGTGTTCTTTGTACAAACAGAATGAAGAAAGTGCACATTCAATGCTGACTTTTTTCACCATTTTGACTTCAGGACATACTTAGGTTGTTTGTAAACTTTGGTTAGGATTGCTCTGTTAGCGAAGGGGTTAAAATTGCTCTTTTGGTGAAGGGGTTATATTGAAAGGTGACCCGCCCTCTTGCAAAGACCAGGGAAACGTGTTGCATCTGCATCTTCACATTAGTCCTCATAATTGGCGTAACATGCAGCCCTTTCAGTGTTTTTGATAAAGTTCTAGTAAACAGTGATTTTACTAATGCTAGAAACTAATGATTTTGTATAATAACTTGCTTCTTATTAGAGGGCTTAACACATAGAGAAATATTTCCCTTGGTAAATCTTCTGTACTTACTACATTAGTAATGCCAAATGCCTATATTGAATGGGAAAAAATATTTTATTTTATAAGATGTGTTTTAACGGCTTTTGACTCAACTGCTACCTGAATGTCTCATACAAATGCAGTTTGCAATTTATTAGCAAAATTTCTTGAGCTGATAGTCCTAATTTTAATAGAATTAGGTCCCTTGAGGGTCAAATAATTATTGTTGAAATATTGTATTATTAAGGTAATCTCAATATTGTGAAAATTATAATGGGACATCTCTACCATACTTGAATCGTTTTGTCCGTCTGATATTTAGACTATTTAAATATGATGTAAAGCAGGAAATAGCAGTAATTTTCCTATTATTTGGATATACTTACCTATTCATATCATGAAGCTTGCCTTGCCAATCGCCCTTCTGAAAATCACCAAAAAGTTAGTTTTCCGAGATGGCCGTAGATGCCGAAGGTCATATAGTTCAACTTAATGGTCTTTTGATGATGCTCCTACACAGTCATGTTGGTATTCATTGGATAGCTCTCAAGGAGTGCTCTCATTGATTACACATATGCCAGGGTTTCAGTTATTTCAAGTTTTTTGCATTATTTTCTATTGGCCAAATGAGCCACCACCAGCATAAGGGTTAAATGAAATGGAGGAATGGGATTGAAGGGTGATACTATCTTGTCCTAACTCCATTGGAGTTTTTTAGGGGAAACTTCCAACACAAAGCATTAAGGTTGAAATATTCTTTGACTTTAAATCTTGATATTTATTAAGGTAACATAGATTTCTTGATATTTATTAAGGTAATGTAGATTTCTTTTATAACAAATGCTTAACTCTAATTATACAAATATTTTCAAGTAATTCAAATTGACCAATATTGAAGGTTGACTTAATAACAAGCGATTGGATTAATCTATCAATGTTTAGTAGAAGCAAAATTACTATTTAAGTACCTTACCTGGTAATACTATTGAAGCTAGTGATGTCTACCTCCTCTTCTGACAGACTTGCAAATTAATTGGTCCTCCAGCCCGGTCGCTAGGTGAGTAGTTGTTTTGGAGCCAATCTTCTTTCATTGTCGTCAGCGCATTTGTTCACACTGACTCTAGGCTGCTCTAACATCTACGTCGATTTTCTTCGGAAGCTGTGATGCATGACTCCCAATCTTGTATTCGACACTGTCTGTCATCAAGAGGATCCTTGGATTAAAGGTTGGATCACCCCAACACTATGGGACACAATGTGTCATCTCACAGCTAAGCAAGATGTAAATGAATTGTCATGACCCTGGGCTCTTAGCATGTAAATTCCTCGCCAAGCCAAGGAGACAGCATTTCTTGACCCCCAGTAAACCAGTGAGGAGGCTGAGAGACATTTCCATGTGTTGGTCAGTAACGATTTCAACATGAAGAGGCCCTTTAGATCCGATACTTCTGTCTGCAGGACTAAGCGAGTGTCGTGTTGTGTCAACTGCATAGGAGGAAAAGCTTGGAGAGGCAAATGGAACAAAGGCTGTTGCTGCAGCTTCCGTCTGCAATGAAACTGAGCCTGGTCCAGAGGGAGAGTGATTGAGGGAGTTTGTAGATGCCTGGGGGGCTTACAGCTGATAAGTGGGTTCAAATCCAGATCTCAGGGAACTATATGACCCAAATCCCCTGTGGCCTCAAATCCCAAAGGACCAATCTCTCGAAAAAGGCTTGGAGATGATGCTTTAAAAGAAATCAGTTATCCCTCTGGACCCTTCTTTCAGGGTACCTTTCTTGGCCCCATACCCAGAACTAACGATGGTGATGGATGCTTCATCCTTAGGATTGGACAGTCATCTGGCCAACCACACAGCTTCTGGCATCCTGCCCCCATTTGAATCTTCTTGTGCTTGTCACAGCTCTACATTTGACTGATGTGATTTGGCTCCAATGATTTTGTAAATGGGTCCCAGATTCTTCCCGGACCAATTTTATAGGTATATTTTATATATATATATTGATTGAAATTTCTGCAAGAAATAGGATTAATCTTAAAGTACTTCTGTTCTGCTCTGGGCAGACTGGGACCACTACGGAAATAAGTTTCTATTTTAAACTTTTAGTGTATATATCCTGTCTGGTTAGAATTCTATTGCATAGCAGAATAATGATTCTCAATCTAGTCACCGTTATATATATGATTTTTTTGTGCAAAATGCTATGTAATACACATCTTACTAGACCGAATAAAACCAAATCAAATCAAAGGTGTTTCGATTTCCAATGCAGATGGGGAAACCTCGTGGGATACTTCCCAATCATCGCTCAAAATTTCAAAACTTGCATGACGCACCCATGCATTTCTCGATTAAAATCCTTATTTTAACAGTATCAACGTAATAAATAGTTTTCAAAGCACTTTATGTTTACTATCTACTTAATTTTTTGAACCAAATACAGATTATTTACTGATTTAAAAGTTAAAATATACTCACATCATTTACCAGCTTGTCTCTATGTTCGCGCCAAGGTAGAACGATTGACGAAAGGGTGCACGATTCACCGACCGTTTGCCACCCGGTTCTAAGTTTCATGACCATATATAGTCAATTTATTGTAGGTTCGGTGTACCTACTTATGGGTCGGCGGCAAAGCACAAAATAAAGTGGGAGGGTTACATTTAATTTCCCGGCGGCCCTATTCAACTTTGATCGGCGGATCCGGGAACCAATAAATCAATTAACCGTCGCCTTAAGCTTATGTTGTGCTACTTTCGACATTTCTTTGTCAAATTCCAATTTTATTTCCATTTGCTGTGTCATCTTATGGTTACAGTTTCAAGATGGGGGATAGGATTGCAGAGACACAGGACAGTGAGTCCCTGGCTGGGGATCTGGGTTGTGGCTCCTTGGAAGAGGCCAGGCCTTTTAGGGGACTGGTGTGAAAGAATTGCTCAGGCTAGGCCATGCGCTTGGTGGATAAGGACCCATGGACCCATCAGCATCTGTGCAGCAGTTATCATGGCAGCACTTCTACAGGCCGATTTTGTGAGGTTAGCTCTCATCGAAACTGGATTATCAGGCAGCCCACAAGTCTGTGCGGCCTGACCTGTTGTCCTCTGGTGGCTTCGGCCCTGAGACTAGCAGACGCGATAGAGCTGTCATCATTCTTGACATCTTCCACTTCCATTCGCCCTGCAGATGCTGACTGAGGTCTAGATGGAATCCTAGGTCAATGGATCCGCCATGGCCTGGTTACTATATAAATTTGTAGTAGTAGAGGGCTGTCCATGGTTTTTCTGCAACTGAAAGACCTCTAGGAGCTATACATGAAGAGAAGGAAATTTCCTCCCATCTTCAGGTTTCTATCTCTTCTTGATAGGACCTTAGCTATTGAAAGCAAAAAAAAAAAAAACTCATCTTTAGCAGCACATTGTGCCAGCACTGAGCCACAGGTTTCAACTATGGAACAAAAAGGATCTCCTGGCCCTCCCACTTCAACTTCTGTAACATATTTGTGGGTAGATTAAGTCAAGTTATGAGAGAATCCACAGAGACACAAGAGGTGGCCTTCCCGATTCAGCGTCTGGCCCACGCGTACATGCCTTAGGCTAGGGAGCGCAGGCCTATATATTCAGGGGGAGTCATGGCTTCCAGGGCCCAGTTCTCAAGGGTCTCAACATCTGACATTGTGGATGCTGCAGCGTGGAAGACCACGCCACCTTTGCAAGATTCTATTTGAAGGATCTCTGCCATCCACCGTGGCTGTTTTGGCCAAGCGGTTATCACATACACAGCAGGTTCTTTGAAAGAAGCAAAGGCTACCACATCATAATTCACTAATTGTAACAGATAAGGTACTTCACTTTCAATAGAAATCAGAAAATCGGAAACAGTTTACTTATTGGTTAAAGGCACTGTTATTACCCCACCCAGTCAACCCCTTTAGTATTTGCTATCACCAAAAAGGTAGCCACCTGACTGGAGGACCAATTCATTTTTAAGTCAGTCAAAGATGGCGAGTAGACATCACAAGCTTCAGGTTATGATAATACAGAAGTTCTTCTCAGAGGTAGATAGATCACCTTAAATTTCCAGTTCTAGAAATGTTATAGAAACGTGAGTATATCACTTTTTAAGGCTCTTTTGAATAATGAAATCAAATTGTCTACTCCATTTTAACCTGGAAATGTTGAGATTTCGAGTTCAAGGACCTCAGATGTGCATTAGCATCATGGTGTTTACAAGGGCTATCAAATTCTATGAAAAATGATTTGCCTGATGATGGATGGGGTTGGTTTTGATGGGGTTGCGGTAGTTGAGTATGCAGGGCAACTTCTCTTATAGCCTATGCTAGCATGTCACATATTATTTGCATGGTGTTTGTCTTTCGGATGCTCTAGGCAGTGGAGGCGTGACTCTGACCCCGACGGCTGTACTCAACCAGCCGCCACCAGGTCGGTATCACTTCTATCTCTCTACACCTCTCTTGCATGATTACTATCTTCTCTCACAAGATTTGGTCTCTCTCTCTCTCTCTCTCTCTCTCTCTCTCTCTCTCTCTCTCTCTCTCTCTCTCTCTCTCTCTCTCTCTCTCTCTCTCTCTCTCTCTCTCTCTCTCTCTCTCTCTCTCTCTCTCACTGTATATATATATATATATATATATATATATATATATATATATATATATATATATATATATATATATATATATATATATATATATATATATATATATGCATATAATTATATATATATATGCATATATATATATATATATATATATGTATATATATATTTGTATATATATATATATATATATATATATATATATATATATATATATATATATATATATATATATATATATATATATATATATATATATATATATATGCTACTGCTTTTGTAGAATTAAGCACTTCTTCAACTTAGTTTATTACTCTTTGTAGCTTTGTAACTTGATAAACCTAACATTCAACAAGATAAGAAAGTATCTAAAATGAGCCATATATTTCACTAAAATGATTTTTGATAAACATGTTTTGACTTTTTTGGTTGTTGAAATGTTATCGGTCATATTTTGTTTGTGTTTATGTATGTATATTTATGTATATATACAGCACTGACATTAATGCTTGCCCACTTGGCGTGGCAATTAAGTATTGCTGCGTGTTAAGTAGAATTCTAGTGACTTGGCAAGGTGAAATTGTTAAACATTTCAAGTATTAGATAATTAGATCTATGAAATGCATTTACAAAATCGATCAACACTTACAAAATATACATTGCTGCTTTGCTTAAATGACAAATATGTTTTACCTATTAACACTTACGGGTCTTCCAAACAACTTGCTATCCATACCGCGCTCCAAACCAAGCACCAAAAATTCTTAACTCTCCTGCTTGCACTGCCCGAATTTGCAACTGATATCGCTGGGAAATATGGAACAGGTTGGAGCAGTTAGCAACTGCTACATCAATGTTGACATTGAAATACTGCCTGTGTAGTCAAATATGACTTTTCTGCCAAGATCTGGCATGAATCAAGAAAAAAAAATTGAAAGCTTTAAGGAGGTGGGTGTTGGCGGAATAGCTGATATTATAGGTAATACAAGTAATAGGTTAACCCATTCACACTCAGAGTTCTCTGGAAATTATCGTCTGCTTCTCTCATACCTTAGACAATAACTTGGGAATAAAGCGAAAGTTAAAAAAATATTTGAAGGAGAGTTGTTGATCAACATTTCTCCTTCAAATATTTCCCAGAAAATGCCTTTGCAAGTAAAATATTTCCAAAATTGCCAGGCCTGTTTTGGCCGCTCTGAGTGTGAATGGGTTAAAGGAACTTTTATGGAGAGTTAACAAGATACGTTCTGCATTAAATTTGTTCTCTCTTTAAGTTAAATAGTTAGTAAATTCGAGAAAAAAATCTTATACAAAAATTGGAAGAAGTTATTGTGAATATGTATAGGAAAGTTTATTTTTATTATCATTATTATTGGAGGCATTTTCTCCCATAAATATATCTATATATTAGAATTTGAATAATATTTAAACACAGGCACACGTTTTCATGGGTGGAGATGCATTTTGAGATCAAGTAAATCATAAATATTTTTGAAAATGTGTTTGCCTTTTTTTGGTGAGCATATCCTTGCAACTGGAATTCATTCTTGAAACTTTCAAAGATTTTAATATAGTTATTGTTTGATATCTAATGTAAACCCCTCATGTGCCTCAACCTTGGAGGTCAATGCACACACAGAATTTGAGACTGTTTGACATAGGGAAGCATATCTGCGATAATAACCATCTGACAGCAAAGTCTTTGATGTCTCAGGTGAAGAAGGAGTGGAACCCATGCCCAACAATTTGCCAGCTAGGTCAGAAGGTTTGACAGATATCGAAATGGAACCCTTAACTGTTGTTGATGTCAGGTTGCTCCACTATCTTTCCTCTGTGTCTTTGGTACTGAATCTCATGGTATTAGAACCTATCTTCATGCTGGTACAGGCATCCATCGACTATGCCTGATTCAAGAAACAACCCACAATAGGAAGATGTTACCCTAAGGATATGAAGGCCTTCAGGTTTACAGATTTTCATGGGGATTCATAGCTTTTTTCAGTTGTTGAAATTTAGTAGCGATCATCCAGGCCATGGAAATCGGATGTGACAATTTCACTTCAGTGATCCTGTGATGGAATTGACTGGGGGTCATCCCAAATTGTAGAACAAAAGTTAGGTCGATAAATCTTTTATCTGGAACATTTTAAAAGTCTTATGTCTGTGCAGGTTACTTAACGGTGGACATAAGACTTTAGGTGTAGACTTAGTAGATATGATGCCGAGTTACTATTCTTTGAACAGCAAAGTCACAAGCAGTGGACGTATAAATTCTTGTTTCTCATTGAAACCGCTTTTGTGAATGCATATGTTTTATACAGTTTTGCTCAGTATCCATTTTCCCATTGTCCCACGCTACAACTTCACTTTGGTGTTCAAGTTGCATTGGAATCAATTGGTGGTCACAACTGATACAATATAAATCTGAAACGCCAGAACTTGAATGATTTTTATGTGGCCTGAGGTACTTTTATAATTTACTTTACTTGATTGTTTCAAGATGCCTCGAAGGGAAAAGCATGTATATTTTGTCTACACAAAGATTGCTACACCAACTGTCGAGGAAGATTCAAGACCTCGTACAAGTGCTGTCTGTGTAATTTTCACAATTTCTGTTTTGCTGCCTACCAGATGGATGCTGCTGGCATTCGAGAGTTATACACTCTGGAAAGTTGTTTTTATAGAGAAACAACCCTTAACTTTTGGTTATCAATGTTAATCAATGAGCCCTTCAGGTACGAGTATCAACAGTTCTGAGTTGTTTCTTTAACTTAAACTCCCCCTTCACACGTCCATATTCCTGCATTATCAAAATACTAAACATTTTGTTTGTGTAGTAAAAACAACTGAATTTATTTCTGGT
>OZ012684.1:34194342-34219342 GCA_963942565.1 Maea johnstoni
ATTTGGAAGAATTCTTCATTATAAAAGCACCTGAGTTGAATAAGACATCATATAAGATATTGAACAGTAACATTACTGGATCTCAGGAATAAGTTCCACTTAGTCTATTTAAACAGGGCATTAACCAATAACAAACTGTGTGTAAAAGAAATGATTTCACTTGTTTCTATATCCATAACATCAACAGCATATCAAAAGTTTACTTAAATTGGGGTAAGGGAAGTGGGTCAGAAAGGGGGCACTATGTATCATGTTACGAATAACTCTGTCCCTGGTCATCTAAATCCAGGTTCAGAACCCAGTCCGAAAATAATGTCCGCTGGCTTGCCCCTTCAAAGTTTTTCAGAAAAATGGGGGTGGGGGGTACTTAGTTGGGGTCTGTGCAGTTAAACAGAGGAATATGGTAATGGAATGTCTACTACATAATACCTAATATGCATTGAGATATACTTATCGGCTTCTGCCAATCAAGAAAATGCATAGTTATTGACTGGATTGAGGGTTACACAATGTAGGATATATCTCTATGCATGCAATCAAATGAGCAAATGCTGGTTCAGGGGTTACGAAGATTTTGAGAAAGATATACTCTTCATTGTTCTAATAATCCTTAATTGTAAGTAATCAAAATATTAGACGGATACATTTTTTCCTCAGTGGGAATTGTTGTTTATAGGGCATTTTATGTTCATTAAATCAAAAGTATAAGTTTATAAACTTTATCTAGTTTGTTTCTCGCAATTTACTAAGTTGTCTCTCAAGGAGTAATCCCATGGAAAGACAGTGCAAATTGATATTTTTATATTTTAATTCAATACATGATTTACCCCAAATGCCTCCTTCCCTTATCTTGTGTTGACATAATTTTCACCTCCATAAGTTAATTAGGTCCAGAGATATGATAGACGTTTGGGCTCATTAGAATATTCCGTAAAACATAATTGGTGTTGACTAATGTAATAAATCATAACATTTTCCCCACACTTTACATTGTGGGCCTAGGAAGTTTGTCCCATTGAATTTGGGTGTCCTGAGAGATAGGTGACTAATGTTAATTAATGCCCCTTATTTGACCCACATTCCTTAACCCATATGTGGTTAACAGAGACTCGTTAGCATATTTGATATTGCATAGTTGGTTTTGAATTATGTAAGTGCATTTCCTGCCATCTACAGTGTGGGTATAGACAAAACTTCTGTGGTGACCAGAGGCACAGAGATGTTCACAATAAGGTTGTCGGCTACAGAATATGTAAAGCCTCAGGCTTTTTAAGGCTGTGATGCTGGTGACACACTCAAAATAAACCATCTCATCAAGTTTAGCCCTCTTGTCCCCTTTCTAATATATTTTATGTAACCCCGGTGGTCTTGGTGTTTGGACTGCGAGTTTTCTTGGACTTGGCTGCTTGAGCTGACCTAGATAGAACCACAATTTTGATTTTGCAATGTTTTACCTCAAATGACATTTTCTTGATCAATAAAGACTACCTTGAAGTTGTAAGTACAATGGACGTCTGCTCAACGCACTAGGCTAACTTGATTGAAAAATTGGAGTTCCTGCAATCTAGTGCCTTACAGCACACGACTTATTTGGGAATTTTACTTAAGAAAGTAGGTCAACATCAGATATGAGTGTCTCTAACTGGTGACCTACTTTTTTAGGTAAAATTTCTACCAAAAATTGTGTGCTGTAGGGTATTATCTTGCAGTAACTCCAAATTTTGCATCAAGTTGTCCTAACCTAGTATATGCATCGTATTTACAAATCAAATTACCCCTTATTGACCCTTGTCGAAATTAATCCCAGCTCATTGCATTCTGAATGGAAATCCAATGATATCCAAGAAAATCCACACTCAATAGTCCGAGCACTCAGTTGCCAGAGAAGTGTGGTATTCCATGGACAAATTAGTCCCCACAAATCCAAACCTGCCTGAAGTTACATTATACCACAAAAGTTGAGATTAGTCCTGACTGGCTGGGACTTTAAAAAGATGTAATTCAATTTTGTCCCCGCAGCTGAGATTTATTCAGACTTTATAACATAACCCAGAATCCGAGGTCGGACAAAGCAAGACTTTTTCTGTAAAGGCACTGAGGTACTTTTAATTCATTTAATCATAGGTCCAGGGTAATCCAAGAAGATGTCTCCTGCCTGTCATGGTTTAGTTGCAATGTTGAAACATTGTAATTTGAGAAAGGCTTTGGATATTGTCAATAGATAAATATATACCAAAAGTAAACAAAGTATGAAACTCAGTCCTTATTTGCTCTGGGCTTACCCATTTTTGTAAAAGGGTAGTTGTGTACAATTTTGGAATGATTTTACTGACATTCCTTATGCTCCTTAATATCTGAAATGTAGAATTAAGTAAAATAACTAATGTTCTATGAGACTGAAAAGTGTTCACTGGATTTAGCTTTAAATATACAAATGAATATGACACACTTTACAAGGTCCAGCCCTATCAGACAAGGGACTTTAAAAATCCCCCATTTGAACTTATAACTGAAATTGCCAGTACACTCTAGGACTGTCTGAGAGTCTGCATCAATAAGAGCAGAAAGATCCATACAATGAGATCTCTAGCTCTGCTGTCAGGCATAGAACTGTTTTCTGCTAACTTCAAAATGAAGACTTTGTAATAGATAATATCGAAGAAGAGGAGATCAATCTTCCTACAATACTGTAAATCACTTAAGTATAGCAGGAACAATAATTTAGCGATAATAGCGCTCTGCCCATAAGATCTATTTTAAAATCCCATCTTTATTAAATTGCCCAATATACATATTGAAGGGCAGAACAAAGGTATAGTCATGGGGACGCACTTGGATACTGCATACAGCCATTAAACACTGCCTTCACAATCTGGCAGGGTCCGGAGGTCAAGTACTTGACCCCTGATCCCTAGTGAGCCTGGCTAACTGCAATTTTATGTGGGTAAAAATAAGCAGTTGGGTTCTCCCACCGCTATAAGTAGATCACGCTATCCAGGGCAGTATCGTAATTGCGCTATATGATGTTCACGCCATATTTAAGTGATTTACAGTATAAGAAAAAGGAAAAAAGGATAATTATCACACAAGCCATTTACATTCCCTTGAGGTCAGTAAATGTTACATAAATTTGTATTTCAACACATGTAATTTAGCTTAACTTGATCTAAAGAAATTTAGAATATATTCACTCTTATTCAATTAATTTAAATACATGTATGAGATTTGATTATTTTCAATGTGAATCAATATGAGTGATTTGATCCCTCTGACAAATTCTATCTACCCTCTTTTTGTCAGATTATATTCACTCAGCATTGAAACATGTTTCATTTTTCCCTCCTTTAAAATGCCTATTTCTCCATAATTGTAGATTTCAGAGGGGGTAAAGGGCAGATACCTCTCCAGATTAATTGATTGGTTGGTACCACTTCAGTTCTTAATTGAAATAATATGTATCAAGAGGCATGTTAGTGTACATTGGGAACGTCTATGTTAGTTGGATAAACATAGACATTTACACCTAAACCACTTAGGACTTGTATGGACCAGACATCCCAGGTAATCCATGAAGCTTAGAAAATGGGGAATAATAAAGTCCATACTCTTCCTTGCTCTCGTGGAACCCCTCTATAGGACAAAAAAAAGGAAACAGTCTGTGCTAGTCTGAGAAAGTCCTGTCCGAATACTGTGTGACCTAGTCTCAGAGAATCCCAGTCAGAATCCCATTAAATACCAGGTCACTTGTCCATCCTAATTCTTGAGCAATCTTAGGATGTCCATAGCAAATTTTGAGAAGGGGATCAAGAGAATGTCATTTGAGGTAAAACATTGCAAGATAGAAACTGTGGCTCTATTGAGGTCAGCTCAAGCAGTTAAGTTTAAAGTAAATGTATATTTGTAACACCACGGCCGCAGGGATTGGATAACAATTGTTAGAAAGGATACAAGAGTGCTAAACTAAGAGATGGTTTATTTTGAGTGTGTCACCAGTATCACAGCCTTAACCAACCTCTCACTACCCACTGGTAATTTTCTGACATGGAATTGGAGCCAAGGCCTATACAAAAGTTGTTTTTCCTTGTTAGGCCACTCCAATTTAATGACTTGTCTTACGAGCTCAGGAGGCAGGAAAAGAGCCATTTTGGAATAAAAAAAAATGTTTTTTTTAAATTTATTTATTTATTTTTTGAGTCTGCCGACTAGGACTGGTAGCAAGATGTTTCTAACAGCCTATTCTCAACTGAATAAAATCAATCAATCAATCAATCAATCCCTGTAACCTGAAGGGTGGGAGATATACATCCTAAAATCTGAGGCTCTAATACAGCATTGATAAATTCCTGTAGTTGATTGAATCACCCTTAATACAATGAATATTCTTAAAACTTGTACTTTTTTTTTTTTTTAGGAGTCTGACAGAAAACTTCTAAAACACCAAAGTCGACTTTTTTTCTTTTCTTTTTTTTTTTTGAGTCTGACAGGATTTTTTTTTCCAAAAAAAGCTTGTAAGAGAAGTAATTAAATTGGAATACCCTAACAAATGTTTACTCCAAAAAGTCTTTAGCCTGTTTTTCCGGCCTTCCAACTCCCAATCAACATAAAACATGCACGAAACCCACTTTTGGAAAAATAAATGATAATCCAAAAAAGCATTTAACCTATCTACATACCATAGTTTTTTCAGACCATTACAGGAAACACTTAAATTCAATTTTAAGACCTGATAGGATCAATTGGAATCATTTCTTTTGCAGTTTGTTTTGGCTGAAGCAGTACATTTTGTCTAGACTATCTGTCTAAGAATTCCCAGTGCTTGTTTAATCTGGGATGGATGGAAACCTGCATGAGCTGTTCAGTTCACATATCCCTAAATGGTTGAAGTAGAGTTGCACTTAGCCGAGTAGGTTCCTACTAGTTAATTCACATAGCAGTAGATGAGGGGATCTAAAGGTTACAGAGTGCTCCCCTGTACCAGTTGACTATACATGTATTAGATTTCCAGGAAGTTATGAGAGAAGTGCTTCCATAACCAGTATATAAGTGGAGAGTCAGCAGCTCTCCTGACTAGGGTTGCATACCGTTAACACGAAACAGTACGATACTGGTACTGGCGAAACAGTACCTGTGGTACCGGTATCGTTAACAGTGAAACGGTACCTCTAATCTCTGTGGCCTGATCGGCTTTTTACGACATTCAGTCGCTAACAAGTGTGGTTCTATTCCTCAACTCTATGACAAAAATCAATAGTAGAATTGGGGAACAGTCTCACCAATGATTGCGACAAATATTTACGAAGTTAACCGAAGCAAATAAGCGCCACTGCGAACGTGGGATGTTACATTGTATCGTATTTCCCGCCGAATGCTATTCCAGACAGCGTGTCTGGAACTCTTTCGGCAGGAATCAGCACACGATGCGTCATCGGATTGCCCTGCCGAATTGGATCATTGTCGAAACATGGTCGACCATGTTCAGACCATGGTTGAAACATGGTCAAGGAACCTGTTTTGACCATGTTTCAATCATCAACGTTAAATGGCCACCATTGTCAGAACATGGTCGAAACACGTTCCTCTGACCATGTTCTGACCATGGTCGAAACATGTTCTTCTGACCATGGTCGACCATGGTCAGAATTGACTATGGTCAACCATGGTTTGACCGTGGTGGCCATTTAACGTTGATGTTTAAAACATGGTCAACCATGGTCAGATATGCTATTGGGTTTGAGTTTGACCATGGTCTGACCATGTTTGGACCATGGTCAAGCTGACCATGTTTGGACCATGGTCGACCATGTTCAATCCGACATATAGTTTGATCATTCCTTATTATCAATATTAATCTTAATTGGATTGACAAGTAGATAATTACAGAAATACATATTTCATTCAAAGCCAAGCTGTAGCTGTAAATTTGTGTTGATACATTCTTTATCATCAGGTGTCTCCATTTTCAAAATGGCTTCATTCCACTAACTGTATCTTACTTTGGCAGCTTTATATATAGGCTCAGTATGGGCCGACCAAACTCCTGCCTTTGAATGATTTCCATCGTCTATTTATGTGGATTATTAAAAAAGTTACTACACTGGGACAATTAACTGACATATGATCTGATTGTTATAATGTTTTAGAAAATTATTATGTTAAACTTTAAGGAAAATTGTTTATGTAAAGCAAAATAAACACAAGAAAAAACATATATAATGTGGTTCTCAAGAATTCGCGACCTATTTACGGAAATGACCATGTTTTGACCATGGTCAAAACACTGTCAACTTAGGACATGGTCAAATTGTGGCCTATGATTAAACTATGGCCAATCATGTCCAATATAACAATACAATGGAATATAACAGCCACTCCATAATCAAGCATCTATTGTGGTCATAATATTACCTAACCATTATTAAAAAACACAGTTGTCAAATATGTCTTTGATTGGGATCAATTTCATAACAAAGGGGACTGACACACGATTATCAGTAAATATCCACAGCTATGCCAGATAATCAAATTGTTATCAATAATTATAAAAAATCAATTTAAAGTACCTTTATATATTTCTTTCTTGTTTGTGACTTTAAAGTTCCAAACATGGAACATGGTCAACTATGATCATGGTCAGAACATGGTCAGAACACGGTCAAAACAAGGTCAACATAAAAAAGTCAGAGAGCAGTGACAGACCAGAGTTGACCATGTTCCAAACATGAAACACGGTCAACTCTGAACATGGTCAGAACACGGTCGGAACAAGGTCAAAATAACATGGTCAGAAAACGGTGTCGACCATGTTCCAAACATGGTCGACCTAGTTTTGACCATGGAACATTGTCACCAGTTCGGCGGGGTGGCAGTGTGTGGTGGCGCAAGTAAGTAACAACTTATTTAATTTCTTGAAACAAAGCGGTACTCAAAAACGAACCGGTGCCTTATAGTACTGGTTCTCAACTAAACGGTAAAATACCGGTACTTTTCTAAATGAATCTCGGTTCTTATCGGTACCCGAGTACCGCTATGCAAACCTACTCCTGACTGCAGATAGTTTGAAACTGCCAGCTTGGCCACGACTGCTATTGCCAAACATTCCTCAGAATGAATCAGCTCAAGTCATGATTAAACCTAAAAGGAAAAGGTTGGTCATGATCTACTGTAAAAGCAGTTTGCTTAAACTGCACAAATATACTTAATGCAGGTACGTAACCACACCAGTTTGCATCGATGCACCTACAAAGCACACGCACTGTGGTACATCTCATAGTATCAAATTGCATTGGTCCGATTCTGAAATGCAAACTCCCCATTTGTAGTATTTTATTTTTAAAATCGTCATTGTCTGCAAGATGCAATGGCAGATTATCAATTGCACTTCTGAGAGAGCGAGAGCATCCCTTGATCAAGAATCAACCAGAGCCTTAGTGTGTCAATCTTGGTCTTGGCTAAATAGTGATCTCCATCAGCAATTAAGCATGACACTTCCAGTCATTTAACTAGTTTTGGTACTCTTGAATATTGTAGAATAAGTGGTATATTTCCAATTCAAATTAAAGCAATCATTACTTATAAATACAGCCAGCCACGAATGGTTAAACAGGCAAGGTGATCATATTTATTTGAGAAAATGAGAGTATTTATTGGTCAAGGATCAACCTGGGGTGATCTGATGTAAGATATAGCAAGTCTTGTCTTTACGACCCTCTAACCAAGGTTATTCTTAATGAAAATGGTGAAACTTATGTATACAACCTAGGCACGTTAAGAATATCCTTTCACAATTTCCTATAGGAAATAGATATGCTAGACCTAATTTTAGGTGTAAGAAGAACTTTATCTTTATGATTCAAGTCAGCTTGAATGCCAACTTGATTGACTTTTCAATATTGAATACATTGCTGAAACATTGATCCCAGGCCTACACTTGCCATCCCAGCAAACAACCATTTACATTGAAATGTGTTACCTATGGTTTTGTAATTATTCAATTATGACTTGAGCTGTTCATTCCACATGGGGAACAATCAGCTACTGGCCCATGCGGCAGGCCGGGCCAGCAGTTGCCAGCTGAATGCAGTTATTTGAGCCAGTGGCTCACCCCTTATATACTGGTCCTCATACCACTTCTCTCATACCGTACATTACCATAAATTATCATGCCAGCTTTTCATTTGGGTAAAGTGTATTCAAATGGAGCACCCATTCACTGTTATGGAAGGGACCTAAAAATGTGGAGGAAAGATGAATATGCATGGATGGTTGTCACTGTTCTTCTGTTTACTTGGTTCAAATTTTTTATAACATTTCTTTTGGAATTTCAGTTGAAAATGAAAAAATTCAATTTCAACTTTCAAATTCCCCAACTTTTGAACCAAGTTACAAGTGAAAAAAGTACCTTTCTTCTAAAATAGCTGCAACCTTTGCAGTTCCTACTGCTTAAACTCCCCTGTGGTGATATGTGCAGTTATGGCGGCGGCAGCTGCAGCAGTGGTTACTTCTGCAGCTGTTGTTGCTGGAACCACCACTGTCAGAACCTCATTCCATGTAAAGACCTTTTTTATCTTCTTTCTCTTTTTCTAATCATATTATAAATATATAGATAGCTAGATAAAGAAGTCAGTTTATAGATAGGATACCAAGGTTAATTTTAGTATGCACGATAGATGGCAGGGTGATCATCAATCTTTGAAAGTGTGAAATGCAGGGTTGCCTTTCTTTAATCCAACAGTAAGTGGTTAGCTCTATCTCAAAGGCCTTGTATGACCAGTGTGTGGCTGAGGCTTCACTCTGTGCAACTGGCCAGCACTTAATGTGTATTGTCTATATACTGTTACAGGGATTCTTATGCAATGCACATATGCACCAGTTCACCCCCTCACAACATCCCACAATAAAATATATAGGACGACTAAAATCATTCAGCAAGGTATGATGAAAGACTTATCCTGCAGTAGATTCAGTAACTGCTGTCTGACGACTCTTTAAAAAGTTTCAGTTTAGGGGACATTAAATGTACTTATTATTGCTTGCTTTGGATTGTCCAATCAGCAATCAGGATTTGTACCATGTGACCGGTCATTAAATCCCCATAATGCCCTGTGACGCAGGTCATTAAATGTCACCTCATAATGCCCTGCAGAGCTTATTGTTGGTCTGCACACTATATATCACCAGATACTATTAATTAGGCCACACGAAACGTCGTATGCAGGGAAGCAATAATAAATACCTTAATAACTGTTCACCAGGGCAGTATGTGTATTAAATGTGCTCCTTCAGGCATCCTGACCAGACCTCGGTCCTTCGGCCCTCGGTCTGACCAGAATGCCTTCAGGCGCACATTAAATACACATACTGCCCTGGTGAGCAGTCATTAAGGCTTTAATAATATAAGGCTATCCAGAAATGTCATAGAGCTAACTTGAATTACCTAGGGATTACCTTGAAGGTTTATATTGTTGCATACTAGAATTATCATGGGTATATCTCAAGTTAGTATGGTCTTCCTTATAGTTGTCATTGGTCTCCTACAAATAGTAGTACTACTTAGATTATCATGAGTTCCCTTGAACAATCATAGGTCTACCTGGAACAATTATGTATCTCTTTGTTTATGCTGGCGTTTCCGTTACATTCCATTTCTTTTCAATAATATGGGTGATGCTGTTTGTTGTTGTTCTTTGTGTGATTTAAACGCAATAATTGTGTTGCTGCAGCAGCCAGCGAGTTGGAACACAGTCTGCCTCCTGCACCTGTGGCTGTTTCCTCCAGCACTTCTCCCATCGCTGCACCACCCAGCCCAGCTAAAGGTTGGTCCACTCTAATACTCTCATCTCATTACAAATACTCTTCTACTACTTCAAGTACATTTACAACTTTTTAATAAAACACCTAACAATTTGAAGTAAGAGGTATTTTAAGTCAATGGCCGT
The DNA here is from genome assembly GCA_963942565.1 of Maea johnstoni. Lineage (NCBI taxonomy): Eukaryota > Metazoa > Annelida > Polychaeta > Spionida > Magelonidae > Maea > Maea johnstoni. Next base: position 34,204,278 of record OZ012684.1, read on the forward strand.
GTACCATAGTCTCAACAAGGATAATGAACATATCATCAGCTCTTTCTGCCACCCTCTCATAAATTTTGAATTACGCTATGCACAAGTTCTAAGTTCAAGGTTCTTGCAGCGGACATCCGAAAAAATTCTTCATCACACTTAGTGCTGCACTCGCCACTCTCCTAGCCTCTTTGAGTTTATCATGTCAGCTATTTTCTTTGAATACCCTGCAAAGGTCTGTTTGGAACTTGAGACTTTTTAAGTAAAATGAACGATTTCGCTTCATTACTAACAAATATTATTACAATTGATCATTTATCTGTTGAACATTATCCTTTTAATTGCTGTTTCAATATTCATAATCCGGAATTCAACTATTGCATGAGAATGCTTCTGTTTGTTATTAAACTTTTTATATGACACAATTACAATGATCATTCTGGCATGATAATAATCACTATAGGTTTCCTCACCTGCCAGATTTCACACTCAATCACGGCTGATGAATATTTTTTTTGGCAAATCTGGGCTACTGTTACTAAGGTTTGTTGGCTGTATTTTCATAAAAGTTGGGCCACCCTCAACCCATAGACATCCTGATTATAAAAATGTCCTGAATTACTGGGAATTCACGAAACATATACTATCTGATAAATTCAATCAAGAAGCATTGATAAATCTTCATATAATTTTAAGATTCAACCAAGCTGGGAAAAAAACGAAAAATCTACATTACAATCATACAAATAGAAGCAATAAGTATAAATAAATCTACATTTACAATTTTAACTTATTCAAGCAAGTAGTGTTAGTAAGAATACATCAAATTTTACTCATTCATGCAAGAAGTCTTAGTAACAGGGACTTAGCCAGGACCTTTCCAGCCTGTCTTATGGACAGGCAGTATCCTAAAATGCTTCTGGTTTTCAAGAAGAATTTTACTTTGTAGATGATTGTGAGTTCCTCACGATCAGCTCTCAATTGCTACGGTATGATTTTAAAGCAGTCAGCATTCACCTTTGGCTGCTCTTTCATTTATGATTGCCGAGTGCTTCATTTTGGTGCATCCGTCGAAAAAAAATCTGAAGCGATTTTAGCCAGGAGTCTGCAGATGTACAATTTTCTTTTTTTGTTTTCAATTTAACATCATATTTTCCGAGATATTTGTGTTTATGTGGGATTTGATATGTGAAATTTTTGACATGTCTATTCCTTTTGGATGGTTGCATAAGATGAGTAGACAGTTCTACAGGCTGTAGTCTTGTGGGGCGTCAGTGGTGGTAATCTAGCCAATTGTGTGCTATTTTCATGAGTCAGCGCTTTCTAAATTCCGGGTGGTCACAATACTGTACACTGCCTTAATATTCCGTGTTTAAATAGTACGGATCTCGTAAATTCAAAAAAGTCTGTTATTTTAATGTTGTTTTAATAATTTGTAATGTATGTCTATGCAGCGACATCTATCGATCATGACGCAAACTAATTTTTGTTAAGTGAACTGTATACTATCAGTTTGTGAGGCTGATAATAGATGGCGCAGCGGGTAGGAATAGAAAATGGAGGCGGCGGTGGCGGGAAACTAATGGACAATAGGACGAGCGTAACTCCCCTTCTATTATGTTATGTTTCATTTTCGGTATTATTTTGTATTGTTTTTAGGATTTGTTTTTAGGATTAGAATCTATTTTTCATATCATGTTCTATTCTGATACTTACCAAATGCCCTAGACTATATACTTACGTCTTGATCCATCGATCGCCGCTGAAAAAGATGGAAGGTAGAGAAAGGTACCATGTTTCATTTAACGAAATTGATCTTAAATCGAACATACAATGAAACAATGAAAATAAAATAAAAGAATACTTATCGTAAAATTATTGTATCCACGCTGCCCAGCCACGTCGTAATGGGTTCATTCATTGTATCCTCCGCCGCCATCTTTGTTGTCGCCAACCTGAAATACAAACGATGGCAAAGGTAAGAGTTCATTTAAAGATGATAAACAATATAAACAATAATAATGAATATACAATCAAAGACAAGAATTTGAAAAGTGAAAATCAAATGAATAGAATGAAAATATACTTATCGTTATCATCCATCGATCCACTTGGTCCAGGAAGGAAGGACGACGATCATTGGCGCCATCTACCTGAAACTAACAAAACAAAACGTTACATTTTTGTCTGTTTTTAAACATTCCGGATTCTTCCAAACGGAAAAATCCGGAATGTTTTTACACACGGACTATTAAGGCAGTGTACAGTAGATAAATCTGGTGCATTTTGGCAAATTTCATCAGAATAGGTCAGGTATCTCACCTATTCCATCACAAGTTTCTTTTCAATTTTGCCAAGGAAAAGCATGTGTTATGAGCATTTTTTCAGCAAGGTATTGAGTGTTGTCATCTTTGTTTATGATTGATAGCTCTAGTTCCCTGGCTCTGTTATTGATATCAGAAATCCAAATGTTGGGATATCTATAAACTTACCTTTTTCCTAAATGCAGAGATTCAACTCATAATCTTATATCAGTCTGAATTTTATTTGCCAACCAATTTTTCTTTGTCAATTTATAAACTCAGAGATTCTGAGACAGGAAAATTTGAAATGTTTTCTAAATGTACTGCTTTTGATGTGCGCAGTTTGTTCAGAGATACGAGCGATCAGAACTTTAGTGTCTCGAAGGAACAAATGTAATGTATGTCTATGTAGACATACAATGTGGCTATAAAGAGATAAATTCATATATAAAAAGCCACAAAATAAATGCAATTCAAAATGAAATGAATTGTAACATGTGTTAAACGCTAAATCAAATGAATCAAATATAAATTGATAAATTAGCCAATTTAAGTAATATTTAATTAGAATGAAACTAGAAGTGAGTAGATAAAATTTGAATAAGAATGAGGTAGAGTGAAAATTAAAAAACAAAACGAGAATGAAATGAAAAACAAACAAAAAATGAATAACTGCACAAAAATTGGACCAAACTTTTCAAAGTTTTCAGGGGGTGAGCATGCATATATCTGGGGGAGCATTTACTAACCCTGTGAAAAAATTATGACCCTTAAAATGTTTCATGTGAGATTTTTGATGTTCTTTAAAGGTTTAACCTTTCAAGCTGTTTATAGTAGCAGTTGTGTGTGTGTTTTAAATCATGTTTGCAGAAGATGTGATTAGGATATGGATTGGTTTCAGTTAGGACTGAAATGGCCTTTTTGCAGATGAACTGCTAGCATATATGATCTCCAAGTAGGCGCTGCTGTACTGGACCCAGTTACCAAAACAGCAATAACATCTTGATTTACTAATATCCAAAAACCTCGATCCCCACTTTCATAGCAGAACTAAACACCCACCTTGATCATGACCCTTCAACTAAACAATTTCAACATAGACAAAATGCTTGTGTAAAAATGCAGTTCAAAGAACTTGCAAACATCTTCTACTTAATCAAATCCTCAAAGAAACAACAACAAAAAATAAAACATTAATCGATCACTTATGTCCCAAAAAATTAACAAGGGTCAAATTCTCATAATCAAAGAAACAAATCTCAGAAAAACTGCCGAACACCCTAAATATTTGGAAACAAAAAACTTGAAAAAAGGACCAAAATTTTTTAAAAATCAAAAAGTAAAAAAAAATTTAAAATTAAGAAACAAAAACTTTAAAGAGAACCAAAGTCAAACAACTATACACATCGAACTTCATCTTGACACCATTGGCGTCTCTTTTGTCTGGACAATGAATGTGGTTATAAGGATTTGGAGAAGCAAAAGAGCTAAATCTTGAGGGCTGATATTATGTGAATGCTGTTTTGAACAGGCATTTTTCAATTCCTGGCTAAGACCATGGTTAGTAAGGCATATATTTGAATTGTCCATATCAGATTTTCTTTTAAGGCTGTGATGCTGGTGACACACTCAAAATAAGACAACTCCTAGTTTAGCACTCCTGTCCCCTTTCTAACCATAGTTATCTAATCCCTGAGGTCTTACAGCACGCGATTTTGGTGGAAATTTTACTTACAAAAGTAGGTCAACATGTCTGTCCATTGTGACCTACTTTCTTAGGTAAAAATTTCCACCAAAATCCCGTGCTGTAAGGTATTCTCTTGCAGGAACTCCAAATTTGCCTTCTAATTGCCCTAGCCTAGTATATTTAGCAGACATATATGGTATTTATAAATCAAATGAACCTTTATTGATCAAGAAAACCTCATTTGAGGTAAAACACTGTAAAATTGAAACTGTGTTTATATCGAGGTCAGCTCAAGCAGGTAAGTTAAAGAAAACTTATATTTGAAACACCAGAACCTCAGGGATTATATAACTATTGTTAGAAAGGGGACAGGAGTGCTAAACTAAGAGTTGTCTTATTTTGAGAGTGTCACCAGCATCACAGCCTTAATTCATACCAATGCTGTAGATGTATTGGTAACTTAACCCATTCACACTCAGACGTACTCTGGAAAGTATCGTCTGCTACTCTTATACTTTTAAAAATAACTTGGGAATAAAGCGAAAATTCAATAAATATTTGAAGGAGAGTTGTTGTTTAGCTTCTAATCAACATTTTTCCTTCAAATGTTTTTTCAGAAAATGCTTTTGTAAGTTAAATATTTTCAAAAACGTCAGGCTAATTTAGCCGCTCTGAGTGTTAATGGGTTAACAACAGAATAAGATTTAGTGAATTTTAATATTTCAGTATGTTTGTGTTCAGAAAGTAATGTTTGCATAGGCACCTTAACCTGATAATCTACAAAATATGGAATTTTGATATTCTTACATCATCTTAGTTACAAGATAATAGGAAAAATAGTTTCAGTACTAAATTTGACTTTTTATGACTACATTATTCGTCTGAACAACCGCACAGACCCCTATAAACTGCACCCCCCCCCCCCTATATTCTGAAAAATGGTGCAAGGCAGCGGATATTCTTTTCTGGCCTTCTGAACCTTTGCCCTTTTCTTACCTTTACATGTAGTACTGGTACAGACTGTATAGTACCATTATTTTCCAAAGCTTGAACACTATTGGTCAGTGCAACCCATTGCTCATAATCATACCTGGCGTCACAAAAGACAAAAGAGCAGAAAGCGCCCAAGCTCTGGGAGGCCACAGGTTGATGCCATGACTGGCACCACACATGGGGAACGGCTAAATAGAATTTCACCAGCACCTCATCTGGCTTATTTTTCCCTAACCTGCACTCGGACTGTGCGCTTTTTCAGACGATCTCTATTTGTGGTGTGTGTATGGCTTTGATTAGCTTTTGTGTTTCTGTTCCCTCCTCTCTCACGTTGTCAGGATTAGACATGAGCCTCACATCGGCTCCCCCGGGGCCTGCTGTGGCCACCATGATACCACTCTCGCCTGCAGGTTGGTCATCATTACTATGTTTCCATCACAATACAAACAGCTCTTTCTTGCATCATGAAAACCTAGTCGTTTCCAATTTCCACCATCAAAAATGGCTTGTACTTTCATTACCTTCAACAGCATGATCGACACAACCTTATATTTTTTCAACATCTCATATTTATTTTTTTCGTTTAAGGGATGTACGAAGATACAAAAATTCAGTTCCATAGTTAAGATAATGTTTTTGCATAGAGGTAATTGAGTCTAAATAAGATGCATAGTTTGTTGTGTTAGATGTGAGTGTTACTGAAGATTATAAATGATAGTAGTATATTTTAAACAAATATCCTAGAGGGTATACCTGTTAACAAACAGGTATTCAGTAGATTGTGTGGTTGAGTTGTGTTTAGCATTTAGGTTGTTTTCAATTCTCCCTCGGAATGAGTTGTGTATGGATGGGTGATAGAGCTAGTCTCCCCATGTGTCATGAGTGGGCTTTTGTACAGTGTTTGTATTGTGATTACTTTCTTCACGCTGCTGCAGCTTTGGACATAAGCCTGACCTCCATGCCACCTCAGCAGACCATGCTGCTCTCAACCTCCCCAGGTGCGTTATTTTTTACCCTTTCTCAATATGATATTTTTATGTATATAGTATATGTATTATCTTTATTTATGATAATGTAATAGCAAATTTAAGAAGAAACTTGTTCTTTTTCGTTAAGGTAGGAATTGACTTGGGTATGAGTTGACATGGGACGCACCTAGGTCTTTATTGTTACTTTAACATTTGTGTAGGAACCGCACACTTTTGCTAAGCATCTTTAAGTATTCTCTGCCTAACTCCGACAAAATCCGAGCTAAACATATCTCTGATTTTGGTTAATGCAATTTTGGTAGAAATTTTACTTACAAAAGTAGGTCAACAGGGTGTCCATTGTGACCTACTTTCTTAGGTAAATATTTCCACCAAAATCGCGTGCTGTAAGGTACTATCTTGCAGGAACTCAAAATTTTCAAACAAGTTGCCCTAGCCTAGTATATATAGCAGACATGCATGGTATTTACAAATCTAAGTACCCTTCATTGATCAAAAAAAAAGTCATTTGAGGTATATCACTGTAAAATAGAAACTGTGGTCCTATCTAGGTCAGTTCAAGCAGCTAAGTTAAAGAAAACTTATAGTTGAAACACCACAGCAGGGATTAGATAACCATTTTTAGAAAGGGGACAAGAGCTCAGGAATTAGATAACCATTGTTAGAAAGGGGACAAGAGCGCTGAACTAGGAGATGTCTTATTTTGAGTGTGTCACCAGCACCAAAGAAACATCACAGTAACTGAAAAGGATAATGTGAGCAATTTTTTTAAACATTTTTTTAAATCAGTCAGCTTTGTTACTAAATAAGAACAAGGTTACTCCAAGTATTATTTTATTATGGAGAAAATGTACATAGACAAACCCAATTAATGTACAGTTTCAAGCAGTTTTAGTACAATTTTATTGTCTAAGGCACAATGTTAGGGTCGGTTGCTAATGCTACAGATGGTCACCCTGGTTTTAACTTAGAGTTGTAGAGTAGGCAAAATCATTCTCCCCTAGCTGTTAGCTACTCAAACCAGCCAGCCAGTCAACTTCTGCTGTGTGCAGCAAGAGCTAGCTTGCTCCTCCATTGTCTATTTTCAGTTCACAATGTCCCCACAATGTCTCCACGTGCTGTGTCTCCCATAACCCCCATGATGGAGCCCTCTCTGTGCAGCCTAGATACGACCACCACCACCATCACTCAAGGTATCCGCTGGCACAGTCTTCTTATCAGTAATGTGTGCATGCTTTCCCAGCACAGCTGCCATGATGCCTCGTCACATACATCTAGTATCAGATAAATGTTGTTTTTATCTTTTTGAAATTTGTCAACTTTTCCCATCTTTGCTGTTGTCTCACCTGTTTTCCTGGTGATCCTGTTGGGGATTTCTTTCACTGGAATTATCCTTGAAGTGTCTTCTCATTCACCATTTTTATGGGTCGAGAGGAACCAATCCTCTCATCCCATTATGCTGCAGGACAAGTTTTTCTGATGGACATCCGGTCCATCTCCTTGCTTGATATTTTTGTAATTTTATGATTGCCTTCAGTTTGGCGTGGCATGGTTGATATATCATTTTTTTTCTGGTTTGCTCATGACCCAGTCACACCAGAGTCCAACGGTGGTACAATTCCGAAATCAGCAGGTCGGACCCGATAATTTTACTTGTCATGCAACAGATGGATCAGATTCGGTCCAAAAACTGAATCAGAACCATCTAAAAAAGTCTGCACTGGTTTGTGATCCTGTTCGCAAATTGGAACCAATTTTGAAAAGTTGCATGTCAATTGCGGTTATTGTACATTTGTACCATACTAGAACTTATAACTGAAATTGAAATGTGGCTAGGATGGCGTCTGTACCTAGCACAGCATTTGTACCGCAGCCGACTAGGATGGCGTCTGTAACTAGCATGGCATTTGTACCGTAGCCGGCTAGGATAGCATCTGTAACTAGCATGGCATTTGTACCGCAGCCGGCTAAGGATGGCGTCTGTAACTAGCATGGCATTTGTACCGCAGCCGGCTAGGATGGTGTCTGTAATTAGCATGGCATTTGTACTGCAACTGGCTAGGATGGCGTCTGTAACTAGCACAGCATTTGTACAGCAGCCGGCAAGGAGGGCGTCTGTAACTAGCATGGCATTTGTACCGAAGCCGGCTATGGTTAGCATCTGTAACTAGCATGGCATTTGTACCGCAGCCGGCTAGGATGGCGTCTGTAACTAGCATGGCATTTGTACCGCAGCCGGCTAGGATGATGTCTGTAATTAGCATGGCATTTGTACTGCAACTGGCTAGGATGGCGTCTGTAACTAGCACGGCATTTGTACAGCACCTGGCTAGGAGGGCGTCTGTAACTAGCACAGCATTTGTACCACGCCGGCTAGGATGGCGTCTGTAACTAGCACGGCATTTGTACGGAGCTGGCTAGGATGGCGTCTGGAACTAGCACGGCATTTGTACCGCAGCTGGCTAGGATGGCGTCTGTAACTAGCGTGGCATTTGTACAGCAGCCGGCTAGGATGGTGTCTGTAACTAGCACAGCATTTGTACCGAGCTGGCTAGGATGGCGTCTGGAACTAGCACGGCATTTGTACCGCAGCTGGCTAGGATGGCGTCTGGAACTAGCATGGCATTTGTACAGCAGCCGACTAGGATGGCGTCTGGAACTAGCATGGCATTTGTACCGCAGCTGGCTAGGATGGCGTCTGTAACTAGCACGGCATTTGTACCGCAGCTGGCTAGGATGGCGTCTGTAACTAGCATGGCATTTGTACAGCAGCCGACTAGGATGGCGTCTGTAACTAGCATGGCATTTGTACCGCAGCTGGCTAGGATGGCATCTGTAACTAGCACGGCATTTGTACCGCAGCTGGCTAGGATGGCGTCTGTAACTAGCATGGCATTTGTACAGCAGCCGGCTAGGATGGCGTCTGGAACTAGCATGGCATTTGTACCGCAGCCGACTAGGATGGTGTCTGGAACTAGCATGGCATTTGTACCGCAGCCGGTTAGGATGGTTTCTGTAACTAGCACAGCATTTCTACCGCAGCTGGCTAGGATGGCGTCTGTAACTAGCATGGCATTTGTACCGCAGCCGGCTAGGATGGTGTCTGTAACTAGCATTGCATTTGTACCGCAGCCGGCTAGGATAGCGTCTGTAACTAGCACAGCATTTCTACCGCAGCCGGCTAGGATGGCGTCTGTAACTAGCATGGCATTTGTACCGCAGCCGGCTAGGATAGCGTCTGTAACTAGCGTGACATTTGTACCGCAGCCGGCTAGGATAGCGTCTGTAACTAGCACGGCATTTGTACCGCAGCTGGCTAGGATGGTGTCTGTAACTAGCATGGCATTTGTACAGCAGCCGGCTAGGATAGCATCTGTAACTAGCACGGCATTTGTACCGCAGCTGGCTAGGATGGCGTCTGTAACTAGCGTGGCATTTGTACAGCAGCCGGCTAGGATGGCGTCTGTAACTAGCGTGGCATTTGTACAGCAGCCGGCTAGGATGGTGTCTGTAACTAGCGTGGCATTTGTACCGCAGCTGGCTAGGATGGCGTCTGTAACTAGCATGGCATTTGTACCGCAGCTGGCTAGGATGGCGTCTGTAACTAGCGTGGCATTTGTACAGCAGCCGGCTAGGATAGCGTCTCTAACTAGCATGGCATTTGTTCCGCAGCCGGCTATGATGGCGTCTGTAACTAGCATGGCATTTGTACCGCAGCTGAATAGGATGGCATCTGTAACTAGCATGGGATTTGTACCGCAGCCGACTAGGATGGCGTCTGTAACTAGCATGGCATTTGTACCGCAGCTGGCTAGGATGGCATCTGTAACTAGCACGGCATTTGTACTGCAGCCGGCTAGGATGGCGTCTGTAACTAACATGGCATATGTACCGCATCTGGCTAGGATGGCGTCTGTAACTAGCATGGCATTTGTACCGCAGCCGGCTAGGATGGCGTCTCTAACTAGCATGGCATTTGTTCCGCAGCCGGCTAGGATGGCGTCTGTTACTAGCATGGCATTTGTACCGCAGCTGGATAGGATGGCGTCTGTAACTAGCATGGCATTTGTACAGCAGCCGGCTAGGATGGCGTCTGTAACTAGCGTGGCATTTGTACCGCAGCCGGCTAGGATGGCGTCTCTAACTAGCATGGCATTTGTACCGCAGCCGGCTAGGATGGTGTCTGTTACTAGCACGGCATTTATACCGCAGCCGGCTAGGATGGCGTCTGTAACTAGGATGGCATATGTACCGCAGCCGGCTAGGATGGCGTCTGTAACTAGCATGGCATTTGTACCGTAGCCGGCTACGATGGTGTCTGTAACTAGCATGGCATTTGTAGAGCAGCCGGCTAGGATGGCGTCTGTAACTAGCATGGTGTGTGTACCGCAGCCGGCTAGGATGGCGTCTGTAACTAGCATGGCGTATGTACCGCAGTCACTATGAGGAACATGAGAAACAGTTTAGGATGGCTAATGTATTTTTAATGGAGTTGTTTTTGGCTTCATGGCCTATGCTAGTCTCTTTCATTACAGCAGGATTAACCCTTCACCCACCCAGAATATATCAAGAGTTGTTAAGTTAACCCATTCATGGCCAGAGCACCTGAATTTCATTCATTTAACCCTTTGTTGTACACAATTAGTTAAGGTTTATTTTTATTAACCCATTTATGCCCTATGCACATTAACATCTAACATCATGTATTTAACCTTTTGCCACCCAGGATAAGTTAAAGGTTACTTGATAAACCCATTCATGGCCAGAGGTCCTGATGAACATTCATTTAACCATTTACCCACCAGGAATATATTAAAGGTTGTTTTGTTAACTCACTTTATGGCCAGAGCACCTTTGTTATTGATTTAGCCCTTTGCCACTCAGAATTATTTAAGGGTAATTTTATCAACCCATTTATGGCCAGAGCACCTTCATATTCATTAAACCCTTTGCCACCCACCATTAGTTAAGGAGTTTTCTTTGTACTTTGCATTTTTGAGCAGTCGCGGGTAGCTTTCTATCCCACGCTCTCTGCATGGTTGGATTTAGTGAACAATGGAGAAGCGGGTTACGAAATTATAACGTCTTAACAGACTCTGGATGACATATTTCATTTCTATTGGGGTTTGTTAAGCAATTAATTCTTCCGCAAGTGCTCTCAGGCTGATACAATCGTCGGCTCTGGCAAGTGGAACTGGACTTGATTCCAGTTGCTTTGGCAGAATTAGATGAGCTGATCAGCCGTTCCCCACGGGAGTAGCAGCCAAGTCTTTTTTTTAATACTACTAAAAATTACAAGAAGAGCATTATATTGTTTTTTACACCCAGTTCAATTCTTTGCCGTATGTGTGTATGTAAAAGTGTGTGTTTGTAAATCAAATTATAAAGCAAAAGACCTGCCCTTGAATACGTTCTTCAGAACAGATCTCGTTTTTCTTTTACTACAATAAAGCCGTTAAAGGCGATACAGCACAAAATTATACAGGTGAACTGGCTTAATCCGGATGAATGTGGACCCTAAATTTTAGTCCGGATTAAGCATAAAGGCATAAAATAGAAGAATTTAGCAAGAATGCATGGCAAGGAGTGTACATTTAAAAAATCAAGACGGAATCTTGACCCATCAACTAAATATTTACAACCGCCACATCCCCCTGTCTATTTAATTGTCTGTCCTCTTCGTTTTTTGTGGGAGAGGACATTATTTCTGCTTTCTGTGGCAATGATTTGTGCGTATAGGGCGCACTCAATTCCTGATCGGCAAACCGGATAAAAGCATGCTCTTAAACCTTAAATGGTAAAGAGCATGCCTCGAAAATCGTCCGGTTTATATTGTCCGTAATAAGCACTGAAATTTGCATGTAAATGTATTGGGAGGGACCGGGCCCTTGAAATCTGTACGGTAAAGTCGAAAAATCTGGATAAACCACGTCTGTATTAAGTGAGTTCACCTGTATTACCCTTGTCAAAGTGATCATGATCTAAATATCTGGCATCACTGGGTCTTTGAAATGAGCTTAAACTACCAATTCTGAGTATAGCATGCTTATCCAATGGGTTTCTTACATATATCTATAAACTGCTGGGAGGTGGGCATCAATGATAAGATAAATTATTTAACACTGGAAGTGATTCTATACAAGAAAGGCCCTGGTGTCTCTGTTCTTGTCGAATTAAGGTACAGAGCGTTATATCCTGTGTGAACATGTAGACATAGCTACAAGCAGACAAGACAAAATATGGTAAGAGACCTTAATGTTTGAAACGGTAATACTTCTCAGTATGTCGCTGGCAGCGGCCATTTTGTTCTCATATTTCATTAGCTTAGTTCTCTTTCTCTCTTCTCTCATTGAATCTTAGTTCTTAATCTTAATCTTACTATTTCCCTGCAGTTGTTAATTTTATAATCATCATCATAGCTCTGTGCTTTCTCTCCCTCAAGCTGCTATGGGACTCCGTGGCAGCAGCCCTTGTCATTCCCCTGTCCCAATGGGCAGCATGATGGGAATGGCAGGTGGCGCCACCGTTGGAGGAGTAGGAGTTAGGCGTGACCAAGGCATCACAGGTGATCCATTTGACTTCACTGTTCTACTTCGGTGTCCTAGAGCAGTCCTAGCGTACAATCTTGCCATCTTTTTGTCATAGTCTTTTTGTCCATTTCTGCCCTCTTGATTCAGGCCAGTCAATGTTGTCCATAGCATAAGTTCTATCCTACAGGATTGACCGTGAAAAGTGGTGCTTGAGGAATTTAAGACTCCAATACTTATGGGTTTTGTTTTAAAGCTGAGTTATCGCGAGATCTTCTGGAGAGTGTTTCATTGATCCAATCAGGGTCACTGTTTTTATTCAAAAAGCTGCAGAATAGATTTGAAAGATCTTTGTTGATGAAACTTACTCAGCAAATGCCAAACAAATACTCCTGACTAGAAACACAGTTGTTCATGGTGAATGGTTTGCGAAGTATTGTGCATGAAAATATTTTAGGTGTGTGCATGATTTAAAAATTGAATGGCTCCTTTACAAACCCCTAGCTTCGTCCTCATGTGAGAGGTGACGCAATCTTTACAGATGGCTTCCAGAGTGATGTAAACAAAAGCTCTCAAGATTTCCTTAGTCTATATATATTAAGTAGCTGCACACAATGCCAGCATGCTTTAGCAATTAAATGCAGTCAGTTATGCTGTCAATAGGGAACCACAGGAGAAATTTAAGTTGCAGAAAATCATTGTAAAGGGAGAGGAAGATTCCTCGACTCTATTACATGAAAGCATCAATATATAAACTGGGTAGTTGTGTCGACCCTGGCCCTGGTAAAATGAACATGGGAAAACCATGTTTAAACCATGTTATAACATGTTACTTTGTAAGTATTTTGGCATGTTAAAACATGTTATAACATGTTATAACATGTATGGTAAATGGCAGGCAAAAATATGTTTTCTCATGTTTAACATATTCTTGAAATAACGTGGTTTAACATGCAAAATATCGCTGTGTCCTGATATGATCCCCCCCCCCACATGAAAATAACATGTTAAAACATGTTATTTGCCGGCCATCTGACATGCATGTTATAACATGTTTAAACATGTTATTCATTTGTCAGTTACCATACATGTTAACACATGTTAAAACAAGTTATTTGCCCGCCATTTACCATACCGTACATGTTCAAACATGTTTGAACATGTTTTAATTAAACATCATATAACATGTTATTCACCTGCCAGTTACCATACATGTGATGTAAAAACATGCCTGTCCTTAACCCTCATCCTGCTGAATTGTCTGGCATGGCTAGAGCCCCAGAACTGTTTCTTCAGCCATAAAATGCAAAATATTCAAAGAATCTGAAATAAAAAAATACTACCTGAAACTACTGTTCTTGTTCTTTTTAATATTATATTTTTTGAAAAGAACTAGTAGATAATGTTAGGAGAGATCAGTGTAAAACTAAGGAATTGTAGAATGCATGCAGATTTTGAAAAATGATTACTGAAAAGTAAGTATTTATATGAGTATTTTCTCATAAATCATATATTCAGAATCCTTGTCAAAAACTAATGAATAGGCTGATGACTATTATTTGTTTATATGTTTTATTTTGTTATGAACCATCCTAAAGTAAATGGTAAGCATATGCCAAGTAAATTTTGTAAGGAACGAATTTTGAGAGCGCATCAAAATGAATTCTAAAATTTCAATTACCTCAATTCGATAGCGCTATAAACCAATGGAAAATAGAAAATCTGAAATGTAAAACATTAATATATAACACAATTCAAACGTCCTCAATCGACTCATGTGATTTTTATTTAAAAATTCTAAAGTTTTGCACCCCAAATCAACACTTGAAAGCAAAACGAAAGTGTTGTGGCCACCATTTTGTGATCTAAAGTTTGCTAACTTTCTGGCGCAACAACACTGGTATAAAATTCCCATAATAGTTAAAACCTGCAATAGAAATACAAATAAAAACATATGGCAATTTCCTACCTTCTTATCCTCCTTATGTTGTCTTTATTTTGTGTTGAACCATCAGTTATAGCCTTTTCCGAAGGCTTCAAACATGATGGTCAACACATTGTCAGGCATTGCTTACGGCAAATTCAATTTCAAAATCTGTTTGCTGTAAGCAATGCACATACTTGCATTCAAGTCTCTATTTTGTCAACAGCCCAATAAACAATTTAGAAAGTCATATATTCAAATAGATATGTTTCTTGGCTTTCGGAAAATGTAAAGATTTTTCAGAAACAAACATGGAAAGTATTTATTACAATTGTGTAAAGTGCAGACAGTAGACGACAAAATCAGTAAATAGACCGATTTTTTCAAAATGGCGGCTGAAGTGAGTGCGAAGGATTTTGCATCGCACTTGTTTTAAAACGATCAATACAGGTACAAAACAAATTTATTTTGAAAAACAAACATCATATTCTGATTCCCTGACATCCATTTCATGCAAATATTAACTTTGAAAAAACCGGAAGTTGTCGTAAATCTGCCGACCAGCAGGCGCTGTGCCGGTCTTGACAAGCCAAAAGATCGTTTTTATCCATTTCTATTCATCTTAAATGAATAATACTAATGTTTTTCTTTGTCAATTTGACA
>OZ012684.1:34224342-34236899 GCA_963942565.1 Maea johnstoni
CGCATAGAATTCACGGACCCGTGCTGTCTGACCCAGTCTACAATGTGGACCAGTGTCCCGGCAAAGGAGAGCCACCGTCTCGCTATGGAGACGGGCCTCCGAAAAATGCTCGAAAAACGAGCTATAAAGATCGTCGACCCTCTGCTGGACGGGCCCAGATTCTACTCTTCCCTATTTTTAGTGGAGAAGAGATCAGGAGGCTGGAGGCCCATTTTAAATCTGAAGGAGTTAAACATCTCGGTGACGCCCCTGTCATTCAAGATGGATACCCTTCAGTCCGTCCTAGTATCACTAGGAGAGGATATCCGCCTGTCCCAAGCAGCAAACGTGCTGAACCCGGGACAAGGCATGTGGGCCGTCTCTCTAGACTTAGAGGACGCCTACTTCCATGTCGCGATAGACCCTTGTGACAGAAAATACCTGAGGTTTGCGTACGACGGCACCGTCTACGAGTTTCAGGTACTTCCGTTCGGCCTTTCTACGGCCCCAAGAACGTTCACATGTCTGGTACGGGCCGTAGGCTCTTACCTTAAGACGTGCGGAGTCAACCTGTTCCAGTACCTGGATGACTGGCTCGTGGTGGGCGGGTCGTACGACCTGACCCTCCAATACCGATACCTTGTTCGCTCGTGCGTCCAGGAGATCAGGTTCCTCATAAACGAGGAAAAAAATCAGACTGGATCCCTACCGAGTTCCTGTCCTTCCTAAGCTCCAGCTTGGACCTATT
Source organism: Maea johnstoni (assembly GCA_963942565.1). Taxonomy (NCBI): domain Eukaryota; kingdom Metazoa; phylum Annelida; class Polychaeta; order Spionida; family Magelonidae; genus Maea; species Maea johnstoni. The sequence goes on from OZ012684.1 coordinate 34,225,070, forward strand.
CAGGGCTCTGGCCCGTCCGTCCGGAGACTGCATAGACTGGCTCCGTCGACTGATAGGACGGGTCATCAAAGAAGGATCGTCTATACCCGTCTGTGGAGATCCCTGTTCAGACATCTGGCAAGCAGGATGTATCTGGTTCCAAAAGCCAGACAACACATCCGCCTGCTCCAGTTCTTCGTCCAGAACCAGTGGACCCAGGACATGCAGGACTCGACCCGGATACGCCTGACCCAGAGTGCCCGGGCCCAGCTCGAGTGGTGGTTAGACCCCACCAACTTGACTTTAGGAGTGCCTTTCTCCACTCCAGACCCGGCACTCGCAAGAGTGACCGATGCTTCATCCTACGGATGGGGCGGTCACCTGGGCGACCAGACGGCTTCTGGCGTCTGGCCCGACCAATGGAACTCCTGTGGTAAACAACCCTCAACCTATTTTCCCGATGGTGCACTACTAGAAGTCTGGACCACGGTTCTGCCCCTGTGCAGCACGTAGGGGAGTTCCTGTCAGACTCAGCGAAGATGACTGAGCCGGGTCATACGCTGTCATACAACACCATCGTGGGGTATAGAACAGCCATAGGGGCTATTCATACTGGTTTTTCTGATGGAGTGACTGTATCCAACCATCCAGTCCTCCAATCTGTCATGAAGGGAATTTTCAATTCCAAAGCCACAACCAGGCAACTTAAACCAGTTTGGGACTTACCCAAGGTCCTAGGGCACCTATCACAGGCCCCTTACGAACCTATGGCTAGAGCTTCTTTGAGGAACCTCTCAGTCAAGACAGCCTTTCTCATACAACTGGCGTCTGGACGAAGAGGTGGCTGGATCCATGCATGCCGCATGGACCCAGCGTACCTACGTAAAGAATCAAGGGGATTTACTTTTTTGTCTTCACTCATACTTGACAAAAACCAATCCCCTAACTTTACACCTGAACCGGTCTTTATAGCAGCCCTGTCAGACCATTCTCCTGACGACAAACTACATTGTCCGATCAGGGCCCTAAAATGGTACTTAAGCCCCTTTCACACGTACACGATTGTGAACACGACTGAACACAACTGTTGAATTTTGACAAAATCGTGTTCAGTCGTGCTCGTAAAACACTCGTCATGATTAATTGTTGAGTAAACACGGTACAACACATGTGTCATACGCCTCTCATACGGTTGTGCGCGTTCTCTATACGCCTCTCATACGGTGCAACACGAAGTCCATACGTGTGTCATACGGTTGAACGCGTTGCTCATACGACTAGAGTCAGTGAACACGATTGTCATACGCCCAAACACGTGTGCCATACGCCCGAACACGTTGTCCATACGACTTTACTGCTCTTCCTGGTTAAAGTAGTTTTAAAAATAGATTGAAAAGGGTCTTATCTAATCAATAGGTTTAAACGACGCTCATACTATTTCTGGTTAAATTACATTTAAAAATAGGATGCAGTGGCACAGATAAGGAGGAAGTGAAAATAAAGCTAGATTTTTTCTGATGCACATTTCTCCATCGTCCCCCCCCCCCCCCCCCCCCCCCCAAATTGTTTTGCTAAACCCACAATGATGCAGGTGAAGAGAAAGTTGAAGTAAAACTAGATTTCAAGAAATATTGTGACATTTCGTTTCTCTGTTTGAAAGTTATCACAACGTTGCAATGGGTAAATTTCTAAAAGTCCTTGATATCCTCTTCTTGATATGAGAAGTCAAGTTGAAAAATGGAAAAATTTTGTTGTTTCTCCACTTCAATTATCGTCCAAATGATGCAAATATATGCAAGACACATCAATTATATTGAAATAAGACACGTCACTGATATCATTATCATTATTTTTTGAATGGGGATGAGGATAGGGGCGCTTCTAGCCGGGGCTTCTAGTGGTGGAATTGAATATATCAAAATAGCCAGGTTTCCATCTTCTGAAGAAATAATTTAAAATGAAAGCATATGTAATGTTAGACTTGGTGTAGACAATGGGATATTTACTGGTGCAATACTTTTGATTTTTTTTTCTTTTGTCTCAAGCTGAAAAGCATAAATACTAAAGCTTTTAGGGTGTATCATATTACGAGTATAATGTCTCTAAATACCTGCCCAAGCCACAAATACCACTGCAATCCATTCGTTATAAGAGATTCCCTTTGAAAATAGGAGGAATTGGAAATAAAATTAGATTTCAAAAAAAATTATATTGTGACATTTTCTTTATGTTGCTGATACGCATTTCACTTTCCCCTTCATGTTGTTGTATGTAAATGACAAAATGGCAGGCGCAAGCGTATCACGTGACGAAATTTGGCGGGCATATGAAAGACGTGTTCAGGCGTATGAGAGGCGTATGAAAGGCGTGTTCGACTGTATGAAGGACGTGTTCAGTGGTATGGCCAAAATCTGAACACGCCCTTCATACGGCTGAACACGACCGAACACGCCCTTCATACGGTCAAACACGCCTCCCATACGCCTCTCATACGCCCGTTAATGGGCCATAAAACGCGATAAAAGTCGTGTTGATTTTTTGAACATGCTCAAAAATCCAAAACGATTATTTTCGCTACACGTCCTTCATACGCCTGAACACGACTGAACACGAAAGTGAACACGTCTTTCATACGCCTGAACACGACTGAAAAGTCGTGTTCAGTCGTGTTCACAACCGTGTATGTGTGAAAGGGGCTTAAGATAAAACTAAGTCCATTAGCGGTCAAGAGAAGGCTCTCTTTATCTCCACGAAAGAACCCCACCAGAAAGCAGCTAAACTAACTATTGCTGGATGGCTTAAAGAGGCCATAGCTGGTACTTATCGCGTTTCAACCTTTAAGCCTTGAAACGATACCTCAGCTTTTGGTTTCCGGTGGTACACTGCTTCATGATATGAACAGGTAATGTATATCGTAATTAATCAGGGAATTAGTAGTAATTACCCTTTTAATGAGATATACTTACCTGTTCATATCCCCACCCATCCGACCCCTATCGTTCCGTGTTCCCGATCGAGCGCTGACCTTTAAACAAGATGGCGGCGTCACATGATTGGAGCCCGTGCGGAGGCGCCATCTACGGACATCACAGGGAATTAAACTTTTGACGATTGTCAGGGAGCGATTGGCGGAGCAAGCTTCATGATATGAACAGGTAAGTATATCTTATTAATAGGGTAATTACTACTAATTCCCTGATAAATATATATATATATATATATATATATATATATATATATATATATATATATATATATATAGATAGATAGATAGATAGATAGATAGATAGATAGATAGATAGATAGATAGATAGATAGATAGATAGATAGATATGTATGTATATACATACATATATAAATATACATAGTTAATTACATATATATGTGTATACATAAATGTATATACATTTATATACATATAGATATAAATACATATATATATATATATATATATATATATATATATATATATATATGTATATACACACACATAGATATACATAAATATATATATATACCGTATTATCTTGAATAAGTGCACGGTCCCGAATAAGCGCATCCCCCCCCCCCCCCCCCCCCTCCCCCTTTTTTCCGCGGAAATCGGGGGACCAGCAAGCGCCAATGTACGAAAAATTGTTCGCTGGATTTTGCAGGCCATCGTAGTGACAGGACTGAAGTAGGTTATCTTGGGGTGTATTGTCATTATATGAGCTTCGCAGCTACTGAGCTTCTCTTGTTATCAAAAAAAATTCAAGTGCCGGAAATATCTGCCAGTCTAAATTGGTTGGCTTTCTGTATTTTCCAGAGTTAAACAGTGCTTTGAGTTGTTGTTTTTTGCAGTGCTTTAAATACAATCAAAGCACTAAATTCAATTTTTTTGCCAATGCGACAGTTGGACAGCCCCGGTGTTGTGAGGTAGGAATGAATTAAAAAGGTTGTTTATCAGCAATAATGACACACATCATGCAGAACATGTTTGCCCAAGTACATGTGCAATGCATCTAGTATGTGATGTAGCTAGTCTGTTTTACTTCTTTATTTCATATATTTGAACACAACATGTTCCTTTGCATGATGTAAGTAATTTACCTTTTCTTGGTCTTACGATACTCTATACCGGTGACATCAATTGGGTATTGGACAAACTAAAATAATTTATTACAATTTACCTGACACCACTGGAAAAATTGGAAAGAAATTGATTTTTATTGAATATGTACCAATTATGATTAAACCAGCCTGTTATAAATAGTATCCTAACAGTTTTTTGTATATGGCTACAGTGATTTTCATATTCATTGAATTTGATGTTTTGACACTTTTTCAGAAGTAATGTGTGATAATTCATGTATACAAAATGGGGTTCCCTTGCTCAACAATATCTTATATAAGGATACCATATATGGTAACAATTGAGTAACTTTTTTCTAACATTTCCATGAAAATTTGCCTCAAAATGTCCTATTTCACAAACTTGGACCATTTATGGTTTGAAAACTAACAAGATGACCTATCATTTTCTTTGTGTAGATAGTGTAGACAAAAATTGGTGTAAATTAAACTGAAAATTTGACATTAATTTAGGGTTGAAAACTTGTTTCTCGAATTCCTTTATTTTGCCCAATAATTCTTATATAACAACAGAAAAATAATTTTGACAAAGCAGAACAGTATTTCAGGCAGTGTCAGTATCTCTAAAGAAAGAATTTAGCAAAGAAAGAAACCAATTGTGGAGAATGAGATGTTTGTGACATAAATTGCTTTAATTTTTCAAAAATCTGTGAAAGTCGATGACCCCATTATTTTAAGTTGTTTTGAAGATCACTGTGCTAATTGTTCTTTCCTCATGCAAAGTTTTAGGAAAATTCAACAGATTTCTAAAAGTGTCTTAAGACCTTTACTGCTTACATTGTAGGTATAGTTGATCACAGCATTACTCCTTTTTCTTCGACAAATGCACCCCTCTATCAAAATGTATGTACCTAAAAGTTAGAAGATTTTTAGATTTCAAGCTGACCGGCTGAAATCTTTTCCTTCGAGGCCGATTTCTTGCACCTGCAGGTGTGCATGAAAGAGAGGTGTGATTGGTCTTTTCCTTGAGTAAAGATATGGTATTGACTGGTATTGACTATTAACTATGTTTTTTTTACGCACCATGGAACACTGAGAGATATGCCAGGAGATGCCAAAAGGTTTAAGGGACAATTTTGACTTTTACTGTACTGACTCTATTCGGCAGGTTTTGATGGTTTTGGAGAGGTGCTACAGCCCAAAGGTAACCAAGGGATGGCACGTGGAACACAGGCAAAGGATGAAAAGTTAATCAAGGGCAATTTAGATGAGAGCTTGGCCTCATTAGCTGGCAATCTTAATATAAAGAGTCCAGCTCATCAGGTTAAAAAGTAAGTCAATTTTAGAGATCTATGATTGATATAATAGATTTGGTTGGCCTTCAAGTTAATGAATGATTTGGCCTCATTATGGCAGAAAAAGTGACAATCAATGAAATTCCAAACCCCAATCAAGGTGCAGTCTCTGTTTGCCCCAGGACACACATTTGTTGATCACTCTCAAAATACATTACTTTTATATGATTTTTGGATTGAGCATTATCTGGCATGAGGAATTAAAATGGCGTGTGATGGACAGTGCCACCTATTGTCAGCAGGAAGAATTAAGTTTCTAAAATTGTCACTGAGTGAGTATTTCTAAGTGATAGGTAAATTACTGCTAAATTCCCGATTACTCAACCAGTCACTCTTATAATGTAAAAGACAATTTTCAAATCACATTTAATAATTCAGTTACACATGCAAATTGATATGCCCTACAAATGACACATTGTTCAACATTTCTCAAATTGGAAAACATTCCATGTGCTGTTTTCTCTTTCCTTGGTTTTTCCATTATGTACTTCTTAACTTATTGTTGGGTCTTTTTGGCAAAGCTGACCAAATTCCCTGTGAGTTGAATACAGAATGTAAAATATTTGACCAGGACTACCTTACATTTAGATGATTGCAGCTGATACAGTACTTTTTCCTGGTAGAGAAAGTATTGAGGATATAACATGATCAATAGCATTAATGAGTAGCGAAATACTTCCATTCTGTTTTAAAGCAATTTGAAATGGACTTCTATAAACCTTTAGGCCACTCCAATTTAATTACTTGTCTTACAAGCTTTTTCGGAAATAAAAATCCTGTCAGACTCAAAAAAAAAAAGTCGACTTTGGTGTCTTATGGACGAAAGTGGTTGAGAAATTTTCTGTCAAGACTCAAAAAAAAAAAAAAGGAGTGCAATAAAAAATGACAAAATTACTCTACATTAAAACAACACCCAGATTAAAGTGGGGGCGCCTTCTATAATTAAATATTTTATTATTACCTGCTCATACACATGTATGAATGAAGAACTTTCTATCAGTCCATTTCTGATAAAACACTGGACTTCCTGGTTAAAGAATCTGAGATAAGTTCTTATAGTTTTCTGTTGGGGAAATACACTTCTGAGATTAAAACAGGGACAGTCCTCCTTGGTTCACAAAAGCAATTGCAAGTAATCTCTATACCTTTTTGGTTAACTGGTATTTGTTAGAAATGTGGTAATTTTGACTGACAAAAAATGAAAAATTACCAGCTAAACTGGTATTACCCTTTAAATACACCAGACCAATATTAGACAAGCAGCCTTTACAAGAAACTTGCCCTTTGACTGGCACTTGAATACTCTTTATGACACAGGTCAAGTGCCAGCCCTATCAATTGTGTATTGTTGAAGCTTTATTAAATGAGTGGTCAAATACCAGAGACAACCAATGTCCACTTCACAGCTGTAGCACTCGTAAAGATATAGAGAGCGTTTGTTTAACATTCTCCTTTGTAAGGCATATGCCTATTATGTGTGAAAACCAATGACTGCCTGTAGATAATAGGCCGACCAATCTTTGAAATTGAACACTCATAACTATGTAGGTCAGCATCTCCCAGGAAAAGTGTTTAATGGGAGTTTTAGTGTTTTACGATAAAGTTTAAGTAGCATTCATTCTCTGACTACAAAGGCTTATGGAAGGTGAGCCTTTGCTTTAAGATGATCATGTCAAGATTGGGGTGATCGAAACATCTTGATACCAGTCTGAGTCAGCAGATGCTTAAAAAAAAAAGTATTTTTCAACTTTTTTTTCTTTCAAAATGGCCCATTTCCTGCCGCCGGAGCTTGTAAGACAAGTGATTAAATTGGAGTGGCCTTAAATGTAATAAATATTCATAATCTTTTGATTGATTATCTTTTGCTAGGCAACATCACAGAGTATAACCGAAGTAGAAGAATCAAAATTAGATTTATATTTGTTATTGCTTTAAATGAATTTTGTGACATTGCTATTTTATTTGTTTCCAGGCAACAGCACCAATGGAAACCCTCAGAAAGGAACCAGAAAACAGGCGGTGCAAACTGGAATGCACCCACAATTTCCAGCGCCACCTCTTGGGGTGGCCAACCACCAGTTTATCAGACTGGGGTAAGCTTCTACATGTTTAATGTATGCGCATGCTTTTTACCTTTATTTCGCCTTGATCGTGGGCCAGGATTTGATTTGTTCCAGACAAGAAATCAATTTTGCCAGCTCAAATTTTTTTGGTGAAAGTCATCAACTATCTTTTTTATTTTATTTTCAGAATCAGAATTCTTTTGGAAAATAATTCCTTTTTTTGTCTTTATTTTTGTATCTATTTTGTCCCTCTGAGTTTTCCTAGGGAACATCTTTCTTGATATTTATTTGATTTCCATCTTTCTTTCCTTTCTGTTACAAAGCAAATCTAAGGTTTCTGTTTTGATTATGGTTATCAATAAATGCAGTGTCTGACAATAGTACAAGTCAGAGAAGTAAAACTGTTGTATACACACAGGTACATATTATATGATGTAGCCAGGTCAGGCCTTGTATAGAAATTGTTAATCTATCAGTACTATCAGTGATTAAGTTAGATACTTATTACCGTAAATTCTCGCAAATCTCGTACACTTTTTATTAATTACGATTTTCGTTGGCTGATGGTGGCCGAAATTTACTGAAAGTAGCGATCAAATGTCAGACACCGTGGCCGAGATTCGTTGATATCATCAATTGAAACGAAAGCTACATTGTACTATGATGTAGATGGAACTGAAAATCGATCGCTAACTTCGTACACAAAAATATAATTTTCCCCCACAAAACCCTTATTGTCCACCTACCTGACTTGTTATTCATCTGCTATATATACTTGTAAAGTAACTTGCCTCCCTTGTATGTTGTTTACTTGTTTATTCTTGCTGCCGCACGTCAATTACTCATTGAATTATATACTTGTTCAAGTTGTTGACAAGTTTTATTTCGAAATGGCGCCGCCCAAGCTGTATTCCACTCTACACGCAGAAATGCAATACCTACTTCCGGTTTCGCACTGATCGTCTTTTGGCGGATATGGGCACTAGAAACGATCGTTAATAATCTAAAATCAATCGCAAACTTTGGAAATCTAAATGTTTTTTTCTTATATCAATGAAATTTACTTGGTGGCCGACTTTTGGTGAAATGTGTCCTTGGATAAATCGGGGGTGGGCGAATTTCCACAGTAATTATTTGGTAGATTAATTATAGTGGCCGAGTTTCCTAGGGCGGCCGAGATTTCCGAGAGTTTACGGTAGGTTCCTTGCCTCTGACAGGATATTTGTCAGAAGGAGATTCAACTCTGAAAACAGTAATTACTTAGGTTCCTTGCCTCTGACAGGATATTTGTCAGAAGGAGATTCAATTCTGAAAACAGTAATTAGTTTGGTAATAAACATTTGCAGCATTTCTATATACCGTATATCTGGTTATTTTGGCTGTGAAATTTTGGCTCTTTTGGGCCAAAACGGGGGTAAGGAAATTATGGCTCATATTAATTTTGGCTCTCCCAGGGTCTGAGCCAAAATTACCTTACTTTTGAAATTATCTTACTACCTAAAATGACAAAATGTCTGTCGCTGCATAGCATGTGTTCTGGTTCAATCTGTTAAAAGTAACTCTGTACAGAAATAGTTTTGTTTAAATTACAATTTGATTGGGGTAGGCTTGATGAGTTCTCACTGTGTAAAATGCACTTATTACGTACGCATTGGGAGTACCTGATCTAGTAGTTAACTTGTAATTGAGTTTACCATGGTGAATAGAACTCAGGAGGTGAGTAGTAGCACCCCTTGCAATTACAAACACAGGGATTTTGCAAGGGAGTATGATCAAAAGACAACTGTACATTTGTTTTCTAAACAAACTATACATAATATGCTGCTGAGATTTTTGATTGTAATCATGAAGCATGCCACTAAGGCCAGTGATTACCTCACATTACATGCCATGCAGTGACTGACATCTGGTGTCCACACTAGAAACTAAGCTCAACACAACCTTAGCTCAGGGTTGAAGTCGGGGTGTTCAAGGTATGCATTCTTGGCTTTTATTAATTTTGGCTCTTTAAGATGGAGAGCCAAAATAGGCCAAAATTAGATTACCTCCAAAAAAAACATATACGGTATCATATTATAAAAATGTGTACATTGTCATACGTCGGTGTTTGAGGTGGTCTAATTGTCGTTATGACAAGTAGGTACTGCCAGCCCTACAGTCCCATGGGTTCTATTCGGTTATTGGTGAATCGTAATTTCTTTTGTTACTAGGGAATGGTCTGTATGTCCACTTGCAACTTATTATGATATAACTCATATTTTGGACATGAATATCATTAATTTATATTTTCATTGTTATGAAGTAATATATACATTCATCAATAGGATATGGCATTATTTGATCATTTAAAAAGAAATATAGCAAACAAATGATACGTTGACCACTTTGTCCAAGAGCGGAAACACTTGAATTCAACCATCCGAGTGAAAAGGCTTGAAAACGCTATCCTGAACTGACTTTAATGCCGAATATTACTATCGAAGTACATTACCTTTAATTATTTGTGAAGCTAGCGACACCAATCGCCTTCTATTGGCAGACTCGAAAGTTATTTCCTTTGATCTTCCTGCCCCGCCGCCAGGTGGCTACGCGTTTTGGTGCCAAACCTACCTCTAGTGTCTGCCAGCGCCCTCTTCTCTGGTAACATTAGGACTCTCCCCGCTTTTAGCGATATATCTCCGTTTTTAATCCGAACTGGCGTACTACTCCTAGACGACCTTTGCGATAAGTATCTTTGGCTCCTTACAGGCCACTTATCCTGTCAGACTTCGTGTCTGTTTCGTCGTTGTTGCTCCCGCTAGTTTTTAAAGATTGACCTTCAGGTCAGCCTTTATAGTCATCGTAGTTGTTGTCTCATGGTTTCTGAGTGATTCTGGGTTGCTTTTTGTATTTTTCTATGTTGTCTCATAGTGGAGATCCTGATTTTCTAGCCGAATGATCTGGTGAGTGGGGAGTGGTACTTTCGTTTTTATTATTGATTCTGTTTTTCTTTTGAATGGTCTATCTTGTTTTGGGTTGGGTTGTTTTGTTTATTTTTTATGGGATTTTGTGTGTGTCTACTCTATTTTATTTACGCTTCTGGCTTCAGGTCGATCTCGGCGACTTGGGTGTGTGGGTTGGTTGCGCATGCGTGGCATTTCTGCATGTTTAATGAGGTATTTCATGACGTAGTGGGGGTTTCCCTGTGGTGGTGGGTTCGTTTGCGCATGTGTCGTTTTCGTGCATATTTAATTAGATGGTGATGCGATCGGTTAAGTTGGTGGGATTTCCCTCTGTTGTTTGTGTGATTGGGTATTGTGTGGTCTTTTTTGTTTTGTTTGGTGGTGTTTGTTCATTGTGTGTGTGTTTGCTTTGTTGGGTGGTTGTGTTTGTCTTTCGTATCGGTGTGAATGGCATCGTCGGGTTTGGCGGGGTTTTTCGTTTTGGGCGCGCATGCGCGTGGGCTCTGCATATTAAATTAGACTGGTCATGACCTTTGGTAGTGGGTTGTTATGCACATGTGTAGGTTTTGGTGCTTTTATCCGTGTGGTTGTGTACTGGCTGTGTTATGGGGGGATTGTGTGTTTGTTGTTTGTGTGTGTGTGTTTTGTGTGGTGTCATTGAGTTTGTCGTCTATCTTGTTGATTTATGTGCGCATGCGTGTTGTTGTTGCATATTAAATGAGGCTGGTAATGACGTAGTGGGGTTTCCTTGTGGTGGTTGGTTCATCCGCGCATGTATGGGTTGGCGTGCATATTTAATTAGTCGGTCGTGGGCGTGGTTATGTGGTGGGGTTTCCCTTTGTTGTCCTTTTGTTTGTGTGATTCCAGTTGGTGAGCTGTAATGTAGGTTTTCGTGAGTCAATTAGTTGTCAGGGGGAGAGATCGCTAAATCCAGCAGGTCACAGTGAAATTTTAACAGAATAAGTGAGATATGCATCTCACCTATTCCTACATGTTTTTCTTTGCAAGGTTGGCAAAGAAAAACATGAATTACGAGTGAAATAAGTTAGAGAAAAAATGTTATGTTATGTTAGGCATAAAGATCATCCATCTATTTTTGCTCTAACAACTGCTAGAAATTGCGATGGTGTAGTGGTAAGTTGTCCGATCGTCATGCGGGAGATGAAGGTTCAAATCTTAGTCAGTTCAATTTTTTTTCTCAATTTTTCTAGCAGAGAAAATATAGGTATTTTTTCCTGATCATGTTAAAGAAAAACCAAATACTTTATTCTCACGACCATGTGAGAAAAAAACATTTTAACAACCATTTTATATATATATATATATATATATATATATATATATATATATATATATTATATATATATATATATATATATATATATATATATATATATATATATATGATAGTATATATATA
>OZ012684.1:34242099-34292338 GCA_963942565.1 Maea johnstoni
GTACTCCGGTTCCGGACTCTGATGAGTCCGAGGACGATGCCCTCACAGACCATGAGGACTTCGTGGAGGTTCAGGCCTCTCACGGATCTTCGCCCCTCAACAGGGAGCTTCGGGGCTCGTTCTGCCATCGCAGACGAGCAAGCTCCACCGGTGGCTGCTCCTCGGCCTCCGCCCTCCCTGTCGGAAGGATCTCAAGTCACTTACGAGGATTTCGATGATATCCGAGGCAATGCCTCTGCTTGGCGGCGACTTTGGCTCGCCGACAAGTTTAGGTTCAGAATTCCCCTTAGATTCCATGAAATATTGGAAACTATCAAAAGGGCTCTAGTATTCCCTGCGGATCCTCAGGCTAGCTCGACACCCGCGCCGTCGCAGTCCCAGGCCCACTCCCTGTTTAAGGGAGTCCTTCTGGTGCCCCCCCACCCACCGGGTTACGATGCCGTGGGACGCTATGTGTCACACCACGGCAAAGAGGGATATTAAGGGGCTCTTGAACGGGTCGACCAAGACCTTGGGGGAGGCAGTATACACACGGAAATTTCCAGCCGCTGAGGAAAACAAAAAAGCGTTCCTCACCCCACAGACCATAGACTCGGCGGCTGAAAAACACTTCTGAGTCTGGGTGAAGAAGGATTTTTCCTCAAAGAAACCTTTCGGCTACGACTCAGCTTCTGTCCTGGCGTCAGCCGAAAAGCTCTCAGTGCGCCTGGATGAGCGTTTGGCTTCGGTCAACCGCCTCTCCGGCCTCCTCATCCAGGTGCAGGCGTATATACACCACCCCGCCGCCACACTGCAGTTCCTCCGTGCACCTCCGGACACAGATGCGGATTTTGATCCGGCTTTGATGGCAGACGCTATGGAGTTCGCCGCATATCTCACAGCGTCGATCTCCCAGATCTCCATCCACATCGAAGCAGAGATCTGCATGGACCGTCGGGCGAGGTTAGTCAACCACCTCCGCCCCGACAGCGGGCTGCCCAGGATCCCTTCGTTTACGAAGAGGAAACTGCTGGAGTTGCCGTTAGATACGGACTCCATGTTTGCTGGTCAGTCCTTAAAGAGATGACCTCGACACAGGCAATAGCTTTTCAGGTGTTGCAGATCGCGGGGGGATCAACTCCGTTGGATCTTTCGGGTTCTTTTAAGATCCCTAAGATGGACAAAATGGACACACTCCAGAGCGTGTTAAATTCGCTCAGAGCAGATATAAAGCTCTACCGAGACGGGTGCCGGCCCGGTGCCGAGGTGCCGAGCCCTTGGGCCGTTTCCTTGGATTTGCAGGACGCGTACTTTCACGTCGCTGTAGATCCAAGGGACAGGAAGTTCCTCCGCTTCGCTTACGACGGAGAGATCTTCGAGTTTCAGGTCTTGCCGTTCGGCCTGTCAACTGCTCCCAGAACGTTTACACGCCTGGTCAGAGCGGTGGGAGCGTATCTAAAGACGCTCGGAATCAATGTATTCAAGTATCTCGACGACTGGCTCGTCGTAGGAGAGACCTATCGGCTGGCCCTCAGTTACCGGGACACCGTCCGTTGGGTAACACAGAGGGTAGGCTTCATTCTAAACGAGGAGAAATCGGAATGGGTTCCGTCCCAGTTTCCGCTCTTTCTGGGGTCTTCTCTAGACTTGGTCCGGCTCCTTGCATTTCCGTCAGAAGACCGGCTACAGCGGCTCATCCGCTGCATTCTGAAGTCCCCGGCGAGCCCGGCCAGACTTTGGAGATCGCTGTTCGGCCACCTGGCCAGTATGATTCACCTGGTCCCGGCGGCCCGGCGCCACATTCGTCCCCTCCAGTACTTCGTACAAGAGAGATGGGATACGTCCATGCTGGAGACAACCCCAGTTGTTCTGACTCCGGCGGCCCGGGAGACCCTTCAATGTTGGCTCCATACTCCGCACCTCACGTCCGGGGTTCCTTTCTCAGACCCGGTCCCGGAGGTGACGATCGTCACAGACGCTTCATATTATGGATGGGGCGGTCACCTGGGAGGCCAGACGGCTTCTGGCATCTGGCAACCCCAATGGAAGTCGAGGCATATCAATTGGCTCGAGCTTCAGGCGGTCTGGCTCACGCTGCAGCATTTCCTGCTGCAGCTGAGGGGCACAGTGGTGGAGGTACTGTCGGACAATATGACAACAGTATCTTACATCAACAAACAGGGAGGCACTCACTCTCTGTTGCTGTGCAGACTAGCCCTAGACTTATGGGACTGGTGTGACCATCATCAGATCACCATATCAGCGGTGCATCTCGCAGGGGAGAGCAACGTTCTGGCGGATGTGCTGTCGCGAGGCAATTACTGTCCGACAGAGTGGACCCTCCACAGGCCGACCTTTATGTCCCTGTGGCAGGTGTGGGATCAACTGTTCGTGGACATGTTCGCTTCGGCGCAGAATGCCCAGCTCCTGGTATATTATTGCCTGGGATCGGATCCCCAGGCCAGCGGGTCGAACGCCTTGACGATGAACTGGGACATGGTTCACAGGTATGCGTTCCCGCCGATAGCCCTGATTCCCCGGGTGCTGAGGAAACTCCTCCCGCACCCGTCCGTGACGATCATTCTGACTTGGTTCTGATAATTTTCATTATCATTTGCTTTTTTGTGCATTGGACGAAAATAATCTCAGCAGCAAAAGGGCTTATACCCAGACCTGGTATGGAATTGCATCTAGGAAATCATGTTTCTCCTCAACAAGGAAAAGTTTGACTTGGATACAAACATGTTTCCAGACTTACTGGGGTCCACTTCGATCCTGGTCAAAGCCTAGAATGTCACAAATACTAACTAAAATGAGCATTTTCGTGAATTGTTGGTGGTACTAGTTCCTGTTACCATGGCAACCATTCAAAATGCCATATAATGTTTAGAAATAAACTCATGGGTGAGTGCTTCAATTTGATACATCATTTGCTATGTCTTAAAAATGTCACAATATGCCAATTAGTATGTAAAGGTCTGTCCCACTGTATTTTAAAGAGCTTTTGACACCAAAGTGTATTTTTCTAGATATATTTTGTAATATACAGAAAGGGACAGATCCATGGAAGATTTTTGTATCTAGTTAAGGGTCCTAACCTCTCTGATCTGAGTGCATTACTCTCTTGAATTCTGACAAAAATCCTCCTGTAACCATGGCAACCACTATGAATTTTACCATCCAATCATGAATAAATCCTATGCATTGTACTCTGAAGAGAATGAAGAAACTTGCAAATTAGGTTATTAAAAGGGGCCAAATCATCCAAAATAGCTGATCTCTTACCAAACTCAGCGGTCACCATTTGTAGGAAATGGAATTTCAAATTCAGCACAATTTTTTTTTTCAAACCTTTTGCATTCAGATGGCTGAATAAAAGTGCATTTATGTATAAGACGGTATGCATTGACCTGACCGATTTTGCCTGTCTTTGTGTTGCAGGGAAGCACACAGCCTCCTATGACAACCATGAGTAGTGGAATGGGAATGGGTCAGCCAGGAGTAATGGTAAGTATGGATCTTATTTTTTGCACAATGTGAATTGAAGGGAAATTAGAAGAAACATTTTCCCTGATTTTAACAGAAATAACTTTCATCCAATATTTCTAATATCTATTTTAAATATATTTCCTTTTGGTCAATTTTTTAGGTTAACTGGAAAGTTGTCCAATGACTCATCAGACATTTCAATTACGGTTTGATTCTTCAAACAGCAGTCATTGGTCTTTCAAATTTTCTCATTTTTACTTTATTGTTCAGGGTTCCTTGCATGGATTAAGCATTCTCAAACCACCTAATAAGCAAATATACATTTTTTTTTACGTAATGCACACAGATATTCAATTACGTACTATACGTTAAGTACTATACTACAAAATACTAAACCATGATAAGTGTTGGTACAGTCATGATAAGAAAACTTTGCGGGTTGAGTTTCATACAGCTTTTATTTCTAACTCATGAAAATTTCAAATGAGATGTACAAGCATATCAGTACATTAGATATACTGCATACTGTAAAGTTCAAATTATCAGCGAATCTAAATTTAGCAAATCGATCCGCTTTTCCATAATAGCGGAGCGTAATATTCGCGTGTGGTCAGTCACCGAAAGCACTGTCTGAGTAGTTGTATTCTAATTTACCACTCCTGCCCGACGATACTGACTAGACCTTGTTTCCTTACGACGCAACCACCTAATAAGTGAAATTAAGAGTTCGAAATAATAAGATCGAGCTTTGAACAGTACAAGTGATCGTCAGTGAAGGTCCTGCCCTTACCATAGTGCAGTGGTTTACATGGGGTGTTTCAGTGGGTTATGAGTGGTTGCCTACAGTGGTGCCACTGCGAAATACAGTGGTACCACTGAAAAATATAGTGGATAGTACATGGGTCTCTCAAGAGCTGTAGCACCATCCCCCACTTTCCTTGAATGTGGCCCAAGAACCTTGTTGTAGTGGGTTTATTACCACTTTTTTGTACCACTGAAAAAAAAAGTGCCCTTTAAGCCTGTCTGAAGTGTCCCGCTTTTGCAAAAGCGGAGACACTTTATTGGGGCTTCATGGCCACTTTTGCAAAAAGTGGTAGCTTCATAGTGGTCCCACTGTTTTGGACAATGGTAGGTGGGCCTGCATGCCATTGCATCAGCAGTTTTCTACCACTAACAGATGCAGTGGTCCAACCACTGATCAAGAGAGTGGTCCCACTATACCTGACGGTGGTATGATCATCCTATAATGCTAGTTGCAGTAGATTTACCACTGTTGAATGTAGTGGTCCCATTGTTTCAGACAGTGGTAAAGTCATGCTTTACTGCAAGATGCTGTGGTTTTACCACTGTCAAAGGAAGTGGTTGACCCACTTTCTCTGACAGTGGTGGTCATGTACCCCACTGTAAAATGCATTAATTTAGCACATCATTCAGGATAGATGAATGAATGAATGAATAAATAGATACATTAACAGATAGACACTCAATAGTTAAAATAGTTTTCTAAAAAGTTTATTAGAAAGAGGTTTAACCTGTTAAGAACATTTACATAGGATTATAATGCATGGCAACATATTCTGGACAATTATTCTAAGATGTTCCTGTCTCCTGTCTGCTAATTGTCTCTCCAGTCTATGTAAATCTTGATGGACTGTAGACCTAACATTAGTCACATATCATAGTTTGCAAGGTTCCCTTCTCCTGAATCATGGAATACCCTAACACTCTGACACAGCTGATGTAAATAAAGAGAAACTCTATATCATACCCACCTTATTTCAACATCCTAGTCACTTCTAAATCATATGTCAGCATGTCTTTCCTGTCTAACCTGAGTATTTCATCTCACCTTGCATTTTCTGTATTCAACAGCAGAGATATTCACCTGCCCTTTTGACTGAAATAGCCTTGACTTTATCCTTTGATATACCCTAACACACAACTTGTCTTAGTTTTTCAAAATTCCCCTAACACCATTTACAGAACACATTTCTGTCAATTAAATCAACTCACCTCCTTCTCCTACACTGTCATACTGTCAACTGTCATAATTTTGAATAACAAGGTCAAGTTCTGTACTAGTTGACCCTATTGTTATATATTATATTACCTTCCTACAGATGAGGAAAAGCCTGCATCTCCTGTGCTCATATCCATATCAGTTACATAGGGTTTATTTAGTGGCCCCACTGTAATCAGCAGTGGCCCCACTGCAAGAAAAAGTGGGCCTAAGATAAACTAAGATTTGGAAGCCCCACTATAGTGGTTTCTGATATATGTGGATTTTTTTCAAGTCACATATGGGTTTATGTAGTGGTCCCACTGTAAGAAACAGTGGCCCCACTGTAAGAAACAGTGGCCCAACTGTAAGAAACAGTGGCTCCACTGCAGCAAACAGTGGTCTTACCACTACGTTAGACAGTGGGGCTGACTCTGACAGTGGTACCACTTAAATACCCCATTTCACAGCTTTTTTATGCAGTGGGCAGGCTTACTGACCACTTTTACCACTAAGGCATGGTGAGGGTGATTGGTACATTGCAATTAAGGAACTCAGAACCATGAGACATTTTTATATCACAGCATGCATGTACGCGTCTATGTATGTATATATGTATGGTTATCAACTGACCATGTGTAATTGTGACTAGAAACGCAATTTGAATACAAAATGAAACAAATATTAAGAGATTGTAATATTAGCGAATTGGACCCACTCTTTAAAGTCGCTAATATTACTTCCACATTAATATTTCGAATTTAACAGTATATTCACATGGTCTAATTCAGCATATCAGTACATCAGAAATACGGCAAATCTTCACCAGGTCTAATTCAAAGTGGAAATGCAGGCAAATTAACTCACCTCAGTTGCAATGGGCAGAACCTAGAAAATCTGCCCCTTTTATATTGCTCAGGATCAGATAGAGACTACATATAACAAAAGAACAACTACACACCCTTGTGAGATAAACCTGCGATCATTAACTGGCCCTCCATTGCTAAGGCTACTTTCAGCCAAAGTACAAGGATACAAAGATTTTTGAAAAACTTCTAATCCTTGTCATGGTGGTATTCATTAGATAGCTCTTACTGAGAACTCTCAGATGAGTACCCATGTGCCAGAGTTTCAGTCATTTTTCAGCTTTTTCGTGTCATTTTGTATTGGCAAAATTAGCCACCAGCAGCATAAGGGTTAAATGACCATGAATAAAGCTTATCAATAAATGGCCGCTCCCACTGTCTCTATTTTGTGTCTGTAAGGATGTGTTTAAACGGCGACATTATACTTGTATGAAGGTTGGCAGTGGTGGGAATTTGGGTTTAAGGTGAGTATACCCTAAGAAACTATTTGGGCCTATGTTTCATTCATGGTGGAATTGTCCTTTAAATGTCAATAGAGGGTAGCACTCCGCAAATTGTGCAAACCTTACACAATAACAATTGGGCAAAGCATGATTAATTGTAATTCCTGTTGTGCAAGGGAGTACAAAAAATACCGTGAATTTGGTCTTTTTTCCTGAAAATTTACCCCTTTCCACAAGGAAATCTACTACCATTTTTCATGGTCAAAATATTACCACAAGACTGACAATAGATTAGAAAATGGTGATCCCCATTGCATAATGTACCTAAAATCTGAAAAAAATGGCACAATTACTGTTGAAATGCATTTTCTTTTATTATAAATGAGGCTAGAGACATTAAAAATTGTTCTCTTTGACCTCCCCAGCCCGCTGCTAGGTGGCTGTGTCTTGGCCCCAATCCTCCAATATTGTCTGTCAGCTCTCTCTGACAGGCTGCACCTGCTTCTTCGCAGAATTTCTCTTCCTCACTGGGTTGCAATGATCTCTTTTTGCAAGGATCTCTTTTTGCAAGTATTACTTAGCACTTCTAGGCAGGGGTCCAGTTAGACACTAGCCCGATAGATAGAAGCTACAGAAAATTGTTTCAGGCTATAAGAATATTTGCCTTTGTAGCCCGGCTGGCTATAAGAAAAGATTGACATTTTTAGGTCATGCTCAGAGGAATAACAATACTATAAGCAGTGTGTGTGTATATATATTAGGGCTGTGCTCATCAGCCATTTTTTTGCGATCCGATTAATTGCCTAATTTTTCTCGATGTCGATTTTCTCGATTCGATTCTGTCGCGCATGGTAGTGCTTGGAAAAGTGTGGTGGGGGTCGGACCAGCACCATGTAAAATACATTGCGTGGCCCTCTCCAAACTTTTCCAAGTACTACCGCGCGCGATAGTATCTATCGTAGTGCAGTTTCAATGGCGGCCGGCTCAGCGCCGCAGTCTTTTTAAAGAATATGGTAGGCTCTTTTGTATTTTGGGGGTAGGGAAAACAATGGAGGTAGGGGGGGCCATATCGAGTTCAGCAATCGATGTCCTCTCATGTTGAACATCGATCTTACGACTTTGCCGATCACCCGATGTCGCGCCTATCGAGCCCAGCCCTAATATATATATATATATATATAAATATATATATATAAATATATATATATATATATATATATATATGTGCGTGTGCGTAATTTAGGATTTAACCGAGGCAGCTCGCTTTTGGTTTTTGTTTTTATTTGATTTTTTTTTACAAAAAAATCAAATGTTGCTACAGGGTATTGAAATCACAACCTCCTACTGGACGTTAGCTCTTATCCTTTGATCTGGGGAGCATGTGTTGCATTTCCCTTTGATGTATACATTCCTGTGGTTAGGCATGTGTGAGTCAGTCTGATTGCGGTTAAGCTGAAGTGTGCATGCTCAAGCTGAAGTGTGCGTGCTCGGGGTGGCAATTAGGCTAGACAATTTGATTGACAGTTTGGCCAGCCATCTCATATCTCATAACCAATCACATTTAAGCAGGTCGCTTCAACTCACTTCTACTGCTGTCACAGAAACCGCACTGAGGGTGCCTGTTAAAGCTTCAGGAGGTGCTTTGGTATACACAGCCTGGGGCCTATGGCAATTATGCTGGATCTCACATTGTGTATATGGGTAAATGAAATCTGGCTTAGAATTCTTCACCAAATACAAGTCAAATAACATTCACCGCCATACATATTCAGAGATCCACTATAATTACAATAGACCCAGATAGGGCCCCGTTGAAAGAGGTACTGGGAGGACAGTACAATTACAGAGAAGGGGGAGGCAAGTGTTGCGGCAAGGCGCTTAAGGCCGCAGGAGGAGTAGAAGTTGTCGATGTAATAAGGATCCGTGCGCCCAAAAAGTGAGTGGCGGGCGCACGGATCCAAGCCCAAAGTGCAGGTGGAAGGTACATGGGATTGGATAGGGCACTGATCAGCACGTAGAGATGTGTGAAAGGGCAGATAGAAGGTAAATGGGTGGGAGTTGCATAAAGTAATAGTCATGTGCCGCAAGTGTGCATGAAAGTGACAATACCAACGTCATAGGGAACTTAATGGAACATTTCCTTCATCAACAGATATAAATTAATACTTACACCCATTAAACTTCACAGAGCTCAATTTTTATATGAAGGCTAGGCATTACTTACATTCATTAAACTATAGATTTTCTCGAAGAAATTCCTAACTTCACAACTGTGGAAATGTTTATTATAACCAGGGAATTTCATACACTAATCAAATCGGGCCTTATAGCGAACGCCAATTCAGGCAGACCTTCTCTCTGGGATCAGTGGATTTGACCAACAATTCATTTTAGTAAAGTGAAATAAAAATAATAAAAATATAGATATAGTTATTTGGAGTAGGAAATGTTTCAGAGTGCCAGACGAAGGACTGGGCAGGAAAAGATGATACTAGTTGCGGTCAGATGGATTCGAACCCGCAACCTCTTGCCCTGCAGGCAGGCGCTCTAGCCACTAAGCTACGGCGCCATCTGTATGACAGCTAGGTTTGAAAAGAGAGCTATATTGATGAAATCCCGTAACTCTATTTTGGGTCGTTCCTTGCATTTCGAGTTTAGTCCTGTCATTTACGTGAGTAAATCTTTGAAAAAGACCGCCAGGCCACTTTTATCAATGACCCCACATATTTACATAAGGCCCGAAACTGATTATGACCTACCTACCTCATGCGAGCCAGTAAAATAGCCAAATCAAATCTGGCGCCTGTTATCTAACTACTCCAAACCGGCTCGGGATAGCCGGAATGACGTTAGAACCCAATAAGGAGCGCCAAAATAGCTGAAAAATTGTATTTGATCTTTTAATCTAATGCCTTTTCAAATAGATAAAGAATAATGATTATATCAATACGCCTTTACATGTCGTTAACTTTATGGCATCGCCAGTTTCGCAATCCAATTTTCCTAGTGTTATGAACTTCCTATCCTGATGTTCAATTAGTTACATTTGCCGCCGTTTCACTTTGTGGGGGCGCTACGCGCTGCATGAACATTAGCGTCCAGGAATGTGTATACAGTTGTTTAAGAGACTGACTGTGTGTTTGTGGTCACAGAGCTTGACATTAACCAATTAACACTCAGAGAAGCCAAAACAGGCCTGACAAACTTGGAAATTACTTTCAAAAGCATTTTCTGGAAAACATTTGAATTAGAAATGTTTATCAGAAACCAAACTACAACTCTCCATCAAATATTTTGTGAGCTTTCGCTTTGTTCTGAAGTTATTTTCAAAAGTATGAGAGTAGCAGACGTTAGGTTCTAGTGGAGTTCTAAGTGTGAATGGGTTAAGCACTGAGCCGACTGCCTATTCATGCCTGGGCATGTTCTGTTCTGTTTTGAAGCACATGCCCTTTCACTTAGAGCTTCTTATACATTTCCCAACAATACAAGCCTCTCCACATGGCCGCTCCTAGCGGCAAGGAGCGCTGATTGCGTCAGCATATAGTGAGTGAAATGAGATGTTTCACGGCTGGTGGCAACTTCTTCTCAGCTGCTGTGAGAATAATGCTGCTTTGTATACACTGAGTGCAGCATATCAAAGGCTACATACAGAGACAATAGTGTACTTAGTACCATTCTATAGTACATTCAGAGACATAGAGACTGAGAGCCGTCTTCATGTCTAAGGCACAAATCACTAACAAAACTACCATGTATCTATATGCAGTTAGTAAATATGTTGTGAGAAAATAACAAGTGTCTTCTCAAATCCCATTTCAACTATATGTTGAGGTGGTTAATAAACAATTCAATGGCCCTTGCACAATGTTTATATCAAATGGCTTAAAATGATAATCAATTCTAGCCCTGCTGTTGTATTTTTTGTGGTTATTTTTTTATTATATAGTAGAGGGCCCTATTAAGAATCAATTTGAGGGTTCCTCATGAAATAAAGAACAGTGTTTAGAATTTATACCAGACCCACCACCGACTATTAGGTAGGTGAGGTCCTTGTGTTTATGCTGTATGGTTTGTTTATGTGGATCGGGGCTGGATCCCCCACCTTAGATCCTCCTTGAGGGCTTGGAAAATATGGTTCTCAGATGCGTGTTATTGAAACAAGGGAAGGGCCCTATTAAGAATTACCTTGATTTTTTATTATTTTCATAAACTGTATTATGATTAGCATTTTTATCTGTAGTGCAGCGCACCATACTACAACACGAGGTATCCTTGCCGTGGAGTACAATCAATTTCCATTTTTTTTAAGGTATCCAGAATTCATTCCATCTGTATTATTACTTTCAAGAACTGTAGGGAGAGAAAATATTTTTTTATATTTATTTTTCTCGACCACTATAGAAATGGAAGGAATATATATTTCACGCAGTATAATATTACACAGGATATATACATTATGAGTTTTAAACCTATTTCCATTGTGGTCCCAGTCTGCCCAAAGTCCAATGACATAACATGTAATGATCAGCTCCACTGTGTTTATAGTGTTTGTAGTACAGTTAGTCAACTTAGTTTCGCTAATCCTTGCATGGTGGCACCACGCACCACTAGTTCGGTCTCCGCGATCGTCATCTCACCACAAATATTTGTATCTTTACAGATGTCTTGTGGTGATAACTTACTTGAAAATTCGTCCTGGACACTAATGATCATTATGGTGACATTCGCCACCTTCTTGTCCAGTCTGATATGAAGTTTGAGCATCCTAGAAACCCTGCAAGCAAAGAAAACAACACATGCACATCAGAACTACCCTTCTCTTCTATATATAATACACATATATAGAAGAGAAGGGTAGTTCTGATGTTCAGGTGTTGTTTTCTTTGCTTGCAGGGGTCCTAGGATGCTCAAACTTCGTATCAGACTGGACAAGAAGGTGGCCAACGTCACCATAACGATCATTATGCACCAGTCAATTGAATCCCTGGGAGGGGGGGGGGCCGGGACTTGGCCGGGAAACACGGTGCTTCTGCCAAATACTGCTTAAAATAGCTGCCCGGTGTACCGGGATTACTGTGATTTATTGTTGCTGTCCGTTGAGGCGGTGCATGATAGGCGGGGATTTGAATAGTGACATCATCCTTTGCTGCCACAATTCCAGTAGGCCTATCAGCCGGGCGCACCCGGCCTCTGCTAGGTCCAAGATTTTTGTGGGTTTTTTTCACAAAATAAAAAGTTGAAATCTTAGGAACTTGTGTATTCTTGTTGAGCATGCCCCAGGGGTGGGGTATACTGCCACAGAATTGGTCCCTGCCAGTGGGGATGAGTGCTATTTATTGATTTTTTCCTGAGCAGTATCTCCGCATGTCCCGCCCCCCTCCCAGGGATTCAATTGACTGGTGCATAAGTGTCCAGGACGAATTTTCAAGTAAGTTATCACCACAAGACATCTGTACAGATACAAATACCTGTGATCTCACAAATAGCTCACGCAGTATAATTTGTCACAGGATACTTGCATTAAGAGTTTGAAACCTATTTCCAAAGTCGTCTCAGTCTGCCCAAAGTCCAATGACATCCAGGGTTCAGGCTATGGCAAGAGACTGAGGAAAACCGCCGGGCTATAGGTTCCCAAAACTTCATAGCCCGATAGAAAATTTTATAGTCCCATTAAAAAACAAAAACAAAAACAAGCTGCCTCGGTTATCCTAAATTACACACAAACACACACACACACACATATATATATATATATATATATATATATATATATATATATATATATATATATATATATATATATATATATCCGTCGTCTGCTTGACAGGTTCTTGGTTCGGAAGCGTTTTCGTGCCGTGTGGCTGTTTAATTATTGTGGGTCTGTGGGTGGTGTCGATTTGATTGACAGCTTCGCGAGGGTGGAGTTTGATGGTTGGTGTGGTTTGATTGACAGCTTCGTGAGGGTAGGGTGTGATCGATTTTATGACAGCTGCGCAGTTGGTTTTTTCGGATCGTTTTCTTTTAGCCAATCGGCCAATCGTATTTTAGGTTCGTGTAGTTTTGTGCTTTGTATCGTTTCTTTTCGCGGTGGTTTTTCTTTGGGGGAGGTGGGTGGTAATTGTTGTTTGGCGTTTGATAATACACTTGTTGGGCTGTTTATTTCGGGTTTCGCGGAGTTTTTTTTTGTTTAAGTATTATATATTTTGAGTATGAGTGTCTGTGATTGGGTTGGCTTAGTGGGTCCGCGAACAGGCATTTTGGGGCCACTGGGTTTTATGTCGGTTCGAATCACTGCTGATTTCTTACTTTCTTTTTCATTTTCTTTTTTCCGTTTTAATCTTTTGTTTGTAGTACCACTTAATTCTTTTTGTTTGTTGTTGTTTTCTTTTTAATTACTTTTTATGTATCTTTCATTATTTTGTGGAAATGGTAGTACATTTGTTTAAAACGTTGTCGGTTGCCTATCAGAGTGTTTCCAGTTCTGACATTGCGTTTTTTTTAGATGACTCAGGTTTCAGCAATGTTATCATTAAGGCTGTGATGCTGGTGACACACTCAAAATAAGACAACTCCTAGTTTAGCACTCCTGTACCCTTTCTAACAATAGTTATCTAATCCCTGAGGTCTTGGTGTTTCAAGTATAAGTTTTCTTCAACTTACCTGCTTGAGCTGACGTCAATTTAAGTACAGTTTCAATTTTACAGTGTTTTACCTCAAATGAGGTTTTCTTGATCAATAAAGATTCATTTGATTTATAAATACCATATATGTCTGCTAAATATACTAAGCTAGGGCAACTGAAAGGCAAATTTGGAGTTCCTGCAAGAGAATACCTTACAGCATGCGATTCTGGTGGAAACTTTTACTTAAGAAAGTAGGTCACGATGGTCAGACATGTTGACACAATGGTCAGACATGGTGACCTACTTTCCTAAGTAAAATTTCCACCAAAATCGCATCCTGTAAGGTATTCTCTTGCAGGAACTCCAAATTTGCCTTTCAGTTGCCCTAGCTTAGTATATTTAGCAGACATATATGGTATTTATAAATCAAATGAATCTTTATTGATCAAGAAAACCTCATTTGAGGTAAAACACTGTAAAATTGAAACTGTACTTAAATTGACGTCAGCTCAAGCAGATAAGTCAAAGAAAACTTATATTTGAAACACCAAGACCTCAGGGATTGGATAACTATTGTTAGAAAGGGTACAGGAGTGCTAAACTAGGAGTTGTCTTATTTTGAGTGTGTCACCAGCATCACAGCCTTAATATGTTTGCATTGGCAGTTGTTGAATTTTCGACGCGTGTGTATGTCGATTTGTGTTGTTTATTTCGGGTTTCGTCGTGATAATTATTATTTTTTTTGAATTTTGTGATGAAGGCTTTGTTTATATATATTATTTTTGGAGACGCAGTAGTGGGTAGTGCGAGTCAGAGTGGGTACGCGTAGCGTGCCCAAGACTCTGAGTGGTTTTTGCCGGTTCGAATCACCGTTTATTTTTTTATTTTTTTTATTTTATCTTTAAAAGATCGGATCACACTCTGATCTTTGGTTTTTTTTGGTTCATTTCTGTATTCTAGTATTTCTTTCGATAAAATATAATGTAAAGATTTTTGGTTAATGGGTGTGGTATAGGGCTTAAGATCGAGCCTGGCAGCTGTGTTGGAAAACCCATGGCCGTGGTGGTCTGATGCATCTCACAGCCGAGCATTATCTATGTATAACCGACTAACACAACCCCCATTTGCCATAACCAAATGAACAAAGAACTGTAGATCCAACTAACAAACAAATACCCAACCAAAAACTCAAAAACGCAGATCAAAAATACAAAAACACCTTGACCAAAATTACGAAACAAAAAATGATATAAAAAACATAGTATTAAATTAGAAGAAAATCAAATTAGACGCTACGAGCGTCAGTCTTGTTTTTTTTTAATGGGACTATAAAATTTTCTATCATGCTATGAAGTTTTGGGAACCTATAGCCCGGCGGTCTTCTTCAGTTTCTTGCCGTAGCCTGACCCCTGTCTAGGCCTTCGCTTATGTTAGAATTGTTTGAAATAAAGATCTTTCCACATTTCTCTGTGACCGTTAATGCACTTGGGTACAAATCCAATATGGCATCAGCTCTGCTTCTCACCACTGCCTCCCGTCCATGGTGCATCAATGCACATTACTCAATATTCGCGACTAAGTTCGTTCAACCTCAGTTGGTCATAGACAAACCTGGATTTCCCCCAAAGAGGAAAACTTTGAACCAAGACAACATTCGTCTTCATCAAAGGGATGATCGCAAAGAAGGGGAGGAGTGGTAAGCACTCCTCCTCCAAATCCTCGGAGTGTAAAAGGAGGGGGAACAAGCGTTCCTCATCCTACTCTTACTCAAAGCCTTCCTCCTCTGGGTTGCACGGCTTAGACCGTAAGAGCTCAAAAGGGGGGAGCAACTGTTGAGCAATAGCAGGTCTGGAAGTAAGCCTGAAAGGGCCCTCTCATCAGACGACTTCTGGCATTTGGTACACCCAACGCCAGTCCTGACTGGAACTGCAAGCAATCTGGCTCGCGCTAAAGCACTTTCAGGCTCAGGTGAGTGGCACAGCGGTGAAGATAATGCTAATAATATTGATAATAATAATAATAATGATAATAATAATACTAATGATAATAATAATAATAATAATAAAAATGATAATTGGAATTTCTTTAGTGCCAGGTCAAAAGCGCTGCACATTTTCATAGCTCTAGTCATAGTCCAGAAAGCCTAAGTTGGCAAGCCTGAAAAGTTGTGTTTTGAGACACCTCTTAATCGCTGTGCAATACTGGAAAAAGCACAATCTCCAAATTTGAGTCTAGTCCGGGGCTCATCCAGAAGGCCCTTTGCCTCTGATTGCGGATGGCATCTGGGTTTATATGGCACTAGCCGCTCCTTGATCTACTTGTTTTATATATATATATATATATATATATATATATATATATATATATATATATATATATATATATATTTATGTATGTATATATATATATATATATATATATATATATATATATATATATATATATATATATATATATATATATATACATATATATACATATATATATATATATATATATACATATATATATATATATATATATATATATATATATACGTACATACATACATAGCAGGGTTCGTACGCTCCTTGAAAAACCTTCAAAGTGCTTGAATTTTGTTTACCTCCCATTTTGACCTGGAAAGTGCTTGAATCTTACGATAGCTCCTTGAAAAACCGGGAAATCAACAAGATGAACAGAGCCGTGTCCAGCGATTGCGATCACTGTTTATCATGGGCGCGGCCATCTTGGATTTTTGTCAATAGATCGTTGACGTAGTCTGCTCCTGCTGCCGGCATAACAGGCCGGAGGTCAAATTAGTTGCCATGGGTGCTGAGTCAATAGTTAAGAATATTTATTGGCCTATTTATACACCCCTAGTGTTATTTGTTCCTTGGACTTGTAAAAGGTAAGTGTTCACGCTATCATGCAAAACAACAAATTGATACTAAGACAACAATCAACAGGCACTTGACTGTCAAGTCTACCCCAGTCATCTGCATCAGAGTCAGAAGGTAAGTTTATTTAATACATCACTAACCTGGGATGCCACCAGGGGGGTCTTTTAGAAATGTCATACATAACATGGGCTCTTAAATAGTTAAAATTAATGCATATTTTTAACCCCTGTCCTACCAAGGTGGCCGGGAATGGGGGATGATTAAAACAAGTGATGGGATCTCATTCTTACGAACAAGATGACTGTCACACACACACCGGAGTTCTGCCCATTTTTTTTTTCATGTAAAAAAACTTAGTTGTTTTTGACGCAGATGTTTACCCCTCTTAAAAGGATCACCTATACGCAACTGGCAAGCCGCCCTGAACAACCTGGCTGCAGGAAATAGCTAAAAGGTTGCACTCTGCACATGTTGGTGCTCAACTTTGTAATGTAAACAATGCAATTATCAGTATCTATTGATCCCATGTATTCCTTGAAAAGTAGAATTTGTTCCTTGAAAATGTCCTTGAAAGTGCTTGAATTTTATTGTGGTCAACCAGTATGAACCCTGACATACATACATACATACATACATACATACATACATAGGGTAAGATATAATTCATCATTGCTTTGGGAACTGTTCCATTATATCATTCCAATTAAACACGAAAAAATGCAAACAATGCACATTCAAGAAGTAAATATCATGCAACAAGTAACATTAAGGTAAAGAAAAGAGGGGCACGTAACATTAGACCAACACCAGGTGACGCTGACAGCGTCCCTCTTGTTCAATATTCCTCAGGTTAAAGCTAGATTTTTTCACAACACTTTTGACATGGGGTGCCATAACCTGCTACAACGAGTTACTTATGTTAAGCTCATCTAGGTGATTCTTGGAGCCGAATAGAATGATCTCAGTCTTGTCATCTAGGCACTAATATCACACAAACAAGATATAGAAGATATAGAATTTCGCGTTGGACAATTGCATTATCACTTGTCCTTTTGAACGGTAAACATAGCTGGGTTTCATCAGCATAGCCATGATTGTTTAGACTGTAGTATCGGATGTATATGGTATGATGTATATGGTCATCTTGTACTTTACGACCTCAATTCTGGTACGCACCAGAATTGTCCAATTCTAGTACGTACCAGAATTGTTTATCACATGTAGCAATTCTAGAACATACCAGAATTGTACAATTGTACCAGAATTGTGTGGATAGACAATTCAGGTACACATTTTTATTCCAGAATTGTTATTACAATTCTGGGACGTACCAGAATTGTCCATGAATTATCTTCTTGCTGCTGGTGGAATGACGCCTTTAATTAAAGACTTTGCCGCTAATTTTCATTTATACTCATTTCTTCCCGAACTTCCCGGTTATTACGGCAAAGTACTTGACAATCGGCATCATTCAACTGGCCGGTAAAACATTCTCAGACAATTCTGGTACGTCCCAGTATTGCTTGAATTAACAATTCTGGTACACTTGAATTACTAGAATTCTTCTGACAATTCTGGTATGTTCTAGAATTGTTTGCAGGGAACAATTCTGGTGCATACCAGAATTGTAAAATTAACTGAACAATTCTGGTACGTACCAGAATTAAGGTCGCAAAGTACAAGATGACCATGTATATTAGAAACAATAGTGCACACAACACAGATTTCTGTGGGACAGATCACAGGATCTCCTGATTTTCGTAGAAATCATCATTGATTTTAATCCTCTGTTTTCGGCCAAGCAGGTACTTTTTGAAACCACTGTAGAGCAGATCCTTTGACTCCAAGAACTGACTTCATCGTAGATAAGAAGATGGGGTGATTGATTGTATTGAAAGCAGCACTAAGATCGGGTTACACAAGGAAAGCACTCCCACCCTTATCGAGAGTGCGAAGGATGTCATTCTGTACCCGCACAAGTGCTGTCTCTGTGCTATGACTGTATGACATGCTCTGAATGCCGACTGCATGGGTTCATGTAGCTGATTAATTGCCATGTAATTGGTAAGCCTCACTGCAACTCCCCTTTCCATTACTTTTGACAAGAATGATAGGTTGCTTACAGGACGATATTTCTTGAGCACCTGT
Organism: Maea johnstoni; assembly: GCA_963942565.1. Classification (NCBI taxonomy): domain Eukaryota; kingdom Metazoa; phylum Annelida; class Polychaeta; order Spionida; family Magelonidae; genus Maea; species Maea johnstoni. The sequence continues at coordinate 34,260,529 of OZ012684.1, forward strand.
GGGTCAAGATTATCTTTCTTCAGTAACAGAGTGACTAACGCCTGTTTCATGGAGTCAGGCACTTTGGCAGCAACAAAGTCACTGTCTGACAACTCGACGACTGTCGTACATAAACAAACAGGGAGGCACTCATTCCCTGTCACTCTGCAAATCATTCCATCGGTGGTTCACCTAGCAGGAGTAGACAACCTTGTCTGGGGGGAATATCTGCTCCGCAAAATGGACACTCCACAAACTGACCATCATGGTCTCTGTGGGAAGTGTGGGACCAGCCGTTCATTGACATATTCCTCAACATGTTTGTGACGGTAAGGCATGCCCTACTTTGCATGTACTATTGCTTGGGGGTGAATCACCAAGCCGGAGGGATGAACCATGAGTTGAGATCAGATTTACTGTTATGCATATCCCCTGATTGGTCAGATCCCCCAAGTGCTGATAAAACTGCTCGGGCACCCTACAGTGACGATAGTCCTGGTTGCCCTATTCTCGCCCAGCCAGATCTGGATCAAGTAACTTTTTCAAGAAGACTACCAAATAAGTGGAATCTTCTGAGGAACTCGGAAACTCATAAGTTCCACCTGGAGCCTACCAAATTATGGTTGACTGCATAGAAACTATCCGCAGATCAATCCTTGTGTAGGGCTTCTTTAGGAACCAGTGGCTGACACTGCCTCCAAGCCTCCAAGGGAAAGGACCCGAAGGTTCTATGATGCTGGTGCCTCTTACTTAGCCAGCTGGTTAGCTGCAAGAGCAGTGGATCCGTATGCTGCCCCTGGAGGAATTCATTTCTGACCTGGCCAAATCCACCCACAAGGGTACACTTATTGCTCACTCCATTATTGTTGACTACAGAACATCTTTGTTGATAGAACCCAAATTGGGCCTTTCCACTTCGGACTTGCCTTGGATTTGGAGAGATCAGCAAAATCTCCCTTTGAACCCTTGGCTACTTTGAGAGATATATCTATCGAAACAGCATTCTTAGTTGAGCTTGCCTTGGGATGCAGGGGCAGCTGGCTTCAAGGAATACCTGAGCCACCACAAGAGGGAACCAGGAGGAGCTGCCAACCTCCTGGCCCTGACTTTAGCCAAGAATCAAGGCCCCAGCTTCGCCGCGGGCTTGGACTTCCTGTCCAGTCTGAAGGTGTTCTCTCCAGTCAACTGAATCCATTGCCCAGTCACAGCCCTAAATTGGTGCATTGACTGGATGGAGAAATTAGGGGGCATGGAAAATTCCTCTTCATTTCATTTAAAGTACCACACACCTGGGCAGCTAAGTCTACCATCACAGGCTGGCTTAGAGAAGCAAGATCTTGTCAGCCAGAGAACATGAGGAAAAGGGCATCAGGGCCCATGCCACCTGGGGAGCCGCAGTGTCCTGGCCCCGGCTTGCTGGGGTCTCTATCGCCAACATCATGGACGTGGCTGCCTGGAGGATTTTTGCGAAGTACTACTTTAAGGATCTCCCTAACCTCAAGGTCCATTTTTGCCAGACCACCACAGCATAACCGTAGTGATATTCTGCTTCATAATATTAATAGGTAATGTACTACCATAGTAATCAGAAAATTAGTAGTATTTTTTTATTACTGAGAAGTACTTACCTGCTATTAGCCCCTCTGGTCTTTGCTAGTGTCTAAAGATTGAGCTCTGACTTGGGACACTAGAGGATTGGTGCCAAAATAGGTAGCCACCTAGCAGCGGGCTGGGTGTTCACTGGAAATTAAGTACTTCTCAGTAATTGAAAAAATTATACTTATTTTCTAATTAGCCTTTTGCTCATAAGCGCTAGGGGTGCAGATGCAGCCGGCTGGCAGCCTGCGCCCATTAGAATAGCATAGGGAAGCTAGGGCAGGCCCCCTTGAAGTTCCACATAATGTGCTTAAAATGTCACTTAGTATCATTCATTTTTCCTGAAAAGATGAATGTGACTCAAGGGAATATTCTGTTGAAACTTGTAAACTTTATTTGGGTAATTAGACTCAGATTTCCTGTTGTTACATGAGTGTAATTTGACTCCCTTCAGCTTCTCACTGGGTAAAGCTTATACCAGAAGAAATCTTATGTCTGCTACAAATTTGTTTTAAATCATTTATCCTCCCTGTTCTTTGTAATTAAGTCTATGAAATAAAGACAATATATATTGTACCCCCCTTTTCAGATAGTTGTACACCCTTTACGCAAAATTCCTTCCCCACATGGCCAATGCTAGTTCTGTAGAAGTCAACTTAACAGTCAGGTTGTCTCACAGAAATGATTTGACTGATATGACGTTATAAAAATTGCAAATAAAATGTGAACTGTTCCCAGCTTACAGACTTCAGGGTTAGTGGTAATAAGGAACACCTTGTTGCTAGAGCATTCTCTGTATGAAAATGAAAGCACCAGTTATCATTTCTTAGCAAGAAAGGGAAAGGATATTACCAGTTCATAAAGGGACCTTCTCCTAAAGGGAACTAACTGGACCCTTTGACAGAACTTGACTGCGTTGGTGAATAAATATCCTGGTGCTATCAATACTCTGTTTATGAATATGCATAGTAGTAGTGTTGACAGTGCTCAAGTCTTAATCACCTACCAATTAACTTTAAACTGTCTTCTGGACAATAAAATGAAGGAAACTGATTATCCTTTTATTTCCTATTAAATTTCTATTCTTAGAGTGGCCTTAAAGAGTTAATCCATCCTAAGTATGGGGTTATGAATACATTTCTTTTTGTCACCCCCTCCCCCTCCCACCTGCACACTCCTTGAACATATCCATGCAAGTTACAGAATTCCCCTGCCCATTTTCTTAATTTCTGCTTGCTGTTATGGCAGCGAAAAAACAGCACAATTAGTATTAAGTATGGAATCAATTATCTATATTTTCATTCAGCCCTGGAGAAGGAAAGAAAAGTGTTGAGAAGGTTTTGAATTGTATAAGTCTTTGGTATATATACATACATCCTTAGATGAGCAACCACTATATTTTGATCCAAGATACATCCTATCAGTATGTCTATCTTTAAATGCCTAATATTGAAAAATAAATTACAGTATTTATGCAAAATACATTCAATAGATGTTTGATAAGCTCAATATTGAATGATTTTCCTTAATACACCCTTAAATGTGTTGCATTCAATATGTTAACTGATCACTCTGCACAGTAATAAGCTAGAATGTAAACAAGGTAGATAAACTCCTAATTGGCCGATCTTTTCAACAGATAATATCTCATTTAAGGGCTTTTGAATGGATGCAAAATTCTCATCATATGTTCATAATATCCTTACTTCGGTAGACATTGCTGCTTAATCGATTGAGGAGATTAAAATTGTATTAGATATTAATGTTTTACGTTTTGGATTTTCTATCTTTATTTGTTTATAGCGCTTTAACATTGAGGTAGATAATCTTTTGGAATTCCTTTTGAAGCGCTCTCAGAATTCGTTTCTTGCCAAGACTTTTTGCATTCCCTTTGCTTTAGGATCGCTCATGACAAATTTAAAAAAAGAAACAAACACTAATTTTCATTTTAAATATCAGTTTTCAATAAGCATTCTACATATACCATTTTTGAAAAGAAATACTTATCAAAATCAGCATTTTCTCTACATAACCTTAGGTTTACACCAATCAGACATAAAATATCTACAAAACAGACATAATTTAAAAGAACAGGCAGTTTCGGGTAGTATCTTTTATTTCAGATTTTTTGTATGATATTTAGCCTTTTATGGCTGGAGAGACTTACACCCCCCTGACCGCACACGGCTATGGGAAATAACTTTAGCATTTTGCGCCAATAGTTGCAAACCCCCTGGGGCGTAAGGGCCTAACTGGGTCAGAGGGCCTAGCCAGCAAAGGGCGCCTGTAGTTAAAGAGTTAACCACAATGTGTGATTCACCAGTGAATATATTTTAGTACATTGCTCACATTGGAAGCTATCTCCAGGGCTTGCTCTAGTTACCCAAAAGGGAGGCTCCGTTTTTAGAAGGTCTTGTCCTAATGGAAAGGCCCTCTGACGTCCCATAGACAAAGGCTTACTAAAAAGCCTCAAAATTAAATTTCTGCTAGTCCGCATGCGCACCTAACATCCTCTTCTTTTTGGGTTTGAGCTCGGCCAGCAGGAATCAACAAAGCTCCCAAGATTTTAGCTCGTTTCTCCGCAAAACTCGAGCGCACAGTACAGACATTTAATAGCGTATGAGTATAAACCCCTCACTATACACCAGGAGAGGTATTTTTGTGAAAAATAAATTGTGAACTTACCTTTTTTTGTCATCTTTGTGTCTTGGTCTTTCGACGATGTCCGAGTACAGCGTCGGCTCGGGAGCAGGTTCTATCTCCTCCCAGATTCGCATCAACGCTAAGCCTTGCGGTAATTTTACCACCAGGCCCTCTTCCATAGAGCCTTGGACGGAACACGCCTGTTGTGCGAAGCACACAAAATGTTCCAGGTCTCGCACTTCTGCTCATCGTGGTCAGAGACGACCTGGCTAGGTTTTGACAACTGGATGTTGCGGCGGAAACAGAGATCACAGAGAGATGCGGCTAACCGTGCGAGGAAGGCGAAAGCCAGAGCACAGGAGAGGTCAGAATCGCCTCCGCCGCCTTCTCCTGCTCAATCTGAGCGTGGTCGTGCTCGTACACGACGTATGGGGACCAGTAGGTCAGCGGTCACATCAGTGTGTTCCCGAGAGAGAGGAGGATCCTCAGGGCTACCCTCCTAGCGACCTCTTTGCTGGCGAGAACTGCCCAGCCGGCGAAGACCTGGCAGGTTTCTAGACCACTTGTCCAGCCTCTGCGAGTTGGTCCCTATGGCGGTAGTCCACACACGGCCGATCCAGCTGATGCTCCACGACCAGTGGACACAGGTCTCGGACAGTTGGTACGTACGCATCTAGCCGAACGAGGCGACACTCGCCGAGTTAGAGTGGTGAGCGTCACAGGCCAATCTTCGAGTTGGCCTGTGACGCTCACCACTCCTGCACTTCCTGCATCCAGATCCGACTATGTCGATCGTAACGGACGCCTCCAAGGAAGGGTGGGGAGGCCACCTAGGTGACTGGGTGGTCTCTGGGCATTGGTCAAGAGCCTGTGCTGCCTGGCACTGGACGTCTGGGCATGGTGCAGGCAGCACGACATCTTTCTTGTGGCCAGCCACCTGTCCGGGTACAAGAACTTCCTTGCGGATGCCTTGCCCAGGGCGAACCACCGTCACCCGACGGAGTGGACCCTCCACAATGCGGTGACCAGACCGATCTTTCAACGATGGCCAACCTCGCTTGTTCGCGTGGGAGAAGAACCACAAACTGCCAGTGTTCTTCTCGATCCGGCCGTCCCCTTCATCGAGCGGTGTGAACATGCTGACGTAGAACTGGGAATGCCTCTACGGATATGCCTATCCACCGACGGCAATCGTCCCGAGAGTATTGCGGAAGCTGAGGCTTCAACCGGCGGCCCAGATCCTATTGGTAGCCCCGTTCTGGCCCAACCAGCCGTGGTTCCGCCAGTTGACGTCCATGTTGACGGATCTGCCGCGGGCGATCTCCCAGAGGGACGACCTCCTGAAGAACGCGGTCACGGGGATGAGGTACCCCAAACCGGAGGCGATGAGGTTAACTGTATGGCCTCTGTCCGCAAATCCTTCATTGACCGCGGCTTTTCAGCAAATGTTGCTGACATGGCAGCCAGAGCCAGACGAGAGTGAACTCGCCGGGTTTATGGTTCCTGTCTTGGACACTATCAAAGGTGGTGTGTTTACAGAGGTGTGGACCCCGTTAAAGCGCCTTTAACAGAGGTAGCGGAATTTCTGGAAACCCTGCTGACAATCCAGCATAAGGGGAAACCCTTAGCCCCGTCCACTTTTGCAGGGTATAGATTGGCTATTGTGGCTATACACCAGGGATTTCCGGATGGGTCCACAGTGTCTTCAAACACCGACCTCTCTACCCTCTTGAAGGGTATCTTTGTTGTGGCAGCCAGGCCGAGAACTCTCAGGGAGACGTGGGACCTTCCGACGTCCGCCGTTCGAGCCGTTATGTGCGGCCCCCTTGAAGTCAGTGGACATCAAGATGGCCTTCCTCATACAACTAGCGTCGGCTAGGCGGGTGAGCTGGGTCCACTCTTGCAGGATAGACCCTAGCCACCTGAGATGGGAAAATGGAGGAGTTCGTCTCCTCCCTTCCCTCTTACTGGATAAAGACCAGTCCATGTCCTTCACTCATAACTCGGTTTTCCTGCTGAGCTTAAAGGAGCACTCACCGGACGACAAAGTACACTGTCCACTCAATGCTCTGAAGTGGTATCTGAAGCTTACCAAACCCTTATGGGGGGGCGGAGAAGGCTCTTTTTGTTATCTCGAAAGAACCATACAAGAAAGCTTCCAAGGGTACTGTCGCTGGTTGGGTAAAGGAGGCCATCTCTGGGGCATACTCGCACTTGTCGCACAAGCAGAGAGAGCAGAATGGCATTCGTGCTCACGACACCAGAGGGGTTGCAAGCACTTGGGCGACCACAGTAGGTGTGCCGTTTGCAGAGATTATGGATGCTGCGGCCTGGAGTCGCCCTCAGACCTTTGCGCGTTTCTATTGAAGGACCTCCCTGCTATGAAGGAACGTTTCAGTAGAGCGGTGATGGTGGCGGCGGGCACAGCGGCTAGAAAGTGATTCCAGATCCTTCCACAGCTTATGCTAAACGGTGGTACTCTGCTTCCAATGCGAGCAGGTAAGGATTCACTAATAAAACAGGAAATTAGAAGTAATTTCTCTTTTATGATAAATACTTACCTGTAAGCATTGCCCTCCCTTCTGTATTCTCCCCTAGGACCTGGAATTTTTTTCCCTGAAGGGGGGCATACGCCCTATATGTTAAAAGAAGAGGATGTTAGGTGCGCATGCGCCGACCATCCTTGTCTGCAGGCGCTACAGGTGCTGCCCCCAGCGGGACGCTTGCGGACTAGCAGAAATTTAATTTGTATTAATTCATACGAGTTTCTGCTAAATTCATAAAAGTTGGGTAATTTGTGTAGTAAATCAGAACAGGTCCTCTATATTTCGACGTCAGAAATTTGTCACCATGGCCCCTGAACAAAAGAATTTGTAGCCTGTCCTTTCTCTCATGCCTCACTCAATCCAGTATTTGTGTACATGGGCCTTTTATCCATTTGCTTTTGAAGTGCATACATGGTCTGACACCTTTTACCTTCTCAACTCAAGTGACAAAGGGTCTTTCTCTGAAACATTTCTCTACATATGCTTCCTTATCAAGATATATTCATGTATAAGCTCCCGATGTGAACTGATCTACTGCAGTTGAGTTATGTTTATATGTTTTCCGTGTTTCAGGGTATGCAGCAACAGAGGCCAATGGGTATGGGTATGGGGATTGGGGTGCAGCAGCCAATGGGGGCCATGGCAGGGCAGCCCCACCAGCAGCAGAATATGTTCCAACAACCCCTATCGCAGACACAGCAACAGCCATCGCCGGCTGATGATCCTTTTGGGTCACTTTAAGTACAAATTGTCTAGGTGAGTCATAGCAAAAGAATTATCATGCAAATGTAGAAATAGCACATACATATTTATTTGCATATTTCAAATATGTTGTAGTATCATTATTAGCCCTTATCCTGCTGTGAAACCTATGTGCACTGCTGCACGCCACGACAATTGTTGCGGTTAGCAGGATAAGGGTTAAAATAATTTGATGACTGTAGTCTGTAGTCCTGATCTTATATGTCATATTTTGTAATAAAAAAAACAGGTGGCACAACCTTGGGTTGGTTGCACCAAAAGTTAAAAATATTTTATCATGGGTTCAATGTGAATAGGAAATTGATACCTAAAAGAAGCTTAGCGTAGCCTAGCAGTATCATTTAATGCCTTATTACATTATCGGCTTTGCATACGTGAGTGCTCAAGTCTGTTGTTGCAAGAGTACTTTATTGCCTACATACCATTGGCTTAGCACTAATTCTAACAATCCAGAGAAATGGTTTTGTGTGGTCTCTCTTTTCTGACACCTGCTATCCAGGATGGTCACACATCAATAAGGCTCACACATCTCTACTAGTATAACATTGTTTATGGTGTTCCATAGTTTCGAGGATTCAATAGAAATATGAATTAGTTACTTTATTTTGATATATGAATTAACTTTTTTTCTGTGTGTTTTCAGTATGTAAATTCTATTCCTGATCTTGACTCGCTATGTAAAAACATGAATTCCTGAAAACTTTACAATTATATTTGTATACATAACTCATTAGTTTTGTTCATTGTATTTCCAGTATGTTTGTTGTAACTCATACGTCTACAGTTTCACTAAGACAGTATATTTGTTTCATTTCAGATGTGTGATTGTGCATTGATAAAGAAATTGGATGAAGAAACTAGAATGAAGTTATATGTACAGCACATAGATCATCAAGATATGTACATAATCCATTGTGTTTCATGTTAAATCAAAAAATCTGTACAGTTGAAACATAACCTTGAGTGTGTGTGATAGCGTTGCTGACCCCCCTGTCTCTTGCCTCAACTATGTACCAGAACTATAGATAGCCCTGTAGGCAAAAACCTTGTATGCATATGTGATATATACACATAATATAAGGTTCTGTACTGATTGTACTTTCAAAGTGTAGTCTAAGTGATATGTGTGTGAGTTAAAACCTTGGACCTTTGAAATTCTAAGTCAGTCTTTCTTGGGTACAACATAGAACACATGGCTAGGAAAATTCTAGTAATCAATGTTGTACTGGGAAAAAACATCTCAATTCAAGAAAAGAACCTTAATATTGTAACTATAATTGTCAGAAATTTCTTGAGGTCTGACATTCTTTTAAAGAGGATTTGTGAAGCCAGGTGCCAGGATTCACATGGAGGGTACACCAATTAGCTTTTGTTGATACAAGTTCACTTGTGCATAGTTAACTGCATACAGGGATGGTTATATCCATCTCAATCACATAAATGAAATGCAGTCAGGAGATGCAGTGGTAAACATGACTGAGAATAGTGTCCAACAGACTGTGTGTCTTATTAAGACCACACTTATGCAATTGCAAAATTGTTACTCTTTCAGTTGGGCGACTAAATGTAAATTTTTGTACCGTGATCAGGACTGTAAAGATATGTTACTTCCAATTAATTTTGAATTCAAATCCAGAACTTAATTAAGACATGTTAATCTTAAATATTAGGAAGCAAAGCTCACATTTTTTTTTAAATTGGAAACGAGACATCGAGCAGCATTCACCCCACTTTGAGTGTACTTAAACCCTACTTTTCCTATGCGCCAATCTCACTATGTGAAAATGCACTTCCATGAAAGTGCATTAGGGGTAAGTGCACTCTGGCCATGTACGAAGACCACTCTCAAATTAGGTCACTTTCCATTTCCTCCATATGTGACTGGTTATTTTGTTTTAGAGAGTGGGCTTTTAGGGAGGTTTGAGGCACACACACTCTGCTCTTGCCTGGCAGACCTTGTATCTTAATTTTGCTCATGTATGGCTGAAATCATTTCTCATACAATTTTAGGAATTTATGAGCCATAGGTTCTTTAAGAATCTGCTCCAGTATAGTGCATGACCCAATAAAATTGAGCAGTCACATGACCTTGTTACTGTTTCCGACCACAGGCTAGATGGATGCAGGTGATGGAAGTCTACTCTTCTGAGTGGGCCACTAAGTGTTCATGCATACCGAAAGTGGACTCTCACTAAAAAGCACTTACAAAAGTGCACTTGGAGTGGGGTTGGTGCATATGTATGACCCATTTTCTCAATCTTCCAGTAATTTGATAATAATTTCCAAAATGGAGTGTTAAAAAGCTTTTATTGAAACGTGTTCTAGTCTCACTATATTAATGAACTTTCAAACTTTAAGTATGCAACTGACAATTAGATTTTACATGATGGATGAGGGTCTTATGATGGTAATCTGTCATGCTTGGAAGGGTTGAACATTGCTCTCAATGTAGAAGAACGTGAGGATATCAAAATGAAATATCTTATGTGCTTGTTTAAGGAGTCATCCTAGGCAATGGCGATCCAGCCAGCCACCCCATCTTCAGAAACGATGGGAATGCCTATATAGCAGAGAATCCAGGCATAGGGATGCAAAACACCCTTCTCTTCACATACAATGCTTGATATTTATTAAGGCTGTGATGATGGTGACACACTCAAAATAAGACAACTCCTAGTTTAGCACTCCTGTCCCCTTTCTAACAATAGTTATCTAATCCCTGAGGTTTTGGTGTTTCAAATATAAGTTTTCTTCAACTCAGCTGCTTGAGCTGACCTCGATATAATCACAGTTTCTATTTTACAGTGTTTTACCTCAAATGATGTTTTCTTGATCAATAAAGGTACATTCGATTTATAAATACCATACATGTCTGCTATATATACTAGGCTAGGGCAACTAGAAGGCAAATTTGGAGTTCCTGCAAGATAGTGCCTTACAGCACCCGACTTAGGTGGAAATTTTTACCTAAGAAAGTAGGTCACAATGGTTTCCATGTTGACCTACTTTCGTAAGTAAAATTTTCACCCAAATCACACGCTGTTAGGTATTATTTTGCAGGAACTCCAAATTTGCCTTCCAGTTGCCCTAGCCTAGTATATTTATCAGACATGTATGATATTTATAAATCAAATGTACCTTTATTGATCAAGAAAACCTCATTTTAGGTAAAACACTGTAAAATAGAAACTGTGATTATATCAAGGTCATCTCAAGCAGGTAAGTTAAAGAAAACTTATATTTGAAACACCAAGACCTCAGGGATTAGATAACTATTGTTAGAAAGGGGACAGGAGTGCTAACTTAGGAGTTGTCTTATTTTGAGTGTGTCACCAGCATCACAGCCTTAAAGTTAAATGTCAAATTTTTCTGGTCTAATTTGGCTTGAAATCAAACGATTCTCATATGCAATGAACCCCTCACATGAAATCTTGATTCTGCCCCCAGAAGTGGTATATCGAGCACGGCACCCATCATTACCCTCAAACAATGGCTATTTAATTCTGTGGACTAGATTTATAGCACTGTAGTATTCTCACTAAGGTCGTCTTGCTCTTGGGAATTCTTCTCACTCGAAGTGAAAACCAATAGCTTAGCACTTGTGTGTTAGCAAGCATTAACTGTAACATATTTCTATTGGATCGCCCCTAAAAAATATATATATATATATATATATATATATATATATATATATATATATATATTCCAGAAGCAAATCTATTGTAGCTGAGCCTTTTAACATCTTCACTAGAACATTCTTGATACAATATACCTCCAGATTTATCTCTCATTGATAGTATCCTTACAGTTGATTTGAGGTATTTTATTGAGAGTAACCTGCCAGTATTATTTAAAGGCTCCATTAAGGACATAAGGACAATACATTTTGGGAACAGATTGGAATGAATTCATTTATTGGTATAAATCTGATGAAAACAAAACTGAAATCTTTACTTGAGTAGTGTTCAAAAAATGCAAGTTGTAAATCTAGTTTTGGAGTAACAATTCAAATTTTAAAGAGAAATGTATGTTACATTACAAATTGTTGTGAGAAAGGAGTATCTTATAAGCATATAGTCTCAAACTTTTCTCATAGGCCTGCTCTCTTCGAACACTAAGCACACCCCTTGCTAATCTAGTAAATGTAAACTGCCTTGTAGCCCACTCGATGAATGTACAGCATGACTATGCATGAACTCTATGTATCTTGGCCAAATTTCTCTGTAGTTTTCAGCAATAGCACATTCCTAGCGACCACAGCAGCCATGTGTAAAAAGGTAGTTGTGAGAATTTTACCTGTACTAGCTAAGATAGTGAAGTGATGTGGATGTGATTATTATGTCTGTGAATAATTAGAGCCATATAGCTGTTCTGACTACTCTCATTATTCTAGGAGGCCTATCGTGAGTAGATGTGGGGCCATTGGAGTACTAGCCAGTAGAGAAGGTTCTGACTACTCTCATTATTCTAGGAGGCCTATCGTGAGTAGAAGTGGGGCCATTGGAGTACTAGCCAGTAGAGAAGGTAGACTGTATGCTGGCATCATACGGTATAGCAATAGAAATGTTTGGTAGAGGCATACTCTTAAATGGGACAAGAAATGTTGGGATCAACCACTATGGTTAACCAAGGTCTGTGAGTTGACTTGACAATTCATTCTAGATGTCAAGTAAATTCCTGAACTTCTAGATGTCAAGTAAATTCCTGAATGCAAAGGATCCCTCATCATTGACCTAAATCTAAATCTTCATCCTAGTTTCAGTTAGATTCACAATAATGCTGCATTGTTTGGTTTCTCCACGAACAATGTTATGCTACAGTTCAATATATTGCTCCATAGAGAGAAATTGAAATATCAATGTATTGTAATATAAGCATGCAATGCAGAACTACTTAAATGTACAACTATATACTTTGATGGACTACAGGGATCCAGAAGCGAGACACGGGATTTATAATTAAACATTAAACATTGTGCATCCATGCTACTGTAATAATTCCAATCATTTACACTTAAAATAAAACCAATTACTTTTTTGTTTGGGGGCTATGTCTTATGTCTCTCAATTTGTACTTAATTCTACTTATTTGAATTTAATATCGGAGAAATCAAAAAGTATTTGTAAGTACTACTTTGTGTACAAAAGATGGTGATAATCATTGGTGTGATTAGGGTACTACACTTGGTGTCATAGAGCTCATGGTACCTCTATGATTAGTAGCATGTAATGTCTTTAATAATGAATATACTATCAACGGACTATGGTTCTTGAATAACTAGAGCCAGTGCTTAACCCATTAATGCTTAAGAGTTCCTCCAGAAATTGTCTGTATCTATCATACTTTTGATGATAACGTTGGAGGAAAGATTTTACTAGATATTTGAAGGAGAGTTGTTGGTAATGATCTAAATAACATTTCTCCAAATAATTCCAATCTTTGCGTTTGCCTACAAGACTACATCAAAATTGGCAGGCTACACTTAACCACTGTGAGCATTAATGGGTTAAAGCAGCCGGACACATGAAATTACTTTTGGAAATGGGCCCACACTGTTTTTCTGTGCAGTTCCAGTTCCTAGGACTACACTTCTTGTTGCTTAATTGTGTTTTCTCTTTTGCACCATCTTAGGTGTGTTTCTCGAGCTCTGATTTTTTATGCTATGTTTGGGGATTTGGTGCTCTAAATTTTTATCAGAGTGTGTGTTATTGTATGAAAGTGAACCTTCTTCAATATCTGAGTTGTAACTCTTTATGGTCGCGTAATTTAGTTCTTTTCTGATATCTGAAGGCTTTTTTTTCTGCTGGTAGTGCCTTCCAGCTGCCTTTCCCCATGGGGATTATTGTGTAAGGCACAGCTCATTTGTTGGTAGCTGCTTTTGTCTGCTGAGCTTCGCTGCCTAGTAAAAGTAATATCAGATATTCTGTTGAGTAGTTACATCATAAGCTGTCTAGTAACAGGGGCGGATCCAGCCCTAAATTTGACTGGTGCCCAAACTGGATGGGCTGGAAACGGCTGGCACGGTGTTTGGCACCAGCGGCGTGGGTCAAGGGTGTTCGATGCTCTTAGATGCAATTTCAGCCATTCCTGGCACTTAAAATTATAAATTTTAATGACTTACTTTTCTAGTATTTCTTATGTACTGAACCACCCATTTCCCACTCCTGATCTGATCAATGGATTTCATCATAAAAGGCTAATTTATGGGTAAAATATTTACGCTGTATGCTTAAAAATCCTAACCCTAGTCACTTTTAATAAGATATTCACCTGGTGGGATAAATTGGGAACTAACCTGACCACTGACCACCCTTTTACTGATTTTACACTAGATTCATTCTGGTGAGCAAAATGATAATAGTAATAATTTAGACACATGATTAAAAAATCTGGCCAGCTTATAATGGACAATCAAGAATTCATAAGTACAATTATATTATACAACTTAAATCAATAGTCATCATAAAAAGTCATACAATGTAGAATCTGTCCACACTTGAAGGTGTATATAGTGGGTCAAATACATAAAGGTTTCTCACTCCTAACCACACTATCCCAAATCAAATAAAAAATCCAGTCAGCCGACTTTATGTAAAATAGTATAGTAGGACTAGAATGGTTTCAAAACTAAACATCATTTAACACTTGCTAAGTTCTATCATACATCCTGGTGAAATTCAGGTCTCACTAAAAACGTATTGATTTACTAGAGTATACAATTATACTAGAAGTATATACCTGTACACTTCAAAAAAATTCCCTGAGGCAGATCTAGATTACCACTAATGCACCTGTCAATTGAATCCCCTGAAGCAGCTGTGAAGCGGGAGGGGGGAGGGAAATGGTCGGGCTTATTCAGTTTAGTACACCAAAACTCTGCCCCTTGGGGTTCGGGACATTCATTAATAATTAGTAGAATGAGGCTGATAAGCCAGGACACTGGGCGGTATAGTGCATACCTCCAAAATCTTCTTTAAAAATATCCCATTTACTTGTTTTTGATTAGCCAAATCGGCCATCAAACAGAAGGCAAACAAATGAAATATGTTCTTTTCATTGTGCAAATAAACGCAATAAAAGTTTATTTTCAAATTCATTTTTCAATTTTTAATGCCCACTTGGCTAGAAAGTATGGTTCACAAAATGTGCCCCAGGGGTGGGGATACCTGACAAAAAATGTGCCCTAGGGGTTGTGACTATGCAAAATAAGGCAGAAGGACAGACCACTATCCCTGCCCCCTCCCCCTCCCAGGTATTCAATTAACTGGTGTATTAACCTGGTTAATCCTTAATACACTCCATCCAAAACTGGCAAAAGAGCAATTGGCTACCACTACCAGTATAATCCACCATTAATGGTCTAGTTACAATACTACCTACTAGTATTGTTCATTATTTCCTATAACATCTTATGCTTGAATGTTTATACGTGTATACCAAGTTCTCAAAGTCATCTTCCACTTTAAAGTGAAGAGACGACTTCAGTTGTCTAGCTGTGGCATGGCTCGCGACACTCCAACGGTGGTTGCTTACCAGCGCTCCTAGGCGAGTATACACAAGCTGCTGTGTCTGCCGGGAATGTTAGTTATCTTCACAGGGAGCATACTCTCTCTTCCGGCCACTATCTCCCATCCTAATCAATTCCCCATGGAGACTGATGTTGTCAGACGGCAGGCCGTCATCGCAAACACTATGGTCCCACCTGAATTGACCATCTTCCTCTTCCTTAATCCACCAATCCCAGTTTTTTGAAGGGAATCTATCTGGGGCGTCATGCCCTTTAACTGCCTGTCTAAGTGGTGGTGTGAAAAGGCAGGGATAATCTCGCGGATTTGACCGGTGCCAAACATCCAGTTTTTGAATTGAGCGGTGACTTGTCACCTGAATCACCGACGTGGATCCGCCGGTGAGTAAGTACCTTGATTGTCAACCTTTCAGGATAATTCGGGGCAAGGATATTTTGTGTGTGGGATCAATATCTAAATGACTATGAAAGATTTGATAAGTATTTTGAAGTTCTTGTTCATTTTGCCTTGATAGGTTTGTAATGATAGAACCCCCTCATGTGGTAACCTCAGGATTAAAACCATGTGAATGGCCATTACCTGCATGGGTTAGGTTTGTTAATTTTCATACCGGACTCTCTAAAACGGATCCTCACTTAAGTTATCTTTTGTTTGTGTTTGTGGTATCCCTTGAAAAGTAGGACAACCAAAATATTTGAATTGGCAATTTTGGGCACCCTGTGCCTGGATATCAGGCCAGAATCAGCTATACAATTCTAGATATGTGGTAAAAAGAGTTGACTGTGGACTTTGGTATGAGAATGATAAATCCTAAGCATGCAAGATTGCAGCACCCCAAAATAATGGTTACATACTTTTTGGGGATATAGGAAAACAAATATCGCTGTGACCAAAGTTTGTTTTGTTTTTTTAGAGAAATATTTCTAAGGCAAAATGTTGATCAGAGCTCAACTTTTGCCAATTGCCTTCACAACCAATTTCATAAGTGTTTTGGAATATCTATGACAATTCCATAGGAACGTCCAAGCATGTATGGGTTGATAACTAAGAGCTGGAGTTATGACAGTCCTAGTATCACCATCATGAGAGCCCAGGAAGGCAGAATGACAATAGTCACACTCATTGTATATGCGATAGCGCTATGAGCTACAGCATGATCATGGCCGCCTATAGAAAACAGGTTGTAATGCCTGTTGTTACCTTTGTGCTTGCCTAGATTTCTAGGCTGTCAATTGCATTTTACTTGTCAAGTTTTTCTGTTATCCGCCACCAGTAAGTCTAGGTGGCCATAAGGGCCAATTTCGTTTACATTCATCTCACTAGAGGTATCGACGACTGTTTGTGTATGACCTTAGATGAATAAAAACAATTGATCGTCATTCATGGTATGGCCAGAGGAGGGAGGACCATATGGTGCCATCTCTCTGTCATATCAGGTGCTATGCTATACTCAGGTAAGTCACCTCAGAAGGGAATGGCAACTTTTCAGGGACTAGGAGCCTAGTCTACCTATGTACATGCTCTTTACTAGCCTAGAATTCAGGCTCAGGTTACATACATATTCTGTAGGTTAGAAATACTGTAGGCTCTCTGCAGGGCTAATCTTTCTCTTGATTTTATCCTTGCCTTAAATATGAAACTATGGGAAACTTTGACATGTAAGGGTAACCTCAAGTGATTTTGATTTTGACCCATTAATGCTCACAGTGAATAAAAGCAGCGTGACAATTTTGATGACATCTTGCAGGCAAAAACATAGTTGGAGAAATATATCAAGGAGAAATGTTGTTCAGAGCATTACCACAACTCTCCTTCAAATATTCTTTTGTAAAGCCATTCCCAATTTCAAAGATGTAGTAAGTTTAACTGTGTGTTAGATGAAAGGTGGCTTAGTTGGGTCTTTGTATGAGAAGTGGAAGGGACCACATAAAGCAAATCATCAAAGAACCAACAACAAACAACAAAACATTGGTTGATCATATATAAACAAATATACAGCACACAAACAAAACCGAAACCATTAAAACTTATGACACAGACCATGACCATGGTCATGACAAATACACAAAAAGCTGACCCCAAACCAACCACAGAAAGAAATTTAATCACAAAAGAAATCCGAAAGATCAGAGAAAGAACGAAACACATGAAAAACCTTTTAAAAAATATTAAGATACAAGGCCAAGCAATCACTCAAAATGATTTGCGCTTTGACGTCATCGGCGTCGCTCTTATTTGTGTAATCGGCATGCTTCCGAAAAAAGGTCATAGTAAATTCTTTGTAACTATGACAAGATGCAGGGATGTTGTATTTGCAATTATTCAAAAACATCTCCAAATCTCTCATTTGTACATGTACTAGATAGCTGCTAATTTTGGTTGATATGTTTCACTCAACAAAGCCAACTTTTAATTGAATTGTATCGGGAGAGGGTCATGATTTGTCTGACCTATGCTTATATATGCCATGCAAATTAAGAGGACAACTAAACCATTTTGTTCAATTATCATTTCCTATTTAAAAGCTCTCAATTACAACCATACATCTTTAGCAGAAATGCTTTTCCTAATGCTGAAATGTACATACATTATGAATTTGGGTTGTTTTTTTGCCAAAAAAATCCCTCTTTTTACTGAAATAAACTTTTTGTAGGAGATTTTACAATAAGCCACCAGTGATTGGTTCAGTAAGTATGAAGAAGC
The DNA here is from genome assembly GCA_963942565.1 of Maea johnstoni. NCBI lineage: Eukaryota > Metazoa > Annelida > Polychaeta > Spionida > Magelonidae > Maea > Maea johnstoni. The sequence goes on from OZ012684.1 coordinate 34,278,284, forward strand.
TATGCATTGTATGTGCACTAACATGATCTAAATAAAAAACTTATGCATTATCAAATAATATCACTGCCAGGTGCATTGTTATGAGAAAATTATCTTTAGGAAGGGATACATTTTCTTGTAAACTGACCATATTTTTTCTTTACGTTTAGAACTGTATAACTTGTTTGGTTTCATATCTGACATTATGAGAATTATTTATGTGAAAAGTTCTTTTTACCTTATTAAAACAAACCTATACCTGATGTTTCCTCTTCCTGGGGTATTGTGTATATTACAAAGAAACGGTATTCTGTCTTTATAAAACATTCCTTAGAGTGTAATATGTTAAGAACGATTATATGCCAATTAAAGAGCAAAAGATCTTAGAATTGTTATGATATCTCAATTTCTTGGTGTGTTAGGTACACCACTGGTAGAGTCAATCTTATTTGTGTCTTCTCTTGCACCCTAGTGTATTTAGTATGTATTAAATGCAATAATTTGATATGGATGTTTTAATGCACTGTTGTGCTTAGTACTTCCACTCAGACAAACATAGCTAAGTCATTCTAGTTGTCATGAGATTATCACCACTGTTACTGCATAAACTTCTGCTGCTGCTACTACTACAACTAATATTGTGTTTGTTTGTTTATGACAACCTAGCCCCATTTATGTAAGTAGGTGGTCCTAATAGTGCAACAAGTTGTTCATCCCTGTCTCGCCACATCTGGTCAACTGTAACTCCCAAGTTATCATTCAGAATGCTTCAGTTCTGAAATAAAGTATAGACACTACCATACATTTGACTTTGTAGTTATTAATCTCCCCTGTGTCTCATTTTCTATATTAATATCATTTTGAATGCAAATCACCTGTAATGATTTTTTAATGTCTGTTCAATTATAGCGTTCTTTGTCTTTTGTTCTTTGACCGGCCCTATATCTCAGATGACCAAACACAAGTGGATTCGAAACCAGCTGGTCAACCTGAACATGCTAGCCTCAACCAGTGTCAACTAATAGCTATTAATTAGGCCAGAATTGCTGCTCTGGGCACCCCCAGCTGGTGGTGGAGAAAAGGTTTCTCTGTAATGTAATCGATGCGAGAGCCCTGATTGGTCCTTGTTCCCACATGACCTCGCGCTGCTGCCATATGTGATACTCCTGGCATGAGTCCAGCATGTAACTATAGGGCATATAGTAATAGGTCTCTCGCTACATATCCATTCTTTTCTTAATCCAAGCCTATATGCCGAATTCCATCCCCACATGGCTGGCGCTAGTTCTGTAGAAGCCAACTGAACAGACGAGTTTTCTCACAGAAATGATTTGACTGATATGACATTAGAAAAATTCAAAATGTGGACTATTCCCAGCCTAATACCGTATCTCAAAGAGAGGGAGTGAAGGGTCAGTGGTAATAAGGAACACCTTGTTACCAGAGCTTTCTCTGTATGGGAAATTAAAGCAGCAGTTGTGATTAGCAAGAAAGGGAAAGGATATTAACCAGATCATATCGGGATATGCTCGCCACCCCTAACACGACAGGAAATGGTCCTATAGTATAGACTTTTGAAAGTCACTAGATATAACGCTCAACCCTCAAGAGCATGCTAAAACTCCTATATTAAGCTGCAGGCCGGTGTATTATATACTTCCTTACCTAAATATCACACTGTTTCATAGTCATTTCCAATAAAACTGCTTTTATACTAAATGTTTTCCTACGAGTGGAGTGGAGTGGAGTTTCTTCCTTTGCCTTTGAAAGGAAAGTGTTGAGAATGTTTTAAATAGTACTAGCAGCTCCCCGTGCGCTGCACGGTTTTGGATTCTCAGTCATACTCAATCATGCGCAGGAAGTAAAGAGGCAGACAATCAAACAAAACACAATCAAACTATCTTCAACACCCAAAACATTAGAACCCTTACTGAACCATTGGCATCGCTCAGGGTTGAATAAGTGATCTTAAGGTTCGCTGGCTATGAATGGATTAATAAACCATTTTCTGATGAAAATATTTGTACTTACCTTCATGCTTTACATAATACATTCATATAATAGCAATGATCAACTTGAAGAAACAAACACGTGTGAGTGTGTGTGTAAAAACATCATCTTGACTTTATCGGCCATGAATGGGTTAATTAAATAACCCTCAACATTTCCTGTTTTGCAAAAGATTAAACGATTGATATGTAGGTGCATTGGCCAAGAATGGATTAACTTAACAACCTTTGATATATCCTTGGTGGGTAAAGGGTCAAATGAATTGTCATCAGGTGCTCTGGACATAGATGGGTTCATAAAATAACCCTAATTTTGGGTGGCAAAAGGTCTGGCCATGAATAGGATAACCTTTAACATATCCTGGGTTGCAAATGGTTAAATTAATGATATATAGGTACATTGGCCATGAATGGGCTTATAAAATAACCCTTAACTAATTAATGGTGATAAATGGTTAAATGAATAGCATTATGATGTTCTGGCCATAAATGAGTTAACATAACAGCCTTTATTATATTCTTTGTGGGTAAAGGGCCAAATAGCTCTTAACATATTCTGGGTTGCAAAAGGTTAAGGTGATAGTCTAGCACACCAAGATTAGCACCACTAGGTGGTGTCCTTGGCTGGCCCATAAGAATGGATATCAAAACAAAAGATTACACATGAGCGGTGTTCACTCCCCACGAACCTCGACCTAGCAACTTTCTTTTGTGGTACAGTCAAAAGAACAAAGGCTGGCCCCGTTGCGCCTTCCGTGTTAAATTGGTCCCAAACGACATGGCTGTCTGCTTTAACCTGCAGATTCATTCGGCCAAGACCATTTTGACCAAAATTTTCATCTCATTTTTTTGGCTGAAATTGAATAACGATACAGTCCTCGAAGCTAGTATTCTAGAATATGACAGATATGAACCCCCTTTAGGTGCAAGGTCATGTCACAGGTACCTTGAATTCTGACAGGACCTGAAAATCAGCATTTACTATGTAAACCACGTGCTGTTAGTAATTTTGAGGCTTATGGGAACATTCAAAAATGTTTTAGAATACTCATCGTTCAGATCCCCTGTTGAGGTAGGACCTTGCACCTTACCAAGGACATGAACAGCCATATGATAAACTTTCATTTTCAAGTATAGGGTAAGTCTTGACATTTTGCCAAAAAAGGAAACACAACCAGATATGTTCTTTAAGGGTGCCGCATTACCTTAAAATAGTCACTTATTGATAAGTTTACCATTATTCGGCAACTATGAGATGTAACCTTTACATTAGCATAAGTGCCGTTGTCTTCAATAAACTCAGTTTTCAGATATTAAATTTTAAAAAGTGACCCGTGTATCGAGTAGGGTTCTACCTTAAATGATTTATTCGAAGGTGCATTGGTCATGAATGAGTATACTTATGAACTTTTAATATACGCTGGGTAAAGGGTTAAATGATGGTCTTCAGGTGCTCTGACCGTAAATATGTTGATAAGATAACCCTTTACTAATTCTGGGTGGCGAAGTGTGAAATGAATGATCTTAATTATAAGGTGCATTGGCCAAGAACTTAACAACCTTTGATATATTTTGGATGGGTAAAGGGTTAAATGAATTACCCTACTATATTACATACATTCATGTTTTACATCATAAAACATACATATACATAGCAATGATGAACTTGAACAACCAAGAGTGTGTGTCTGTGTGTTAAATCCAAAACCAAATATATTGCATTCACACATTCCACCAAAAGAGTGTACATATACTGCCTTACTTAAGAAATTAAAACACAGAACTATGACACAATAAACTTAAATTGTTACTATAAAATGGATTAATCATTTCAAGTTATTTTTACAATGGTAAAGGTGACCGTTTTAGGTGACTAGACGCAATGATCATCCCCTAGGCGCGCAGTGCCGCAAAAAGTGAAACGGTAGCAAGGGTAGTCATCTGAACCTCTGAAAAGCAAGTTTCTATCATTAGCAAAATTGGCCAGCGATGCCACAAAGTTAACGACATGTAAAGGCGTATTGATGGAATTACTATTGTTCATTTATTTGCAAAGGCATTAGGTTGGTAGTTTAAAAACAAATTTTCAGTTATTTTGGCGCTCCTAATTGGGTTCTAACGACATTCGGGTGATGTGGAGCTGTTTGGGAGCAGTAACACAACATGCGCCATATCTATTATATTAATACGGAGTTCGGGCGTCGGTTGGCTCCCTTTTTGGAGGAGCATGTGCAGTTTGACAAGTAGATCGAGCCACTCTATCGTCAGGCATGCCTTTGTTTACATTATGAGATTGACTGGCCATACCCACGATAGAGAAAGCCCCATACAAAACTTTTCCACTGCGCCCAAAAAACTGGGCGCTCACATTTCTAGGCCAGTCTGGCCACCCAAACCAACTGAATTCGTTACCTACCTTGTAAATTAACGTTGTGACGCTTTTACAGCACTCAAATCCGCCCAGAGTGAGAGAAATGAAATTTTTTTGCCTGGAAGCGGTAATCTTCAACGAGTTTGTTCCGCCATTTAATCTAAAGCATGACTAGTCGCGCAGCATTATCCATCATTTCCCATATCAAACCTATCACCCTTTCACACTTGTGCTGCTCGACTAGTCATGCCTTGAGTTAAATGGCGGAACAAACTCGTTAAAAATTATCGCTTCCAGCCAAAAAGCTCTCATTTCTCTCACTCTGGGCGGATTTGAGTGCTGTAAAAGCGTCACAACGTTAATTTACAAGGTAGGTAACGAATTCAGTTGGTTTGGGTAGCCAGACTGGCCTAGAAATGTGAGCGCCCAGTTTTTTGGGCGCAGTGGAAAAGTTTTGTATGGGGCTTTCTCTATCGTGGGTATGGCCTATCAATCTCAGTATGTAAACAGAGCCATACCTGACGATAGAGTGGCTCGATCTATTTGACAAGAGTTTGACCCCTGCAGTATGTTCCCGCATGGTCGTTTTCGTCAGTCGGCATGAAAGGGTTACGTTAATTAAATTCCTTCTCCCGTAAGACTCAAATTTAATGGGGAAAGAATTTGGAGTAGAGAGTACGTCATCGGCCGACATCTTGGACTTACAGCGCCATCTAGAATTGAGTTTGACGAAATATGTGCCTGTACCAACATCGGATAGCAAGTTAGGGTAATGGTTAGGAATGTCAGTATGTTGAATTGTAGAGCAGTCGGACCCAGGATCGAATCTCGACGTAGCTGCAGGAAAATATTTTTTTTATTCACTGCTGTTTTCTTATGTTTCGGATGGCACTCTATGCCGTAGATCCAGTCACCTAAAACACTCACCTTTACCATTGTAAAAATAACTACCGACTTGAAATGATTAATCCTATTTATAGTAACAATTTAAGTTTATCGTATCATACTTCTGTGTTCTTCATAATTTCTTTAAGTGAGGCAGTATATTTACGCTTTTTGGTGGACTGTGTGAATGCAATATATTTGGTTTTGCATTTAAAACACACATACACACACACTCTTGGTTGTACAAGTTCATCATTGCTATTTATATGTATGTTTTATTATGTAAAACATGAATCTATGTAATATCCTAGGGTAATTAATTTAACCCTTTACCCATCCAGAATATATCAAAGGTTGTTAAGTTAACCCATTCTTGGCCAATGAACCTTAAGATAATTCATTTAACACTTTGCCACCCAGAATTAGTAAAGGGCTATCTTATTAACATATGTATGGTCAGAGCACCTGATGAGCATTCATTTAACCCTTTACCCACCGAGAATATATTAAAGGTTCTTAAGTAAACTCATTCATGACCAATGCACCTTCAAACAAATCATTTAACCTTTTGCAACCCAGAATATGTCAAGGGTTTTGTATTTGCCCATTCATGGCTAGCACACCTGATGACCATTCATTTGACCCTTTACCCTCGAAGAATATATTAAAGGTTGCAAAGTTAACTCCTTCATGACCAAAGCATCATAATGCTATTCATTTAACCCTTTATCACCTATAAATAATTAAGGTTTATTTCATTAGCCCATTCATGGCCAATACACCTTAAATATCATTCATTTAACCTTTTGCAACCCAGGATACGTTAAAGGTTATTTGATTAACCTACTCATGGGAAGAAGACCTGATCACTATTTATTTAACCTTTTACCACCCATAATTAGTTAAGGGTTATTTAATTAACCCATCTGTGGCCAGAGTACCCGATGACTATTCATTTGACACTTTACTCACCAAGAATATATCAAAGGTTATTAAGTTAACCCATTCACAACAAATGCACCTAAATATCAATCGTTTAATCTTTTGCAACCCAGAAAATGTTAAGGGATATTGAATAAACCCATTCATGGCCAGAGAACATGATGACCATTTATTTAACCCTCAACCCACCAAGAATATATCAAAAGTTACTTTGCCTCTGCCGCGCATGATTGAGTATGACTTAAAAGTTGTTGAATTAACCCATTCATGGCTAGAGCACCTTAATTTATTCATTTAACCCTTTAATTGCCATATAAACATGATTTATTAAAATGAATATCAATGAATTGTTGAAATAAAGTCAAGATGCACACACACACACGTGTTTGTTTCTTCTTCAAGTTGATCATTGCTATTATATGAATGTATTATGTAGAGCATTAAGGTAAGTACATATTATTTTCATAAGAAAATGGTTTATTAATCCATTCATAGCCAGCGAACCTTAGATCACTCAATTAACCCTGAGCGATGCCAATGGTTCAGTAAGGGTTCTAATGTTTTGAGTGGTGAAGGTAGTTTGATTGTGTTTTGTTTTATTCTCTGCCGCTTTACTCACTGCGCATGATTGAGTATGACTGAGAATCCAAAACCGTGCAGCGCATGGGGAGCTGCTAGTCTATATATTAATACAGAGTTTGGCTCCCTTTTTAGAGAAGCATGTGCCATTTGGCAAGGGTTTGACCCCTGCAATATGTTCCCGCATAGCCATTTTCGTCAGTCGAGTCTTGATTTACCCTTTAATGGCCAGCGCACCTGATGACCATTCATTTAACTCTTTACCCACAAAGAATATATCAAAGGTTGCTAAGTTACCTCATTCATGGCCAGAGCATCATAATGCTATTCATGTAATCACCCATAATTAGTTAAGGGTTATTTTATTAGCCCATTCATGGCTGAAGCACCTTAATATCATTCATTTAACCATTTGCAAACCAGGATATATTAAAGGTTATTTATTTGATAATGCCAGAGGACCTGATCACTATTTATCAAACCTTTTGCCACCCAAAATTAGTTAAGGGTTATTTTATTAACCCATCTATGGCCAGAGCACCCGATGACAATTCATTCGACCCTTTACCCACCAAGAATATATCAAAGGTTGTAAAGTTAACCCATTCTTGGCCAATGCACCTAAATAATAATTATTTAATCTTTTGCAACCCAGGAAATGTTAAGGGTCATTTAGTTAACCCATTCATGGCCAGAGCACTTGATGACCATTAATTCAACCCTTTACCAACCAAGGATATATCAAAAGTTGTTAAATTAACCCGTCCATGGCCAGAACACCTTAATTTATTCATTTAACCCTTTAATTGCCACCCTGAATTAGTTAAGGGTTATGTTAACCCATTCATGACCAGAGCACCTTAGCATTCTTTTAAGCCACCATCATTTAAGGATTATTTTATTATCTTATTAATCAAATGTATGTGCTCCATTGGAAAATGTTATAAATATGATTTGTTGAAATGAATATTAAAATGAATTGATGAAATGAAGTCAAGATGATGTTTTTACACGCACACACACACATGTTTGTTTCTTCAATTTGATCATAATGTGAATGTATTATGTAAAGCATGAAGGTAAGTACATAATATTTTCATCAGAAAATGGTTTATTAATCCATTCATAGCCAGCAAACCTTAAAATCACTCATTTAACCCTCAGCGATGCCAATGGTTAAGTAATGGTTCTGATGTTTTGAGTGGTGGTGGTAGTTTGATTGTGTTTTGTTTTATTCTCCGCCTCTTTACTTCCTGCCCATGATTGAGTATGACTGATAATCCAAAACCGTGCAGTGCACGGGGAGCTGCTAGTTTGATTTGGATATTTACCGGCTCGCATGACGAAGGTAGGTCAAAATCAGTTTGGGGCCGTATCAAAATATGTGGGGTCATTGATAAAAGTGGCCTAGTAGTACTTAACAAGGATTCACGCGGGTTGTCAGTCACGTAAATGACAAGACTAAACTCGGAATGCTAGGAACGATCCCAAATAGAGTTACAGGATTTCATCAATATACTTTTCTTTTCACATAACATTGTAGTACACAAGTCGCAATGGCCTCATCCATAGCGCACCTGGCGACCAGTCCAGGGGACGCAAGTTCGATGTCATCTTCCATCTACTTACCTAATAAGTTTTTCCACCTGCCCAGTGCTTCGTGTGGCACTTAGAAATATTTCCTACTCAAAATAACAGTGGCTTTATTTCTGTTATTTTCTTTTTTACTTTACTTTACTAAAATGAATTGTTGGTCAAAACCGCTGACCCCAGAAAGGACGTCTGCCTGAATTGCTGTTCGCTATAAGGGCCGATGACTCTATGTTGGGCCTTGACTAAAAACGATCTTTTATCTTTGATGTATAATAAACATTTCCACAGTTGTGAAGTTGAGAATTTCTTCAAGAGATGATATATAGTTAAATGAATGTAAAAAATGCCTAGCCTTCACCAGGGAAATACATCCCCTTGATCCGCAACCCCATAGGCACAGCATGCTAGTACCTAGGGTATGTGCGCCTTGGGTTACGCGGTGTAGCCTGGGGAAGTATTGGTCACGTGATTCAGAAAGAGGCTGGCAGGATGTTGGATGGCAGGCAGCCAATCCTGGGGTACACAGGTTATCTATGACTCATATAGTGGGAGGCAGCGAAATTTGATGACGCATGCAGAGTGCCCACTCCCTGTCTACTACTCCCAGCCTTCACATAGAAATTGAGATCTGTGAAGTTTAATGGGCGTAAGGGCTATTCCATTTGAATATACATGGGGGGGGGGGGGGTGTAACGCTCACCTATTAAAAAATCATGGGGGGAGGGGTCAAGATAAAAAAAAATCATTTAGCGAGGGGTCTGTCAAATATTAAAAAACATGGGGCGGGGGGGGGGGGGGATACCTGGCAAAAAAAATAACATCGGGTGTGGGGTATTAAAGTCGCAGGTCGGGTGCCAAGACACTGCCATAAAATGAAGAACACCCCTTTTTGAAAATGGAGCAGGTGTACCCAAAAACCCAAAGAGAGCAGACGCTTGCAAATTTCAGTCAATGAAATTTAGAGCTGGGGCTCTTTGAGCAAACGTTCGCCTTCATTTCTATATTTGAATAGTATACCAAGTCCGCTGTCAACCCGCCATGTTTGTCCTGGCATTCAGCTCCAGTACCGGACTAGTTCGAGCAACTCTAACTGTGGTATCGGCCGTTGTTTACTATATGATGTCTATTAGCCGAATCACAGTAAGGCCTAGAGATCCGAGCATTTAAAATTTAGTATCTGCGCCAAGAAAACTGGGCGCTCATATTTATAACCTGAAACACCCCCCAAACCCAGTCATGTTCGTACCATACCTTGTTCCTTTGTATAATTATATCTTTATTTGATAAAAGTCCGTTGCCTGGTGCCTGTATGGCACACTTTTAAAGTTGAGGCGGTCAACTTTCATTGTCGGCAATGGATGACGTTTAATATGCACGCATGCGCACATGGCGTACATAAGAAGGGAAACCCCAGTTTCTAAAAAAAGGGGTATAAACGAAAAAAAACCATGGGGTATTGGGTTTTGAAAAAGTAATGAAAATCATTGGTGGGGGGAGGGGGGTTTAGATGAAAAAAAATCATTGTAGGGGGGGTTTACATGAAAAAAAAATCATTGCGGGGGGGGGGGGTCTGAAATTGTGAGCGTTCCACCCGCCCCCCCCCCCCCCCCCCCCCCCCCCCATGTATTTTTAAATGGAATAGCCCTAAGTATTAATTTATATCTGTTGATGAAGGAAATGTTCCCTTAAGTTCCCTATGATGTTGGTATTGTCACTTAATGCATGCACACTTGCTGCACATGACTATTACTTTATGCTACTCCTACCCTTTTACCTTCTATTTGCCCTTTCACACGTCCCAACGTGTTGATCAGTGCCCTATCCATGCACCTTCCACCTGTACTTTGGGCTTGGATCTGTGCGCCCGCCACTCACTTTTTGGGCGGGTGGATCCTTACTACAATGACAATTTCTACTCCTCCTGTGGCCTTTAGTGCCCTGCCGCAACACTGGCATTCCCCCTTCTTTGTAATTGTACTGTCCTCCCAGTACGTACCTCTTTCAACTGGGCCTTTTCTGGATCTACGGCATGAAGTGCCGTCCGAAACATAGGAAAACAGCAGTGAAATAAAATATCTTCTACCGCACTGCTCAGTATTTCAGTAAGTTTACCTGCTTAACCATTACGCCAACTTGCTATTAGCAATTTCTGTAGACACATAGTTCGTCAAATTCAATTCTGAATAGATGGCGCTGTCAGTCAAAGATGTCGGCCAAAAGGTACTCTCCACTATGACATCCCTGAGTGGTGTACAACTGGAATAACTCGCCCGAGGGCGACAATCCTCTCGATGGGGAGTTATTCCTGTTGTACACCACACAGGGATGTCATATTTGTTTTATTATACCGAACAAAATACAAAACACAAAAGGGGAAAAATGACAAACACAAGAAATTTTGGATAAATACTCTTTTGTGAAAAATCTACAAATTATAATAATAGGGATGTCCAACTGTTGCATTGTTGACGCATCAGAGTGCAACAGAAGCCCCAAAACGTACAACAGGAGAAAATTTTCAGTTTGACTCAGAAACTTTTCAAATAAAATTTGTATCAGAAAACGTTTAAACTCCATTTATTGATACCACCTCTTAATCAATCTTGGTGCTTATTTATTAGCAAGACACTGAACCTTATTTGTTTGTTAGTACTTTTACTATCTTTATTAGTTCGAGCAACTGTAACTGTGGTACCAGCCGTTGTTTAGTAAATGCTGTCTATTGGCCTCATCACATTTTGACTCTAACTTAGAGATCCGAGCATTTATAAAATAGCATCTGCGCCAAGAAAACTGGGCGTTCATATCTATTACTTGAAACACCCTCCAAAAACAGTCACGTCCGTACCATACATTATTTGTTTGTATAATTCTATCTTTATTTGATAAAAATCCGTTGCCTGGTGCCTGTTAGGCACAATTTTTAAGTTTAGGCGGTCAGCCTAGTGGAATTCATGTAGGCGATGGCTGACGTTTAATATGCACGCATGCGCATCGAGCTCATTGACCGGTAGCGGTGATTAACATGTTAATTCACGGCTGCATGTTGCCGTGATTAACATGTTATTTCACGAGCTGTGCAGGACAACAGCCTGTTACTAAGTAGTGAGGAAATCATGACGATTAATCCATGGCCCTTGACCAATCAGATTCAAGAATCTTCACGTGAGGTATAATAATCCAAATTGTTTCCCATTAAATTTGAGCCTTACGGGAGAAGGAACGTAATTAACGCAACCCTTTCTTGCCGACTGACTAAAACGGCCATGCGGGAACATATTGCAGGGGTGAAACCCTTGTCAAATGGCACAGGCTCCTTTAAAATGGGAGCCAACTGTCCCCGAAACTCCGTAATAATATATTAGACTAGCAGCTCCCCGTGCGCTGCACGGTTTTGGATTCTCAGTCATACTCAATCATGCGCAGTGAGTAAAGAGGCAGAGAATAAAACAAAACACAATCAAACTACCTTCACCACCCAAACATTAGAACCCTTACTGAACCATTGGCATCGCTCAGGGTTAAATGAGTGATCGTAAGGTTCGCTGGCTATGAATGGATTAGTAAACCATTTTCTGATGAAAATAATATGTACTTACCTTCATGCTCTACATAATACATTCATATAATAGCAATGATCAACTTGAAGAAGAAACAAACACGTGTGTGTGTGCATCTTGACTTTATTTCAACAATTCATTGATATTCATTTTAATAAATCATTTTCCAATGGAACACATACATTTGATTAATAAATGATAAAATAATTCTTAAATTATCGTGGGTTAAATGGATTCTAAGGTGCCCTGGCCATGAATTGGTAAGAAAATAACCCTTAACTAATTCAGCGTGGCAATTAAAGGGTTACATGAATAAATTAAGGTGCTTTAGCCATGAATGGGTTAATTTAACAACGTTTAAGTCATACTCAATCATGCGCGGCAGATGCAAAGTAACTTTTGATATATTCTTGGTGGGTTGAGGGTTAAATAAATGGTCATCATGTTATCTGGCCATGAATGGGTTTATTCAATACACCTTAACATTTCCTGGGTTGCAAAAGATTAAACGATTGATATTAAGGTGCATTTGTTGTGAATGGGTTAACTTAATAACCTTTGATATATTCTTGGTGGGTGAAGGGCCAAATGTATATATATATATATATATATATATATATATATATATATATATATATATATATATATATATATATATATATATATATATATATATTTATATATCTATCTATCCATATATATATATTATATATATATATATATATATATATATATATATATATATATATATATATATAACATATATATATATATATATATATATATATATATATATATATATATATATATATGTATATATATATTTATATATATATATATATATATATATATGGATAGATAGATATATAAATATATATATATATATATATATATATATATATATATATATATATATATATATATATATATATATATATATATATATTTATATATATATATATATATATATATATATATATATATATTTATATATATATATATATATATATATATATATATATATATATATATATGTATATATATATATGTATATATAAATATATATACGTATATATATATATATATATATATATATATATATATATATATATATATATATATATATACTTATATATATATATATATATATATATATATATATATATATATATATATATATATATATATATATATATATATATATATATATATATATATATATATATATACATGGCAAGACAGTTTATACAAGTCTTCTTCAGTCTCCTACAGTCTGCTTCACTCTACCCAGCTGCAAAATGGGTACCTAGCATAAATAAGGCAGTGCTTGTGCGCTATATGCTGCCAGTTGCTCTGGAATATCCCCCGGGGGATTGAAATGGTTTCTGTGTGTACAGGCCTGGTAGAGGAGGAAGGTCGTGTGAGCGCTTCGGCGGATACAAGACCATAAACCGAATACCTTTGCCTTTACCTTTAGGGGGATTTTCAGATTTAAAATCGAGTGCACTCCCGAAGTGACTGGGCTTCCGAGTCTGCTGCAGCTACGGCTGCCGCTAAACAGGCAGAGGATTATAAAATCTAAAGTTAAAAAACGTGTTCCCGTTCATCCAATGTCAGTGTTTTGGATAAAAGAAGGGGCGTTTTTTACACGAAAAAGTCAGCGTTTATTTTGGAAATACGGGTGCTTTTTTGGTCCGTGTAAATCAGGGTATATTCTGTCCAAACATTTTTCAATTAACAATTGAAAATTAAAAAACACGATTCATTCTTAATTATTCAATTTCCTATCAACATTTGAACATAGAAAATCACAAACATTTTTTTGATTTTCTATATTTTGAATTCCAACTGTATATTACAAAAACACATATATAAAATATAATTCTTTTTTCATGGCCTTAAAATTGAAACAGAAATCAATGTATCAAAAGCGTGTGTAATAATTTGTGCATATATAGACAAATGAAAATGAAATACCACTTTTCCAATAGTCTATGTAGGCATTAGTGTATTGGTAAATGAGTTTTGCAATTAATTTTCAATATTTCAATTTCCTATTCTCAATTAGAAATTGAAAATTATAAATTGATTTTCAATATTTCAATTTCCTATTCTCAATTAGAAATTGAAAATTGAA
>OZ012684.1:34297538-34429538 GCA_963942565.1 Maea johnstoni
AAAATGCCTTAAATCATGAAATTGGGGTTAGTTTGACCTTCAATGACCTCTAAAGCACAACAGGGACTGTCACACAAGAAATTGTACATGACATTTAGAGATCATAAGGAGAAGCTAGCATTGTGTTAACAATTCTACCCCAAAGTTCTGTTTCTATGCATCAAAGAAGCCTAAGATAATTAAAGCTGAAGTTGGCTTTACTGCATGAGTTTTGGAAATTATCCTAGGTTTGTAATGAGCTAATTAATCTAGCTGACCTCCAAATTCAAAAAAATACTAAAGTTTGTACTGGTCAATAGTATCAATAAGCTATCCTTGAATTGAATGACCTCCCAATTTTCTGTACAGAAATTGGTAATAAATTTCATTGACAAGAAAAACTACAGTAGGAAGACTAAAAAATCTACTTCAATTTCATAAATAATTGAATTATTCCCATGTTTGACCTTTGATTATGTTACTACTGAATTTGAATCAGAAATCGCACTTAGGTAAAACCTTGGTAGTCTCAGTCTTTGACCTCGAAATAGATACAAAGCAACTTATACTTCTTATTGCATACTAACTATTCAATTATTTTCATGATTACCAATTATTCCTTTCAAGCGAATAAGCATTACTCGTTTGACCAAAATAAAACTGCAGTGTACCGATATTTGCTTCAAAGTCGAAAATGCTCTTTTTGACCTTTTGACCTTGGTTTGACATTCCATTTTCCCTTAAATCTCAATAATATTTAATGCTATCTTTAACCTTACATGGCAAACACAAATTGGCAAGTTAAAAGGCATATATGCCCAATTGAAAATGAAAGCTGACATACCATATGATAAAAATGTTGGGTGCACCCAAAATCACGCATTTTTTTTTTTATTTTGATGCCTAAATATTCACAATTAGCACAGACTTTGCCTTGAAATTACCTTAAAAGGCATAAGTTTCTCTTAAAAAAGATATTTCTCACCTAAAAATATTTTTTTTAGGAAAAAATATCATTAAATATGTATTCTAGGAGCAATTGATGAGATAGTAGACAGGCAATTCAAAGACAAAATGCCTTAAGTCATGAAATTGGGGGTAGTTTGACCTTGAATGACCTCTTATATCACAGCAAAATGCCCTACCCTAGGCTGGTTGCATGAAATGGAAAGATTGTCTTACAACAAGCATTTTGATACCAAACAATGCCTATAATGTTTGGTGCTCACAACTTTTAAGACCTAAACAGTCGTCCCATTTGTTACTAGCACTTTCTAACAACTCGATTTTAAACACTTAATTTAGGCATGAATTGTCCAATAGCACATTCCACATCTGCATATTACCTTAAAACTAGTACTTCATATTCACAGGTAAAGGGTAAAACATTGTTAGTAAAATATATTTAAGGTATCTTGTCTGTCAATTGTTGTGGTAATGTGGTTAGGAAAGTATGTAATGACAAAACAGAAGTACCTCATCAATATTTCTCCATCAATTATTCCCATGTTTGACCTTTGATTATGTTACTACTGAATTTGAATCAGAAATCGCACTTAGGTAAAACCTTGGTAGTCTCAGTCTTAGACCTCGAAATAGATACAAAGCAACTTATACTTCTTATTGCATACTAACTATTCAATTATTTTCATGATTACCAATTATTCCTTTCAAGCGAATAAGCATTACTCGTTTGACCAAAATAAAACTGCAGTGTACCGATTTTTGCTTCAAAGTCGAAAATGCTCTTTTTGACCTTTTGACCCTGGTTTGACATTCCATTTTCCCTTAAATGTCAATAATATTTAATGCTATCTTTAACCTTACATGGCAAACACAAATTGGCAAGTTAAAAGGCATATATGCCCAATTGAAAATGAAAGCTGACATACCATATGATAAAAATGTTGTGTCAACTTTCCGCTGCTAAATTGATATTTGGGTGCACCCAAAATCAGGCATTTTTTTATTTTGATGCCTAAATATTCACAATTAGCACAGACTTTGTCTTGAAATTACCTTAAA
Source organism: Maea johnstoni (assembly GCA_963942565.1). NCBI lineage: Eukaryota > Metazoa > Annelida > Polychaeta > Spionida > Magelonidae > Maea > Maea johnstoni. The sequence goes on from OZ012684.1 coordinate 34,299,543, forward strand.
AGGCATAAGTTTCTCTTTAAAAAGATATTTCTCACCTAAAAATATTTTTTTTTAGGAAAAAATATCATTAAATATGTATTCTAGGAGCAATTGATGAGATAGTAGACAGGCAATTCAAAGACAAAATGCCTTAAGTCATGAAATTGGGGGTAGTTTGACCTTGAATGACCTCTTATATCACAGCAAAATGCCCTACCCTAGGCTGGTTGCATGAAATGGAAAGATTGTCTTACAACAAGCATTTTGATACCAAACAATGCCTATAATGTTTGGTGCTCACAACTTTTATGACCTAAACAGTCGTCCCATTTGTTACTAGCACTTTCTAACAACTCGATTTTAAACACTAAATTTAGGCATGAATTTGTCCAATAGCACATTCCACGTCTGCATATTACCTTAAAACTAGTACTTCATATTCACAGGTAAAGGGTAAAACATTGTTAGTAAAATATATTTAAGGTATTTTGTCTGTCAATTGTTGTGGTAATGTGGTTAGGAAATTATGTAATGACAAAACAGAAGTACCTCATCAATATTTCTCCATCAAAATTCGAACTTTTTAGAGAAAAAATGACGTTTTGACCTTTATTTGACCTTCATTTATTCCTTAAATCTCAGTGATATTTTACTCTGTCTTTATAATCTCACATGACAAACACAATAAGCAAGTAATGCCGCAAGTTAAAAGACGTGTTCTCCCCATTAAAAATGAAAGCTGACATACCATAAGATATGACTTGATCTGTTATGTCAACTTTCTGCTGCCTCACTTAAATATTTGAGTGCACCCTCAATCAGTCATTTTGTCATTTTGGTCCCTTAATATTCCAGATTGGTCCATACTTTCTCTTGAAATGACCTAGAAATGTCTCAGAATCCTTTTTGAAAATTAATACTCACCTAAAAATATTTCCAGGATAAAATATGTATTCTAGGAGAATTTGATAAGCTGCTAAATAGAAAATTCAAAGACAAAATCCCTTAAATCATGAAATTGGGGTTAGTTTGACCTTCAATGACCTCTAAACCACAACAGGGACTGTCACACAAGAAATTGTACATGACATTTAGAGATCATAAGGAGAAGCTAGCATTGTGTTAACAATTCTACCCAAAAGTTCTGTTTCTATGCATCAAAGAAGCCTAAGATAATTAAGGCTGAAGTTGGCTTTACTGCATGAGTTTTGGAAATAATCCTAGGTTTGTAATGAGCTAATTAATCTAGCTGACCTCCAAATTCAAAAAAATACTAAAGTTTGTACTGGTCAATAGTATCAATAAGCTATCCTTGAATTGAATGACCTCCCAATTTTCTGTACAGAAATTGGTAATAAATTTCATTGACAAGAAAAACTACAGTAGGAAGACTAAAAAATCTACTTCAATTTCATAAATAATTGAATTATTCCCATGTTTGACCTTTGATTATGTTACTACTGAATTTGAATCGCACTTAGGTAAAACCTTGGTAGTCTCAGTCTTTGACCTCGAAATAGATACAAAGCAACTTATACTTCTTATTGCATACTAACTATTCAATTATTTTCATGATTACCAATTATTCCTTTCAAGCGAATAAGCATTACTCGTTTGACCAAAATAAAACTGCAGTGTACCGATATTTGCTTCAAAGTCGAAAATGCTCATTTTGACCTTTTGACCTTGGTTTGACATTCCATTTTCCCTTAAATCTCAATAATATTTAATGCTATCTTTAGCCTTACATGGCAAACACAAATTGGCAAGTTTAAAGGCATATATGCCCAATTGAAAATGAAAGCTGACATACCATATGATAAAAATGTTGGGTGCACCCAAAATCAGGCATTTTTTTATTTTGATGCCTAAATATTCACAATTAGCACAGACTTTGTCTTGAAATTACCTTAAAAGGCATAAGTTTCTCTTTAAAAAGATATTTCTCACCTAAAAATATTTTTTTTAGGAAGAAATATCATTAAATATGTATTCTAGGAGCAATTGATGAGATAGTAGACAGGCAATTCAAAGACAAAATGCCTTAAGTCATGAAAATGGTGGTAGTTTGACCTTGAATGACCTCTTATATCACAGCAAAATGCCCTACCCTAGGCTGGTTGCATGAAATGGAAAGATTGTCTTACAACAAGCATTTTGATACCAAACAATGCCTATAATGTTTGGTGCTCACAACTTTTATGACCTAAACAGTCGTCCCATTTGTTACTAGCACTTTCTAACAACTCGATTTTAAACACTTAATTTAGCATTGAATTGTCCAATAGCACATTCCACATCTGCATATTACCTTAAAACTAGTACTTCATATTCACAGGTAAAGTGTAAAACATTGTTAGTAAAATATATTTAAGGTATCTTGTCTGTCAATTGTTGTGGTAATGTGGTTAGGAAATTATGTAATGACAAAACAGAAGTACCTCATCAATATTTCTCCATCAAAATTCGAACTTTTTAGAGAAAAAATGACGTTTTGACCTTTATTTGACCTTCATTTATTCCTTAAATCTCAGTGATATTTTACTCTGTCTTTATAATCTTACATGACAAACACAATAAGCAAGTAATGCCGCAAGTTAAAAGACGTGTTCTCCCCATTAAAAATGAAAGCTGACATACCATAAGATATGACTTGATCTGTTATGTCAACTTTCTGCTGCCTCACTTAAATATTTGGGTGCACCCGTAATCAGTCATTTTGTCATTTTGGTCCCTAAATATTCCAGATTGGTCCAGACTTTCTCTTGAAATGACCTAGAAATGTCTCAGAATTTTTTTTTTCAAAATTAATACTCACCTAAAAATATTTCCAGGATAAAATATGTATTCTGGGAGAATTTGATAAGCTGCTAAATGGAAAATTCAAAGACAAAATGCCTTAAATCATGAAATTGGGGTTAGTTTGACTTTGAATGACTTCTAGTATCACAACAATAGACCCTACCCTATGCTGGTTGCTTGGAATGGAAAGACTGTCTTACAACAAACATTTTGATACCAAACAATGCCTGTATAGTTTGGTGCTCACAACTTTTATGACCTAAACAGTGGTCCCATATTAGCACTTTCTCATAACCCGTCCGTAAACACTTATCATAAGCATTGAATAGCCAAATGCCACATTCCACAGCTCCATATTGACTTAAAACTACTTCATTTTCACCGGTAAATGGTAGAAATGATTTGTTGGACCATAGTTGAGATTATTTATCTGTCAATTATTGTGGTAACCTGGTTTGGAAATTATATAATGACAAAACACAAGTACTTCATCAAAATCTCTTGATCAAAATTTGAATTTTTTAGGGAGAAAATGATATTTTGACCTTTATTTGACCTTCAACAACCCCTTAATTTCAATATTATTTTTCCATTATCTTCCAGATTGAGGAGAAAATTAAACCTGATGTTTTGGTGCATCATCTGCTCCCTTCCTACTTATAAAACTTAAGATACAATCATTTTAGTTTTCGAATTTTTACCATTTTAGGCACTTTTTGGGGTGTCCAGGTGGGCTTGGTACCCTACTGTGTACCTTACAGCTCAAAATTGGACCTAAAACTCTAGTCAATGAACTTTCTAAAATGTTCAACAATTCCATTAAAAGACATTCCTTTAGAAAAAGTGGCCACAAAAAAGAAATACATACCTTCCAAAAAACTGAGAAGTTTATAAACGGAAACTATAGAATATGGGAAAATCCCAGATTCTTGATTTGGCAGCCATTTTGACCTTGAATGACCTTTATTACATCATGGGATTGAGTTAGTTATGTGTTTACTATTTCAAAAGATACTTCTCTTTCATACCAACATTTTGATACCAAACACTCATCCCTATGTTTGGTTTAAGCTGAGTTATGAGTGTTTAAGGGTGCCTTTCCTACCCCTATACCTATTAGTTTGACCATTTTGGGGCTTTTTTACATATATTGGGGTGTCTAAGACATGACCCCATAAAAAAGATGTGCACCACTTCTGAAGTCTACATCCACCCTGGCGATATGCCCCAAGTGTGGGCCTAAAACATGATACCGACAGAAATTTTCTAGCTCTCGGGTTAACCTAACTTCTAAAATAGAGCCCTTTTCTTGATCTGGCTACTGGAATATTGTATTTGTCTAATAAAGATAATTTCATCCTAGCCACATTCAGTGCCGGTCGTATCATTATGACAAGATATAATACCATTTGTTTATCCACTGTTAGACGGCAGATTGGGCTAATCATAAACAAGTAAATAGGATTTTGGCATAAGGAGGATTTGGGGGGTATTATAGGGATTAAGATTGGGCAGATGGCATTGTGATGTTTTATAGCTGAGGCCTGAATGTCCTTTGGTTTGAACGTCCAAAGGACATTATTGACAAAGCTATAAATCAACACAAGGCCATCTGCCCAATCTTAATGACTATTATAGCATGCCAGAATTTACAAAGTTTATTGAAATTATTCAATAACTTATGATTTGATGGAAGCGAGTGCCAGTAAGGGGCTTATAGCAGCCATCTTGTTTAGTCATCTGCTTGGAGTCAGATGCAGAGCATCATTGGAGCTATTTTTAGGCATTTATTTCATCATCATCCTTTTTCTTAGTTTTTTATGGGTTCAATGTATGGAGCATATGTAATAAACTACAAACAAGACCTCATCTTAGAAAATTTACAATAATTTATATACTTTTATTTGATTTTTCTGCCCGAATGTTTCGTTACCATAGCAACAGGCATTGTGCAGAATCCCAGCCTTAAGGCATTGCGCAGAATCCCGGCGTGGGCCTCCTTTTACTTGGCATAGTCAAAATATATTGTTGTGACAATGCCACGCCCAAGTGCTATAATATAGGGATTAAGATCTGCCGCTGAGCATTGGTGCAGATTTATAGCCAAGAAGTAGGTGTTTGTTGCCAAAGCTGAGAACGCCAAGGCCGAAGCTTTGCAACAAACACCCTCGGCGAGGCTATAAATCTGCACCAATGCTCAGTGGCGGGTCTTAATGGCTATTGTAACGAGATTGCCCTTGACCACCGAAGGCGTGCCGTCATACGAGGATCCCTGCAGAGTCGCTGGTCTGATGTCTCGGCATCTGTTCCGGTCGCTTCAACCCCCTTGGCATCCTCATCAGCAATCGGTGTGTGGCCAGCGCCCTCTACGGCCCTCGTTATCATCCGGGAATGAAATTGTATCATCCCTATTTGTCTTCGCGGATCTGCGTCTCCTTTACCCTAGGTTCTCCATCAGACTTTAGTTTTAATCTCACTAAGCAATTTTGACCTCCCTAAACGGAGTTGAAACGGAGCACCAAGTAACCTTGCACCAATCTTTCTCAAAGTTTAATATGACTTGGATTCAGTTAATTTGTCACCAGGATGAAATATTTGCTCACTAACATCTTTTATTTGACCGGTTTGGGCTAAACTCTGAAGCACAAGCTTCGGGGCAAAAGTTTGGGGCAGAAGTTTGGGGCAAAACTGCGGGGCAAGATTTTGGGGTAAAAGTTTGGGGCAAACTTTGGGTAAACTTTGGGGCAAGATTTTGGGGAAAAAGTTTGGGGCAAAGTTTGGGGCAAGATTTTGGGGTAAAAGTTTTGGGCAAACTTTGGGGTAAACCTTGGGGCAAGATTTTAGGGTAAACTTTAAAGTAAAACATGGTAAGACTCTGGTTTAAGACTTTACACATTAATTTGAAGTTGCTTTTGCACCAGAACTTATGAGCAAAACTGTCAAGATGCTGCAGTAAAACAGTTAACTAATTGTTCTAATGAAGTATAAAAGTTACAGTAGAAATACTAAAACAAGTTCTTAAATTCAAGACAATCTTTAATAAGCTCTTTATATACACTATTTCACAGTCAAAAGGTTTGTTTACATGTTAAAGCTACTTGTGTTCACACTACACCATCATACACACTAACTTCAGAAAACGCCAATAAAGTTCTATTTAATTTGATCCCTGGTCTAAATATCCCCTCCCATACTCTAAATGCTATATAGTTACATTACTTTATTACATAAAACAACTCCTGTCATGATGACTCACCAAAAGTTATCAGGAAACGTCTGCTATCATTCGATCCTAGATATCATCTGTCTTCGTCTGCCTCAGCGTTCATCGATCACCCAGAGCTACAGAGACTGACTTCACAATGTAAACAACATGGCGTCACCCAGGAAACAGCTCAAAAGAGAGCTGCAACAATTAGTTACGATTTTGGACTAAAAACATTGATTGTTGACCAAATGAACACAGGGGAACATTGGACATCAACCAAGGAACATAAATCAAGCATTGTTTGGCCGAAAAGGTAGGTAATTTGGAAGATATTGAAGGAAACAAAATGAGCAATAATAGGGAATTTTCCCGCCAAATTCGTCCTGAGCTATGCCATGCTATCCTGCTCTAATCAGCTATCCTATCCCCCTCAGACTTGATATTCACAACCCCCCCTCTAATCCCCATACACCTATATACGCAAAAAATGGTTATAAGATGTTTATTCCACTAAAAAAAACGTCCACAACGTCCACTGTCAATCTCACTCGTATCAGGTCTCCTACATCACTCACTAGGGCGTGGTTCCTGGTTTTCCTATCTCCAGCAGTCGGCAGGTTTCCTTCATGACTTCTGACTCAAAATTCCTGCCCTGATCGGAATGCAACTCCAAAGGTACACCAAACCTGCAGAGCACTTCCTCCACCAGCTTGCCTGCCACTGTCTGGGCTGTCTGGTCAGGTAACGCGAATGCCTCAGTCCACCTGGGGAAATAGTCACAGAATACCAGCACCACTCTATTACCTCAATTGGACTTTGGAAATGGCCCAAGAATGTCTATAGTAACCCATTCCATGGGTGCTCCCATGCGATATTGTTGAAGAGCGGCTTTCATTGTCTTAGCGGGCATCCGTCTTGATTCACAGACCGTGCATGATCTGCAGTGAGCCCTTATGTCCTCTGCATAGCCCATCCAATAATAGGCAGCCTGGAACCCTAGGACGACTTCATGGCTCCCAGATGTCCCGACGTTTTGGAAGCATGAACTTCCTTCATTATCATTTCTCGAAGAGACTTTGGCACTAACAGCTGCCACCACCAGTGATCCCCTCCACCATGTCGTTCATAGCGACGATACTCAGCTGCAAGCGCTCCCAGTGTGCCCAATAGGTTTTTGTCTCCTCAGAAGACATTTCCTCCCAGGCGGGCCTCACTTCACCAGCCAACTTAGCCTGTAATACAGGCCTGATATTCCCATCCTTCTTCTGCTCTTTCCAGGTGGGCTGCAACACCACCCGCCTGAGATACACCTCCTCTTTCTCCATCTCAGCCCACTTGATCCAGCGTCGTCCATGCGGAGCCAGAGGCGACTCTTCCACTTCATCCTCACGGCCACATTGATTGCAGTGCTTTCGAGACAACCCATCAGCATTTCCATGATGTCAGCCGGCTCTATGTTGAATAGTCAGACTGTATCCGCTCAGCACCTCGATCCACCGTGCTAATTGCCCTTCAGGATTCTTAAAGTTCAGCAACCATTTCAGCGCAGCATGATCAGTCCTGACAATGACTTCCTGACCGTACAGGTGCTGTTTGAAGTGCTTCACAAACTTGACAACTGCCATCAGCTCTCGTCGTGTCACACAGTAGTTCCGCTCGGCCCAGTTCAGAGTTTTGCTCACATAGGCTATGACTCTCTCTTCGCCATCCTTGACCTGTGACAACACGCCTCCAAGTCCATAGCCGCTCGCATCGGTGTCCAGGATGTATTGACCATCTGCTCTTGGATAGGCTAATATTGGAGCCTCTATCAGAATGTTCTTCAGTTGCTGAAATGATTGATCACAGGCTTCATCCCACTCAAAAACTTGGTTTTTCTCGGTGAGCTTGTGCAAAGGACGAGCAACTGCTGCGAAGCCCTTAATGAATCGTCTATAATAAGAGACCAAGCCCAGCAAGCTCCATATATGGTCCGCATTTTTGGGTGTTGGCCAGTTCCGGACGGTCTCGATCTTGTCAGGGTCAGTTGAAAAACCTCGCTCTGACACCACATGTCCTAGATAATGCACCACCTTTTGGAAAATATGACATTTCTTTGGTTTTAACTTTAAATTTGCATCTCGCAACTTTTGAAAAACTGCCTCAAGTTTCTGGAGCACCTCAGCAACATTCTGCCCAAACACAATGACATCATCCAGATTTAGCAGCAGTATCTTCCAGCTCATTCCCCAGAACACTTGCTCCATCAATCTCTCAAATGTAAAAGGCGCGTTGCACAAACCAAATGGCATAACTTTCCACTGAAACAGTCCACCCCGCACGCAAAAGCTGACTTGCTTTTGGCATCCTCGTCGAGATCAACCTGCCAGTAACCACTTGCGAGATCAAGTGTGGAGAACCAGCGAGACCCTGCCAATGCATCAAAGGTGTCATCAATTCTTGGAAGTGGATATGCGTCTTTGATGGTAAGGGCATTGACCTGTCTGTAATCCACACAGAACCTTGTGGAGCCATCTTTCTTTTTCACCAATATTATTGGAGATGCCCAGGGACTCACGGAAGGTGTTATGATTCCCTGCGGCAACATTTCTTGCACCTGCTTGTCTGCTTCTTCCTGTTGTGACTGCGGTAATCTCCTACATGGCTGTCGCAGGGGCTTGCTGTCACCTGTGTCAATACTGTGCTTCACCAGATTTGTGCTGCCAAGATCACCATCACCTTTAGAAAACGCATCTTGATAACGGATCAGAAGTGCGGTCACCTGCTTCCTCTGCTCTTGCCCAGGGACTCGCGGAAGGTGTTATGATTCCCTGCGGCAACATTTCTTGCACCTGCTTGCCTGCTTCTTCCTGTTGTGACTGCGGTAGTCTCCTATACGGCTGTCGCACAGGCTTGCTGTCACCTGTGTCAATACTGTGCTTCACCAGATTTGTGCGGCCAAGATCACCATCACCTTTAGAAAACACATCTTGATAACGGATCAGAAGTGCGGTCACCTGCTTTCTCTGCTCTTGATCCAAGTGCTCACAGCTTCGCTCCAACAAGTCCCTTAGATGCTCTGGAACATTATGCAGCAACACCGGCTGTCCAGACTGCATGACTCCCAATCTTCTGACTGCATTTAGCTCTTGGACAGAGTATCCTTATAAACCAACAGCGGTTCTGCTCCCAAATTGCACACTCGCACAGGAACCTCCCCTCCTACTTTGACCAATGCTCTCGCAATCATCAACTGTTTCTCTTCCAGTGCACTGTTTCTGTCTGCTGGCTCTACAAGTCCCAAATATTCTCTGGAGTCTCCCCGACATCCCTTCACTTCGCCTTTTAAGATCATTTCCCCGCCGGCCGGCACCATCATGGTCTCGTGGCACTGCAGCACATGACAACCCCTCCTCAACTGCATTTTCTCGAAGTCTAACTGGTGTCCCACTGCGATCAGGAATCCCAGGCCCAGGATTGCATCCCCCTGAATACCTCCAACGAGCACCTCGGCTGGAAAAGTTTGTTCCCCCAACTCCAAATCAATTGTCATTCTCCCTTTAACCTGTAATGGTGTACCATTTGCCTGTCGCAGCTCTGGTAACATCACTTTGGCCGCTAAACTTTTATACTGTCTGTAACTCATAAAACACTCTGATGCGCCTGTGTCCAATAAGAATTCCATTTCCACTTCCCCAATTTTCGCATTGATATACAGGCCATCTTTAAGTTTCTTCTCCTTATCTGCTTGGGTCTCCCTATTTACTGCCTTCCCCCGACCCCCGGAATTGGCAGTGGCCCGTTTCCCGACTGCTGGCTTTGGTTGCCTGGACACTCCCTTCTGTAATGATCAATCTCGCCACAACCATAACATCTCACTTCACTTGATCCATATCGCCCAGACCGCTTGGCGTTTAAACTACGCTCTCGCTGCAGCTCTGTCTCCAACTTCTGTAGTTGCTCCCTCAACTGTTGAATGTCAGGATTGCTGCCACATTCCACCCGATCAAGTGCCCTTACATGTCGAGTTCCCATCGCAGGTCTCCCTTGTCTCATATGCTAGAACTCTAAAAACGCCTCAATTTCAGTCGCAACTCGCATTGCCTCATCTTAGTTGCTGGAGTGTGCATTGAACAACTGCATCCTGACCTCTGGATTCTGAATAGCATCTCCAAAATGCGTTCTCGCCAGTCTGTCCTGCACCAAGTAATCAAGTTCGGGATATTCAAACTGCGTCAACCGCCTAATGGCACATCCAAGTTCCTGTAGACTTTCATTCAGTTTGCGACTTCTTCCCCGTAGCTGTGACAGGTACATCTCTGCTTTCTCACCTGGTCCAAATCTCAGCTCCAGTAGCCGCACCATCTCATAGTAGTCGCCAATATTTCGTGTGTTGCTTAGCACACTCTGGGCTTGTCACTTCAAACGTATGGCTAAAAAACTGGCCTTTTCCCGCTCAGTCCACTGGTTCAACAGAACACAGTATTCAAAGTGCTTCTTATAATCTCGCCATGCTACGGAAGGGATAACTTTGGTGTCCAATTTATTAACTGATAAAAGAGTTCTTAACCGTGAAGATTTTGAAAATATTTACTCTGTTCAAATAAACTTTCTTGATTATCATCACATAAAAATTACAATTACTGATTACCTTTTCTGGAAGGAAACAATAGATTACACGGAGCCAATACCAAAAATAGTGCTTTAAATACATTGTTAAATGTAGACAATAAAGGTTGTGCAAAAATGTATAAGCTTCTCAAAGGAGCGAATATTCATATTCTAGATAATATTGTTTCTACTTGGAACAAAAATTCTGAATATAATTTATGTACCAACGACTTGAGCACTTCCTTTAATCTTCATCATGCAACCTACAAGGGCACTTATCTCAAATAAATCCAATTCCGTACTTTGCACAAACGATTTTATACCAACGAAAAACTTTACAAAATGGGCATCAAAGCTTCGGCCTTATGTACCTTCTGTGATGATGAAAATGACAGCGTGGAACACATGTTAATTAAATGCAAAGTCGTTCGGGAACTTTGGAGTGAAGTTCGGAATTGGATTGTTGAGTTGGGAGTCCCAGATTATTATTTATCGGAGGAGGAAATAATAATAGGTGAATTAGAAAAATCAGTATGTATTAACACGGTTATCTTGCTTACCAAAAAAATAATATATAATGCGATGAAAGAAAACAAAAAACCTCATATATTAGCGGTTAAAAATGAGACAAAAAACCTCTATTTTCAAGAAAAATATAGATTGTACATAAAAGGAAAGAGACAATTCTTTGAGAGAAAATATTCTTTATTATGTAATTTATATGAACAAATATAAGACAATACAACTACTGTAATACTTGTATACACAATGCCATATTTTTGTAACACTGTTTTTGACATGTTTGTGGACTGAATAAAAATGATTTAAACTTAAAAAAAAGCTACAGAAGACCCATCAAATCAATCCGGTGTGAAGCTTGGTCGCTTTACCCTTCCAAGATTAACTGATGGCTCCTCCGGACCATCCTTGTATGCCTGCCGTCTCTCCATGTTGGACCCCGAGCTGACTTCTCCTGCCACAAGCTGGCTCCTCTATGAATGCCAGCCAACAGGATTCATGCCGCGAAGATCCCCTGCTGCTCCGCCCAAATACTCCCCAGCTGCAAAAGTGCTCCCAGGCATTCTAAACTGGAGTCCAGCTCCTTCATCTCTTAACTGCTCGCGCCTTCCCCATCTGTGGCCTCCGCACTGCTCAGCTGCTCCACGTGCATGATCAGCACAAATTTTCATGGGATTATCCGACTTCAGCCCTTCAGTATTCATCGGTGCTCTGCTTGGCACTTTCTTAGTCAGTCATAGGACATCTCCGAGACTGCACAACTACTTTGGGTGTCTCACAGGTCCTGTGAAACTCGGCTCTCGGCATCATAATCCGTTCCTCAGGCCGTTCCTTCCCTTCATTGAAACTCCAGCTTCCTCCTGCAGTCTTCCGGTGGCTTGACTGCTGGTTCTCCATACCAGCTTCACAGCTCCCCTGGGATTTGTGGCTCCACCACGCCCCAACCATCTCCTTTTCATTTTTGGACATTCGCCTTTCTTCTTGCGCATGTTGAAATACCAGACCCTGTCTCCAACCTTGTAGGGTTCTCCAAAAATCTTTCTATTATAATTTTGTTTCTGCGTCCTGACATTTTCTCCCATTGTCGTCTGCGCTCGACTCCATGCCTTTCCTAGCCTGTCCCGCAACCTCTGCGCAAAGTCTGTGGGGAGGCCATCCGCATCTGGTGCCATCTCTATAATAGCTCCAACCGGCATTCAGTGTCTCCTGGATGGTGCTATGTACGGCGCTCCAATATGCCATCATGGCATAGGGAATCAGCTCATCCCAGTCTCTTTGCAATGCATCCGGTGTCATCAATTTGACCAGCATGTCTACCAGCGTGCGGTTAAACCTTTCCACCATGCCATCCAACTTGGGGTTGTAGGGCGTGGTTCTTGTTTTTCCTATCTCCAGCAGTCGGCAGGTTTCCTTCTTGACTTCTGACTCAAAATTCCTGCCCTGATCGGAATGCAACTCCAAAGGTACACCAAACCTGCAGAACACTTCCTCCACCAGCTTGCCTGCCACTGTCTGGGCTGTTTGGTCAGGTAACGCGAATGCCTCAGTCCACCTGGTGAACTAGTCACTGAATACCAGCACCACTCTATTACCTCGATTGGACTCTGGAAATGGCCCAAGAATGTCTATAGCAACCCATTCCATGGGTGCTCCCATGCGATATTGTTGAAGAGCGGCTTTCATTGTCTTAGCGGGCATCCGTCTTGATTCACAGACCTTGCATGATCTGCAGTGAGCCCTCATGTCCTCTGCAATCCAATAATAGGCAGCCTGTAAACGCTTAGACGACTTCATGGCTCCCAGATGTCCCGACGTTTTGGAAGCATGAACTTCCTTCATTATCATTTCTCGAAGAGACTTTGGCACTAACAGCTGCCACAACCAGTGCCCTCCACCATGTCCTTCATAGCGGCGATACTCAGCTGCAAGCGCTCCCAGTGTGCCCAATAGGTTTTTGTCTCCTCAGAGGACATTTCCTCCCAGGGGGGCCTCACTTCACCAGCCAACTTAGCCTGTAATACAGGCCTGATATTCGTATCCTTCTTCTGCTCCTCCCGGAGCTTCTCCTGTGACCAGGAGGGCTGCAACACCACCCGCCTGAGATACACCTCCTCTTTTTCCATCTCAGCCCACTTGATCCAGGGTCGTCCATGCGGAGCCAGAGGCGACTCTTCCACTTCATCCTCACGGCCACATTGACTGCAGTGCTTTCGAGACAACCCATCAGCATTTCCATGATGTCTGCTGGCTCTATGTTGAATAGTCAGACTGTATCCGCTCAGCACCTCAATCCACCGTGCTAATTGCCCTTCAGGATTCTTAAAGTTCAGCAACCATTTCAGCGCAGCATGATCAGTCCTGACAATGACTTCTTGACCGTACAGGTGCTGTTTGAAGTGCTTCACAAACTTGACAACTGTCATCAGCTCTCGTCGTGTCACACAGTAGTTCCACTCGGCCCAGTTAAGAGTTTTGGTCACATAGGCTATGACTCTCTCTTCGCCATCCTTGACCTGTGACAACATGCCTCCAAGTCCATAGCCGCTCGCATCGGTGTCCAGGATGTATTGACCATCTGCTCTTGGATAGGCTAATATTGGAGCCTCTATCAGAATGTTCTTCAGTTGCTGAAATGATTGATCACAGGCTTCATCCCAATCAAAAACTTGGTTTTTCTCGGTGAGCTTGTGCAAAGGATGAGCAACTGCCGCGAAGCCCTTAATGTATCGTCTTTTATAAGAGACCAAGCCCAGCAAGCTCCTTATATGGTCCGCGTTTTTGGGTGTTGGCCAGTTTCGGACGGTCTCGATCTTGTCAGGGTCAGTTGAAACACCTCGCTCTGACACCACATATCCTAGATAATGCACCACCTTTTGGAAAATATGACATTTCTTTGGTTTTTAACTTTAAATCTGCTTCTCGCAACTTTTGGAAAACTGCCTCAAGTCTCTGGAGCTCCTTAGCAACATTCTGCCCAAACATGATGACAACATCCAGGTATAGCAGCAGTATCTTCCAGTGCATTCCCTGGAACACTTGCTCCATCACTCTCTCAAATGTAGAAGGCGCGTTGCACAAACCAAATGGCATAACTTTCCACCGAAACAGTCCACCCCGCATGCAAAACGCTGACTTGCTCTTGGCATCCTCATTGAGCTCAACCTACCAGTAACCACTCGGAGATCAAGTGTGGAGAACCAGCGAGACCCTGCCAATGCGTCAAAGGTGTCATCAATTCTTGGAAGTGGATATGCATCTTCGATGGTAAGGGCATTGACCCATCTGTAATCCACACAGAACCTTGTGGAGCCATCTTTCTTTTTCACCAATATTATTGGAGATGCCCAGGGACTCGCGGAAGGTGTTATGATCCTCTGCAGCAACATTTCTTGCACCTGCCTGTCTGCTTCTTCCTGTTGTGACTGCGATAGTCTCCTATACGGCTGTCGCATGGGCTTGCTGTCACCTGTGTCAATACTGTGCTTAACCAGATTTGTGCGGCCAAGATCACCATCACCTTTGGAATACATATCTTGATAACGGATAAGAAGTGCAGTCACCTGCTTCCTCTGCTCTTGATCCAGGTGCTCACAGCTTCGCTCCATCAAGTCCCTTAGATGCTCTGGAACATTGTGCGGCAACACCGGCTGCCCAGACTGCATGACTCCCAATCTTCTAACTGCATTTAGCTCTTGGACATATTCCTCTCTCACCTCCGTCACAGTCCCCAACAGAGTATCCTTATAAACCAACAGCGGTTCTGCTCCCAAATTGCACACTCGCACAGGAACCTCCCCTCCTACTTTGACCAATGCTCTTGCAATCATCAACTGTTCCTCTTCCAGTGCACTGTTTCTGTCTGCTGGCTCTACAAGTCCCAAATATTCTCTAGAGTCTCCCCGACATCCCTTCACTTCGTCTTTTAAGATCATTTCCCTGCCGGCCGGCACCATCATGGTCTCCTTCACCTGTACTCTTCTACACCCCAACTACTCCTGCCTCTCATGGCACTGCACCACATGATGACCCCTCCTCAACTGCATTTTCTCGAAGTCTAACTGGTGTCCCACTGCGATCAGGAATCCCAGGCCCAGGATTGCATCTCCCTGAATACCTCCAACGAGCACCTCGGCTGGAAAAGTTTGTTCCCCCAACTCCGAATCAATTGTCATTCTCCCTTTAACCTGTAACGGTGTACCATCTGCCTGGACTACAACTGCCTCCTCCTGTCCCAGCTCTAGTAACATCACTTTGGCCACTAAACTTTTATACTGTCTGTAACTCATAAAACACCTGTGTCCAATAAGAATTCCATTTCCACTTCCCCAATTTTCGCATTTATATACAGGCCATCTTTAAATTTCTTCTCCTTATCTGCTTGGGTCTCCTGCCACAAGCTGCCTCCTCTCTAAATGCCAGCCAACAGGATTCACACCGCGAAGATTCCCTGCTGCTCCACCCAAATACTCCCCAGCTGCAAAAGCACTCCCAGGCATTCTAAACTGGAGTCCAGCTCCTTTATCTCTTAACTGCTCGCGCCATCCCCATCTGTGGCTGCCGCACTGCTCAGCTGCTCCACATGCATGATCAGCACGAAACTTCATGGGATTATCCGACTTCAGCCCTTCAGTATTCATCACTGCTCTGCTTGGCACTTCGTAGTCAGTCATAGGACGTCTCCGAGACGGCATCGGCATCATAATCCGTTCCTTAGGCCGTTCCTTCCCTTCATTGAAACTCCAGCTTCCTCCTGCAGTCTTCCGGTGGCTTGACTGCTGGTTCTCCATACCAGCTTCACAGCTCCCCTGGGATTCGTGGCTCGCCTGGTCTTCACCTTTGCCTCCGTCATCTTTGGCATCCATCATCGCAGGTTCCACAGGTCCAACATCCAGCTCAACATTCTCTCCATCTCCGTCTTCTCCAACCCGATGCCTCGCGGCTCCAACACGGAAGGTCACCTCAGGATCCTCAGGATCACACAGCTCATGTCGCACGCTCGCCATAATGCTACGCCTAATCTTCAGCAAATACAATTAAATCCCACCGCTGTCACCATTGTAACGAGATCGCCCTTGACCACCGAAGGCGTGCCGTCACACGAGGATCCCTGCAGAGTCGCTGGTCCGATTTCTCGGCATCTGTTCCGGTTGCTTCAACCCCCTTGGCATCTTCATCAGCAATCGGTGTGTGGCCAGCGCCCTCTACGGCCCTCGTTATCATCCGGGAATAAAATTGTATCATCCCTATTTGTCTTCGGGGATCTGCGTCTCCTTTACCCTAGGTTCTCCATCAGACTTTAGTTTTAACCCCACTAAGCAATTTTGACCTCCCTAAACGGAGTTGAAACGGAGCACCAAGCAACCTTGCACCAACCCTTCTCAAAGTTTAATATGACTTGGACTAAGTTAATTTGTCACCAGGATAAAATATTTGCTCACTAACGTCTTTTATTTGACCGGTTTGGGCTAAACTCTTAAGCGCAAGCCTCGAGGCAAAACTTTGGGGCAAAACTTTGGGGCAAAGGTTTTGGGCAAGATTTCGGGGTAAACTTCGGGGCAAGATTTTGGGGTAAAAGTTTGGGGCAAAGTTTGGGGTAAACATTGGGGCAAGATTTTGGGGAAAAGGTTTGGGGCAAACTTTGGGGCAAGATTTTTGGGTAAAAGTTTGGGGCAAACTTCGGGGTAAATTTCGGGGCATGATTTTGGGTAAAAGTTTGGGGCAAACTTCGGGGTTAACTTTGGGGCAAGATTTTGGGGAAAAGGTTTGGGGTAAACTTTGGAGTAAACTTTGGGGCAAGATTTTGGGGTAAAAGTTTGGGGCAAACTTTGGGGTAAACTTTGGGGCAAGATTTTTTGGGTAAAAAACATGGTGAGACTCTGGTTTAAGACTTTACACAATAATTTGAAGTTGCTTTTGCACCAGAACTTATGGGCAAAACTGTCAAAATGCTGCAATGAAACAGTTAACTAATTGTTCTAATGAAGTATAAAAGTTACAAGAGGCAAGATTTCGAGGTAGACTTCAGGGCAAGCTTTTGGGGTTCACATATTAACTTGCCATTTATCTTAAGCATTATCACATTGTGGTTAGGCATATCATCTTGCCTCAGTTTAAAAATTTGGTTAGGCATATTAGCAAAGCAATGCCAACCCCGGCCAAAGTGCAAATCTTAAATAAGTATTTGGAAGGTTACCCTAATGCTCAGTATCTCATTGATGGGTTTACTGAGGGCTTCTACTTGAACTTTGATGGGCCAGAATCTACACTAACTTCATCAAACTCAATCTCAGCTATCAACAACCCCAAGGCAGTTGACGAAAAAATTCTTAAAGAGAGCAAGTTAGGTAGGCTATCAGGACCATTCGAACATTAACCATTCAAAAATGTTCTCCACTAGCCCTTCGGGAAAAACAGAACACAGGTAAATATTGCCTACTTAATAACTTATCATTCTCGTACGATGAAAATTCTGTAAATTTCAATATTTCAAAAGATGATTCTACTGTATCTTATGCTACCAGAAAAGATGCAATTTCATACATACAAAAGTCACCATCACCAGGTTTCATGGCTAACACAGATATTTCAGATGCTTTCAGAATTATACCCATTCACCCATCAAATTACCACCTTATAGGTTTCTGGTGGAAAGGTTATTATTATGATAAATGCCTTCCTATGGGTTGTTCTTCATCTTGCAAAATATTTAAAGAATTTTCAACTGCACTGAAATGGATTTTAAACAAAATATTTGGAATTAATAATGTAGGTAAGATCTTAGATGATTTTTTATTCATAGAGGATACCAGTAAAAAATGCCAAAAAGGTCTAGACACATTCCTTTCATTGTGTGCGGCATTATGACAAAAGGCAGACGCAAGTACTGGGGTGCAAACAAGTTTATTACTAAGAGCCTCAAGGAACTTACAACTCTTACACTAAATGCCTCTCGTGAAATACAAATTGTTACAATGTAGCTAAACAGGACTTACTCTAACTTTCGAAATGCTTAAGAATAAGGGGGCGCTAAGTAGTAACTAATGTGGGTTGCTGGCTGGCGGCATGTGAACGTGTGGACCAGTAGCGTAGAGTGATAAAGCTACAATGTATCAATGTAATAGGGGCAAAATTCCAACGAGCCAAGAGTTAATTTGGCCAAGGGAGTGGTGTAGGAAAGGAATTTAGACTGGGGGGGGGGGGGGGAGGCAGAAGCAATGCTAGTCGCCGTGAGCGAGGATAACCTGAGTAAGGTGTGAAATGCGACTGTACAAAGGGCACAGAATACTATGCCCCTGTAACCCAGCCTGCCGAGGGCTAGGCAGAGATGCTCCAAAAAGGAGGGGGGGGGGGGGGGCAAGGGGCTGCAGGGTGGGGGGCATGACGGAGTGAAAGGGGCAGGGCCCTCAGGGTCAGTGAAAAACCAAAGTCCATAAAAGCGGAAACTGGGGCTCCCAGAAAGAGGTGTAAAAACCGCACGCTAGCCACCACATTGGTGATTGATTTTGGGGCCCGGTAGGTGCGGGAAAGGAATTCTACAAACAGCGACAGCGTGTGGGGGATGGTCAGGCAGTCGGGAGATTGAAGTGAGTGCAGAAAGCGAGAAAAAGGCGAATGTGGGATCGTCTATTGGCGAGTGTACCTGGTCGAAAGGCGAGTCTTCTGCGGGTGGCGGCCTGTTCAGTTCAGATCTGAAATTGCAAAGGAGAAAACGACATGAGACCAATACCCCCAACAAGCTACAGTTAGTTAATGAGCATAAACAGTCTATCATCTGGCTCCAGTCTGGTTGCGGCCTGCAGGTAGGTGTCCTTGGCGACCATCCTAGCATACTTGGCATCTAAGTGTTCCCTGGAAAGGGCATCCGACCTCTGCATGGAGGTCCCCGGCGCATGGCTAGCTAGGACCTCTATATCATACATAGCACAATAAAGAAATATCTCCCTCATGCAGTTCTGCATGAAAGAGTCCCTGGACTGGCCTGAGTGTATTGCTAGCACAGAGTTAAGGTTGTCGCAGGTGACACGAACCCTGTGTCCCTTCCACGAGTGTGCCTATACTTTCAAAGCTTCAACAATATTCAAAAGTTCAAAATGCGCAATAGGGTGTAGCTGGGACCTGACGCCACTAGGAAACTGTCTGCCATAAAATTTGTTACCGCAGACAGCTCCGCAACCTGAAAGACATGCGTCCAGTTCCAGTGAATGCTGGGCGTCAATGTCTGTTTTGTTGATAACGTTAATACCCTTGAAATTGGGGAGAAGGTCTTTAAAAACTTCAGGTCGCGTCCAAAGCCCCATGAGAGCTTTGTGTGGCCGTCAGACCCCATCTCTCTCATTGTGTTGAGAATCCGGTTGTTACCCCTGTCAAAATTTGCTATGGACATCCTAGGATTGTTCAAGGATTAGGCTGGACAATTGACCTGGGAATCAATGGGATTCCGACTGGGATTTTCTGGGACTAGGTCACACGGTATTAGGACAGGACTTTTTGGGAATAGCACGGACAGGACTTTATTGGACTAGCATGGACACTGGGGTTCCACGAGAGCATGGAAAAGCACAGACTTTACTATTCCCCAAATCCTTAAACTTTATATCCAAGATTCACAGATTACCTGGGATGTCTGGTCCATAAAAGTCCCAAATGGTTTAGGTGTCAATGTCCAGGTCTATCCAACTAACGTAGACTTTCCCAAATATTTGCACCTTTTTCAGGCAATGACCTTCACATTTTCTGGTCACAATAACATAGAAAATAAACAGTTATATATGTTTCATGAAGCACATTGACATGCATCTTGGTGCATATTTATTTAAATTAAGAATTAAAGTAATAACAATCAATAAATTAATCCAGAGAGCCCTCTGGCCCCCTCCGAAATGTACACTCTTAGAGAAATAGCCTTTTTAAAGGAGGGCTGTTTGTGAAACATGTTTCAATGCTGAGTGAATTTAAGCTGACAAAAGAGGGCAGATAGAATTTGTCAGAGGGATACTTTTTGGCAGACAGCCTTTCACTTGGTCCATTGTCCCTAATAAAGGTTTCACTCACATTGAAAATAATTAAATATCATAAATATACATAAATTGAATGAGAGTGAAATAGTCTAAATTACTTTTGATCAAGTTAAGGTAAATTACATATGTGTGTGTTGGAATACAAATCTATGTAACATTCACTGACCTCAAGATGCTTGAATTGACAATGCCTTGTATTGTAATTATCCTCCTAGATCCTTAAAATGTAGGTAAGATCTTTCTCCTCTTCTTTGATAGTCTATTACAAAGTCATAATTCTTAAGTCAGAAGAAAGCGGTTCTAAATTGTTCTCTAGAGATAGCATAGTATGGATCATTTTGTGCTATGATGCATGCTCTCAAACAGTCCTTGAGTGTACTGGCAAATTCAGTTAAAAGTTCAAATTGGGGATTTTCAAAGTCACTTGTCTAAGAGGGGTGGAGCTTGTAAAGTCTGTCATATTCATTTGTGTATTTACAACTAAATCCACTGTAGACATTTCAGTTTCAAAAATCATTATTATTATTATTATATTCAATTCAACATTTCATATATTAAGGAGCATTAGTAATCTCAGTAAAATCATTCCAAAATTGTACAAAACTACCCTCTTAGAAAAATGGATAAAGCCCACAGCTAATAAGGACAGAATTGAATACATTGTTTATTGTAAATATATATGTACTTATTGACAATATTTAAAACCTTTCTCAATTACAATGTTTCAATATTGCAACTAACCTTGAAAGGCAGGTCAAGACAACTTCTTGGATTTCCCTGGACTTATGGAGAAATGAATTTAAAGTACCTCAGGGCCTTTACAGAAAAAGTCTAGCTTTGTCAATCCTCCTTGGATTCTGAGTTATGTTAAAAGTCTGAATAAATCCCAGTTAGGAGAACAAAATTGAATTGCACCTTTTTAAGGTCCCAGGATATCCGCACTCTCCTAGACACGGCATGTGAATCTTCTGGCCTTTCCAGACTAATCCCAATGTTTGTGGTATAATGTAACTTCAGGCAGGTAAGGAAAAGTGTGGATTTGAGTAGACTAATTTGGCAACTGAGAGCTCGGACTAAGTGTGGATTTTCTAGGATATCACTGGATTTCCATTCAGAATGCAATGAGTTTGGATTACTTTCGACAAGGGTAAACAGCTTAGCAGTTGGCGCCACTGTCGACACAAATTGTAGCAGGCCAAACAGGGATTGGATTATCTTTAAGGTGGCTCTAGACTTTGCCTCCCTCATCCGAATAGCGGCAATCACCGCCTCCACCTTTATACCCTGGTGTCTGTGTCAGATGGCAGTGAGGTGGGCACCAGAGGGCAGTGTGCCTTGTTATTAGCCTCAGTGATTTGTGCCGCATTCTGATGGGGGGTTGCGACACTTGACCCCCTCTCTATGAGTTTTTTGACTGGTTGTGCTTTTTGTTTTGCATTCCCCTTCAGGATGTGGGAATGACATGTTTCTAACTCGCAGACAGTAGTCGCACAGATGTTTGAACGCCCCATGGTCGCCAGTATTGTCGCAGGCCCCAGTCTGAAATGGGGCATATGTTTTTATTATAGCTGCGTTGGGGGATTTCTGGTTTCGCACCTGATTCGAGGCGAAGCCTGAGCGAACGTGCGTCAGACGCATTTTAAGCAATTCTTGTCTGTCATTCCAGTCTAGCTTTTTGTGCTCAACGTCTAGCCCCACCATATCGTAAAATGATCGGGCCCTGTCCCAACCGAAGTTGATGGTGTCCTCCATGACATCCTGGAATATTTCGAGCATCCTCGGCCTGTCAAAATCAGCGTTAGGATTGTCCAGCATGCGTAAGTATCCAAGGACAAATTCCTCTGATGTCAGTTGCTCGAACTCTGGCGTAACCCATTTAGGGCCCTTCCGGACGTGGAAGTGTGGCCAATCAATAACACGTTTTATATTATCAGTACCTTAAGTCACGGTCCCAGACTTGCGTGCCCTTCCTCCCCATGCTGGCAGTCCTTTGCTTGTGCCCATGTTTTCTTCATCCTGGAGTCCCCATTCCGCCAGCCGTGCTGCCACTGCGGCCATTGTTGCAGGATCCGATCTGAGAGTGGTCGGTGTAGCCTGTGCTGCTGCTGCCATATCCTGAGATGATGATTGTTCACTGTCTGAAACTGCATCAGCACTGTCTGGCACTGAATTGTCTGTGGTTATAGTCTCTATGTTATCCAGACGAGTCTCTACACCTTGCATTCGCTTTTGTATGTCTTTCAGCACTGCTAGGACTGCCCCCTGGTGTCAGAGGCATCCTCCTGTTGTCCCCGTAGAGCGGCCATTTTTAAACATACCCTGCCAGTAGGCTTTTCATGGGTTGTCCCGCAGCTCTTACAATGCCTTCCCATTGTTAAAATTAGAGTCCAGTGTTGCCAGTGCGGGCAGCAGGGGCTAACAGTGCAGGGCAGTCAAGCTGCACGAATGGAGTGACCACCAGACAGCTAAGTAACTGGACAATGTTCTGTGTGCTGCAGGCTGGATGAACTGCCCGGCGAGAACTGAGCAGCACGCGCGTGGGCCACCGTAAGCAGCGTGTTTGGGGTGGGAAAATACGTGGGCGGCAGTTGCGGATCCAGCGGGGGTTCGACTGGTTCGACGAACCCCCCTGACTGGTGAGTCACTTTGCATCACCACGCCACCTGTGAACACGCATTAGAACTAGTTGTTTATCCTGCCTCGGTCACAAATTGCAATTGCCTTAAGAAGGCGACAGACTGATTGGTGTCAAACATGGGCTGTACGGAGTGGGTGAACATCCAGTTTATCGGGGATTATCTGCTGTCAACAGACAAATTCTAGGTGTTTGATTTGCAGGCTAAGAATAGTTTGTTAGGTGAGGGGGGTTCGCCGAACTCTTAAACTTCTAGATCATTTGATTCCTGCAAATCCTTTAAAAAACAACTAACCCCTACTAGGCTAGCAGGGAGCTGTATTAGTAATCAACATCTCTGTAGGATAGCCACGAATGACTGCACACTAGATGGGCCCTGACAGAGACAACTAGAAAATAATGAAACAATAATCTACTGTATTTTCTGAACCTGCCTCCCGTTTTGAATAAATTGTTTGTCAATACAAACATATGGATAACCACATTTAAACATAATAAAGGTGATGAGGCTTTACAATCTTGTCACTCTAGAAATTTACTAAATACTAAATTGTTATTTGTTGACTATGTTTAACTGATGTTAGCCTTATGGCATTGAGCATATAATTTGGGTTTAAGTTAACCCTATGTCACTCAACGCAACAATGTTGCCATGTCCCCTGCACTGCATGAGGGGTTACTCCTCATAGGCGAGCGGCTGAGGACCAGATTTCAGAATTTTAATCAACCCGAGAGTCATACGGACACAACATAGCTCATTTGAAAGCTTGTTTTCTGCACTTTAAGATGGGATATGTTGTGGAAATCAAATGTGGTCAGGTTTTTCTGAAAGCAACTAAAAGTAATGACATGTTGAACAAAAAATGTCAAAAATCATGAAAACGAAAATTATTTTTAATGAAACACCATAATGAGGATTTTCAAGAACACAGTATTCTTAAGTTTGGCCAGTGTGTATATACTATTACAAAAATTAATTGAACTTCCAGAGGTATTTACAGGGGGAAAAAATACGATTTTATCATAAATTTTCACATTTTTTGTACTTATTTTCAAATGCATAAAACATTTTCACCTATATATCAGTCTGTACGACAGATAGAGCACTACAACATACACCAATATAAAGCTGGAACTATATTCTTTCTAATGAGACCAGATTTAAGTGAATCGGTTGATAAATGTATAAGCTGTGGGACTTTGATTACCCCTACCCCCATTATGAAAAAAATGACAAAAATGTGAAAAAATCTGAAAATATTTTAAAAAAATTATTTATATACAAATAAGATTGTAATGATATTGGAAGTCATTTAAATTGTTCATAAAGGAGTATGTTGCATAACTAAGTGATTTTATATCAAATCTGTATCTTATCTCCTGAAGTTCAAGATATCTAGCTTTCAAAGCTTCAACAATATTCAAAAGTTCAAAATGCGCAATAGGGTGTAGCTGGGACCTGACGCCACTAGGAAACTGTCTGCCATAAAATTTGTTACCGCAGACAGCTCCGCAACCTGAAAGACATGCGTCCAGTTCCAGTGAATGCTGGGCGTCAATGTCTGTTTTGTTGATAACGTTAATACCCTTGAAATTGGGGAGAAGGTCTTTAAAAACTTCAGGTCGCGTCCAAAGCCCCATGAGAGCTTTGTGTGGCCGTCAGACCCCATCTCTCTCATTGTGTTGAGAATCCGGTTGTTACCCCTGTCAAAATTTGCTATGGACATCCTAGGATTGTTCAAGGATTAGGCTGGACAATTGACCTGGGAATCAATGGGATTCCGACTGGGATTTTCTGGGACTAGGTCACACGGTATTAGGACAGGACTTTTTGGGAATAGCACGGACAGGACTTTATTGGACTAGCATGGACACTGGGGTTCCACGAGAGCATGGAAAAGCACAGACTTTACTATTCCCCAAATCCTTAAACTTTATATCCAAGATTCACAGATTACCTGGGATGTCTGGTCCATAAAAGTCCCAAATGGTTTAGGTGTCAATGTCCAGGTCTATCCAACTAACGTAGACTTTCCCAAATATTTGCACCTTTTTCAGGCAATGACCTTCACATTTTCTGGTCACAATAACATAGAAAATAAACAGTTATATATGTTTCATGAAGCACATTGACATGCATCTTGGTGCATATTTATTTAAATTAAGAATTAAAGTAATAACAATCAATAAATTAATCCAGAGAGCCCTCTGGCCCCCTCCGAAATGTACACTCTTAGAGAAATAGCCTTTTTAAAGGAGGGCTGTTTGTGAAACATGTTTCAATGCTGAGTGAATTTAAGCTGACAAAAGAGGGCAGATAGAATTTGTCAGAGGGATACTTTTTGGCAGACAGCCTTTCACTTGGTCCATTGTCCCTAATAAAGGTTTCACTCACATTGAAAATAATTAAATATCATAAATATACATAAATTGAATGAGAGTGAAATAGTCTAAATTACTTTTGATCAAGTTAAGGTAAATTACATATGTGTGTGTTGGAATACAAATCTATGTAACATTCACTGACCTCAAGATGCTTGAATTGACAATGCCTTGTATTGTAATTATCCTCCTAGATCCTTAAAATGTAGGTAAGATCTTTCTCCTCTTCTTTGATAGTCTATTACAAAGTCATAATTCTTAAGTCAGAAGAAAGCGGTTCTAAATTGTTCTCTAGAGATAGCATAGTATGGATCATTTTGTGCTATGATGCATGCTCTCAAACAGTCCTTGAGTGTACTGGCAAATTCAGTTAAAAGTTCAAATTGGGGATTTTCAAAGTCACTTGTCTAAGAGGGGTGGAGCTTGTAAAGTCTGTCATATTCATTTGTGTATTTACAACTAAATCCACTGTAGACATTTCAGTTTCAAAAATCATTATTATTATTATTATATTCAATTCAACATTTCATATATTAAGGAGCATTAGTAATCTCAGTAAAATCATTCCAAAATTGTACAAAACTACCCTCTTAGAAAAATGGATAAAGCCCACAGCTAATAAGGACAGAATTGAATACATTGTTTATTGTAAATATATATGTACTTATTGACAATATTTAAAACCTTTCTCAATTACAATGTTTCAATATTGCAACTAACCTTGAAAGGCAGGTCAAGACAACTTCTTGGATTTCCCTGGACTTATGGAGAAATGAATTTAAAGTACCTCAGGGCCTTTACAGAAAAAGTCTAGCTTTGTCAATCCTCCTTGGATTCTGAGTTATGTTAAAAGTCTGAATAAATCCCAGTTAGGAGAACAAAATTGAATTGCACCTTTTTAAGGTCCCAGGATATCCGCACTCTCCTAGACACGGCATGTGAATCTTCTGGCCTTTCCAGACTAATCCCAATGTTTGTGGTATAATGTAACTTCAGGCAGGTAAGGAAAAGTGTGGATTTGAGTAGACTAATTTGGCAACTGAGAGCTCGGACTAAGTGTGGATTTTCTAGGATATCACTGGATTTCCATTCAGAATGCAATGAGTTTGGATTACTTTCGACAAGGGTAAACAGCTTAGCAGTTGGCGCCACTGTCGACACAAATTGTAGCAGGCCAAACAGGGATTGGATTATCTTTAAGGTGGCTCTAGACTTTGCCTCCCTCATCCGAATAGCGGCAATCACCGCCTCCACCTATATACCCTGGTGTCTGTGTCAGATGGCAGTGAGGTGGGCACCAG
The DNA here is from genome assembly GCA_963942565.1 of Maea johnstoni. NCBI lineage: Eukaryota > Metazoa > Annelida > Polychaeta > Spionida > Magelonidae > Maea > Maea johnstoni. Next base: position 34,325,976 of record OZ012684.1, read on the forward strand.
AGGGCAGTGTGCCTTGTTATTAGCCTCAGTGATTTGTGCCGCATTCTGATGGGGGGTTGCGACACTTGACCCCCTCTCTATGAGTTTTTTGACTGGTTGTGCTTTTTGTTTTGCATTCCCCTTCAGGATGTGGGAATGACATGTTTCTAACTCGCAGACAGTAGTCGCACAGATGTTTGAACGCCCCATGGTCGCCAGTATTGTCGCAGGCCCCAGTCTGAAATGGGGCATATGTTTTTATTATAGCTGCGTTGGGGGATTTCTGGTTTCGCACCTGATTCGAGGCGAAGCCTGAGCGAACGTGCGTCAGACGCATTTTAAGCAATTCTTGTCTGTCATTCCAGTCTAGCTTTTTGTGCTCAACGTCTAGCCCCACCATATCGTAAAATGATCGGGCCCTGTCCCAACCGAAGTTGATGGTGTCCTCCATGACATCCTGGAATATTTCGAGCATCCTCGGCCTGTCAAAATCAGCGTTAGGATTGTCCAGCATGCGTAAGTATCCAAGGACAAATTCCTCTGATGTCAGTTGCTCGAACTCTGGCGTAACCCATTTAGGGCCCTTCCGGACGTGGAAGTGTGGCCAATCAATAACACGTTTTATATTATCAGTACCTTAAGTCACGGTCCCAGACTTGCGTGCCCTTCCTCCCCATGCTGGCAGTCCTTTGCTTGTGCCCATGTTTTCTTCATCCTGGAGTCCCCATTCCGCCAGCCGTGCTGCCACTGCGGCCATTGTTGCAGGATCCGATCTGAGAGTGGTCGGTGTAGCCTGTGCTGCTGCTGCCATATCCTGAGATGATGATTGTTCACTGTCTGAAACTGCATCAGCACTGTCTGGCACTGAATTGTCTGTGGTTATAGTCTCTATGTTATCCAGACGAGTCTCTACACCTTGCATTCGCTTTTGTATGTCTTTCAGCACTGCTAGGACTGCCCCCTGGTGTCAGAGGCATCCTCCTGTTGTCCCCGTAGAGCGGCCATTTTTAAACATACCCTGCCAGTAGGCTTTTCATGGGTTGTCCCGCAGCTCTTACAATGCCTTCCCATTGTTAAAATTAGAGTCCAGTGTTGCCAGTGCGGGCAGCAGGGGCTAACAGTGCAGGGCAGTCAAGCTGCACGAATGGAGTGACCACCAGACAGCTAAGTAACTGGACAATGTTCTGTGTGCTGCAGGCTGGATGAACTGCCCGGCGAGAACTGAGCAGCACGCGCGTGGGCCACCGTAAGCAGCGTGTTTGGGGTGGGAAAATACGTGGGCGGCAGTTGCGGATCCAGCGGGGGTTCGACTGGTTCGACGAACCCCCCTGACTGGTGAGTCACTTTGCATCACCACGCCACCTGTGAACACGCATTAGAACTAGTTGTTTATCCTGCCTCGGTCACAAATTGCAATTGCCTTAAGAAGGCGACAGACTGATTGGTGTCAAACATGGGCTGTACGGAGTGGGTGAACATCCAGTTTATCGGGGATTATCTGCTGTCAACAGACAAATTCTAGGTGTTTGATTTGCAGGCTAAGAATAGTTTGTTAGGTGAGGGGGGTTCGCCGAACTCTTAAACTTCTAGATCATTTGATTCCTGCAAATCCTTTAAAAAACAACTAACCCCTACTAGGCTAGCAGGGAGCTGTATTAGTAATCAACATCTCTGTAGGATAGCCACGAATGACTGCACACTAGATGGGCCCTGACAGATACAACTAGAAAATAATGAAACAATAATCTACTGTATTTTCTGAACCTGCCTCCCGTTTTGAATAAATTGTTTGTCAATACAAACATATGGATAACCACATTTAAACATAATAAAGGTGATGAGGCTTTACAATCTTGTCACTCTAGAAATTTACTAAATACTAAATTGTTATTTGTTGACTATGTTTAACTGATGTTAGCCTTATGGCATTGAGCATATAATTTGGGTTTAAGTTAACCCTATGTCACTCAACGCAACAATGTTGCCATGTCCCCTGCACTGCATGAGGGGTTACTCCTCATAGGCGAGCGGCTGAGGACCAGATTTCAAAATTTTAATCAACCCGAGAGTCATACGGACACAACATAGCTCATTTGAAAGCTTGTTTTCTGCACTTTAAGATGGGATATGTTGTGGAAATCAAATGTGGTCAGGTTTTTCTGAAAGCAACTAAAAGTAATGACATGTTGAACAAAAAATGTCAAAAATCATGAAAACGAAAATTATTTTTAATGAAACACCATAATGAGGATTTTCAAGAACACAGTATTCTTAAGTTTGGCCAGTGTGTATATACTATTACAAAAATTAATTGAACTTCCAGAGGTATTTACAGGGGGAAAAAATACGATTTTATCATAAATTTTCACATTTTTTGTACTTATTTTCAAATGCATAAAACATTTTCACCTATATATCAGTCTGTACGACAGATAGAGCACTACAACATACACCAATATAAAGCTGGAACTATATTCTTTCTAATGAGACCAGATTTAAGTGAATCGGTTGATAAATGTATAAGCTGTGGGACTTTGATTACCCCTACCCCCATTATGAAAAAAATGACAAAAATGTGAAAAAATCTGAAAATATTTTAAAAAAATTATTTATATACAAATAAGATTGTAATGATATTGGAAGTCATTTAAATTGTTCATAAAGGAGTATGTTGCATAACTAAGTGATTTTATATCAAATCTGTATCTTATCTCCTGAAGTTCAAGATATCTAGGAACACTTGTGTTAATGTACACCAATGCTGTGTCAACCACACTACAATTGTCATTTAAATGAGAGAGATAACTAGGAATTTACTTTGCTATATCCCAGCATGTCTTTCTCAGTGATATTGCACATCCTATGAATCATCTTCCTCTTGGAAATTGACAGCCATTGTGTGAATACCTCCAGTCTTCACTTGCTTGAAGTTGCTTCTCAAGGGCTAAGTTCCATGGAAGACAACTCTTACTGATATCATACAGTATTTTTAGCACTGTTTCCGACCGTTGTAATTGCAAATAAGGTCTTGCTGAACCTCAGACCCTGGAGGCGGGGGGGGGGGGGGGGGGGGGGGGGTGTAGTCAGGTATAGTGGGGGGCCTCACCCACGTTACATATTTTTGTACCCAGGTATGAAGTATGGGGGCTGAGAATCCCCTTACAATCCACAAAATATCCGCGGCTGTGACGCTGAGTGACTCCCGAAGTGACTAATCCGAAGTGACTATGCTGCCGATAATCAGGCAGAGGATTATGAAATCTAAAGTTAAAATACGTTCATCCAATGTCAGTGTTTTGATAAAAGAAGGGGTGTTTTTTACTGGAAAAAATGTCAGCGTTTCCGAAAATAAGGGTCCTTTTCTGGCCTGCAATCACTACTTTAGGGGTATTTTTAAATTTTGAAAATGAGCGTATGCAACCTTATGAATACCAAAGTGACCCCCCGACCCCTGACACTATAGGACCTTCATGAAAAAGTATTAGAGTGTCACAGTCCTTCCATTCATAATCATACCCTGCTGTGCAGCGTGAAATGGCAACATTATTTAGGTTTGCCAGAATGCTCTCCTCACATGTTGCAAATGTTTACCTCACATGGAGATTGTTTGATAAAGCTAGCATTCTTTCTCAAACTAGATTGAACCACAGTCAGTTCAAGTCTTTGTCATCATTGCTAGATCTTCTTTTAGGATCATACAGGGTCAAATTGAGTAATCTTTCACGGTAAGCAAGGTCAGATAACCTTCAAGGATTTTCTATAAAAATCTTGAACACTATCCTCTTCCCTCTTGCTTGAATCAAACATTGCTGAGGTGGAGTGAGTGAATGAGGGTGTAAAAGCACATCTGCACATAAAGACCATTTAGTGCCTTAAAGTATTTCTGAAAAGCTGTCCCCTGTCATTGTTAAGGAACAATGACAAAGCATGATAATTCTAGGTGAAAGAAGAAAAAGATGGAGAATAAGAGCAGAGTCTTCAGATCCAGAGGACCAATAGATCTTTTAAATGGTATCCATAGAGAGATCCACATATCTCCTTTTCATGAGGTGAGCAGCATGCCACTCCAGCTTAGGGTTCTGCAGAAGGTGTAAACACCTATTGCAAACCATTGAACAAGCTTATAGGGTGTGCCGCTTGCAGAGTTTGCTGAGTTGGAATCATATCCAGTAGGTGCATGCACTGCTGGTTATATTTTACATAAGGTAGGTGAGCAAGCCTTGCTGATGGCATGAACTGGAATGTGGCATCTTTTGTATGCAGTGTTCAGTTATCCTTCACACCCACTGGCTGGTCCTTTGAGGTATGCAAGGACTAGGCCCCCAAAATCCAGAGATTTCTTTGAGTTGGAACTCATGTCTCTCCATAAAAGGGTCTCTCAAAGGCCCATCTCCTGCGAAGGGTCGGTAACTGATACTTTTCATCCAAGATGAGGAGCCTGCAGGGCCCTGCAGCCTCAAGGGGTGCCACAACGAAGTCTTCCCATAAAAGATATGTGAGAGCACCCTTCCCGTCCACTTCATCCTTGTCCGATACTTATCTGCAAAGATGCTGACAAAGAAAGCACTTTGTAGCAGAAACACTCTAAATTACTGCAGTTGGAAGGGGCTGGGGGTATGTCCAGACCAATGGCTTTGGACTCAGCCACCCTGTGTGTCCTTCCAGGTCAGTCTGAGGTCCTGCTGAGGGCACGCTGGAGCAACAACTGACCCAGGCTATAGCTAAGCTGTTTGTCCCTCGTGCTGCACCACCCACTCTGCAGCTTCTAGCAGATTTACACTTTTCAGCCATGTCAATGGCATCCGTGGCACCATTTCCAAAGGGGCTCTCCCCTGAGGAAGAGCACACCAATCTCTTCATAAACTTGGATGTGCTGTCACAGAATCTGACCGCCATCATTCGGAATGAATGAATAAGTGTTTAAAGGCACATTGACATACAAAGGTCATTTAGTGCCATAAGATATTAGTAAAACGTGGTACTTTTTCATTGTTGAAGAACAATGACTAAGCATAAGTATTCTAGATGAAAGGAGAAAAAAGAGGGAGAGTAAGAGCAGAGGCTTCTGATACAAAGAGGAATAAGGGATATTCTAGATGCAGGTTACCAACAGACATATCCACAAATCCCCCTTCTTTTATAAGGCCAGCAAGGTGCCACACCAGCTTGGGGTTCCCCGGAACTCCTATTGCACACCACAAGATGGGCCTTTTGCAGGGTCCATCACTTGGGTGCTCACTCCGATCAGGCCCAGGATATCACCTAGCCGGACCCCTCCAGCCTAGACTGCCAGTCTGGGGTCTGAAGATGAGGAGGCATTAAGCAAGTACTCTGCCTTTGAGCTTAACACTCAAAATGATGGCTCACTTGATATTGACGTTGTATGTGACAAGTCAACAGCACTCAGACAGGCCAGGGGTCATAGCCAACACTGTCCCTAACCCTGACTTGCACAACCCTCAAGGAGATACATCATTTTGGCAAGTAACTGGGACAGTGGAAAAAGTCTGCTTTCTAGTTCCGGTTTGCTTTCAAGAAATTCATCCCACTTTTGTGCTAGCTCTCTACCTTCTGGCCTTTGATGTCCTGGCACCCTCCTTGAAACCTGATAGGCCACCCCAGAGGCAACTGATCTTTACCTGAGTGATGGAGATTGCCTGTGCTTCATATGTCTGGGGCCCATGGGCCTACCCACCAGTCAGGATAGCAAATCATGACTTGAGGACCAAATTGCGTATGTAAAGTCTTGGATTAATCCAGACTTCAACCCAAAGAAACCCTTTAGTTCGTCATCAATTTTCCCAGGCTTGAGGAGCATTTAACAACAAGTCACCTCTGCGTTACAGGTCCAGATGCACATGTTTCACCCGTTTCCACTTTGAAGAGTCATCGTCTCACTTTAGAGATGGACCTCCAGAAAATACTTAAAAAAACATGCAATTTAGATTGTAAAAAAACTAATTAAACACCCCTTCTCTTATCAAAACACTGACATTGGATGAACGTGAACACATATTTTAACATTAGATTTTATAATCCTCTGCCTGCTTAGCGACAGCAGACTCAGAAGTCCAGTCACTTTGAAAGTCAGTCGGCGTCAGCGCCACAAATATTTTGTGGATTGTAAGGGGATTTTCACCCCCCCCCCCCCATACTTCGTACCTGGGTTCAAAAAAGTACCCCTCTTTGACAAATCGTGTACATGCGAAGTTCTTAAAAAAGACCCCTTCTTCTGTGAAATACTTAACATGGGTGCGGCCCCCCTCTGTACCTGACAGCCCAACCCCCCCCCCCCCCTGACCCAGTTCTGATAGTTCCTAGGGTCCACTCTGGATCAGGTGAGGGTACTGGCCCATCCATCAAAGATTGGGCCAACTGGCTCCATCACCTGATTAGGCAGGTTCTAAGGGAGGGCAGATCCTTGGCTTGCCTTTGGAGCTCCTTGATTTGACACCCGGCCAGTATGATGCACCTGAATCTTTGGGTCTGAAGGCCCATATGCCCTGTCCCTCTTTCTCTCCACTTGATGAACTAAAGACTGAAACTTTTACTTAAAGACACTAATTAGTACATTCCACTTAATCATCTAAAGTGATATATATCTTGACCCTTGACAGCGGTGACATCTACAATGAACAGCCACCTAGTGGCCAGTTCATGAACTAAAACAAATTGTCTAACTTAGCTGTCTACTTTAGAAATAGTGTAGGAAAGTGTCCACAAGGACCGCAAATGTATCAAGACATCACCTCCCAGTTGTCTGAATTAAAAAATATATTTTTTTGTATTTTAGTTGCATTTTTCAGAATAGGGGTAGGGGTAAGTAAACTTCCTTCACTAAGTCCTGAAAAGCCAATCCATTCCAAAATTGGTCTCAAATGAAAGCTGAGATGATAAGCTTTCTGATGGCATTTTATATGACACACTCTGTATGCAAACCTTGTTTTAAAAAACAAAATATCATCCCTCAAAAATAAATTATACCAAAAAATGCTCAAATTTGTCTAAAAATTCAATTTTTTTCATGTTTAGAATAATTTTAGCTGAATGAAACTTTTTGTATAAGATAATACCTTGACTTAACTCACTTTTCACTGCTATTTGATTGCAGGTTAGTGATTTGCAAGTTTAGAATAGAAAATAAGAAATTTGTATTTTTTACATAATTTTACCTAACCATATGCAATTTTCAGAAAAACCTGACCACATTTGAATTCCACAACATACTTTTTCTAAAAGTATAGAAAATCAGCTTTAAAATGACACATGTTTCATCTGTATGACTCTCGGGTTGATTAAACTCCTTAATTAGAGCCCTTTTTCCAGGTTTGCCGCTCGCCTATCAGAGGCATTGTTGTGCAGTGCGTTGTGCACTGCAATGCATAGGGAGGAGTGCTTTAAACATTTATTTCCACTTTTTATTTATCATTCTTTTTGTTAGATATGTTTTTTGTGTGTTTACAAAATATCCACTTATTTTTTTGTCTGATTTTGCGCTTGACGCGCTGTCGATAAACACTATAAAATACTGCATTCACCTCGACAAGTTTGTCTTCGTTGCGTGGGTGAACCAGCGGGATATCGTCTGATTCCCATGGATCTGGAAGGGGACGATCGTCGTCACTTTCCCATCTGAATTATCTTGGGTTTAAATTCGCCATTTGATGGCAGAAACAACGATAAAACACAGGACAATCTCGATGGTTCTGTGTGTTGCTAAGGACACCACAGCACAACGACGTCACAGGCGGGAATTCCCCATGACTTCCATATTTGGATGGGATATTCCCGTTTTTTTACCATCGATAATCACGGACTTCAAGTCCGAAAATAAGCATGACATAACTAAAGATTACGATAATTAGGTAAGGCCAATAATTTTGTATCTTTATTTAACAATTATTTGTACACCAGCGATCTAAGATCGTGGTACACAAAATATGCAAAAACGCGCTTCGTAGGAATAAGTGCACAAATACAATGACGCAATAACGTGTCACTGAGAAAGTGCAGCTGAACTCATGTAGCACGTTTTTGCGTCACTGAGTGATAAAGGGTTAAGACTGGCTGGATATGCCTTCAAGATGCTAACATACATGTCTTTCCGGCGCCCTTATGTGACTGGCAATGTTTAGTTGCCTTAGACGAAGATCTAAACATGCTAAGGATGACCTAAAATTTGGGACTTCAAAATCTCGGAGACTAGAAAATGCAGCACATTATAGCTCATATTAATATTATTCTCACACTTTACAGGGTAGAATATTTGAAACGTATAAAAAGTAGTTTATCATACACAATGAGAGAGCATATAATTGTGCTGTCGCCCTAGAAAAGGTCCAAGAAACGTGAAAAAAATACAATTGCAGGCGTAGGTATATTCTTAGAAAATTGAAAACTACTTTATTTACCTATTTCACCTTTACTCAAACTTAAAAGTGTTGGTTTCTGAGAATAAGACCAGCAGAAAAGAAAAAACTTTATTGAATGGCTCTCATAACTGTTGCTTAGTCCATCTCCAATTGAACCCGGTTTATGTACTCATAGGCATGTTTGGAAATTCACTTCAGAACACTCATATAATGTATCATTGTGATAATCAAGCAGTCGTCATAATAGTTAATAACCAAACTTCTATAGACAAACAAATCATGAAAATTGTAAGACCCCTAATTCCCAGCAAACACAAAACATTTGTGCTATGTCTACAAAATATTTAACCCAATATCTCTGAAATATTACTGAAAATCTTTATTAGTATTAAAACGTTTGGCCTGAAAATTATTACTTTAATGTTTCTTATAATATTTGTATTATTATTTTTAAAACATTTCTAAAATACATTAACACAATATTGCAAATATTATTCATCAAATGTTTCTGAAAAATATTTATTAATATTAAAACGTTTGGCCTGAAAATTATTACCAAAACATTTCTTTTAACATTTAAGTTATTATTTTCACAATATTTTAAATACATATTTATACAATGTTGCTTAAATTATTCATAAACTATTTCTAAGAAACGTTTTGACATTGTTGTTGAAGGTATTTATCCACATTGAAATTGCTGGCCTGGTAATATTATGCCAACATTTTTTGTAACTTTTTACTCAACATTATTTCAATATTTTTGAAATATTTATCTTTCCAGACAGTTGAGTTTAATTTTTTTGGAGAAGAAAATTATCCAACCAAGACCATCTCAATCAAAAAAGCTATCATTGGTCAAAAGAGGAAGGAATCCAAACCTTCATATAAACTCCCTATAACTAGGAATATTTTGCATAAACTTGTCCAGGCTGTTCCATTTGCAGCAGACAGTTCTTATGACCAAGTTATGTTTAAAGCGATATTTCTATTTACATTTTATGCATGTTTGAGAATCTGAGAAGTTGTTGAAGCGCAGGAAAAATGCACACATTACAACTACAACAAATATCACCCATCAACGCAACGCAGGGTCAAGGCTATAAGGCAAAGTTCTCTTCATACAAGCATTCATACAATTTGACACCAACATTTCATTTGCAACCAACAAATTCAAAATATTATCCTGTCAACGCTTTGTCTAGCTTTCTAGCAATGCGACCCAAAGTTCAAGGACCTTTATTCATATTAAAAAAAAACAAACCTGTATTGAGGCAAAACGTATCGCTATTCCTTAAAACCTGTCTTAAATTACAAGGGTTTCTATGATAAGCATTATAGCACACATTCATTTAGAATCGATATAGCTACACAACTAGCTAAAGAAAACCTACATATGACAATATCAAAAAATCAACAGGAAGGTGGAAAAGTCAAGCTTTCCAGGGTTACGTTCGGCCTTCCCATTTTGTTCTACCTAGTTTAGTGATAATCTCCTAACTCCCCTCCTTTCTTTATGGGCTGACAGTATTGATGATGTCTCATCATTACTGTTTGGCCCTCTCTCACGAGATCAGCCCATAGTTTAAGCTAGAAGTTGCAGATAATGCATGTGGCGGTCCAGCTATCTAGCAGTTACATGTATGTCTGTGATTTTCATCTTTAAATTTGCATTGGTAGTAAGCATTTAATCTTTGTGCGTACATAAAGTAATATTATATGTACAATGCAGTATGTTTCTGTCTAGCTTCCTAGCAGCTACATCCTAGCATATTTATTTAAAATGTATATAACCATGTAATTATTTGTCAAATAATTGTATATATAAACATGTTTTATAGTGGACTATATTTATAACATATTAGTATGAAACTGTCCATTAATCAATTTATTGTATATATTATATCATTTACTTTTAAATAAAATTTATTATTTATTTATAAAACCAGATATTTTTATTTCACTGGGATAAGAAAGAATAAGCTAACTGCCTGATTTAAAAAATATATATATAGAATATTTCTAAACTAAATTCCCTCATTAAAATACTTTTAATGAAATCTCTCAAATGTCTTCTGAGCACATGGTAAGTTTGGAGTTTGTAGATTGAATGGTTTGGGTAAAATCTTCCATAACTGTAAAGAACAAGACGACGACGACTGTAATGCCAATCATGAACGCGTTTAATGACAACAAACTTGATACAATTTAGCGAAACGTAGAAAACGTGTATACGGTAAACGTTGAAAAACGGTTCAATTTACAATACAAAAGAAACAAGACAAATTTACTAACAGAAACTAGTACACCACATTACACATAGTCTATACACATATCTCAATTAGCAGTCATAAACTAATATACTATACTATAATCACACATAAAACACTATTACAAACTACACTTGTCACATTTATAACACTCAAATTCTATATAACATAAGTGATGACTTATACAGAAATGACCAATGACTATTACAACAGTACAATGATACTTGAAAATATAGTGAAGTTGCTTAAAGCAAAGTCAAAAATATACAATAATATGAACCATCCATCACTTAAATCTTGTTTGACATAATGATTATACCTTTAACTAACATGTCAGTCTAATATTACAATGAATTATACAACACTTACGATTTTAGGCACTCATAAACTTTTGTCTACTCAAATTGTGTGTTGACATAAGTCACCATGTTGTTTTAATTGCCAAGAAACACTGATGCCAGGGTTCAACTGATATCTGGAACCAGTGTTCTGACTTGGTGGCAGTCCAGGATTTGAGAAACCTGCTGTAGCAATACCAGACTGACAAAGGAACTGCAGCGCCACCTATGAATGACGTAGTAACTGTAGAAGTGCCACGCATGGATGACGGAACTGTGGCGCCACCTGTGAACGGCGAGAAAATTGGAGTAGCACCAAACACTGAAGCGCCATTCATGGACAAAGGTACTGTGGCGCCACCTATGAATGGCGAGAAAACTGGAGTGGCACCAGGCACTGAAGCAGTAACAGCTGTAACATGTGCTGCAGGAAAGGTAGTGTCATTTCCTATTGTAGAACCTTGAAGTAATTGTCCACTAACGCCCCCTGATGGCATTTCCTGACGAGGTAGCGTGACGGTGACCCCACCTGGTGGTGGACGCATATTCATATGCATGACTGTATCGCTGATCAACGGAGGCTGCAAACTTGACAAAACTTGAGTGGTGCCACCTGGTGGCGGAACATGGCGTAAATATGTTGTGGTACCAACATCTGATGAAGGGTGATGAGTTGCTGGAACCAAAATATCACTTGATGTCTGGTTGTGAGTTGACACAATTGTGGCGCCACCTAGTGGTGGTATAACAGCATCAGCGATCTTGTGTTGTGACGAAACTCCACCTAGTGGATGACGAGTATCCACTTCGGCGGTCACTGTTCCACCTTGAGACAAGTCAATTTTGGGTTTGGCTGCTGCAGCACCACCTATAGGCGAGCGGCTGAGGACCAGATTTCAGAATTTTAATCAACCCGAGAGTCATACGGACACAACATAGCTCATTTGAAAGCTTGTTTTCTGCACTTTAAGATGGGATATGTTGTGGAAATCAAATGTGGTCAGGTTTTTCTGAAAGCAACTAAAAGTAATGACATGTTGAACAAAAAATGTCAAAAATCATGAAAACGAAAATTATTTTTAATGAAACACCATAATGAGGATTTTCAAGAACACAGTATTCTTAAGTTTGGCCAGTGTGTATATACTATTACAAAAATTAATTGAACTTCCAGAGGTATTTACAGGGGGAAAAAATACGATTTTATCATAAATTTTCACATTTTTTGTACTTATTTTCAAATGCATAAAACATTTTCACCTATATATCAGTCTGTACGACAGATAGAGCACTACAACATACACCAATATAAAGCTGGAACTATATTCTTTCTAATGAGACCAGATTTAAGTGAATCGGTTGATAAATGTATAAGCTGTGGGACTTTGATTACCCCTACCCCCATTATGAAAAAAATGACAAAAATGTGAAAAAATCTGAAAATATTTTAAAAAAATTATTTATATACAAATAAGATTGTAATGATATTGGAAGTCATTTAAATTGTTCATAAAGGAGTATGTTGCATAACTAAGTGATTTTATATCAAATCTGTATCTTATCTCCTGAAGTTCAAGATATCTAGGAACACTTGTGTTAATGTACACCAATGCTGTGTCAACCACACTACAATTGTCATTTAAATGAGATAGATAACTAGGAATTTACTTTGCTATATCCCAGCATGTCTTTCTCAGTGATATTGCACATCCTATGAATCATCTTCCTCTTGGAAATTGACAGCCATTGTGTGAATATCTCCAGTCTTCACTTGCTTGAAGTTGCTTCTCAAGGGCTAAGTTCCATGGAAGACAACTCTTACTGATATCATACAGTATTTTTAGCACTGTTTCCGACCGTTGTAATTGCAAATAAGGTCTTGCTGAACCTCAGACCCTGGAGGCGGGGGGGGGGGGGGGGGTGTAGTCAGGTATAGAGGGGGGCCTCACCCACGTTACATATTTTTGTACCCAGGTATGAAGTATGGGGGCTGAGAATCCCCTTACAATCCACAAAATATCCGCGGCTGTGACGCTGAGTGACTCCCGAAGTGACTAATCTTCCGAGTCTGCTGCCGATAATCAGGCAGAGGATTATGAAATCTAAAGTTAAAATACGTTCATCCAATGTCAGTGTTTTGATAAAAGAAGGGGTGTTTTTTACTGGAAAAAATGTCAGCGTTTCCGAAAATAAGGGTCCTTTTCTGGCCTGCAATCACTACTTTAGGGGTATTTTTAAATTTTGAAAATGAGCGTATGCAACCTTATGAATACCAAAGTGACCCCCCGACCCCTGACACTATAGGACCTTCATGAAAAAGTATTAGAGTGTCACAGTCCTTCCATTCATAATCATACCCTGCTGTGCAGCGTGAAATGGCAACATTATTTAGGTTTGCCAGAATGCTCTCCTCACATGTTGCAAATGTTTACCTCACATGGAGATTGTTTGATAAAGCTAGCATTCTTTCTCAAACTAGATTGAACCACAGTCAGTTCAAGTCTTTGTCATCATTGCTAGATCTTCTTTTAGGATCATACAGGGTCAAATTGAGTAATCTTTCACGGTAAGCAAGGTCAGATAACCTTCAAGGATTTTCTATAAAAATCTTGAACACTATCCTCTTCCCTCTTGCTTGAATCAAACATTGCTGAGGTGGAGTGAGTGAATGAGGGTGTAAAAGCACATCTGCACATAAAGACCATTTAGTGCCTTAAAGTATTTCTGAAAAGCTGTCCCCTGTCATTGTTAAGGAACAATGACAAAGCATGATAATTCTAGGTGAAAGAAGAAAAAGATGGAGAATAAGAGCAGAGTCTTCAGATCCAGAGGACCAATAGATCTTTTAAATGGTATCCATAGAGAGATCCACATATCTCCTTTTCATGAGGTGAGCAGCATGCCACTCCAGCTTAGGGTTCTGCAGAAGGTGTAAACACCTATTGCAAACCATTGAACAAGCTTATAGGGTGTGCCGCTTGCAGAGTTTGCTGAGTTGGAATCATATCCAGTAGGTGCATGCACTGCTGGTTATATTTTACATAAGGTAGGTGAGCAAGCCTTGCTGATGGCATGAACTGGAATGTGGCATCTTTTGTATGCAGTGTTCAGTTATCCTTCACACCCACTGGCTGGTTCTTTGAGGTATGCAAGGACTAGGCCCCCAAAATCCAGAGATTTCTTTGAGTTGGAACTCATGTCTCTCCATAAAAGGGTCTCTCAAAGGCCCATCTCCTGCGAAGGGTCGGTAACTGATACTTTTCATCCAAGATGAGGAGCCTGCAGGGCCCTGCAGCCTCAAGGGGTGCCACAACGAAGTCTTCCCATAAAAGATATGTGAGAGCACCCTTCCCGTCCACTTCATCCTTGTCCGATACTTATCTGCAAAGATGCTGACAAAGAAAGCACTTTGTAGCAGAAACACTCTAAATTACTGCAGTTGGAAGGGGCTGGGGGTATGTCCAGACCAATGGCTTTGGACTCAGCCACCCTGTGTGTCCTTCCAGGTCAGTCTGAGGTCCTGCTGAGGGCACGCTGGAGCAACAACTGACCCAGGCTATAGCTAAGCTGTTTGTCCCTCGTGCTGCACCACCCACTCTGCAGCTTCTAGCAGATTTACACTTTTCAGCCATGTCAATGGCATCCGTGGCACCATTTCCAAAGGGGCTCTCCCCTGAGGAAGAGCACACCAATCTCTTCATAAACTTGGATGTGCTGTCACAGAATCTGACCGCCATCATTCGGAATGAATGAATAAGTGTTTAAAGGCACATTGACATACAAAGGTCATTTAGTGCCATAAGATATTAGTAAAACGTGGTACTTTTTCATTGTTGAAGAACAATGACTAAGCATAAGTATTCTAGATGAAAGGAGAAAAAAGAGGGAGAGTAAGAGCAGAGGCTTCTGATACAAAGAGGAATAAGGGATATTCTAGATGCAGGTTACCAACAGACATATCCACAAATCCCCCTTCTTTTATAAGGCCAGCAAGGTGCCACACCAGCTTAGGGTTCCCCGGAACTCCTATTGCACACCACAAGATGGGCCTTTTGCAGGGTCCATCACTTGGGTGCTCACTCCGATCAGGCCCAGGATATCACCTAGCCGGACCCCTCCAGCCTAGACTGCCAGTCTGGGGTCTG
This sequence comes from Maea johnstoni, assembly GCA_963942565.1. Taxonomy (NCBI): domain Eukaryota; kingdom Metazoa; phylum Annelida; class Polychaeta; order Spionida; family Magelonidae; genus Maea; species Maea johnstoni. The sequence goes on from OZ012684.1 coordinate 34,341,080, forward strand.
AAGATGAGGAGGCATTAAGCAAGTACTCTGCCTTTGAGCTTAACACTCAAAATGATGGCTCACTTGATATTGACGTTGTATGTGACAAGTCAACAGCACTCAGACAGGCCAGGGGTCATAGCCAACACTGTCCCTAACCCTGACTTGCACAACCCTCAAGGAGATACATCATTTTGGCAAGTAACTGGGACAGTGGAAAAAGTCTGCTTTCTAGTTCCGGTTTGCTTTCAAGAAATTCATCCCACTTTTGTGCTAGCTCTCTACCTTCTGGCCTTTGATGTCCTGGCACCCTCCTTGAAACCTGATAGGCCACCCCAGAGGCAACTGATCTTTACCTGAGTGATGGAGATTGCCTGTGCTTCATATGTCTGGGGCCCATGGGCCTACCCACCAGTCAGGATAGCAAATCATGACTTGAGGACCAAATTGCGTATGTAAAGTCTTGGATTAATCCAGACTTCAACCCAAAGAAACCCTTTAGTTCGTCATCAATTTTCCCAGGCTTGAGGAGCATTTAACAACAAGTCACCTCTGCGTTACAGGTCCAGATGCACATGTTTCACCCGTTTCCACTTTGAAGAGTCATCGTCTCACTTTAGAGATGGACCTCCAGAAAATACTTAAAAAAACATGCAATTTAGATTGTAAAAAAACTAATTAAACACCCCTTCTCTTATCAAAACACTGACATTGGATGAACGTGAACACATATTTTAACATTAGATTTTATAATCCTCTGCCTGCTTAGCGACAGCAGACTCAGAAGTCCAGTCACTTTGAAAGTCAGTCGGCGTCAGCGCCACAAATATTTTGTGGATTGTAAGGGGATTTTCACCCCCCCCCCCCCATACTTCGTACCTGGGTTCAAAAAAGTACCCCTCTTTGACAAATCGTGTACATGCGAAGTTCTTAAAAAAGACCCCTTCTTCTGTGAAATACTTAACATGGGTGCGGCCCCCCTCTGTACCTGACAGCCCAACCCCCCCCACCCTGACCCAGTTCTGATAGTTCCTAGGGTCCACTCTGGATCAGGTGAGGGTACTGGCCCATCCATCAAAGATTGGGCCAACTGGCTCCATCACCTGATTAGGCAGGTTCTAAGGGAGGGCAGATCCTTGGCTTGCCTTTGGAGCTCCTTGATTTGACACCCGGCCAGTATGATGCACCTGAATCTTTGGGTCTGAAGGCCCATATGCCCTGTCCCTCTTTCTCTCCACTTGATGAACTAAAGACTGAAACTTTTACTTAAAGACACTAATTAGTACATTCCACTTAATCATCTAAAGTGATATATATCTTGACCCTTGACAGCGGTGACATCTACAATGAACAGCCACCTAGTGGCCAGTTCATGAACTAAAACAAATTGTCTAACTTAGCTGTCTACTTTAGAAATAGTGTAGGAAAGTGTCCACAAGGACCGCAAATGTATCAAGACATCACCTCCCAGTTGTCTGAATTAAAAAATATATTTTTTTGTATTTTAGTTGCATTTTTCAGAATAGGGGTAGGGGTAAGTAAACTTCCTTCACTAAGTCCTGAAAAGCCAATCCATTCCAAAATTGGTCTCAAATGAAAGCTGAGATGATAAGCTTTCTGATGGCATTTTATATGACACACTCTGTATGCAAACCTTGTTTTAAAAAACAAAATATCATCCCTCAAAAATAAATTATACCAAAAAATGCTCAAATTTGTCTAAAAATTCAATTTTTTTCATGTTTAGAATAATTTTAGCTGAATGAAACTTTTTGTATAAGATAATACCTTGACTTAACTCACTTTTCACTGCTATTTGATTGCAGGTTAGTGATTTGCAAGTTTAGAATAGAAAATAAGAAATTTGTATTTTTTACATAATTTTACCTAACCATATGCAATTTTCAGAAAAACCTGACCACATTTGAATTCCACAACATACTTTTTCTAAAAGTATAGAAAATCAGCTTTAAAATGACACATGTTTCATCTGTATGACTCTCGGGTTGATTAAACTCCTTAATTAGAGCCCTTTTTCCAGGTTTGCCGCTCGCCTACTAGCTGTGAGTTACTTGCACTCATTAACCCATTCTCTGCTTCAGTTAAGATACTTTCTTCGGCGTCAATTTTCTATCGTTCCATTTGCAAACGTAGTTTCTCTCTTTTTTGGCGAAGTCTAAATAAGTCACCATGTTGTTTTAACTGCCAAGAAACACTGATGCCACCTATTGGCCAAAATGTACAACATATACTGTGCTGCCCTCTAGAACGAAATATCCACACTAAAATGTCATTAAGTCAATGCATGAGACAAAAACCAAAATACCGTAAATACTCACAAAATACAACCCCCAAAATACCGAAATACACCAAAAAGTCCAAATCAACAAAAAGATCAAATCACACACTCAAATTCTGTCCGTTACAATAACTATTCCTTGGGAAAAGATGTCACATGTTCCAAATACAGGAAGTTCCCAGTTCCGCAGTGCATTCTGGGAATTTTCATAACACCCCCTCATCACACAACAGTATTAACAGCCGATGCATCAGTACCTACATGGTACCAAGTCGGATTATACCAAGCCACTTTTTATGGATTTATGATTATTTGGATGGAACCATAGCTTAGGTAAGTGATGTATACAAACTTGTATGATAAACTTATTGTGTACCATTTTGAGACCATTAACCATTTCTATATTTATAAAATGCATAACTTACTGCTTTAGGTTATACCAGGAAGAAGTTGAAAGTATGATAACAGCTCTTCTTTAATTTCTCCCATATTTTTGTTCTAAAAGCTTCAAAGTTTGGTTGCCATTAGATGAGATATATATTAAGGCATCCATAAATGTTCATAGTTAAATGCAGCCTGGAAGTATTTTTGTCATGTCTTAAAAATCCTATTCAGGCCAGTGTTTTTCAGAGGCGGCCATTTTGAATCCAAATTCCTTTGTACCCATGCAGCCTTTTAATCTGCATCTAAAACCACATTGCTTATGCACTTTATTGTTTAGAAATATTTTTTTTCTGGAAGAACATATTACAAACTTAATTTTAAGCCATATTTCGAGGCATATCCTGTCTATTTTTTTCTATATGATATTTAAACTTTCAACAGCTTATGCATTTTAGTTCATTTATAACATCACAAGCTGAAAGAGAGCTTCTAGGTGAGCCTCTAGTTGTTTTTCAACTTCTCCCATGCCCTGTGATAGAAAAACTTGAAACTTAAAAATGTATTAGCAGAGATATATGTTCAGGGGAACCTGGTATTTTTATAGTGAAATATAGTTCAGAAGTATTTGTTTCATGTCTTGCATATCAGGGCCAGTGCAGTGTTTCTTTCTATGGCGGCTATGTTGTTATCAAGTTCCTTTCTCTCAATATCAGTTTCTAATTCTAATGTTTTATTTAACTGTCTATTTTGTCACTATCTATGCTTGTTTCTTTATAAGAAAACAATTATATCTTAATTCTAAGCCATCTTTCAGTTTTTTAAAAAGGTTATTTTTCATGCAACAGATAAGTTCTATTGTCCCAAGCAAGAGAAAGTGGTTAAGTATGTTTGTCCATACCTAAACTTCACAAGTGCAATTCAATACTCAGGGTATTTTATTGTTTGGCCTGCAATTGGTATATATTCTGAATTGATTTTCTCTGTTATTTTGAAGCCACAAAGCAATGCTGTGCACTTTTAATGGTAAAGCAATCTACCCTAAGTTGATCCAGTGTTGATACCCATAGCAAATACAAACTTGACAGATATTTAGGGAATGTTATGTTATTCTCAGTTTCCAAAAGTTCATTCTATTTTATGAAATAATATAAATAATAGTATTTTAATGTTTTCAGTATTTCAGTAACAATTTGCAAGCGAGTCTAGCCAATCCATGCATGCAGCAGAGGAAAACTCACTGTGTGTGAGTCTATTTTTTTAGCTGCACACCTGCTGTTAGTTGCTGCGGCATGCTAGTACTCTATATTCTCTCCCCAATAAACGGGAGTGAAAATAAATTTAAATATATTTTCTCTTTTACACTTGGTCCATCGTACGAAAGTGGACCTACTCCATTAAAAGATGTATGCAAATTTACGTTTACAAGTACGGTTGTTGATGCAAAGCATCAATAGTCAAAAGATGGGGCCAAGTTATTTATGAACTTGTGAGGGAATCGGATGTATAAAGAACATTAACATTATACAGGAAAATAATTTATAATGACTAGATTTGTATCATTTTTGTAGAAATGAAACAAATATCGGAATTCTAGGCGCAAGCTGAAGACTTCGAAATCTCTTGGGTGCGAAGCTACTTGGTTACGAACCAGTTTGGTTACAAAGTCTCCTGATTTCAGTCTATACACATAGTAACTTTTTTCTTTAGTAATTTTCCTTCCTATACTGAAAAATATACTTTATGTCCGCTTAAAATATTTTATATATTTGAAAACTTCATGCTAAATTAAAATAAGAAAGGCACGATTTTCCGCGGCAAAGGTAATGTACCAGGGCAACATTTATAATATAAACAATTAGAATAGAGAATAATATTCAGTCCGGCCTCAGGATTTCTAACATGGCTGTCCGGACTATGAACATTTAAAAACAGCTTCCCATATAGGCGTGGCCTGAGGGCCCCGCCAATAACGATTGACAATTTATTTTTCTGCACACAAACAACCCAGAATGAGCGGAAAATCAAAAGATGCGTGACGTGACGGCCTATTTTCTCTCATATGGCCACTTCTCAAAAATCACACGTCTCTAGCAAAGAAAATCGACCAGACAGCCAATTTCTTTTTACATTTCATTTAGTTTTGTCCCACAAGGTACAACATAACCAAAAATTACAAAATTCTGATGACAAAAAAACCTGGTGCTGGCATCCTTAAAGGACCATTATAGCGCACTGCTATTAGTCAGGAAGCAATATCTGAAAATGTGACACTAGCTTACATTTTGTGTTAAAAGTCGGCAACATGACTTTCTAACCTAATTTTGGGGTGCTGATTTCAAAAAACCATGTTGCCGAAACGGAAAATGTTTCCTTGACACTTTTTTGGGGCATTTTCCTTCAAAAATCGCAAAAAACATGCGTTTTCTGTAATATAGGCCTAAAACACACCTGGTTCAGAATAGAAACTTCAAACTTGGTACACATATTCACTGATAGATGCTGAGCTGCTCTTTGCAAAGAAAAGCGTGATAATGCACCATAGGAGCTCTTTTTGGGTCGTTTTGACCAAGAATCATCAAAAAAAGGACATTTGCGTAATGTCCCTTGTGAGGAACTTAAACACTGCACACAAGTTAGCTAACTTCTTCTGTCTATTCATTTACAAAAGAATATCAAACATATGAATAAGTTGCTCACTCTAGATAAGTTTTGAGAATGCAGACTTTCAGGACTTTCAAGCTGAAAACCAGTAAAAATGTCAAAAAAGCTATTTTTGTATTTTTTCTTTTAAAATCGTTATGAATTGCATCAAACACATGCACTGTGGTATGAGTATAACTGTCATGTTAGGTATGTTCTTAAAATTTAATTGTAGATGATACAGCATTGTTTTCAGGATATTTTGGACGATTTCAGCCAAAAACACATTATAAGGAATTAATTGCCTTAATATTGTTCATTATCGTTTCCAAGCACTTGCATTCTACATGAATGTAAGGTCTCAAGTACCAAGTTTGAAGTTTCTATCCTGAACCAGGTGTGCTTTAGAGTTATATTACAGAAAACACATGTTTTTATGCGATTTTTGAAGGAAAATGCCCCAAAAAAGTGTCAAGGAAACATTTCCCGTTTCGGCAACATGGTATTTTGAAATCAGCACCCCAAAATTAGGTTAGAAAGACATGTTGCCGACTTTTAACACAAAATGTAAGCTAGGGTGATTTCTAGCTTGAATTCTGGATTGCGCTTCCTGACCATATGAAAATACCTAGGCTAGGCGTCAGAAGAGAGCCAAGGAAAGAGAACGGCATCTCAATGACATTAAAAATGCTCATTCTGGCGATAAGCAGCTATTCTTCAAGTTAATTCACAAACAAAGGTCAAATCAAAGGGACACAGTTGAGGTGGATTTTGGAGAGGATTCAGAGTTGGATGGATGGGCGAATTACTTTGAAAATTTGGCCACTCCCCAAGATCTCCCTCAGTTCGATAATGAACATTTCGGTGCACAAGAAATAAGAAACTTATTGTTACATGAGACATTGCCAATGGTGACAGCACCTGAGGTTACAGAAGAACAGATGAGGAAAGACATTAGCAGCCTGAAAAGTGGTAAAGCCATAGATTATATGGGTTTGACGGCAGAACATATAAAGTATGCGTCTCCTAAGATAGTGAAACTCCTAACTCAGCTGGTCAACAGCATCATGTTGGCGTCAAGGCTGCCAGACCAACTTAGACCAGGTTTGATTACACCAATACTAAAAAAGGGAAAGGATGGCAGAGACCCTGATAGCTACAGGAGAATTACAGTTTCACCAATACTTGGAAAGTTTCTGGAAAAGGAAATGCTTAGAAGAACTAGACAAAGTATCAAGCATGAGCCACTACAGTTCGGGTTCACAGAAGGATGTTCCTCTACGACATGTGCATTTATAATAACTGAAGCTGTGGCAGAGGCTATGGATCTAGGACATCCTATATATATATATCTTTCCTGGATGCGAAAAAGGCATTCGACCTTGTTTCCCACACAGATATGCTTAGCTCTTTGCTCAATGAAGGTTTAGAGGCCCCGCTTTGGAGGATGTATGCAGATATTTACAGTCACCTACTACAGCTGACGACATTGCCATGCTGTCAAAAACAAGACTTGGTGCACAGACTCAATTGCTTATTGCTGAAGATGATGCAAATAAAAAGAGATATCTCTTTAGTACAACAAAGTCACGTATCATGGCAGTGAACTCAACAGCATCAGATAAAGAGAGCCTGCATTTAACTCTTAATGGTGAAGAAATCAAAATGAGTGAGAAAGAGAAACATGTGGGTCTGCAGAGGACAGAGAGGTGGGGTAATAAAGAGACGGTTGAGGAGCGAATCAAGAGTGGTAGAAGAACGGCATATGCACTTTTTGGTTCAGGATATCATGGACTCAATGGCTTGCCCCCCATCATATCAACTAGGATGGTGTCGCTTTTTGTGACTCCAGTGATGCTGCATTCTTTGGAAGCGCTAATACTGAAAAATGGTGAGTTGGAGCTGCTAGAGATTCAGTTTCGAAAAATGCTTCGATGTTTACAGCACTTGCCGGAGAGTAAAGCACTGCCGGCAGTATATTTGCTGCTTGGTTGTCTTCCAATTCAAGCCCAATATGAACTGAGAAAACTGGGATTTTTCAATAGATGCCTCCTGCGTGAAAATTCTGTGGAACAGGAGGTTATGAAAAGACAGCTGTCAATGAAGGATCTTGACTCCCACAGCTGGACAGTTGATCTTCGACTCTTGCTTCATAAATATGAATTGCCTGGTGCATTTTCACTGACAATGGCCACGCCAGGAAAGGAGTTATGGAAGAGGATGGTCAAGGATAAAGTCACAAAACATTGGGAATCAAAACTTCGAGAACAGATGAGAAACAGAAAGACACTTGAATATATGAACCCTGAGGTATGTGCTGTTGGAGTGGTTCATCCTGTTTGGAGATTCTGCAGAACTAGTGCAGATATTTACATGGCATCTGTGAAAGTGAGGTTGATGGTGAAACGCTATCCTCTGTCCGGAGAAACCTACTCAGGCGCACGTAGAAGAGAGAGATGTACTTTGTGTGGAGAGGCGCCAGAAACTACTGAACACTTTTTGTTGGAATGCCCTTTCTTGACCCATAGTAGACGGGCATATATGGCTAGGATAGAGGCTTGCCTATCTGGACATGGATATGGGATGGTTTTGGATGAAAGAGACATTACTAAAATGATTTTGGATCCGTCATTCTTTGTGAATGGGGATGAGGTGCTTGAGGAGATGGAGAAAATAACGCGACGAATGTGCTATGCAATGCACAGAAGATGTTTGCATGTTGAGGGCAGCTGTAGAGAAATTTTGAGAAATTGTTAGAGATAGCTGCATGCAAATACTAACACTGAATCTCTAATGCTAAATTAATTTTTGAGATTGTGTATATATGTTTTAATATTCTTTTAGACCAGAGACTGGAACTTTATTACTCCTATAGGAGGCGCTCCTGATGCGAAAGGAGGGAATTACTAGAACAGAACAGAACAGAACACACTATGTACAGTGAGAAGCTGATTCTGTGGCTTTAAAGTGGTACCGGTGTACCACGAAATCTTCCCCCCCCTGGAAAATGGGGGGGGGGGGGGGGGGGGGGGAAATTTCCTAGGTTTCCCAGGAAATTCTGGAATATTTCCCAGGAATATTTCCCAGGAAATTCACCGAATATTTCCTAGGAAAATTTGCCCCCCGGGGGGGAATATTTCCTAGGAAAAATACCCCCCCACCAGGCAAATCTGCCCCCCCTCCAATTATTTTTTTTCTAAGAAAATGACAATACCCCTTCCCCTGTCAGGAGGTAGATTTGCAGTTTTCACCCTAAGGACAGTCCTATGATTCAGGGGGTGAATTTTCAGGGTGGGGGAAAATTTCCTAGGAAATCTTCCCCCGGGTGGGGGGGGGGGGGAAGATTTTCAGGGGGGGAAAATTTCCTGTTGTACCACAAAATCTTCCCCCCCTGGAGAATGTTCCCCCGGGGGTGAAAATTTCCTAGGTTTCCCAGGAAATTCTTCCCCCCGGGGGTATATTTCCTAGGAAAATTTACCCCCCGGGGGACAAAATTTCCTAGGAAATCTTCCCGCCCCCCCGGGGGGGAAGATTTTCAGGGGGGGGGGGGGGGGAATTTCCTGTTACACCGGTTCATAGCAGGGAGCCGGGACCAAATCCAGAATGAGGCTCCAGAGCCGGGACCAAATCCAGGCTCAGCAACCACTAGAAAACATGATTTTTGTGTCATTTTCACAGAGTTGTTTGAATTTTTTATCAATCAAAGCCTCAGCTTTTGCAACAAACACCTACGTCTCGGCTATAAATCTGCACCAAGGCTCAGCGGCGGATCTTAATCCCTATGGTAGGTAGGTAGGTAGGTAATGATCGGCAACCGCTTTGGCTCGCGGGCTCACCCCACTACAGGGGAGCTACCGAGTGGTCCCCTTTCCCAGGTCTCTAACTAACTGTTGTGTCCCCTGACCTAGGGGTGGCGCCCTACTCCCCTACCCCCCGTTTAGTGGTTAGGGAAGCCCTTCTCACATACATCAACTTTTTTGCCCGTCACTTATTCCATCACAATGACTGTGACTCCATTTGAACAGGTGTTTGTTAGTTGTAGGGTCCCTTCTAGTTTTACATATCTTGTTATTAGGGTATAAACATGGAAAGATTTCAAAGTGAAAAAGAACAGCAACTTTCAAAAGGTAAAATCAAACAAAAGAACATACAGTCATACACACACACACATATATATACTCAATAATCTGAGTGATGCAATCGTCCCCTTCCTCACAAAGTTGAAATAACCTTTTCATGTAATCATCTCCAAATTGAGCAAACGACTTCTCTCACTCTGTGATTGTCCTCCCCATCTGTGATGCAATCAATTATCACCTCCAAATAACTTGACCGCCATTTTGTCCCAATCATCTCCCTAAGACTCCACCTAAATGATGCTAGCATCCAAAACACTGATCTCTGTGGTGCACTCATCCTGTACAACACATTTAATTCTTTAACACCTCGTTTCCTCTCTCAATCTACTGATTTACTCAACCTCATTTTGATGCAATCCCTCTCTAAGTAACTTGTGCAATGCAATCTTCCTCCAGTACAACATGAAGCAGTCATCTCCCTCTCCCAACAGAACCTTCAGCAATCTCTGATGTAGTTGTCAACTTGTCACCCAATCCACTCAACCGCGCGGTGCAATCCATCTCCAAGTAACTTCTGCAGAGCAATCTCTCCTCGCACTAAAAAACCTTGTAAAGGCAATCTCTGATACAATTCTCTCAATTGACTCAACCTTGTGATGCAGCCCATCTCCAAAATAACTTTTGCAATACGATTATCCTCCTGTCCAGTACGTCAATGTTCGGCCATCTAATAAGTTCGCTCATCAAATTCTAAACCAGTCAATCTGATTCAACGTTCTTTTACTCAGCCACGCTCTATGTTTATCTATGCCAGTCAACAATCTGCTCAGATGCAACTATCTCTTCAATACGCAAATATGGTAACTTGAACCCCCTAGCCTCCTGCAATACAAACGGTTTGTATTGTGCTTTTGAGTGAACTGCTGCAATACAAACGGTTTGTATTGTCGGCCTGACTCAGATTTCTCAGGGCTTTGCAATACAAACGGTTTGTATTGTCGCTATGAGTCAGCACTGCAATACAAACTGGATGTATTGTGATGTGACTGACTGGATGAAATATCATGTGTGGTAAATAAATAGACAAAATTAATTCAAATTCGATAATTTATTCAGATCATAATTCAAAACAATGAACATGGTTATAATGCTTTGAAACTTGTTTTACTTAGTGACTGGAGGATCATATAATGGTTAATTTATTAACCGACACTTCCTGTATTTAAGTCATAGTCTGTATAAGACTATCTAGAGACAACAAATAAAACACAAATAAATAGCTTGTAACAATAGTACAACAAGGTACTAGGTAGGTACTAGGTAGCTGGGACAATTACACCTTACATAATGGATTATAATGAAACTTCACTGTTGTGATGATTTCTTCTCACTGGATTAAGTCCACACTTTGTTTTTATATCATAGCATGTATAAGACTATCTAAAGAAAGCATATACATAATAGCTTGTACCAATAGCACAACTAGGTGGGTAGCTGAGACAATTACACCTTATACAATGGATTATAATCAATAACTGATGGGCTAAACACAGTCATTGATCAAGCATAAAATAACTTCAAATTTCCATCATAGTTTTGACAACTGTTTTGAAACTTCACTGTTATGATGATTCCCGCCCACTGGATCAAGTCTTTCAGCGTCTTCGTCTGCGTTTCACTGTAGATTTGCAAACGATACATTTGAAATCCTTGCGTTCTAGTCTAGTTGCGTCCATATTGTAACAGTTAATGTGACTCCATAGGTGGCAATTATATCACACTCCACCAGAGGTTTGTCATCATTTTGAGTTGCACCGCAGATGCAGTCTACAGTTGACAAGGCTATCAGAGAAAAAATTCCTAGCCGCAACTAATACATGTATCAGTCATGTACCCCCAACGGCTCTTTTCAGAGCCACCACATCCTCACAAAAGAGCTAAATACTCACAAGTGATAGTTTTAATATCATAATAAAGTACATATATAGTTTTATAATCATAATAAATATACACCTGAAAAAGTATTTCCTAAGCCTTCTTAATAATCGACCAAGTTATATTTGTAAATATGCACTGTACCTTTCACCATCTTCCATTCAAGGTACTTATGCCATCAAAGTAATGAGTGCTACAAATGCCTACAATACAAACCGTTTGTATTGAACCACTCAATTTCAGCAATACATACGGTTTGTATTGCAGGGGGTTCAAGTTACCATAGACAATACAAACCGTTTGTATTGCAGGTGGTTCAAGTTACCACCCACAATACAAACGGTTTGTATTGTCATCGACAATACAAACCGTTTGTATTGTAGTTGGCTTGCAATACAAACTGTTTGTATTGTAGTTGGCTTGCAATACAAACGGTTTGTATTGTCAGCTCCACAATACAAACCGTTTGTATTGTCAAGTATGCAATACAAACTGTTTGTATTGCAGCTGAGGGCTACAATACAAACGGTTTGTATTGCAGGGGGTTCAAGTTACCATACTTGCCTTCAATACTCAACCTTGGGATCAACTCCTTCTCCTTCTTTTCAAGTACCTCAAGCTTATTAATATGTATGCTAAATACTGTCTATCTACGGTCAAAAGTCTCGATCCTACACTGCACTATAATAGTTTACTCAATAACTTCACTCATCAAATTCTAAACCAGTCAATCAGATTCAATTTTCTTCTACTCAGCCACGCTCTATATGCAACTATCTCCTTACCATTATCATTCAATTACATGTGCTATTCTCTACTGTATTGCCCATCCTCTATAAAATTTCTTTCAAACTAATTGATATGTACATGTACATGCTATATACTGTCTATCTACATTCATAAGTCTCGATCCTACACTATAATATTTTACTCAATAAGTTCATTCTTTAAATTCTAAACCAGTCAATCCGATTCACCGTTCTTCTACTCAGTCACGCTCTATGTTTATCTATGCCAATCAACAATCTGCTCAGATGCAGCTATCTCTTCAATAACTCAACCTTGGGATCCACTCCTTCTCCTTATTTTCAAGTACCTCAAACTTATTAATATGTATGCTAAATATTCAACTTTCTTCTACTCAACCTTGAGATTCTTCAATATCCATATTTATACCTAGAAGACTTTTATAATAGTTTACTCAATACCTTTTTATATCCATATTTAGACCGAGAAGACTTTTATAATAGTTTACTCAATACCTTCACTCATCAAATTCTACACCAGTCAATCTGATTCAACTTTCTTCTACTCAGCCACGCTCTATGCAACTATCTCCTCAACCTTGAGATTCTTCAATATCCATATTTATACCTAGACTTTTATAATAGTTTACTCAATACCTTTTATATCCATATTTAGACCTAGAAGACTTTTTTAATAGTTTACTCAATACCTTCACTCATCAAATTCTACACCAGTCAATCTGATTCAACTTTCTTCTACTCAGCCACGCTCTATGCAACTATCTCCTCAACCTTGAGATTCTTCAATATCCATATTTAGACCTAGAAGACTTTTTACCATTATCATTCAATTACATGTACTATAGTCTGTCTGACTCAAGTTTGACAATCACTTTTGTCACTTTAATGTGACAAAACGTTCGAGTTTGCCATCCAAACTTGGCAAACATGTTAGGAGCACTACTCCGTGTATGTATAAACATATTTTTTGTCTCAACTCTGCAAAATGTTGATTTTGCTCATTACGTCCCATTGTAAAATGTGTCCATTGCCAACAATACGATCTCGCGTGTTTGTATTGTTCGCAACAAACAAACACGCGACTGACGCGAGATCGTAGTGTCAGCAATGTGCACATTTTACAGTAGGAACTAATGAGCAAAATCAACATTTTGCGGAGCTGAGACAAAAAGTATGTTTGTACATACACGGAGTAGTGCTCCAAAGAGGTTTGCCAAGTTTGGATGGCAAACTCGAACGTTTTGTCACAAAAAAGTGGCAAAAGTGATTGCCAAACTCGAGTCAGACAGACTATAGTATTGTCCAGCCTCTATAAATTTTCTTTCAAGTACCTCAAACTTGTTAATATGCATGCTAAATTCTGTCTATCTACAGTCAAAAGACTCCCAACACTGCACAATAAAAGTTTACTCAATAACTTCACTCATCAAATTCTAAACCAGTCGATCAGATTCAACTTTCTTCTACTTACGAATTTCCCGCCGAAAATCCGCAGCCACGCTCTACTTCTGTCTATGTCGCTCAACAATCTGCTCCAATCCTACCAAAATCTGCACAGCACTCATACAAAACTTTCATACAGTATTAGTAAAAACATTCAACGAAAACCTGAACCCATTTCCAATGAGTCTTGCTCGGCGAAAAGGTGATTTTAATTAGTATATTTTCACGAGCAGACGCTCAGTCGATCTCCTCAAGATGGCGGCCGGAATATTGTCTGACTCGAGTTTGGCAATTACTTTTCCCACTTTTTTTGACAAAACGTTCGAGTTTGCCATCCAAACTTGGCAAACCTCTTTGGAGTACTACTACGTGTATGTACAAACATACTTTTTGTCTCAGCTCCACAAAATGTTGATTTTGCTCATTAGTTCCTATTGTCAAATGTGCACATTGCCGACACTACGATCTCGCGTCTTTGTCTGTTGCAAACAAAACAAACACGCGAGATCGTATTGTTGGCAATGGACACATTTTACAATGGGACCTAATGAGCAAAATCAACATTTTGCGGAGTTGAGACAAAAAATATGTTTATACATACACGTAGTAGTGCTCCTTACACGTTTGCCAAGTTTGGATGGAAAACTCGAACGTTTTGTCACAAAAAGGTGGCAAAGGTGATTGCCAAACTCGAGTCAGACAGACTATAGTGGAGTATGTTTCCGAATCACAACCATTTAATACGACGTGGTCCTTGAAACTAAATAGCGATGTGCAATACCCACGTGGCGTTTATTTACTCAAGAGATATGGGTCATTATTTATCTAATCACATGATCACCAGAGAATGTCAACTATGTTTCAAATAGGCGTAGCATGTGTCAATCAAACTACAGCCAGCCATCAGAGGCAAACATATACCGATTTTACTCCTTATCTTGTAATCGTCCTCGCTTCAGACTGCTACCCTTCCTTTTATGTATGCTAATTCGACTGGCTTAAACCACCACAACACATCGTCTTCATTATTGGGGACATAATACGCCTAAATCAAATAACTGCGATGTGTTGTCGTCGTACTTGTATGACAGGCAGATATATAGGTCAAGCACTTCGACATTCCAAGGATCATATGATCAACATGTAAATTCTCCATACTCAAGAATTTCCCAAAGTCGCATTCCGGTTACTGTGAACGATTGAGTGGAGGGTATGGTAGTTACTAGCGTAAGTACCGGATTTAGGTAGTATTTTTGGCAGTTCGATAGTGAAAGGCAATAACTTTGAACTCATCCAATGCCTTGCGAACAAGATTATTGGAAATTTGTTGACGTTTTACAGCGATATTTGTAACGTGTGGAATGTTGTTCACTAAACAACATGGCGGTCGCTTGTGTCGAACGGTGGGGGTGAACATCCACTCCATGTAGTGCGCCGGTATCCGTAATATGTGTAAGGAATAGAGTTCTTTATGACGGCTTATTTATATCTTTGTAATATAACAGCATGCCCATTTTTACCTTTAGGTAATCGTAGTTACAGGAATTCCATGTTGTAGTAAATAACATTTATGATACATCAGATGTCAATGCGAAGCACCTGCAGTTCAAAAGCTCGGAACTGCATTGTGATAGTTCACCGATATATTGCTAAGTTTCGACCATTCTCCTCATATTTGAAATATAACTTGAAATTGACATGTGAACTTCAAATGTTGAAAACAAGATTGAAGTGAATCATTGAACTTGGCTTGAACTGAAGTGGAATTCCATTCTTCATAAACACAGTCGAGACTACGATCCTCGTTTTCAACAGAAGAGATTCTGAATAGTGGTCAGTGAGTTTCTTATACTTCTTGGTGGTAAAGATAGTCTGACTATCTTGATTAAGTTATACGGCTCGGAACACACTCTATGGTAAAGGCTATATATTACTATTATAACTTATTTTGTGTCTTGAAAGCACCAGCACAAGATCTTATTGATACAAGTTAACCATTTCCAATTTATGAGAATCATTACTATAGAAAGGCTTGTGTTTTTACTAGTTATTTGTATTGGCCATTTGTATTTCTATGGCTCTACAGTTAAAATATCCATGCATTCAGTTTATTCATCTTGAACTTAATTGTTTCTGCTCACTTGTTTAATATCTTTCTTCAGTAACAAAATGTTCATGATGTTTTCATCTTTGTTTTTCTGGCAGATGTGACAGCAAAGACAGACAGCCGAAGCAGGATACATTGGGAGGAAACCTATACAGCAATGGAATCCTAGCAATGTCAGTCAAGTCAAACATGACACTTCTGAGCTGGCTGATATAACTAGCCTGACTGTTGGAAAAGTGAGAAATATTTGTGAACCAAGGGCTTTATTTATGCATGATCTACTCAGTGTGTCCAAGTGGAGGACTATACGCTGCTGCCTGTCTGGCAAACTTCACTTATGCTACGAAACGAGGGAGGGGCTGGTAGAAGGCCGCTTTTAGCCACATTTGTCGGTAATAACCGGCAAATGTTGCAGGAAATTCGTGATAGTTTAAGTCACCTTAGGAAGCAGCAACAATCAGGAGATACCAAGTCGGAGCCCATGCAAATCAAGGGCGATTTGGCTAGCCACACACAAAGCAACCTGGCTGAGAGAATACCTGGAGCAGGTGGGCTTAAGTCTAAGGGCTTTCAGTACCACCAACGGGCCTTGGCAGAAATTAAAAATAGCTTGCGGCCTTTTGAAAACAATGATCCTAGTCAGACAGTGGTCAATCTTAATGGATTGGATGGAGAGAGGCCTGAGATTAAGGAGCATATGCTTCGACAACTGATGTCCATGGGATATGACCAGGTAAGGACTGTTCCCCTTTTTGCATGTTTTTGTTCCAGGATATAAGGGATGCTATGATGAATGGTCTGTGCTTAAATGGACTGGCAAATTGGCCTGTGCTTTTGGGTCCGTGGAGAAATCAGTCTTGAAAGGGAATATTATTCTAGTTTTGTCTGAAGATGGTAGGGCTGTCATTGATAACAAATTTCTACTGTTTCGAAAATTTATGAAAATATTACCTTTATGGTACTTTGATCCAATTCATATTATTGTTAGGCCTAAAAAAATAAATTGTTTGTTTCCTGTAACGGTTCGAAAAAAAATAGGGTAGGTAGGTCGGTAAAAAGATTTTTTTTGCACTATTTTTTTGTTCAAAAATGTGTGTTTTATGCATGTTTTACGTTGATTGGGAGTTGGGAGGGCAAAAAAAACTTTAGGGTAGGGATTTTTTTGAATAAAAACTTGTTAGGGTAGGGTTACAGGAAACAAACAACTTTTTTTTTTAGGCCTTACCAGTAATGTGCTCATTTGGCATGTCTGCGGTTCACAGGTGGGGTGATTTTTTGACCAATTGACACCCCCCCCCCCCCCCCCACATGCGTATATTGCATCTGTGTGGCTTCCGCTGAAGTCACATGTTAAGCGGCATGAAGATATCAATCGCATCGGGTGAATTACTGCATAGTATGTTTATTTTTAGTATGCATCAATGTGGTGTCACTACCAAACCTAATTTACATATGAATCGATATCTGTTTGCTGAAGGGTGGAGATTTATTTTATATTAATTTTTTTAATTACTCTCCTCTATAAAGTTTGGAAATAGAAATAGACTAGTATTTCCTTGTATCATTGTTATGAGCTTTGCTGTGAGCAGATCCAAGATTTGGAAGTCTCCAGCAAATTTGAGATAAACTTCCATGGCATGAATGTTTCTCACATGAATTTCAACAAGAAATAGACAGTCACGTACAGGGTGAGGGTGTTACCCAGGATTTGGAAACAGGGGGTCAAAATTTAGGATTTTTGAAAATTAGGGGGTCGAAAGTTAGTTACCCAATTTACAAGAATGATCATAGCAACCTTATATATATTGACACAGCGAAACAAAGTATACTTTTCTTTGTCATTAATTAAACATACATATGGTCTTTTATATAAACTTTTGAAATATTTCCTTGGCCTCAACAAACACAGAAAATCTTACAAAATACAACTGGGTGTCATTTTGCCAAAAATCTGGTGTTTGGGAGTCAAAATGACTCTCCGACTCCTGTCTGGGTAAGTCCCTGGTCACATAAGGGGTTATTTACTGAAGTGGCGCTTATGATACCTCTATGTTAGCATTCTGAAGACTTGTCAAAAGTTTTAAATTGAACCAAAATTATACTTACGAGTTGCAATTAGTCTAACATCAGTTAAACATAGTCAACAAAGAAAACAGTATTGGCCTGTAGGAAATCCTAGACAGCCCAAGTGGATAATCCTCCTCAAAAGGTAAAACATACTTTTTCATGTTTATATGTGGTTATCTATGTATCTATATTGACAAACATTTCACTCAAGACAAGAGGCAGATTCAGAAAATACAGTAAATCAATCTTCCATTATCTTCTAGTCTCTGGTGTGGTCCCTTTAAAAAAATAGTGTGCATTCATTAGTGCCTAGTGATTAGATATTCTTAAAAGGGATTTGGAGGAACAACTATTTAAAAAGTTTGAGAGGTAGAAGAATCCCCTGACCTAACAAACTTGAGGTTTTCGAAGCTAAAATAGCACTTTTCTATGCTCAGTCTGGAAAACTGTCTAGTCTGAAAAGGCCTAGACCGTAATTATGTATCTGTCTGTAGAGATTCACCTAGTGATGTCATTGATATGAAATTTTATCGATTCGATTAATCGATATTTTTTTCAATTTGATTCGATACACCGTATCGTGCTCGTTGGGCTTAATTAATTACCTAGTAATTGCTCAAAATAAAAAACATTCTTGCCTTTTTAATTCATTCATCAAACATAAAATTAATGAATTAGTTCTCTAATTATGCATTCTTCAATTATTATTATCAATCATGATTTATTTTATTCTATTTTTATTTCATTTGAATACATGATTTATTTTATTCTATTTTTATTTCATTTGAATACATGTAAATATTACTTAATCTAATTTGTTTATCATTTTACTTTATATTTAATTTATTCTTTTATACCTATTACAATTCATCCTACTTCGAATTGAATTGAATTCGTTTTGTGGCTGTTATTTGTATTAATTTCATCTATAGCCACGTATGTCTATATGGACACTCATTACGTTTGCTCATTTGAGACACGAACGTTTGAAACGTTCTTATCTCGAATACTGCACACTTGATGAGCAGTACGTTTAGCGAACGTTTCAAACATTTGTTGTTCTGAACGTACTGCGAATTCTATGTGCGCAGTAAAATAAAATGGCGGCCGTTTGTTTTGGTGAGCGAACCGATCTAGATACCGCTCATGACTTTGCGTGTACTTACGGCTGAGAGCTGTAGTACAACGTAAAACATAACCATCAAAGGTAACGGCCGTTGGTATGTTGAGGCTGAGTGATCGCTAATGATTTTTGCTGTAGAACTTTACCCCCAAATGTAGCGGCATTTGGGGTTAAATTTTGTCGATTCTGTCGCATCGATACGGTTGCCTTATCGATGCGACTATCGACAGGGTCATATCTAGCGGTGCATCGACTTGGCGACTATCGATGACATCCCTAGATTCACCTCAGACAGGATGCAATTCAGGCCCATCCTTGCAACACCGATCACCTTGTCTTCTTACTAGTACCCTTTGAAAACAATAGACAGGAAAGAATCCCAATTGCACCAGGTGCCTTTTGTACACCCAGTCCCAGTTACGACAAATAAACATTCAATACTTTGGTCAGTTATCTAATGGTTTTCCATATACCGTATTACCCCGCATACAACACGCACCCCATAGATAATACACACCCCCTCCCCAAGTCCCTTTCCCATATGTAAAATACAATGCCCTGTTTATAACACGCAGGCGGAGTTGGGGAGTGGGAATCTTGACCCCAGTACCGTAACCCGCGTTGACTCAGAGAATTAGAGGCTTAAATCGTACTGTGTTTATAGTGCTCAGAGTCACCGTGCAAGTGATACCAATTAACAGTACGGGAAAAGTCTATTTTCAAACATGATCTAGTACATCCAGGGTATCAGAATGGCAATCATCATAACGTTGTCATGGTGACAGGCCAATAGACAATATAATTTAGGAACCCACCAAAGTATTTTCGACCATGCCCCACACGTCTATAGAATCGCTGTAAAAATGTTCTGGTTTATGTACCCGTTGATAACACGCACCCCCTCCTTAATATAGGTTCTGCAGTGTATAAAAGTGTGTGTTGTATGCGGGGTAATACGGTAACTTCCAACTTTTCACACTAATTGCTATCCATTAGTGATAATCCGATGATTGATTTATTTGATTATATAATCCGATGATCGGATCGAAAGGGTTTCCATTTTGATGAATCGATCCCAAAATTTGGAATCGATTATAATCGAAATAAACAGCAAAAAGGCCATCTTCCTGGATGTATTTTGCCTAGGTTTTTCGCCCAAAACAGAAACAGAAAATGTCTTAAATATTACTTGCTTAGCGGCAGAAATATCCTCAGATGTTTACAGTACTTACAGTCACTGCCACATTTTGCAGGTTTACAGCAATGAAAACACTGGTATGTCTTAAGCCAGACATACGGGGCATTCTGTGGTATTTGCGACATGTTTCGGAAAAAATAAAGATAACATCCCTTCATTTCTCGCAGGTTTGTTAGAAAGATTAGATTTCGGACTTTATGGCTCTACTTTTATTTTTTAATTATGTTTGCAATTTTTTGTTAAAAATGGCTGTTGAAATAGTGCAACTCAGGTTTTCCATATTACACAGGACATTTATTAATAGCTAAATTCTACTTAGTAAGAAAAGGTTTTCTGTATCAACTTCAAGTGACAGTTACAAAAGGGGCCTAAAGCTTACAATTAAAGCCATGCTTTACCTCTACCCAGATAATGGAGAAACTTGTGGCACCCAGTATCTCCAATCATGGCATCCATGGGTTCAAAAACTCTCTTACTGTGCATAAATAAGAACACTGAGTTCAGGATATTGAGGCAGTCAATCTCTGTTAAAATTGAATCAGACGTTCTACTTCGAAAGATTTCAAGAGAAATTTGGAATCGGTCACTGTTTTCGAAAAGAGCCTATATAGCCCTTAACAATTGTAAATAGAATTTAACTATTAAATCATGTTTTCTATATTGTTGTTTTGATATTTGAGGGAGTCCAATTGATACGTACAATTTGTGGAATTCATGGCTATTTTTGATATTTAAATGAACCCAGAAACTATGATGGATTAAGATTGGTCAGTCAGTCCCATGTGACAATGTCCCGTGTAACACTTTTGTTTTTTGAAAAAACTTAACGGCTAGTGCACAATCAGGGGTACTTTTTCATGTTGGACAATGTTATATGTCCATAGATAAACAATTCACTTATTTCAGATGCTCTCAACTATTCACACATGCAATGGGTCACTAGTTTCAGGTGTGCAACACTTTTTGAATGACATCATTATGATATTTAAAGTGTAAGTTCACCTTCAAAATTAAAAAAGATATGTTGTAGAGCTCAATGTCACCTTTCTCAGGACACCTTGATTATAATTGTACTCCGCAAATTGACTGAGATATTCAAGTTTGTATCTTGCAAAATGCAGCAAATTCACTGCCTCAGCTGGTTCATGGAGGCACCATCTTGGAGCTTATCAGAGACAGGAAGTGACATCACACTGCTACATGCAGGCTGGAGCTCTGGAGCTCTGCAGAACTGAATACACTAGCACATGCTCTTATAAGTATATGATTTGCAAAGAGGAAAGTGGTGTATCAGACAACAAACAGAGGCACTGTGTCTCAGTGTGTACCTGTCTATTCTAGAGGTATACCAGGTTCTGTTTGGCAAAAGCAATGAGGGAAAGAGACCTCTAGTAAAAGGGTTATGGATGAGCTTTAGGGCTCAAGAAATTCTACCTGTTTATAAAATAGACTGGCATTTACTATTTCCTACAATGTTCAGACACTGTAATCTTGTGATGAAAGTTTTCAATTTGTAAGCTGTGAGTGTATTGTCAGCGTTAGCCTCTAAGGAATTGACTGCAATACACATTATTCTCAAAGGAATTCAATGTACTCTGGTATCCTAAGCTTTATACCCAGGAGATTAACTGCAATACACATCCTCTGGGCACAGCTACTACAAATTGCAGTCAGGCTAGCTACTGTTAGGAAACCACAAGCAAATGAATTACAATTATGAAACCAGAAAGCCAAGAAACCACCTACTAATTGTACTGTAATATTGGTATTTTAATACTAATTCATAATAGCTATTAACTTGATTACTCATTTACAACAGGTAAAGGATTTTATTCATTTAAGCAGAGACATTCGTGGGGACAACATCTATTTGTGTGCCTCATTCTTAGTGGATTTACAGGCAGATATGGAAAACCTCCTTGGCAGTGGCCATTTACTGTGTCACACAAACACATAAAATTATATCAATGGTATATTCAACTTATTTTACAAGATGCTAATGCTAATCTACTTCTAAACTAATGCCTACAGTTTACAGAGAAATACAGCAAATATAACACATTTTGAATTTTGCTATTGACCGTATATTGATCATGTTTCAATGGTACATGCGCTTATTTGGAGAATCATAGTTGCATCCAAAAGCTTGACAATTCACCATCTTTGCGCTCAAGTTGTGAGCTGTCCACAGTCTCAGGGTTCATCTTTCCAAGGGGCAATGTGCCCCTAGATTTTGCTGTGGGCTCCTAGACTTTTCAAACTAGGGGCCCAAAATAGTATGTATAATAACCAGAAATCCTATTTTTGGCCAATAGTTTTTGTCAAAAGACCTTTTCTGGCCCCTAGCCTGAAATCTAAGTGTCAGACCCTGGGCCCACTAGAGCTAGCCCCTAAGCTCCCTCACTAGGCAGGAAGTCACAGCATGTCATCACACGCATCTAATTAACATCACTAATTAGGCTCCCTCTGAATAAACATGGCAGCCCCCATAAAGTTACCTTTAAATGGTATTATCTCAGTTTATCTGCAGAGTACAATTGTAATCAAGGTGTCCTATGAAATGTGAGATTGAGCTCTACAACATATCTTTTTTAATTTTGAAGGTGAACTTACACTTTAACAAGAAAATGGCGATAGTATGTGTGTTTTGGGGCATATTTTCAGCGTTATAGCGTTTCACTCAAAAAATACAAATTTTTGATGCTAATTTTCAAAATATGTTTCAACTTTCAAGTGTTTTTTCTTGATTTACCCCTGATGCTAGTTAAGTTCACACTTTATAACTTTTTACCCCATCAAAATTGGTGAACAACTCATGCCAAAATGGGTAAATGAGTAAAATGACATCCATGTGATCACTTTTGAAAAAAAGCAATACATGATTTTATGCAACTTTGAAAATAATGTAGTTGTATTAGTTGTATTTCTTCTACTTATAAGATACTTATGGACATAATGTGTCATAAAAATAATCAAAATCACACTGGCACAGAAGTTCAGTTATACAACCATCATAAGTCTGCACCTTGTCTGTTGTCCCCCAAAATGTGTAGTCTCCGTAGTAGCAAGCTCACAGGTAGTAAAAAGTTGCAAGATATGTACACTGCCTAGATACACATAGCCATGGTCTTAGCCAGCAGGGCGTCTGGGTGCCTTTTTGGACACCCAAACCCTTAAAAAGAACCCCTCAGGACACCCAAATATTTTAGTGTGGAATTTCTAAAAATCTCAATCTCAAGCTTATAATTGAATTTTTTCATCTCCTTATAATTCCCATGACACTGTTTAACGATATCATGCCTTATTTTGATGAATTTATACATGTTTATGGTTAAAATATGAGAATATTGTGATCCCCCTTAAAAATTTGGACGCCCAATTTTTTGGGAACATGTATAATGAACTCAGAATAGTTATGGGTAGTGATGGGACGATGATCGAGTGTAGTCGACAGTCGTCAGCAAGTTAACAGTAACCAATTAATCAGCTGGAGACTTTACACCTAATTGTTAGTTGGTATAATAGCCCATTAAGCCAGCACACATCCTTAATTAAGGTCAAAGGGTTCCTTGTCAGATATCCCACAGAGAAAGTTGCTTGTTTCATGTACTCACCCACTGGCCTGTTTATACCTTCTAAGAGCCAACAGTGTAATAGGTCTGGGGTGGGTCATGCAAGTAGTGAGTAATTTAAGTATACCGAGTAGTATACCTACTGACTGATAAAAACTGGGGTACTGAGCAAACTAGGTATTTCAGATTACTTCTAAATGTAGTTCTAAACATGAGTTGGATGAAATGTGTTCTATGATGTCTTTCATTATTTTTCTAAAGACATCTTTTAATGCCTTCATACATATTGCAATAAAAGTATTTTGATTTATTAGAATACTGGTAATTTGTCTCTAAGTTACTGAATAAAACTAAGAAAGAAGACATACAAGTACACCTAACCTGCACAGTTTACATGTAGAATCCTTCATAGCATAAATCAAAAACACTTGAGAAAGTTTGATACCAAGATAGAATAGAATAGAATAGATAATTTGAAATAGTACAATATAATAACAAGTGTAAAAATGCAGAACTTAAGCTTCGACAAGCAAACAGTCTCATGAAAGTGCGATGAACCGATTAATCGGTGATAGTCGGTTGGCCTAGCTGACTGATGATCGGTTAGGAAATTTCAACTGACTCCCACCACTAGTTATGGGTGTTGTGACCTGGTCATGCACTTGTAGTGGGGAAGGTAGCTGGTAAAGGGGAAAACCTACTCGTCGGATAGTCATTTTGTGTTAACCACTATGCTGCTGCTGACTAATTTGGCCAATACAAACTAATTCAAAAAACCTGAAAAATAACTGAAATCCTAGCACATGGGTACTCATCTGAGAGTACTCTGTGAGAGCTATCCAATAAATACCAACATCACAGGATCTAGATTGTTCTCAAAAATCTTTTCATCCTTGTGATTTGGACCTCAGCATTAGAAGGGTTAACCTGCGCCTCACTGGACGTCCCACCTTTAAATATATAGAGGCCTATTTAGTTGACCAAACCTTTATGAATGCAAATTGCCATGGCCAAGTGGGTAGGCACTCAAGCTGGAGTGGTCATTTACATATCTAGCTCTGTGATCAGCTTGACCGTAACCTATTAATTCCAGACAAAAACCCTTCAAGTAATTATCAATGAATAATCCTGTGACAACAGACACAGTCAGTCTAAGCTAAGGGAATCATTAAACGCTAATTATGACAACTTGCGTACAATGGGGCTTTTTAAAATAGTAGATGTAGATGATAAGGTTACTTTTCTCACATTACTCTCAGAGTTTGCTATATATATATATATATATATATATATATATATATATATATATATATATATATATATATATATATATATATATATATATATATATATATAGAGAGAGAGAGAGAGAGAGAGAGAGAGAGAGAGAGAGAGAGAGAGATATGTATATATATATGTAAATATATATATATATGTATATATATATATATATATATATGTATGTATGTATGTTAATTGTATGTATTAATATATATATATATATATATATATATATATATGGTCACAACACCCATAACTTTTCTGAGTTCATTATACATGTTCCCAAAAAATATACACCCTTCCTGAGCTGTATGTTATTTTGAGAGTTGCATGATATTTTGTGAGTTGAATAAATATTGTTTTGGCATGCCATACAAATGGGCATCAGGGCAGTGATGCAGCTTGGGAGGGCTCATCAACCAACGCTCCCAGTTTCAATTTACTCAATCAGACTTGAACAATATCAAAACTATGTTCAAAAAGGATAGAATAGATAATTTGATTATTGAAGGGTAAGAAAAAGGTGTAAAAAGGTGTATTTCGAGTCTGAGGGACACTTTAAGGGAAACCTGCCTTAACTATAGGCCAGATGTCATCCTAGATGACGTATACATGTTAAGGACTCTTTGAAATAGTTTGTTGGTCATTTTTTTATATTTTAGTAAATGGAGAATCATAAGTTTTATTCATGTAGTCTCCGTAGTAGCTACATATAATCAAAGATAAAACCTGTTTCATCACTAATTTTGAGAAAAGGTTATGTTGTTCAGTAAGAATGACTTATAAATGATTATATATTCAAGCACCAAACTTAATTGTCATATGATCTCTGGAAGATGTACCTAAATTGATCAAATTCCCTTGCACCAAAAATGGTGAAGCATTTGTTTGATCTAAACACTAGTGTATTACCACTACAATGCACTACTTAAGATGTCAAAGTTTAAAATGTTTGAATCCTTTAGAGTGTAAGTGTGTTTCCTATTGTATTTTGTCAAAGATAAACTTTAAAACTGTTGTAAAGCAAAATGTGAAAGAAACCAACAATGTAGTCTCCGTAGTAGCCCTGCTCTGCCATTTTACATGTTAAGTTTCAGGTGTTGTAGGCAGAATGTGCTAATGCTAGACTATCAAATGACTGTTTTATTACAAGAAGTGTATCAAGAATAGTTCCAGAAATATATTTTCATTTTCATATGAGGCCTATTTTTTCAAACACAGCATTTGCAGACAAAGGCATCAATTTGTTTAAAAACTGTGTTTGTTAGAGTAGTACACATAGGAGGTCAGCAGTTGTAAAATTGTAAAAAGCCGAGCAACAGTTAACAAAAGCATTTTATTTATGTTGTACCATGACAAATAAACAATTTTTCACAAAAAAAGAATACCTTTTCTCTTGATTTTTTTGTGGTATGCACAGTAATAGGAAATAGTATGTAGTCTCCGTAGTATCATTTTCCCTCACTGACTATCAGTTGTTAAAACTGTGATATAATGAGAACGACACATGTCCATTTAGAAATATTTTGCATGTGATTACTAGACAAGTTTTCCTATGACACGACACATTGATATATTTGGAAAAAAAAATTCACCAAAAGTGAAACACAAAAGGTACCCCTGATTGTGCACTAGCCGTTAAATTATTACTGAAATCAACAAGTAAATAAAATGAAAACTTATGTCACACTAAGCCAATGGGTTTGGGCAAAATATCAAGCAGCTTTGATGACTGAAATGTTTTCACTGGTCGAAATATGTAGTTAGAAACACAATTAGTGATATAGAATCATCTGGTAAGTCAATTTTTCAGCAAAAAAGATAGTACAGAGTAGTGATAATCTTTAAAGAATACATGAGTCTGCTTATTGTACAGTTTAGAGCTAGATATAAATCTCAAAACAATGGTAGAGTATCCAGGGACAAATTGTCCAGTGTAACGTTGTCCTGTGTAACATGTGACTTTTCAGTAAAACTCAAATTTTCTCCTTAAAGGGCAAATGCACCATCAGGATGATTCAGGTTCAAAATGAGCGTATACACGTCACCTTTCTAATAAGACCACCCACAAGTCTGTCCTCCTCTGCGCTCCTCAGTTATGGCTTATGGAAGTAAAAACCATGCCTGAGGCTGGCCAGGGAGGCTTCCATTATCAGGACAGGGCTACACATTTTTAGCACCAACCTCTGATCAGTCAAGAGATAGCACTGGCAGGAAGTCACTACAGGGGTCATTATCTCAGAGTAGAAGTGATGTATATTGAAGACTTCTTATAGCTAATTCAAGCTAACAATGAGCAAAGTGAATGGGTTTGTAATTTTCAACTGTGTGCCTGTAAGATCAGGTTTGATTTCTATAGATGTTCAGGCCAAACCCACCTGTCCACTTCTGGAAATCTGGGTCAGTTTGTGGTTAGCAGTCTCTGAGTGTGGTGAACTTGAACATAAGGGGAGCTAAAGGGTCAATTGGTATATGGGACACTAGTAGTCTAAAATAAGATGTAGAGATTGTGGTTCTTGAGATATGGTACCCCTGGAGAGCCTCGCTACTCTGTGACCCCGAAAACCTACTTGTCTACTGGCAAAACTCATCTGTCTACTTTACTAGTGGACATGTAGAGGTCACACGTCCACCTGTAGGGTCTATCAATCTTTTGTGCAGAGTGAATGGACTATACTCCTGAACTTGTACTATCGCTCATTGTTAGCTTGAATTAGCTGTAATGTTTCCATTGAATGTTGGACAGATCTCTAAGACTCCAAACTAAAGATATACCGAAACTGTCATGAAATGTACCCATAAAGCCTGATTTTAGGGTAAATTTATCCAGAAATGACTGAAAAGGTGAAACTTAATGGAACTGTCGCTAACAAAACAAATGCCTTTACTAAATGGATTTGACGAGGCAAATTTATGTTTGCATTATCAGTTGACAAGGAAAAGGGCTCTTATATTTGATCTGTGTTGGTGGATAGAAACCATTATGTCCTAATTGCTATGAAATACACATGTGCTGATCACTTAGAGGAAATGGTAACACCTGTGAGTCAGTAAGCTGGCCCTCTTGGGAATTGAGTCTAGACAGGGCTGGATTACTCTGCATATTATTTTACTTCCTGTCACCAAGATGATGATTTAGAGTCTGCAAATGCATCTTAGAAGGGTGGCCTGAACATATGACTGAAATTTACTAATTTGTTGTTGATACACCTTGTTAAGGAGAACTGTTATGGCCGGGGAGAGCTTATACCAAACCTTTTTGAAAATGGTTGATTTGACTGTCATATACCCTAGGTTTGTCTACACCCCTATAATAATCCAATCCTACTATCAGGTACAAGAGTCACTTTGAGTTTTAACTGTACAAAAACATCTATTTAGTATTTAAATCAAATGCTCCAAAACAATGACAGGTCACTCAGTTCATAGCTGATAGTAATGGCCCCTGCAATTACTTAAAGAAGTTACCGTAAATTCTCGCAAATCTCGGACACTTTTTATTAATTACGATTTTCGTTGGCTGATGGTGGCCGAAATCTACTGAAAATAGTAGAACTGCACTCACGGAGGGAGATCAACTCATGAGCTCACCACCCATTTGACTCTTGAGCCTCGCTACTCTGTGACCCCGAAAACCTACTTGTCTACTGGCAAAACTCATCTGTCTACTTTACTAGTGGACATGTAGAGGTCACACGTCCACCTGTAGGGTCTATCAATCTTTTGTGCAGAGTGAATGGACTATACTCCTGAACTTGTACTATCGCTCATTGTTAGCTTGAATTAGCTGTAATGTTTCCATTGAATGTTGGACAGATCTCTAAGACTCCAAACTAAAGATATACCGAAACTGTCATGAAATGTACCCATAAAGCCTGATTTTAGGGTAAATTTATCCAGAAATGACTGAAAAAGTGAAACTTAATGGAACTGTCGCTAACAAAACAAATGCCTTTACTAAATGGATTTGACGAGGCAAATTTATGTTTGCATTATCAGTTGACAAGGAAAAGGGCTCTTATATTTGATCTGTGTTGGTGGATAGAAACCATTATGTCCTAATTGCTATGAAATACACATGTGCTGATCACTTAGAGGAAATGGTAACACCTGTGAGTCAGTAAGCTGGCCCTCTTGGGAATTGAGTCTAGACAGGGCTGGATTACTCTGCATATTATTTTACTTCCTGTCACCAAGATGATGATTTAGAGTCTGCAAATGCATCTTAGAAGGGTGGCCTGAACATATGACTGAAATTTACTAATTTGTTGTTAATACACCTTGTTAAGGAGAACTGTTATGGCCGGGGAGAGCTTATACCAAACCTTTTTGAAAATGGTTGATTTGACTGTCATATACCCTAGGTTTGTCTACACCCCTATAATAATCCAATCCTACTATCAGGTACAAGAGTCACTTTGAGTTTTAACTGTACAAAAACATCTATTTAGTATTTAAATCAAATGCTCCAAAACAATGACAGGTCACTCAGTTCATAGCTGATAGTAATGGCCCCTGCAATTACTTAAAGAAGTTACCGTAAATTCTCGCAAATCTCGGACACTTTTTATTAATTACGATTTTCGTTGGCTGATGGTGGCCGAAATCTACTGAAAATAGTAGAACTGCACTCACGGAGGGAGGTCAACTCATGAGCTCACCACCCATTTGACTCTTGAGCTCATGAGCTTACGGACGTTCCGATTTTCCAAAAGAATAAATATTTTCCTCCCCAGCTATTAAGAAATAAATATTTATTGTCGGAGATTTATTAACATTGCCATGTTTATTTAATTTAAAAACATGCTGACGAGGCACAAAGGTCAGAATAACACTCAACACCGCTTGAATGTATACATTGGAGATTGTAAAGAAGACTTGACCGCGATAAGCAGTTATGTATGTTTATAATGTGTGTTAGGTGCTCTGTGTTACGTTTGTGGTCCCAACATAGACAAGCTCACGATTTGAACACCAGCTCGAGCTCGGCGAGTTTGGCCTAGGGCTCGAGCAACTCGAGTTCGTGAGTGGTGAGTGCAGCTCTAGAAAATAGCGATCAAATGTCAGACACCGTGGCCGAGATTCGTCGAAATTATCAATTGAAACGAAAGCTACATGTACTATGATGTTGATGGAACTGAAAATCGATCGCTAACTTCGTACACAAGAATACAATTTTCCCCCACAAAACCCTTATTGTCCACCTACCTGACTATATAAATTAATAAAGTAACTTGCCTCCCTTGTATGTTGTTTATTTGTTTATTCTTGCTGCCGCACGCTAATTACGCATTCAACTTCCAAAAATGGCGCAACCCATGAGATATGGATGTGTTTACTTCCAGTTTCGGAGTGTGTGTTTTGGCAGATATAGGGACACTAGAGATGTTAGTTTATAATCTAAAACCAATCGGAAACTTTGTAAATTGAAACATGTCTTTCACTTAGGCCGATATTATCAATTGTCAATAGAAGCTGCCCTCATAAGCCCCCCAGGTGGTCTGGTAGGTACAAACAAAGCCTCAGACCCATGGTCAGCAGTGCTTCTACACTACTAGAGGCAGCAGTTTTTGAGGATTTCTCTAACTTTAAGGATAGTTTTGAATCACACTGACAGAATAATTTTCTGAGATGCTGGTTTAAAGATGTGCCTGGAGGGCGGGGGGGGGGGGGTCATAGTGCAATAGTGACAGTCCGCATCATTATAAACCAAACATGATTGGTGTCATGTTCCAACCATTTCCTATACCCAAGACAACATAAACAGTTGAATGTAAAGAGTATTAATAAGTCCATATACCTATGTTCAAAAGTAGGTTTATTTCACTAATCATTTCAATACCTCGAAGCTATTATTTTCCAGGTTTCCCAGTTTAAAATGTACATATTGAAAGGAAATGAGCATGGATTTAAATACCTTTATAAAAGGACAGATAGCTAGATATTCAAATAACTGTTTGCTTCACATAAAAACCCAGGGGTTTAGGGGCACAAATAGGATAGGGGCACAAATACAGAAAGGTCGGCCTGTTTAAGCAGAATGAAATCAAATTCTTTGTTATCTTTAATGACACATTATTACCGTCCTTCATAAAATACATACAAAACATCTCAAGCTAATTCAAAACAAAAACTAAATCATATCAGTTTCTCGATTCCCACTGGTGTTAAGAAATTCAGGCCTGAAAAGAATATATATATATATATATATATATATATATATATATATATATATATATATATATATATATATATATATATATATATATTATATCATAGAATACCCTTCCGTTGCAACATTTGGAAAATTTAGGGGGGGGGGGGGGGGGGGGGCACTGACTTGTTTTTTATCAGAAATTTAGTAGTTCCATTATCTCAAAAAGGGTGCTTTGCATAGCCAGCACTGATAGAACACGTATATCAGATAAGCTGGTCAGTATACCAAGATTTGACGGAAATCCATCTTCTATCTAAAGTTTGTTACTATAATCACCTCTTCTCGTCTTCTAAAGGTTGATCCTTAAATATATGTGTCACACCAAAAGGAAAGGGCATTTAGCAGATGGATTTTGCTCTATCCTATAACACATGAAACACCAGGGAATGCATTACTTTCTATAGATCTTTATACCTTATCAGGCCAGTGATTATCCATGACTAAGCAGCACTAATCAGAAACTTCCTTTACTGAAGTGATCTCCGTGTCAGACAACTATGTCTAGGTATCCTATAAGCACTAAGGGGAAAGGCTTAGCAAAACCTGGCAAGATAAAGTGTTTCTTCACCACTTAAATTACTCAAAGTAGGTGATTATGTTCATAAGTATATGATATACTTTCTGTTAAATTTCCAATTGATTGTATTGAGTATATTTGGAGATATATAGGTTTTAATGGAAATAGATGGGCTGGGCTGCTGTAGAGTACATGCAGAGTAATGGGCTGGCAGCTACCAGCTGGCCTTTGTTTGTACCTACCCTGCTGTACCAACCCTCTTAATGGAGAATGGTCTATTGAATTGAAACGAAAGCTAGATGGAAAATTGATCGCTAACTTCGTGAACAAGAACACAATTTTCCCCCACAAAATCATTATTGTCCACTTACCTGACTTGTCATTCCTCTGCTATATATACTTGTAAAGTAACTTGCCTCCCTTGTATGTTGTTTACATGTTTATTCTTGCTGCCGCACGTCAACTACGCATTGAATTATACTTGTTCAAGTTGTTGACAAGGTGTCTTATTTCGAAATGGCGCCGCCCAAGCTGTATTCCACTCTACACGCAGAGATACAATACCTACATCCAGTTTCGCACCGATCGTCTTTTGGCGGATATGGGCACTAGAAACGATCGTTAATAATCTAAAATCAATTGCAAACTTTGGAAATCTAAATGTTTTTTTCTTATATCAATGAAATTTACTTGGTGGCCGACTTTTTGTGAAATGTGTCCTTGGATGGATCGGGGGTCGGCGAGATTCCCCAATAATTATTTTGTACATTAATTATAGTGGCCGAGATTCCTAGGGCGGCCGAGATTTCCAAGAATTTATGGTATTTCGATTGCAATAAAAACTGATTGGTAGAAGATAGAGTAGTGCTTGAGTACAAACAAATGAGTGAATTTTTGACCATACATTGTTTGTCTGCGGCTTAAATCATTGTGTAGGTTTAATCATATATATTGAAATGACTTCTTGCTGTTTAAACAAATAATTCTGTGTGCATTTTTTCTGCCCTTTTTGCATGGCTGTCATCCACTAAATTCTGCTTGTGGATGCAAAAATTGTTGGCACTGCATCTCTTTTCAACTTCTTTCCTTAATATCCCATTAGTCTTGCCTGCATATCATCCAAGAAGCAGGATGCCTCAAAGTACTCCTCACATACTCTTTTAAATATGAAGCAACTTTGAAGTTCCTGACACTCCATCCAGTACTAATGTTGTGGAGCCATTGTGCTGCTAAATTCCTTTTTTCTGGAAGTATGTTTGGATTAGGGATTGTATAAAATGTTCTTTTGTCACTAAGATTCCTGTCAGTCATATTATTTCATCCATATGCTGCACACAACACCATGATTCATGAATTTCCCAACATGAGTCTACAGGGTTTGACTTAAGAGGGTGTCCGGGCGGTATTCAAGCCCTGAAATTTGTCCGGGCGACCCAAGACTGACTATCATTTATCATATGTGATCGCCCGAAAACCGATCAGAAAAAAATTCTTAAATCAATCCCTGGTCTAGGAGAACTGCACTGACTGTAGCTTTCAGGCCCCAGAGCAGAGCAGTGCCTGTGGTGCTTAGACTATGACATAATAGGTCATGTGACCTACACAAAATGGACCCCCTATGGCTTTGGCCAGGAAGCCCCTGGCTTCACAGAAAATTGCAATTTCCTCTTCAACAGGTACTAGGAATGGATTTGTGAGTTAGGCAATTAACACATACCATATGGCACTACACATTTAGCACAAGTTATCCCAATGGTGCATTTGCCCTTTAACCTCCTCGCTGCGGTGGGCGAGATTTCTCGCCCTACACTACGTTGTCTCTGTAGCGGTAGGCGAGCAAACACGACTAATAGCTGTATCCCCATGCTCGCCATTGACGTGTACGGCTCATCAACTTCAGGTTGGACGTACACGATAAATACGGCGAGTTTTTGAAAAATGAATAGGTGAGACAAGTGTCCCACCTATTCATTTTGAAGATATGACCTAGTTTTAATTGATTGAAGTTGAGGATATTGAATCTGCAGACAGCATCAAATATACAAATTCAAAATGGCGGCCGATTTAAGCGGCCGCGCCAAATACCGATAGTTTCACTTCATTCACTGACAACAGATATCCCAAAGGCGGGATATCTATAAAATAAACATTTTTGGAAAGCTGAGAATCAGCTTGTTTGGATTATATAAGTTTGCTATTTTTTTCCGCAACCGATTTCTTGTTGTCAATTAATTTTGTAAGGGTTGCAAGATTTTACGGCTCATGGACGAATGAAATGAACGAGCGTAAACTCGCAAAGAATTTGTCCTAACCATGTTGAATTGAGGTCTCAAAAATCGATCTCACTCATGGTATAACAGAAAAAAGGAAACATTTTCTGGTAGATATGAAGGTAAGTAAATACCATTTGTAATTTTTTGATATAAGGTTGTTTATTTCTATGGGAAATGGCTTCATGACATGACTTGATGCATAAAAAATCCAAGTCAACTGAAATGGCCGCCACAGTTCTTAACTGTATTTTTTGTGTTAAGTTGATGATTTTCGGCACAAAATGGTAGTTATAAATGATAAAATTACATGTGGCGATTGAGGGGGTTCTGATTATGCTAGCAATGTAAATTTGATATGGCCGGATGTTTATTTTATTGCGGAAGCAGTCCTTAAAGAACATGGCACATCAGCTTTTCAGTCGTATCTCTCTCATGACGTACTATAGTTTAGCCAGTGCCCATATGATACCATACGTTGTCCTAGCAGCAAGAGGGTAAAGTCAACATGTAAAACAAAAAGCAAACTGTACCATGAGTGTACGCAGTGCGCATCGTTGTCATACACCTAGTCATCACTTGGGCAATTTTTCGGGCATCTAATGACCCTAACATCAAAGGGCCTCTTCAGATTTTAAGTGCCATTTTCATTAGCTCAAGTGCCCTCTTCCTTTTGTTCTGCAACAGAGCTAAGCTCTGTTTTCCTGCGGTCTGCAAAAGTAATGATTGTCTTACCTTTATGTATTTGTCGTCCGGTTGCAGCTTTTTGCTGTCTATTTACAATATTCCATTTATAAATACATACCGTAAATTCTCGGAAATCTCGGCCGCCCTAGGAAACTCGGCCACTATAATTCATCTACAAAATAATTACTGGGGAATTTCGACCACCCCCGATTCATCCAAGGACACATTTCACCAAAAGTCGGCCACCAAGTAAATTTTGTCACTGGCAACGCCCGGTATTAAAGAGCCACTTACCTTTGCTCCTCACTAGCCCTGCCCGGTCTGCATGGCTGGCGATCGAAGGCTGCCGCCATGTTGGGTAACTTCTATTAATCAAGATGTTATCCAACATGTTTGGCGAAATAACTTGAGAATAGGTAAAATAGATATCTCACCTATTCTCACATGTCTTTCTTTGTCAGATTGACAAAGAAAAACATTAATATTATTCATTAAAGAGGAAGTGATCTGTAGAAAAACGAACTTTTGAGCTGTTGACACCGGCTCGCAGCTACTGAATTGAGCACTTCCGGTATTATTTACGTTCTATATTCCTTTATCCCTGACATCCTAAAGTCAATAAAGTTGATATTTACATCAAATGGATGTCAGGGAATAGAAATATCTACTTTATTTTCCAAAATGAATTAATTTTATATGAGAAACGATCATTTTAAAACAAGTGCGAAGCAAATTTCTTTGCACTTTTTCAAGCCGCCATTTTGAAAAATCGGCATTTTGGCATTTTTTGCGGTCTCCTCGCCGCACTTTACACAATAAAAAGAAATACTTTGAGTTGATAGATTTTCATAATTCTTTTATTTTCTTGAAGCCAGGAAAGATATCTATTATATTATATCGATTTAGAAATTATTCATTGTGCAGTTTATAGGAGAGAGACTTGATAGTAAACAGGTCCAATGTCTACGGCTAATAGATTGTGGAATCGAATTCGCCGTAAACAGTGCCTGGCAACGTTGTTGACCATCATGTTTGAAGCCTTCGAAAAAGGCTATAACTGATGGTACGCCACAAAATAAAGACACCATAAGGAGGATAACAAGGTAGGCAATTGATATATGTTTTTATTTATCTTTTTATTGTAGACTTTTACTGCTCTGGGAATTTTATCTCTGTGTTGTTGGCGAACTGATATTTTTTATTTTCATTTGTTTATAGCGCTCTAACATTTAGTTCCATCTACAAATGTACATGTAGCTTTCGTTTCAATTGATAATATCGACGCATCTCGGCCACGGTGTCTGACATTTGATCGCTATTTTCAGTAAATTTCGGCCACCATCAGCCAACGAAAATCGTAATTAATAAAAAGTGTCCGAGATTTGCGAGAATTTACGGTATACATATATACATACACACACACACACACACGCACATATGTAATCAAAGATGGTATCCCTTATTGCAAACCAAAAACATTAATGTTTCGAGCTTAACAGTAGCATCATCAATTGAGATATTGATTTGAGAACCATAACCAATAATGCACAAACAGCAAGTGCAGAAAAGAACAATAAAGCAGATATCATTAGGACCACACCAGCTGACGCTGACAACGTCTCTCTTGTTAGAGTATCATACAACCTTGAGGAACTATTACAGCACCTTCCTCCTGTATGTTTCTCTCAGACTCGAATAAGATGTGTGATAGGAGACTATCAGAGCTCACATGTTCTTTTTGTCTCTCTCTATCTTGAATAAGTGTAGGATATGTAGTGCTTAAGAAATTATAAGAGCCCCCTTCTCTTCATTTTTCTCGAGATATAATAGGCTATTTGGTGAGAGCTTTTTTCCTCTATATTTCCTTTCCAGTCTGTGGAAGCTAGTAGGAGTGAGTAAGATGGCTGGCTGCCTGTAGGTGCCAGACCTTGGCTGACGCAGTCTCACCCTATCCGTCTGACCTTGACATGAGCTTACTCTGTGATCACAACTATGCCTCCTCCTCCTCCTCCGCCTTCACTTCCTCTGCTCTCAGCAGGCATTGGTACCATACATCCCTCTTTCTACTGCACCAGCATCAGCACTCAACACTCACACACAGTAAACGCTGCTGCTGGGGTCTGCATGCTGGATGCTGCTGTCTGCAGCACTGCTTACAGGTTATACCAATTTAAGCAACTTGCATAGAAGCCCCCATGTGGCCAGCCATTATGTAAATCCAGATGCCAAAGGGTGCTATGTTGACCCGGAAGTACTTCCTTTCCATACAAACACATGGGATGACCAGTGCAGCTTATAGTCCATGAGCCAAGCCCAATTTTTTTTGGAAAAACGTGCTGAGAGGGGGAGGAAGGTTTCTTGGTACCAAATGAAAGAGCTGCATCCCCCATTTCATTTTCTACTTGTTAGCAGCCTTATCTCTTGCACGTTAAGTTTGTACAGAGGCCTGAAGTTGTTTGTATATAAACACATTAGAAATCTGTAGTAGATAGGAATTATTAGTCCAGCGGATAAGGGACAATTTTGGGTGGAATCGTGCACTTTGCGATAAAAGCACCAAATTTGGTACAGTGGTAGTTTATGCCAAAGTAACTTTTTGGCATGTCCCAAAAATCTGCGATTCAATTGCAAGTCTGAATGTTAATTCAAGAAACAGATATATTTTAGATTAGGTAACATGATTTAAATGTAGGCTTAATTCGTCTTGACTTATGCTGCATAAGTTATGCATATTATAAGTTAAGAATGATATTATCTAACTTGAATTGATTTATAAACCCTACTTGCCATATAATCATTTGCCAAAAATATTGAAATGCCAATAGCAGATAAAATGATTACAGGGATAGTAAACATGATTGAGTTGCATTGCCAACTGTAGTCTTTGCTAGTTATTTAAATTTTAAAACAGCACAATTTCAAAATACCCTCAGTTGTATGGGATGTTGGTCCTTTCCTAATGATGTGTCTGTCAAACATTGCTTATTATTTAAATAGCACACGCAACAGCATGTGTTATTTAATTCAATAACACACGCTACTAGTTCAACAGTGATACTTTGTGCAGAAGTTCATTGGCTAATTGTTTTGAGGTGATAGAAATTCATTTAACTCCATAGGAAATGACCTCTGGCGTCCATTTTGAAAAATGGCCACCAAAGCTGACCTAGGGCATTTTCAGAGTGCCTCCAATCTTTAAAATAGTTACTTTGGCATAAACTACCACTGTACCAATTTTGGTGCTTTTATCAAAAAGTGCACGATTTTATCCCTTATCCGCTGGACTATATGGGGTGGGGGGTAACAAAATCTGCTCTAAAATATGACATATACAACAGACTGCAACAAATGACCCCTCGTTAGAATTGTATAGAGACAGGCTTTTGTAAGCATCTGTATTTCAAAAACGATTTGACCTTGAACCAAGTTGAAGGTCAAATTGGGCTCATTTTGAAGTCAAGGTGAAAATTAGTGAGGCGAAAACCATCGAAAAAAGGTTATTTTTTCTTGTTCCAGGATAAAAATAGTAAGTACAACCATTATTTTGGTCTTAAAACTTGCGCATAAGAAATACATTTTCATTTAGTGTAAAAAAAGATGAAGAATATGTGTTTTTGGGTCAAAAAAAAACACAAATATGTAGCATCATAGAAGCGCTCATTTAGGTGTTCACCATTAAATGTTCTTTGCTGTGTTACATAGTCCACTGTGGTAGACGTCCTTGTTAGATTGAATAGTTTGATAAATGCTAAGCATGCTATGTACCAAAAATGTCAGAGGAAGAAACACTTTTTATCCAGAAGTATTACATGTAGAGTTGCGGGAATACCATCTCCAGGATTTGGGTCAAAGGTCAAAGGTCATCAAGTGCAATGGGCCATATAGTAAGACTTTGCGGTCAATTTCAGTCTCATCCGTCCTCCTATTTCATTGCTTCATCAATGACAATATTTGCACAAGATGGAGTGACATTCAATTACATAATATTGAAGAACCTTATTCCCCATTTCATTTCCTACTTGTTGGCAGCCTTATCGCTTGCACGTTAAGTTTGTACGGAGGCCTAAAATTGTGTGTATATAAAAACATTAGAAATCTGTAGTAAATACGAATTATGGGGTGGGGGTAACAAAATCTGCTCTAAAATATGACATATACAACAGACTGCAACAAATGACCCCTCGTAAGAATTGTTTAGAGACAGGCTTTCGCATGCATCTGTATTTCAAAAACAATTTGACCTTGAACTCAAGGTCAAATAAGGGTCATTTTGAGGTCAATGTGAAAATCAGTGAGGCCAAATCCACTTATTCTGTAACTTGCATGGATATGTTCAAGGAGTGTTCAAGGGGGAGGGGGGGGGGGGGTGACAAAAAGAAATGTATTCATAACCCCATACTTAGGATGGATTAACTCTTTAAGGCTACTCTAAGAATAGAAATTAATAGGAAATAAAAGGATACTCAGTTTCCTTCATTTTATTGTCCAGAAGACAGTTTAAGTTAATTGCTAGGTAATTAAGATTCACTGTCAAACACTTCTACTATGCTTATTCGAAAACAGAGTATTGTTAGCACCAGGATTTTTATTCACCAACACAGTCAATATCAAAGGGTCTGGGGTAAGTTCCCTTTAGGAGAAGATCCCTACATGATCTGGCTAATATCCATTCCCTTTCTTTCTAAGAAATGACAACTGGTGCTTTCATTTCCATACAGAGAATGCTCTAGCAATAAGGTGTTCTTCATTACCACTAACCCTGTAATCTATAAAAAGCTGGGAACAGTTCACATTTTTTCAATTTTTATAATGTCTTATCAGTCAAATCATTTCTGTGTGATAACCTGACTGCTCAGTTTCTTCTACAGAACTAACACTGGCCATGTGGGGAAGGAATTCTGCATATAAGGGTGTACAACTATCTAAAAGGGGGAAACAATATATATTGACTTTATTCCATAGACTAAATTACAAAGAACAGGGAGAGTAAATGATTTGAAACATATTTGTGCTGACAACAGATTTGATCTGGTATAAGCTTTACACAGTGAGTAGCTGAAGGGAGTCAAATTACACTCATGTAACAACAGGAAATCTGAGTCTAATTACCCAAATAAAGTTTACAGTGTTCAACAGAATATTCCCTTGAGTCACATTCATCTTTTCAGGAAAAGTGGATGATACTAAGTGACATTTTAAGCACATTATGTGGAACTTCAAGGGGGCCTTGCCCTAGCTTCCCTATGCTATTCTAATGGGCGCAGGCTGCCAGCCGGCTGCATCTGCACCCCTGCTGCACCCCTAGCGCTTATGAGCAAAAGGCTTATTAGACCAGAGATAAAACTGCTTCCAGTTTATCTTGTAAAAATCACTAATTAAAGTGTAACTCCACCTTCAAAAAAAAGAAGATATGTTTTAGATCTTGATGTCACCTCTCTTAGGAGTTAGGACACCTTGACAAGTATTACAAAGTCGTAACTTGGTGACTGTATTTGAAGGGGAATGCAGAATTATTATAGCTTTCCAAGCATTTTAAGCTTTGCTTTTTACACATATGCTAAAAAAAAATTTAATTATAATTTTTTTGTATGATGTGCACAGTGAATAATTTTAGGCCAATAAAAGAATATTGTTTGTTTCCTGTAACGGAAAAATAAAATAAGGTAGGTAGCAACGTCTGTCCCAGCGAGGTGTCCACCCGTCATTTTGACGGGCAGAGTGATTAGATAATGATGAAATGGTGGACGGGCTGACCTCCAAAAACGTCACAAAAGACACCCTATCCCTAGCCAAAACACACATTAAAAGACGGGGAGGAAACGGGGAAGTAGCTATCACCTCAAATCTCAATGGCCGTGTCCTCCCAAACACACGGCCAGGCCACCACGCTGTGTAACTGCCGGCCGGCCGTAAAAGCACATTGTGATTGTTTGTGGAGTGGAGATAACACTCTAGATAACATGTTGCTGTGAACTGGTGAAGCTTCCTTTTAAAACCCCATGGGAGATAGCAATCCTCAGCTTACGATAGCTTGTGATTTGAGCGATAATTGAGTAGGTTGATTTATTGCTCTGGCTCCGGCCGACGGTGGAAGGTCAGAGTAATGAGTGCCAGTAGCAGTTGCCATAACTAAGTCCAAACAACTGAGTCAACATTTTAGTGTCTTTATTTGACTATTTATGTATGTATACAACCTCTAGTGTTTGCCAGACGTTGACACATTAAGTGGCATTAGCGGATGCGAATGGTGTTCACATTGTCAGATGTTAGGAGACGTTTCCAAAACAATAGACACCAGGCACTTCTAAAGTCTAACTCAGTCATCTGGAACAGGGACAAAAGGTAAGATTAGTTAATACATCACTAACCTGGGGTGCCACCAGGGGGGTCTATAGATTTTCTCATACCTAACATGGGCTTTAAGTTAAAATTAATGCATGTAATTTATTACCCCTGTCCTAATAAAGAGGTGGCGGGTTGGGGGGAAGACCTAAACAAGTGATGGGATCTCATTCTTATGAACGAGATTACTGTCACACACACCGGAGTTCTGCCCAATTTTTTTTTACGTAGGAAAAAAACTTCGTTATTTTCAACCCAGATGTTTACCCCAATTAAAATGATCACCTATAGAAGAAAATGAATAACATTCTAATAACATACTATTACTACTTTCTGAATAAGTCGAAATCAATAAAACAACTTTTTTTTATTGATGATAGGCCTACATGTATCCTTTAGAAATGTCTGGGGTTACCCCCTACTGCTAATGTTGGACTCACAACAGGTAGGTGTTTTCCTGTATTGCAAATGAAGTGGGGGCGTAATTCCTAAGGCTCTGTTTTTCATATATCCTGCAATTATTTGGCAATTCAGCCTATACAAAATATATACTGCCTGAAAGCTCTTTAAATGAGGAAGACATTGAAAACTACCCTCTCAATAGGATGTCAGATTTTAACAATTTTTCTTGGTTTGGCCTATACAATGTGTGGCTAATTTCTTTTATAGTCTAATTACTCTAATAATATCTATATATCCTATCTACATTACTATGCTTTTATTTTATTATGCCTATGACTCACCATATCACAGAGCTTTATGGCACTTTATTTTACCAAACCAATCCTATTCTTAAGGGCCCTCTGAGGACACAGACGCTGTTGAGTGTACCTCAGTATGATTAATTTCCATTGCACTTACCGTGTATGCTGCTGGTCCAACTGTCACTCACCTTTTAGGGAGTACAGTATCCTAACAATTTTCGGGACTGACAATGTTTCACATCATTTGAATGTGATTTTCACACCTGACTAACTATCCTACTATAGGGACTTATTGAACAACAAATGAAGTTAACACACATGTAACACAGAACACAAAATCATTTTATTAAGCACCTATATCATGTCACTCATTCAACAGAAACTAGACGTATTCATAAGACAGACACAGACATCACTTAATGAAATGTCACATATATACAACATTCACACTAAAATGCTACACAGGGTGAGTTGGGTTACGACAGGGTGCAGAAGGTAGACTTCAGAGAGTGGGAGCTATATGCATGCAATACCTGCAAAATACAAAGACAGCAAAGGGTTATTTGAGGTGAAATATGTGCAAGTGACAAATGAGATATGTTCAAATAAAGGAGCATGCAATAAATTATGAAATGAACAATTATGCCTTTGTATTACATTCATATTAGCAAAGGATTGAACATTTGCCTTATTTCTTGTCATTATGGTTTGTAAATATCTATGAAATGTAAAATTCACACTGAAAAATCATACGTTTCAATATATAAAATAATGAAAATAAGTGCCAGGAAAAGCCAGAGAAAGCATTTCAGAGCACCTAGACCCTCTGGCTTCTGGGGCCCTTAAGCGGGCCCCAGACCCCCGGCCGCAAAGGGCGGTCGCTCGCAGAGCGACCGCAACGAACGCTCAGCGTTCGATTGCCAGGACACCCTGTCTCCTACAAAGCACATTTTGGACACCCTACTATCCAAATCCTGGCTAAGTCCCTGGTAGGTAGGTTGGCAAAATTATTGTTTTTGCTTTATTTTTTAGGTCAAAAATGTGTGTTTTATGCATGTTTTACGTTGATTTGGAGTTGGGAGGGCGGAAAAACTTTAGGGTAGGGATTTTTTTGAATAAAAACTTGTTAGGGCAGGGAACAGGAAACAAGCAACTTTTTTAGGCCTTTTTTTGATGGCGTGACCTACCGTAATTTCGCGTGTATAAGACGCACTTTTTTACACAAATTTTCACACTCAAGGTGGGGGTGCGTCTTATACACGAAGCTAGGGATCTAGGGTGTTTTACAATGAGTCCCCAGGCCA
This sequence comes from Maea johnstoni, assembly GCA_963942565.1. Classification (NCBI taxonomy): domain Eukaryota; kingdom Metazoa; phylum Annelida; class Polychaeta; order Spionida; family Magelonidae; genus Maea; species Maea johnstoni. Next base: position 34,383,995 of record OZ012684.1, read on the forward strand.
TTCGGGGATCGCCTTATTACAATTGTAATGCTGCCCGGTCTGTGCCCACCGATGTTTGCCACAGCATTTACGAATTGTAATTACCGAACCACTCCCCGTCGGAATGCATTGATTACAATCAATATCACCCCTAGGACAATGGGTATTACGCACAGACAGAGTGATAAGCACTGATGTCGCGTTGATGTCACATTTCACTCATAATGAAGTGCGTTTTACTGGCTTTCTAGCTTTAATCAAGAGTAGTTAATTTTGAACAATATATCCGAAAAGGGGGTGCGCACTATACACAAAGCTAAGGTCTATACATCATTTCAAAGGCCTGAACAAGGGGTGCGTCTTATACACGCGAAATTACGGATTGTTAAACCAGTCTGTAGGTTTATGTGATGCACAATGCTTTGGTTATACTCTATAGGTTAGTGGGCCTCTCCCTCTTTAAGGATGTTCCAGAGTCACTCTATTGTGGGGAGTAGGGATGCCATCTTCTCAAATTATTTTTATCATCTTTACCCTAAACACAGGGTGTCTGTCAAGTTTTCGTAAAGAAATAGTTTTATTAAACAGAAATGGTTATACCGTAAATTCTCGGAAATCTCGGCCGCCCTAAGAAACTCAGCCACTATAATTCATTTACAAAATAATTACTGGGGAATTTCGCCCACCCCCGATAATCCAAGGACACATTTCACCAAAAGTAGGCCACCAAGTAAATTTCATTGATATTGATATGAGAAAAAAGCATTTAGATTTCCAAAGTTTGCGATTGATTTTAGATTATGAACGATCGTACAAGTAGCTTTCGTTTCAATTGATAATATCGACGAATCTCGGCCACGGTGTCTGACATTTGATCGCTATTTTCAGTAAATTTCGGCCACCATCAGCTAACGAAAATCGTAATTAATAAAAAGTGTCCGAGATTTGCGAGAATTTATGGTAGCTATTCTTGAGAGAGAGAGAGAGAGAGAGAGATGCTTAAGGTTTTACGATACTCTATACCGGTGACACCTATTGGGCATTGGGCAAACTAAAATAATTTATTACAATTTACCTGACACCACTGAAAAAATTGAAAAGAAATTGATTTTTATTGAATATGTACCAATTATGATTATACCTGCCTATCATAAATAGTATCCTAAGAGTTTTTTGTTTTTGGCTACGGTGATTTTCATATTCATTGAATGTTATGTTTTGACACGTTGTCAGAAATAATGTGTGGTAATTCTTGTGTATAAAATGGGGATCCATTGCACAACAATATTTTATATAAGGATGGGCATATATAGTAACAATTGAGTAACTCTTTTCTAACATTTTCATGAAAATTTGCCTCAAAATGTCTTATTTCACAAACTTTGACCATCTGTAGTTCCAAAACTAACACGATGACCTGCCATTTTCTTTATGTCTGCTTATTAAGAGCATTTTTATACTTTCTGACTTATACCAATTTTGGATTAAAAACTTGTTTCTCGAATTCCTTGATTTTGCCCAATAATTTCTATATAACAACAGAAAAATAATTTCAACAAGGCAGGACAGTATCTCAGGCAGTGTCAGTATCTCTGAAGGGATAAATTTAGCAAAGAAAGAAACCAATTTTGGGAATGAGATGTTTGTGACATGAATTGCATTATTTTTTCAGAAATCTGTGAAAAAAAACTAAGTCGATGACCCCATGATTTTTAGTTGTGTTGAAGATCACTGCGCTATGTCCTTTCCTCATGCTAAGTTTCAGGAAAATCAAACTGAGATTTCTAAAAGTGTTGTAAGACCTTAGTTATAAAATAAACATATATAAAACTTAATTGTTTTTTATCAGGTAGATGATAAGTACAAGATGTGAGAGGCAGGGATGACATAGCTAGCAATTTCTCTGCCATCAGGGGGGGGGGGGGGGGGGTGCCATATATGGTAATAAAGCTTAAGAGGGGTATTCTTTGCATGACGCTGGGAATCATAATACGATGCCACATTCACTAGTGATGGGACGATGATCGACTGTAGTCGAAAGTCGTCAGCAAGTTAACAGTAACCAATTAATCAGCTGGAGACTTTACACCTAATTGTTAGTCGGTATAATAGCCCATTAAGCCAGCCCACATCCTCTAAGGTCAAACGGTTCCTTGCCAGATATCCCACAGAGAAAGTTGCTTGTCTCCCGTACTGACCTACTGGCCTGTTTATACCTTCTAAGAGCCAGCACTGTAATAGGTCTAGTATGGGTCATGCAAGTAGTAAGTAATAGCATACCAAGAAGTATACCTACTGACTCTGATAAAAGCTGGGGTACTGAGCAAACTAGATATTTCAGATTCCTTCTAAATGTAGAAATATGAGTTGGATGAAATGTGTTCTATGATGTGTCTTTCATTATTTTTCTAAAGACATCTTTTAATGCCTTCATACATATTGTAAAAAGTATTTTGATTTATAAGAATACTGGTAATTTGTCTCTAAGTTACTGAATAAAAATAAGAAAGAAAACATACAAGTATATCTAACCTGCACTGTTTACATGTATAATCCTTCATAGCATAAATCAAAAACACTTGAGAAAGTTTGATTCCAAGATAGATAGATAATTTGAAATAGTACAATATTATAATAAGTGTTAACATGCTAAACTTAAGCTTTGACAAGCAAACATTCTCATGAAAGTGCGATGAACCGATTAATCGGTGATAGTCTGTTGGCCTAGCTGACTGATGATCGGTTAGGAAAATTCAACTGACTCCCACCACTAACATTCACTATTCCCATGCTGTTGCTATGTACAGAGAAGTGTCAACACTCCATGATAAAGAATGGAGTTTGTAGAATTTAAGGCAAAGACAGGCAGCAGGTGTGAATAAAGAGAGAGAGAGAGCCCTTACTCAGATCTTATCATCTTAGTGTTGTTGCAATGAATAGGAAAGTTGGTTGTTTTACTTTTGCCCTCATTCAATTATCATTGCATAGTAACTTTTAGTCTATTACTTAAGTTAATAGAACTTTCCCCTAAAATATGAAAATGCCAATGACTTGAAAAATGAAAGACTAATATGTGCCTGCTGAAATCTGGGAGATATACACTTTCAAAGTCTGAGGCTTGGCACAGCATTAACCTAACCATGTAGTTTACTGCATTGACTTCATAAAATAAAGATGATTATTATTATTGTTATTATAGTTATTGTTGCTGTTGTTATCATTTTTATTTGAATATTTCAATACATGTGCCCTGTAACAACTGACAAAAAATCTTCAAATGTCATGAATATTATATATATATTAGGCCACACCAAGTTTATTATTCGTCTTACGGATGCGGCGACTTTGATTTGCCGTTTTGAGAAGAAAAAAAAATTCAGACTCCCATTTTATTTTTATTTTTTTAGCGGCGACAAAAAGTAAAGCCCAACATAAAAAAGAATCACCACAGGGCTCGACACTAACTCTTAACCGCTGGCCAGTAAAAATCCCCTAAAACAGCTTCGGGCCAGTAAAAACAGAGCTCTATTGGTCCCAGTAAACATTCCAATTCTGAAGACACACAACCCAGGTGGTCAAGAGATCCACGGGGACCGGGACCCAGTAGAATCAAAGCCATAAACAGAAGGGGGCCTGCATCTCCCGGCTCAGCACCACAGGAAGCGTTGATAGTTTTATGGACGGCCTGTGGTCACCAGCAAAGCCTTTGTTTATGACCCAGTACTAATATTATACACAGTAAAATCCTGTGTGCTGGGTCGTGACCACAATGTCAACAGTACCAGCACTCTCCACATGAGATTCAAGATGGAGGCTGATGGTGTACCACAAACTGGGCCGATGTCGTAAAAAGTGCCGGTGTGAGAATAGGCCAGTCTTTGTATACACATGTTCCTGGCTGTGTGTTTCAGCTTTGTGATCAGTAATGTGTATAACTAGCATTGTGATTCATGGAAGGGTTTCACATGGGAGGGTTAAGGCTGATCCTTTGAAATATGTTACACATTTACTAACTATGGCATGTTAACCCTGGTAGTGCCGTGACCGGACCAGTCTGGTTTCGTAATGTTGCTCTCTGAAACCAAGACCGGACTGGTCTGGTCAATGGCTGCCATTGCCGGTGTGCACTGGAACCGATGTCACTCCATGTGAATGTGAGTGCATCTGGAGCTAGTTATCAAATAAAACAAACAGAATAGGTGAGATACATATCTCATCTATTCTCACATGTCTTTCTTTGTCAAATTGACAAAGAAAAACATCAAAAATAGTAATTATTCAACACAAATACAAACTGAGAACGAACTTTTGCGATGTTGACAGCGCTTAGCAGCCTGCCGGCACCGCTCGATTGATGAGCTCCGATTTTGTCTTTCGATCGTAGTTCGTAAATCCCTGACATCCTAAATTCAATAAAGTTAATTTTTCTATCAAATGGATGTCAGGGAACAAGAATATCTTATTTATTTTTGGAAAAAAAAAAGTTCATTGTACGAAAAGATTGTTTTAGAACAAGTGCGAAGCGTGTATCTTCGCACTTGTTTGAGCGGCCATTTTGAAAATCGGTTTTTTTCTGCCAATTTTGCGGTCTTCTCGCAGCACTTTACAAAATCCAAATGAATATTTATAGTGCTGGGATCGTAATAAAACTAACATTCTCCTAAAGCTGAGAAGCAGCTTTATTGAATCATATTAAATTTGGAATATAATTACTAGGCTATTTACATGACAGACATGCAAATTAAACAGGGGCAATGTCTGCGGCGAATGTGCCTCGAAATCGAATTCGCCATAAACATTGAGATTCGCCGTGGTGACCATCATGTTTGAAGCCTTCGAGAAAGGCTATAACTGATGGTATACCACAAAACAAAGACATGGTAATGAAGATAACAAGGTAGGGAAACACCACATCTTTTTATTTCTATTTCTATCGTAGGTATTAACTGTTTCATGAATTTTCTCTCTTGGTTGTTGCGCCAGAAAGTTAGCGACTTGAAAGTCACAAAATGGCAGCCACAAATCAACACTTTTGTTTTATGTTCAATCGTTGATTTGTGGTTCAAAACATTAAAATTTCAAAATAAAAATAACATGAGTCGATTGAGCAGGTTCGAATTGTATTAAATATCAATGTTTTACATTTCAGATTTTTTATTTTTATTTGTTTATAGCGCTATTTAATTGAGGTAATTGAAGTTTTAGAATTCTTGCATTTCCTTTACTTAAGGATGGCACATGACAACATAAAACAAATGCAAAAATTATCAATTATCATTTTATTATTCAGTTGTTGACAAGGATTCGGAATATACAATTTTAATGAGAAAATAATCATCTACAACTTGAGAAATCTTAGGTGAAAGTGGACTTCACTGAACTTTAAACTCATGATTTTCATTTATCACTCATCAAGATCAGCATATTCTCTACAAATCCTTGGTTTACAGTGATCAGACATAATATTATCTAGGAGTTATAATTACAAAATAAACATGATTAAAGAGAACAAGAACAGTAGTTTCAGGTAGTATATTTTTATTTCAGAATAACATGATATTTTTCCTCATATCAAAGGAAAAGCCAACAACCCACTCACAAAGCAAACGCAGTCAAGGCAAAATATATTGCAACAAATGTAATTTGGTTTAGGGGTATTGCGACGTCCTGCAATGCGGCATAACCAGGGTTAATATGATTCAATGTGTGATGTATGATTTCTCTTTCTCTCCATTTAAATTTCTGTGACTTTAAGGGAAATGATTTCATCATTATTATTATTATTTATAATTATTTTTTTTTATTATTAGAAACAGCGGTTAGTGAGTGCATCTTGGTAGGGGTCTTGCACTTACAGGAACTAAAAAAGGAAATATGTTAATAATGATCTAAGTCTAAAGGTAGTGCTGCCATTTTCTTACACTTTCAAAACCTACTTTTATAATTGTGTACATTATTTTTCGTCTCATCAGGCACATCAAGGGACAAGAATATCATCTTCTAAAACACTACTTTATTCGATCTAAGTAAGTTTGAATGTAATATAACTGCACTTGTTGATTTCGCAAAGGCGTGCCATACCGCCAACTTAAAATGGCCGCCGTGAAGCGGCCGCGCCTAATCCAAGTGCTTCTACTTCATTCATTGGCAACAGATATCCAGATAGTGGGATATCTATAAAATAAACATTTTCGCAAAGCTGAGAATCAGCTTGTTTTGATAATATAAGTTTATTATCTATTTTCCCGACCGATTTCTTGTAAGGTTGTTTATTTCGATGGGAAATAGCTTCATAACATGACTTGATGCATTAACTGTATTTTTTGTGTTAAGTTGATGTTGTGAAATACTTCAGATTTAACGGGAAAAACATTGACCGTTAAAGTCTGGAAGCCTGATTTTATTTTAATTTTTTTTGGAGTCTGACGAAGAATTTTTTTACAAAAAAATCCGTAAGACGAACAATCAACTTGGTGTGGCCTTATATATATATGTATGTATATATATATATATATATATATATATATATATATATATATATATATATATATATATATATTTATTTATATATATAACAATTTAGTAAATGCAACTAGTATAGATGTAAATGAATACCAGCAACTCCCAAAACAACGCTTAGGCTCAGAATTGGTATTGCTATCATAATAATAGTGATGCCAATCCCAATCCTAAATATACTAAGTCAATACCAGTCCTACTGAAAAGCCATTCGCTATAAGGGCTGATGACTTTATGTTGGGCCCTGACTAAAAAACAATCTTTTATCTTTGCATTAGAATAAACATTTCCACAGTTGCGATACATAAACAGAAAAATTAACTGAAGTGATTAAGTTGAGATTTCTTCAAGAAAATATATAATTTGATGGGTTTAAGTAATGCCTAGCCTTCACACAGACTAATTATGTCTGGCGGTAGGTCGTCAGAGAGAACAATGCTGAGTTGACTGCTTCCTCCTCCTAAATCTACCCGTCCCAAGGGGGTTTTAAGGAAATCTATCTGGGGATGATACCCTCCAACTGCCTGTCCTGTCCTTAGCTGCTGCTATGTACTAATCAATTAGTCCATAGGTGCTGCTATGTACTAATCAATTAGTCCATAGCTGTTAAAGGGCAAATGCACCATCAGAATGATTTAGGTTCAAAATGTGCTTATACATGTCACCTTTCAAATAAGACCATCCCCACACCTGTCCTCCCCAGCACTACTCAGTTATAGTCCAGCAGATTTGAGAAAAATCGTGCACTTTGTATTAAAAGCATGAAATTTGGTATGTTGGTACAACTCACCAAGGGGAACATTTTCAGATATGGAGGCTTCGCAGCTGCGCCCCCTGGTGGCAGGTGGCGCCACCTATAGGTCAGCTGCTAGGTCAACCTAACCTTGGCTAATATAAAGGGTCATTTGTCTGCCAAACAAAGAAAATTTTAATCCTGCAGGAACCAGGGTGTATATTAGAATTGAATTTCATTGAATTTCAGCTGTTAAGGGTTAGATATAGGTGGCGCCACCATTAAGATGGGTACTTTTGGCCTAACCACAGTACTACTTTAATCATTTACATATATTAAGGAGGAATACATTCAAGCCATAACATAGGGCTCACTGACTACATTGCGCCCTGCAAAACATTATCAGATATGGAGGCGTGACAACCAAGGCCCTTGTGATAGGTGGCGCCACCTATAGCTAAGCTACTAGGCCACCTGAGCTTTGCCTTATACTAAGGTCATTTGCTTGCCAATCAATGAAATTTTGATACTGTATGAACCTTCAAGTAAATTGCTAATAAGTTTTTTTCATGAATTCATGTTGCCATGGCTAACATTTATGATAAATGTTAGATATGGGGTCATCAGTCATGCCCCTTCGTGGCAAGTGGCCCCAGTTATTGGCAAGCTGCTAGGATAACCTAATCTTGCCTTGTAGAAAGGGGCTATAATCTGCTAGACAATGAGATTCTGTATAAACATGGAAGTAGAATATACATAAGTTTAGTTGAATATACATTATTGAGGGTTATGTGTAGGTGGCGCCACCATTCGAAAGTGCACTTTTGCCAAGCAAGGGTAACATCTTGCTAATTTTTTGTATAGCATTTTCTATATTTATACCATGAAACGAAACAAGCCTAATTGATACTGATACATCTTGCCAGGGCAAATGTTTCTAGATAGAAATGCATTAAAGGTATATCCCCTGGTGGCAGGTGTGTTTAGGGTAATATAGCATCATCATTCAACAGCTGATTCCTTGACTGTTGCCTCAGGTAAAAGATCTCATATCTGTTCACATATTCAGTATTAAGGTTACTTAACCCTCTAATGCTGAGGCTACTTTCATCCAAAGATCAAGACGCAACAATTTTTGAAAAACATTTATACCCTGTCATGTTGGTATTCATTGGATAGCTCTCGCCCAATACTCTCAGATACAAACTCATTTGCCAAGGGTTCAATCATTTTTCAGGGTTTTTGGTACCATTTTGTATTGGCCAAATTAGCTACCAGCAGCATAAGGGTTACAGGCAACGCCAACAATAACTAATCACCTTGGTAGTATTTGTTTTAACAAGAACCCAATACCTTTGCACCTTTAATGTCCTCCACAATTAGGAGTGAAGGAGGTCAATACTGGGCTCACTCAAATTTAAACCAATACAAATATCCTACCCCTGGTCCTACTGAACCCAGGAATATCCAGGCGACACTAACTAACCTGCTGTGCAAAGCCAGGAAATATCTGTCCACACTTGCTGACCTGTTAATTAGGGCTGTCATCGATACCGGCAGTATCGATGGATCGCTGGCGAAGCCCTAGCGATAATCGATACACCAGAAATGCTGGGGTATCGATTCACTATAAAAAATAACAAAAAACTGGTTGGATACGTTGCAACACGCCAAAACTGTTGTTACCAACCAGAAATCTTTATGAAAAAAGTCCAAATCAGTGAAAACTTACCCCAATTTAAAAACGGAAGTTGAATTGAGGACCGGCGATCTCTAGCGCACTACTGCGCAGGTCAGCGCAATGCATTGTGGGGTCCTGTTGAGACGATGACAGGCGAAGACATCATTGGCGCTAATGGTGAGATCGCAAATTGTAGGTACCTTTTAGTTATTGTTAGGGTTGGGGATTGCCGGGGAATAAAAATATAATGCGTGGTGGGCTAATTGCGTATATATTAGCCGAAAACCAAGCGTGAGTGTGAATCGATAGCGAATCGAATCGAAGTGCCGTATCGGTAAAAATCTTTTCGATTATCGAATCGCTAAAAATTTGTTAGTGATGACAGCCCTACTGTTAATGACCATTAGGCTGAGTTAGTCCTTAGGACTCCACCCCACCCCCTAGACATTTCTTTTGACATGGCAAGTTGCAGGTAACTGCTCAATATTCAAGCTGTGCCCCTAAGTCCCAGATGGTGAATTTTGTCCCATGGACCAAAAACAATGCAGTTGGCAGGGTAGGCTACAACCAGCAATTCAGGGCTAGGTTTCAATGAATTTCATCATATCCACACTTATATAGACCCCTTTTCTACCCATGGCCCAGACAGATTAACTTATAATGACTGGAAACTAGTGCCTCCTCAGGTCCTTCAACCTTGGACTCGCACTGTAGGCAACAGAAAACATGGAAGCCTCGGTGGCATTCCAAACTTTCCCATGGCAGGTTCTGGGCTTCTCTTAAGCATGTTATCTCAGTGTGTACCTCTTTCCTCAATAGCAGGATTGGCCTGGTGGCTTTACAAAGGAGTAGCATTATGATAGTACCATAGTACCATTGCAAATGAAGAACCACCTAGTAATTAATAAAGTAAAGAGAACTTCTTCCCGGTCCTGGGTTTCGTTATAGCAATAAGTCCTAATCTGTTATAGGGACTACTGAAAAAAAGTGAAAATAACAGTGAGAAAAAGAATTATCCTATCTGGCACACTCCTATTGTAAATATCTATATAGCCAGTAGATTTCCAATTTACCAGAGTTCTACCCTCTGTCTGCAATCTGAGGTGTGTTTAAGAAGAATCACGTACACATCACAATAGTATATCATGCTTACGAAAAATACCACCATTAAGGCCCTTTCATGAATATCTTCTTTAAGTTAACCCTCACAGTCTCTGGTCTCAGCCCACCTTTGGGATCGCCAATGTCACAGAATACATTTCGGTTTCTCCATGCTTCTGGAGAACACCTTTCAATCTATGTTCTGCTATCCACAGTTATGAGTTGAGGCAGTTGCGGCTACTCCTGCAAAATTGGCCATTAACAAGAACCAGCTCATTAACTTGCAAACAACCCAAAAGATTCCTCCCAAACATCAAGGGACATTTTAGGATCTGCTTACGATAGCAGGTTCTTTTATCTAAAGTACTTAGCTGTATTTGCAATGGTACTCTGCTTCAAAAGTATAATAAGTTATTCAAAACACAATCTATAAAGATTAGTTATTATAGTTCAATACATATATTAAGCAATTTCTTGTTCAGATTTACATCATTTGGAGCTAAAATTTAACTGATTGTCCGTCCAGTGTGCTCTTTAGGACACACATTAGTTATGGCACCAATACAGGTTACAGCACCAAATCAGTCCTGTCTGCTGGCAGTAGAAAGTGGTTCTGCAGGCTAACAGAGAACACCTTTGTGATGCCTCCATATATTTGTCCCCCTGGATTTCATAGAATTGCAAAATCTCATTTTCTTGTTACACATAGCCTTTCACAACAGCCAAAATTAGTTGACATAGCAGTTTACCAATAGGTGCAATTCCCCACTATTTGAAAATGTTTACCATGGTAAAATGAATCAGTTAATAATGTGTTCCAATTTGAATTTATTCCTACTTTGATTATATGTTATCCAAAATACTAAGTCTGTTATGCCAAAAATATCTATTTTAATGGTGGCGCCACCTACATCTAATACTAAACAACATAAATTAAATGAAACTCATTGATATTCTTCTTTCTGGTTCATACAGGATAATATATCTCATTGTTTGGCTAACAAATGACCCTAAGTATTAGGCAAGGTTCAGCTGGCCTAGTATCTCAACTGTAGGTGGCGCCACCTACCACAAGGGCCATGACTGCAATGTCTCCATATCTTAAAAAGTTGTGCATGGCAAGATGTGATCAATGAGCCCAGTGTTATGGTTTGAATGTATTCCTGCTATAAACACATGCTATTTGTACTTTATAGTATGAAATGTACAGAAAAGTCAGGCCAAAAGTACCCATTTTAATGGTGGCGCCACCTATATCTAACCTTTTAGGACTGAAATTTGATGAAACTCATTAATACTCCTCTTCCTAGTTCATACAGGACTAAATATAATAATGATAATAATAATAATTGATATTTGATATAGCGCCCTTTCCACCTATAATGTTCAAAAGCGCTTTAGAGTCATTGGACAGTTGTCATGGTCCATATAGTCAATTAAACTCCTTTCGAAATAGCAATGTTTTCAGCTGTTTCTTGAAGTTTTGCACACTATCAGCAGCCTTGATGTTGTCAGGGAGCTCATTCCAAAGGCGTGGTGCATAGGCACAGAATGCTCTGTCACCAAACCTTTTCAGATTAGTGAATGGTATCTGTAATAAGTTCTTAGTGTTTCATCTTAGAGTCCTTGTATTAGCTTGTTTGACTAACAGTTCCCTCAATTATAGAGGGGCACATCCTTGCATGCATTTGAAAGTCAAAAGCAGAATCTTAAACTCAATCCTTTTCCTGATGGGCAGCCAGTGAAGATCTTTTAGAACTGGTGTTATGTGATCATACTTTTTGGAGCCACTAACCACTCTAGCAGCATTGTTTTGGACTTTCTGGAGCCTGCATAGCAGCTCATCAGTAATTCCACAGAGAAGTCCATTACAATAGTCAAGGCGTGATGTCACCAGTGAGACGATGGCACTCTTGGTTGTATCAGTATTGAGAAATTTCCTTATTTTCCCAATGTTCCTAAGGTGGTAATTTGAAGACTTGATAACTTTTGATACATGTGCAGACATATTCATGTTCGGGTCAAAGACAGCACCCAGATTACCGACGGGTTCATTAAGAACTGGTACTATTACACCATTTACGGTAATACTAGGAATGGAGATTTTCGCCCGCATCTGTGGGGTACCCATGACCAGCACATCTGTCTTGTCTGCATTCAATTTCAGTTTATTTTGAGACATCCATGTATAGATGTCAGTGAGGCAGTTTTCCAAGTTAGCTACACCTTCGTCCACTACACGCTGATTGATAGGTTTGATAGAGATGTAAAGTTGTGTATCATCTGCATAAGCATGGAGTTCTAGACCATGCTTTCTTATCAGTATTCCTAAGGGTAGGAGGTAAATCAGGAAGAGCAGAGGGCCCAACGCTGATCCTTGTGGTACAGACCATAGGATTACCTGTGATGCGGAGAATGAATCATCTATCTGAACTCGAAGAGTATGGTCACCAAGATATGAACGGAACCATTCAAGGGCTGGCCCTGTTATATACCCAGAGTGCTTTCCATTCTAGAAAACAGCACATCATGGTTGATGGTATCAAATGCTGCACTTAGGTTAAGAAGGATCAGTATAACAATTCCATGCTGGTCAATGCTTGTAAGAATGTCATTCTGTACCTTCACCAGTGCTGTCTCTGTGCTGTGACCGGGTTTATATGCCGATTGAAGGTATTCATGTAGATTGTTATCTGTCATGTAACTTGTCAGTCGCTGAGCAACCACCCTCTCTAAGACCTTTGATACAAACGAAAGGTTGCTAACAGGGCGGTAGTTTTTTAGTATCTCAGGGTCTAAGGTAGCTTTTTTAAGCAGAGGGGTGACCACAGCTGATTTCATAGATGTAGGTACTTCACTTGACCTCAGTGAAGCGCTAATGATGTCTGTGATTGTTGGAAGCAGTTCATTTTTGGCATCCTTGATGATCCAAGTGGGTATCGGGTCCAATGTACAACTTTTCGAAGGAGATTTACATATGATCTTCCATACCTCCTCTTTGTTTGGCAGATATATGGCCATTTATATTAGGTAGGGTTAGGTTGACCTAGCACCTGGCCAATAGGTGGCGCCACCTGCCACCAGGGGGCGTCTCAGCGACGCCTCCATATCTGAAAATGTTCCCCTTGGTGAGTTGTACCAACATACCAGATTTCATGCTTTTAATACAAAGTGCACAATTCAGCCCAAAAATGTCATAAATCTGCTGGACTATTATGGCTCACTGAAGTGAGCAACTAACAGGCCAGAGACAGCCAGATGGGGGCATCCATTACTTCCCATGATGCACTATGTTTTTAGCACCAGCTGTGCCATAAGTCATGATAAGTGCTTAAGAGATAGCAGTAATAGGGAGCTGGGCTCCCCTTTCTTGCTAATTTTTATTCCTATATTGCTTTATGGTTAATATGTTGTTCTCCAAATAAATGCAATCATGAGTTTTCCAACTCCATATATGAAAAACAAAGTTAAATATAGAAAAAGAGCACTGCCAAAGGTATAACTGAATAATAGCAATTAGCAACATGACACTTTACATTTCCTTATTTGGTTTTCGAGGACACAGGGTGTTTGTTATTTATTTCACAATATTTCCATCGAAGAATATTTAATCCTATATGAATATACATGCAGAATAGATGCGATGTATGGTGTAATCCAAAGCAATAAGTCAATGACTGTAGTAAATCCTTTCTGTTGAGGTTATTGCTCAGCTTTATATTATCAAGCCAAAGAAGAGTTCTAAATACATGCCAGTGTTTTAAGTAATTTTTGAGAAAATTTCACTTATGAGCATTGCTATGGATTTTTTAAATTTATAATATGATATGCTATCATCTCTATGATGATTTCTTAATTTAAGGAATACATCTAAAAGATTCGCAAAGGGGTTATTTTGATGTTATGACAGTTTTTCAAGGTTTTGTTAACCGATATAACCAATGTAGCTATTTTGGGATGACTTTGTGTTATTTTAGGTCATTGGTCACAATGTGTCAGAATCAGAAGTTTTGAGGTGAATACAAAAGACAATTGGAGCACATTAGTCCAGTCATGGGTATTAAATTTGAAGATTTTTACATTTCTATGAAATTGAGCATGAGAAGTATTGTTATCAATACCACTTTTACATGATATAGGTATTATTTTCTGATGCTAACATGTGAAGTCGAAATCCAAATTTTCCCACTTGGACCTCAACATGTGCTTAGAAAAAAAAGTAGGTTACCTTACTGGTGTATTCTATGCAAGGAACACAGGTTTTGTAAGGGCTATTGATAGATCTTATTGGTTTTTCTTCGATTTCTAAGTTCAAGTACAGTGACCCAGGAATAGAAGTGAAAATCAGTTTGATAGCAAAAATTCTTGGTTGCAGTTATCATAGGGAAAATAACTTCAATTTGTATCCTAACTATGTTGTTCTATTTACTAAACATTCACACCAGGTAGAAGTTACACACTGGCCAACACTATACCTACAGGTCTAGTGATGCCAGGTGGCTAATCCCTAAATAAACGTCAAGCAGGCATATCTCCTACCAGCTAAAGAGCAGTACAAACAACGCTGGCTAATTGCATCTTCACACTACAGTGTGATTAGACATTGACACAATACAGGTAGCACGCTATTCAAGAATTTGTAATTGGGCAGTGCTTTCATCTTATGTATGCTTTTGTTTACTCTGCTCTGACTCATCCATTGAGTCAGCAGAGATATATACAGGTATTTCTCAATGTAATTCAGACTTGGTCAGGGGGCTGCTAGGAGCAACATGTAGGCTCAGACCTACAACTCCTGCCCTCACCATGCTCTATACTATCTGACTAAAATAAATGTACAGTGTATATATATATACTATGACTTATGTACTACTTTAACCCTCTACCATCAGAACCTGTATGGGTAGCCTGTGATCCCCTAATAACTAGTCCCAACCCTGGTGACACAATCAGCTGTAATAGAAATATCTTGATTAAACAAAGAATTTTTTTTTTTAGGTTTAGCAAACACCCTTGAAATATTTTTCAATAGTTTTCTGTACAATAAGTTATGTTTTAGGTTTCTGTACCATTTGTGCACTGTTAGTGCTTATGTCTAGTTTAACCCTATACATGTAAACACTCCTGCAGGGTTCAACATTGGTGCTTGCCCCGTTGCCCCGGGCAAGTAGAATATGTAAATTATAGCTGAAGGGCAAGTGAAAACTGTATCTTGCTTGCCCCATTGGGAAAGTATGCTGTATACATTTCAGGTTTACTTTTGAGAATGTGTGCATGTTTTCTGGTCTGGCCTCCAAGCTTGTCCTAGAAAATATGCTTTCACATGCCAGCACCATGTTCTACTTGGTTTTAAATGAAACATTATAAAACATACTATTTATAATGGGCAGGTGAAAGTTGTAGTAGGGCAAGTGAAAGTTGAATCCCACTTGCCCTACGGGCAAGTCGCTGCAAAAGTTAACGTTGTGCCCTGCTCCTGAAATATTTCCCGGTTATCTTTCATACATTAAGTTACGTTCTAGGTTTTCACACCATTGGTGCACTCCTGGTGCTAATGTGCTGATTGACGCTGATCACTGTTCAGCTATCCCTGCCGAATGACATAATGTTTCTTTGTGACAATGCTCACAAGTGGGTAACAATGCCCAACTACCTGAAATGAAATAACTGTCTGGAGGAAGCTTCCATGATCAGGAAAAATTCCCTGGAACTACGGCCTACGCAGACAGACTAAAAGTTCACTTTGTTCCTGGCCGAGCGACAAGATAACATGGAATCATTGTTGCGGCCTTGCGGGTGCAACATAGGTTGCAAAACATTATTTTCTGAGCGGGGCAAGCTGCTCCTAAAGTTGACTTGCCCCGCCGGCACTTCTACTTGCCCCGCCACTCTGTTAAACAAAGGTGAGATTGGACTTAGCCCAAAACATTGCTTGCTGAGCGGGGCAAGTCTGTGTCTTGTTCAGCTTGCCCCATTGCTGTTTTTTGCCGAATTCATTTGCAACTTGCAACGGGGCCAGTGGTTATGTTGCATGCTGAACTTGCAACGGGGCAAGTGGTTATGTTGCAAGCTGTTGTGTATCAAATATCTTTATAAGGAGCACTTTCCGCCACTTATTTACCCATCTTGCAGCTGCGATCTTCCTCAACTGGAATTGTTGATATCTGACAGAGGAGAACGAGAGCAAAGGCAAAAAGTAAACTCTGTCGTCCTGCGATCGTCTGCTGTAGTGGGTGAAAATGATCGCAGGAGAGCCACTTGTTAGGGGGATATGTAGCCGTTTTATTACGATGCAAGCACCCGACAAGTGAAATTACGGGACAAGATAATCAGATCAAGCTATGAAAAGTATGAGTGATTGTCAAAATGGGTATATGCAAGCTTGGTAGCAAGGTGAAGGATAAAGATTACTTACTTCACACATAATTTCTTTGAATCACGCGTACGTATGCTGTGAAACATTGGCATAGTACTCTAGGTATGCCAGGCCTCTACGCTAACTCAAACTGTTACTGGCCCCGTAGGACCAGTAACAGTAGATCCTAGGTGTTACTAACACCTAGGATCTACTGGTCCTGCAAAATCTTTACTGGTCCTACAAATTTTTCTTTTATATAAGGCCACTCCAGTTTATTTACTTGTCTTACGTGCTCAGGAGGTAGGAAATGAGCCATTTTGGAATAAAAAAAAAAAGTTGAAAATTGTGACTTTTTTTATTTATTTTATTTTTTTTTAGAGTCTGACGACTAGGATATGTTTCTACCAGCCTATTCTCAACTAAATAAAATCAATCAATCTATTAATCCCTGTAACCTGAAGGGTGGGAGGTATACCTCCTCAAGTCTGAGGCTCTACTACAGCAATGATAGCTTCCTGTAGTTGATTGAATCACACTTACAAAGAATATTCTTAAAACTTGCACTTTTTTTTTCTTTTTTTTTGGAGTCTGACAGGATTTTTTTTTCAAAAAAAGCTCGTAAGACAAGTAATTAAATTGGAGTGGCCTAAATAAAAAAAGAAAAAACATTGCGTATAATCCACAGACAACACTTATTCTTATTTATTTTATCTTCATTTATTTCAAAAACATTTGGCACATTCTTGAGGGGAAACTTGTTAACAAGAATGTCCCCAAATGTTTACTGGCCCTGTAGGACCAGTTGAGGTCTTTTTTACTGGCCTTAAGCCATTTAAGGATTTTTTTACCGGCCTGAGGCCATAGGACCACTGTGAGCGTCGAGCGTCGAGCCCTCTATGCAAGCATGTATGTGTACAGGCATGCACCCTCTAAATCCTGAGGATTTTAGCTTTAGTAGTCAATATACATCACAGCACACAGCATCACACGTACGTGTGTCTTTGGTATTATAATAATTGCTTCATGGTCATCTTTACTGACTATCTGTGTTTGGTTTCAGGACATAGCTATCCAGGCCTTGAAGTATTCTGGCAGCAAGAGTGTGGATGCCGCTCTGGAGACAATCAAGCGCCTCTCTCACCAGGAGGGCAAGAATGGCTTCCAGAAGGCTTCAGCAGGTACAGGTGGGTATTAGCATTGAGAAGCTCCTCACATACGCAAAAAAAAAAGTTTCTATAAATGGAAGCTGGAAGAACAATAAATCAATCTGACAATGGTCCGAAATAGTGCTTAGGCATTTTTATTCCCCGTAGAATAAGATACTGTACAGTTAACAAAATGCAAGTTGAGAACTGTCTGTAAAATTAGAGTAAAGTGTAGAATCTAAGTTGTTGTTTATAGCCAGTGGCGTTTTCCATTATTGAAAATCTACAAATAGAAGCACTGCTTGTATTTTATCCAATTAATGTCTGTTACACTCAAATAATTTGTAGTTGTGGGTATTTTATTGACCAGATGACCTATTTGAGGGGAATATTGCTCATATCCCAATCAGAAGCTCTTCCTCCAATATTTTGTGAATCAATGTCTAAAGCCTAATTTATGTTTGAGTGCAGTCAGCTTCAAAAACTCAACTACCTTAATGGAATAGCGCTATAAACAAATGAAAATAGAAAATCTGAAATGTAAGACTTATATTGAATACAATTCAAAACTCAAACCTCAAACCGAAATTTTGATGTTTTGCACCTCAAATCAAAGAGAACGTTTTTATTTGTGGCCGCCATTTTATGACTTCAATTTCGCTAACTTTCTGGTGTAACATCACAGAGATAAAATTCACATAACAGTTAAAATCTGTGATAGAAAGATAAATAAAAACATGTGGCAATTTCCTATCTCTTTATCCTCCTTATGGTGTCTTTGTTTTGTGTTGTACCATCAGTTATAGCCTTCTTCAAAGGCTTCAGACATGATGGTCAACACATTGTCAGGCATTGTTTACAGCATCTTCAATTTCAAAATGATAATAATAATAATAATATAATAATATTAATGATAATAATAATATGATATACTAATAATGATGTCTATTTCCCAAGGGTAACACAGTCAAATACAGGATTTGATTTTCGCTGTGGCCTTCATATTTAAGGATTAATGAACGTAATGGAGTTAAAATCTTTTCTAATTCAATCTGTATTTGAAACTGCATGTGAAACATTGAGTAGACTCATTTGATCTTGCTACCTAAAAAAATTCTGAGTTCAACCGTTATTCTGTCCCACATTTTGAGGCTTCTGTCGCACCAGCATTTGGACACAGTTGAGTAGTTTAAGTAGAAGTAGGGTAGTAGAAAAGCAACTCTTATAACTTGTCACTAAGTGACTTTTCGGTTAGCCATGCTTCAGATCAGTTCCCAAATTAGCCATGTGCCTCATTTCACTAGCTTGTTATAACGTCGCACCCGAGAGTAAAATTCAACTGCAGTTCCATGCCATAGAGTTCCCGCTTACTGTTGTTGAGAAATGACTCCAGACTGACATGTAGAAAAAAAGCTCTTCAGGCTCCCCTCTCATCACATGATTCCTTCAAAGTAATTATAATGGAAGCTCTTATTATGTCTCGCCCCTAAAAAGGGAAGACATTGTTTTTGGCATAATTCCCGTCCGCGTCGGGGTCTGCGTCTTGTCTGCATGATATCTAAAAAAATGTTCAATGAAATCGTTTCAGATTTTCAGCGATCCTTTCTTATGGCAATTACATGAATTAATAAGATTTTGGGTAGCCTACTCCAATTTAATTACTTGTCTTACAAGCTTTTTTTTGAAAAAAAAAAATTCTGTCAGACTCAAAAAAAAAAGTGCAAGTTTTAAGAATATTCATTGTAAGGGTTATTCAATCAACTACAGGAATTTATCAATGCTGTAGTAGAGCCTCAGATTTGAGGATGTATATCTCCCACCCTTCAGGTTACAGGGATTAATTGATTGATTGATTTTATTTAGTTGAGAATAAGCTGTTAGAAACATCTCGCTACCAGTCCTAGTTGGCATTTTTCAACTTTTTTTTAAATTCCAAAATGGCTCATTTCCTGCCTCCGGAGCTCGTAAGACAAGTAATTAAATTTGAGTGGTCTAACCTTTAATTTATTTTTGCAGTTATAATGGGATGGACCAGACTAGCTTGTCTGCAAGATATCTCAAAAAACGACTGATTATTTATCAGTACAGGGATCCTGCTTGCATTCAAATATTTCTCTAAATTCACAATGGTTTCTGGGTACTTTCACCGCTTTCATACCATGGATGATCTTGGCATTAATGTGTTGAGATATTCAAACCAAATGTGCATGGAAAAGGATTAATCCAGTGTTCTCCGCAAAACAAAATCATGCTGGATTTTTCAGGAATTAAAGGTAACTGAATTGATTTCTTTATTTTTTTCTGATTCAGGACTCGGTGGATACTCAACAAAGGTTATTCGCAAACCAAGCTTTGAGGAAAAATACCGGCAAGGCAGTCCAGTGTCGGATAATACCAGCATCCGTTCAGATAGTCCCAGTGTTAACCCCATGAGCCAAGGAAGGCAGTACAGCGATCCCCCAAGGATTACAAATAATGCTCAACCCAACATTACAATGTCAGTGTCATCTGCCTCCTCCCCCAGTGATAGGCAGACACCACCCCCTCTTCCCCCTCGTGGTGTGCCCCCTAGCACACCCCCTGGTGGCCAGACACCACCTTTACAGCAACAACAACAGCCTCAAAATGATTTATGGAATTTACAGCAGCAAGGGTATCCCCTGGGACATGTACAGCAGATGATTAAGCGCATGTCCCCGGGGCAGCGTGGTGCTGTGGAGAATGGGGGTCGGGGAGGACTCACCCCTCCAGGGCTCACCCCTCCCGGGCTCTCCCCTCCATCTCAGTCTAGCAGTGGACCTGTAACACCACAAAGGGGTATGAGCCCATTGCCTTATGGTGGAAGACAACCTGTGATAATCCAACAGCAACAGCAGCAGCAACAGCAACAACTACAACAGAAC
Source organism: Maea johnstoni (assembly GCA_963942565.1). NCBI lineage: Eukaryota > Metazoa > Annelida > Polychaeta > Spionida > Magelonidae > Maea > Maea johnstoni. Next base: position 34,404,414 of record OZ012684.1, read on the forward strand.
CAAATACAGTTGCAAAACATGCTGCTGCAGCAGCAACAGTTGCAACAACAACAGCAATTGCAACAGCAACATCAGCAATTGCAACAGCAACATCAGTTGCAACGTCAACACTTGCAACAGCAACATCAGGCATTGCAGCAGCATCAACAGCAACAACAACAGCAACAAATTAATGGGGGTAGTTCCCTGCACAATGGCCAGGCTAATATGGGTCAACGGATAACTGTGAAATATAGCCAACTACCTGGCTACCAACAACAAATACCCAAGGATACTAGACAATCTAATGCAAAAGTCAATAATGATCAGTCCCACTTACTCTTCTCACAGATCCCAGACTACAGGGGTACACCACCCTATGATGGACCCCAGGTGTACATCGGCATGAATGGAGAACTTAGTGACCATTCTCCAACCACAGTTGGACCAGTGCCTCAGCCTGCAACAATGCAGGCATGGAATCTGAAACAACAACCTATCATAATAAACTCAGTAAAAAGCCGCGAAGTGCAGAAACCAGTGCTTCAGACGGCAACGACACCATTGTCTCCTACCACAAACCTCCCTACCCCTGTTTCATCGGCACAAGCTGTGGGATTCCCCATTTCTTACACTCACAATAACCAGGTAGCTGGCTTGCCTGTGGGGCAGGCAACTAATTATGTATCCCATCTACAAGCTCAAATTAACTCCAACCAGCCACCCAACCCTAATATACAAATGGTAACTTCCAGGGGACCAACACCTAGTACCTTACGAAATGTAGAAATAGAAATAACAAAGCACCCAAGTGGTGAGCATGGGCATAATATGGCAGCCACTCATGCAGTGTCATCAGTGCCGGCAGGGCAGACAAATATCCAGATCCAGTTTCAGAACCAGATGCACAGCCAGCAGTTGCTAAACCAGATTCAGAGCGTGCAGATGAACAACCTTGGTCAGATGCATGACCTGCAACAGGCACTGCATCAAATGAAACTGTCTTCTGACACGCCGTTATCAACGCCACGCTCAGAATCGCCTCTCTCGTCCCGTGCCACCAACCAGTCCCCCATCTCTATGATATCAACCACATCCACCCCATCCACAAACTCAGACATTCCCCCTGATAAGCCACCTCCCCCATATCCTGGTCGCCAAGAGACGCAGAAGTGCACGTCGCCGATTCCAGAGCGGCGGCCGGAGATGGTTCAGAAAGATGAGGAGAGGCGGGATACAACGGTGCGAAATTACTCGCCACAAGCCTATAAGTTTTACATGGAGCAGCATGTGGAGAATGTGTTGAAATCCCACCAGCAGAGGCAGCAGCGCCGCATCCAGCTTGAGAATGAGATGGCACAAGTAGGCCTCAGCGAGGAGGCTCAGTGCCAAATGCGGCGAATGTTACACAAAAAAGAGTCCAACTACATACGCCTCAAACGGGCGAAAATGGACAAGATGCACTTTGACAAGATCAAAACCTTGGGGATAGGTGCATTCGGGGAGGTGGCGCTGGTGCGCAAAAAGGACACGGATCAGTTATATGCCATGAAGACACTGCGGAAATCAGACGTGTTGCGCCGGAATCAGGCAAATCACGTTAAGGCGGAGAGGGATATTCTGGCAGAGGCAGATAATGAGTGGGTGGTTAAACTCTACTACTCATTCCAGGATAAGTACAACCTGTACTTCGTTATGGACTATATTCCAGGGGGTGACATGATGAGTCTGCTCATCAAATTTAGTATTTTCAAGGAGAGCCTAGCAAGGTTTTACATTGCGGAACTGGTGTCTGCAATAGAAAGTGTGCACAAAATGGGCTTTATTCATCGAGACATTAAACCGGACAATATCCTTATTGACAAGGATGGTCACATAAAGCTGACTGATTTTGGATTATGTACAGGCTTTAGATGGACCCATAATTCCAAGTATTACCAAAAAGGTGAGATTTTATACTGCAAATTTTCAGTTAAGGTAAAACAAACAGGTGTATGTTACTTTTATCCTAAGTCTGTAGGGAGTGTACGTTACATTTATTATATGTCAGTAGTCAGTGTATGTTACTTTTATCATCAATCAGTAGTCAGATTGGCAAGTGTTGCAGCGTTTAGCCAATTTGGATTATGTTTGCACTCTATGATTTTGTTGAAATATTTTCATCCATTTACTAAGAAAGTTGATGAGAAAAAAAATGTGAAAAATGGTGAAATATGGTTAATGTGTATAACAGTGCCTGGAAAGTTTAATGTTAAAGAAGCAGTCTAATCATTTTTAGTTTGGGGTTCTTTAGAAAGGGCATATGTAATTATATAAGAATCAAATCAAACCTGGTGTGAAATTTGTTTTATCTGCCTTAGAAATGAATCTTTAGTTTTTCTCAGGGTTAGCCTGACTGCGTCCCAGCCACTGAAGTGGTCCCTGAGCATCAGGGGTCCTAGTGGCTTTATGACGTCAGCAGCGTGCTAGGAAGCTTGTGTGTGAGCCTCAGCCACTATTAAACAGACCCACAACTGACCCCCAGCTAACTGATATTTAGGGAAAAGAGAAGAATTATTAACAAATTCATTTTGAAATTGAAATCAGGTTGGTTTTATGAGCATCTCTGTTATCTCTGTCTGAGGCACATTATGGAACTCTGGAAGGCCTATGAATGGCAAGTCATTTCCTGGATTAAATGACTGTCAGTATATTTCTAGGATTTTCAAACTGCTTTATTATTGATGGGAAAGCACCTGGTTTCACTTTCTGTGTACCTGGTAATCAAGGTCAGACACTTAGTTTTCAGGCTAGGGGCCCGAAAAGTTCTTTTGATAAAAATAAGTGGTCAAAAACTTGATTTCTGGTTATTATATATACTATTGTGGGCCCCTGGCCTCAAAAATCTAGGGACCCACAGCAAAATCTAGGGGCATATGCCCCTGGGCCACTGGGAAAGTCGAACCCTGGTAATCCCAAAAGTTCACTTTTAAGGTATCTCTTTAAAAAGTGTTCTGAACACACAATTAGATTTGTCTGTCATGAGTGGATCCTTCCTTTTGATAGCAATAATCCATTTTATTTCTTAAATTCATATCCTTTGGAATTCTATGAAATGTAATCTTCTTATCCTTTGCATTTTCTGTGAGTGTTAGTGCAATTTATAGCCATGCAGTGAACTATTTCAAGACTTCCTTGTATATCAGTAGAGAAATGACTACTGCACTACTATACTGTCTACCCAGATGTTCTCTGCAGAGGCACGCCACATCGTCATCACTGGTGATTAGAACCCCTGGGTGTTAAGCACATTAGCATAATCATGGCTGCCCCCATTGTGGTGTTTCTGGCATTTAAAGTAGCATTTATCTCTGAACTAGGTGCAATTGGGTAGGGGGTGGGTGGGGAACAGACTAGATACATGGTCAGAATTAAAAAGAACCCTTATGTAAAATTGGTGTACTTCCCCTTTAAAGAAAATGTATCCATACTGCATCATTTTATTATTAGCATGATACCCAATTCCAATTCAAAAAGGAACCTGATAATCATAGATTGTATGATTAGAAAATTTAAAAAAAATTGAAATGAAAAAATATTGTGGCCACAAATAGCCATTTTGAGTTTTTTTTCCTGTCACAAAGTTAATAATGCACGATTATACATGATTTTTTTTGTTTCGCCCAAGTTTCCACACATGAACTTCAAACAGGAAATGCTAGTGCTAAGTAATATATTTTATTTATTTGGGAATTACACAAATTTTTCTAAATGATCCCCCACCCCTTTTACATATGTGCCTGTTTTTTTGTATCTGGGCCTGTCAGTCTAGGCGTCCAAATTGCACCTAGAGTTTGAACCACATGTTTAAATCTGAAGTTGCAAAAGGTATCTTCTCTGCCGTTTTGAAATTGTCAGAAATCATGTTCATGTCAAGATCATGAACAGGATTTCAGATGAATTCAAAATGGCAGTGGTTTGTTTACAAGAGGTGATGATCGGTATTATGATCTCAAGGAGGGGTAAGTACCTTGCTCACGTTTTGGAAACTAGATTAAAACGGTATGAAGTCTCCAACCACATATTTTGATGTGATGTCAGCTAGATTAAGGCTGTGATGCTGGTGACATACTCAGAATAAGACATCTCCTAGTTCAGCGCTCTTGTCCCCTTTCTAACAATGGTTATCTAATCCCTGAGGTCTTGGTGTTTCAACTATAAGTTTTCTTTAACTTAGGTGCTTGAGCTGACCTAGATAGGACCACAGTTTCAATTTTACAGTGTTTTACCTCAAATGACGTTTTCTTGATCAATAAAGGGTACTTTGATTTGCAAACACCATGCATGTCTGCTATATATACTAGGCTAGGGCAGCTGAAATTGAAACTGTGGTCCTATCTAGGTCAGCTCAAGCACCTAAGTTAAAGAAAACTTATAGTTGAAACACCGAGACCTTAGGGATTAGATAACCATTGTTAGAAAGGGGACAAGAGCGCTGAACTAGGAGATGTCTTATTTTGAGTGTGTCACCAGCATAAGAACCTCAAAATTAAGTCTGAATTATAATATAGATAGTTGCTAAGGGAGGTGAGAGTCAGGATTGCAAGAGGCCCATTGTGAGACTAGGGCTCTTGATGTTACCTGTGGGTGCCTAGTTTCCACTGCTAATCCCATCACCTCTAGAAATTGTGTTTAGCTGTTTAAACACTATTTGCACAATCTAATCAGCCAAACATGGGGAATATCTTGAGGATAAGATGGCAGGTAGTGATTAAGGTATGAAACACGTGAGTTCTAATGAGTCGACAGAGTCTGACAAATCCTTTTTTCTCTGATCTATATCTATATAAATATATATATATCAGCCACCGACATAAGTACTTGCCCGCTTACCTTGACAAGTGAATTTTTGAAAAAAAGGGCTTTTGGGCAAGTACATTCTAGTTTCCACATGCTCGAATGGGCAAGCAGATTTTCTAAACACTATTTTTCATAGTAAATGACCCAAATACCCAGAAATATGCAAACAATGCAACGAAACTGAAAAGAAAATGGTTTTTAAATCATTAAATCCATGATAAACAATACATGCCTTTCTAGCATATGTTATAACTTATTTCAGGCCAGTCAAAGATTATGTCGGGCAAGTAAAAATCATTATCTACTTACCCGGCGAGTTAGGTTAGTTCTGAAAATTATATTGATGCCTGTATATATATGGATGTACACAGTGATGCGTGTGCACTTACACAAGCACTACGTACACAATCTAGCGCCAGTTTCTAAGGGAAACACACACATATTACAATAGTTGAATTGGTGCATAGGCAGCCTCATGCTGACTAAGTTTAGCGCTATCATCATGGTAAAATGCGTATATTTCCCAAGACACAAAATCACTCACTCGTGCAAGATACCTTCCCTTTCCATCCACTCGTGATGGAACCTCTATGTCTACTTGTTGCCTGACATGAGCATGTTTTGTAATATATTTGAAGGAGACATGTTCAGCAAGAACTCTCTTTGAAACATTTTGTGTATTATTGTATTATTCATTCAGGTGATTTTCTACAGCATCCTAACTTGAGGCGCCAATTTCTAAAAAGGAATGCACAGGCCAGAATAGATTAAATGACGAAATGTATGAGGAGGATGGTGGAGATGACTATGATTTTAAGCATTAACCACTTAGTCTTGCAGGTTTGAAGAACTTACCAAAACTACCCCTCCCCAGGCAACTCATCACCACAAAGCCTGTAAACTGTAGTGGTATATGGCAAAAAGCCCTAACATGTATCTCATACTTTAAATCATTTTTTCAGGCAATCACCACCCACAAGATTCTATGGATGTGAATGGTGAGTGGGATAATTGCAACTGTGCTAAAGAGAAAACGTTAGAAAGGCGGAAACGACAAGAACATAATAGATGTCTGGCACATTCTCTTGTTGGAACACCTAATTATATTGCACCTGAGGTGCTACTTCGATCAGGTTAGTACTCTGCTAGTTATGCAAGGGTTGAAGTATGAAAATTTGTTGCATTTATATATCTATGATAATAATGATAATAATAATGATAATATTATCAATACTCATAATGATAATTGTATGAAAATGTGTTCATTTATATATTTATGATGATAATAATAATAATAATGATAATATTATTAATCTGATAATGATAATAATGATTTTAGTATTGATATGATAAGAATAGTGATAATGATTATAATAATAATGATGATAATACTAATAATAATAATAATAATAATAATAATAGTAATAATAATAATAATGATAATGATGATAATAAAAGTAATAACTATATAGATTTACAATTTTTAAGTGCAATCCTCCTTTAGATGGCTGGCACTTATTGTTACCCAATGGCATGTTTTGAGGTTCCTAGGCTATTTCTGATGAGGGTCTGAGTTTTTATGTTGATATATTTGGCACTTCGTGGTGTTCTTTATGCTTAATTTTTCTGGTTAGTATGTGTGTGTTTTTGTGTGATTTTCTTTAATGTTTTAGTTCATTTAGTTCATTTTCTATTTTCTTTTTCTTCTGGGCGTGTAAACGTTTTTTTGTGTGATTTTTAACTGCATTTGGCCGAAGCCTGAGGCCATGACTCAGCAGTTTTTCAACAGAATCCTCTGGGACCTATTATGTAAGGTACAGCCGGCTTAGTCAAATGTTGGTGTCTGCAACCTGGCTGTGTTTTCTGCTCAGAGCTGCCTTAAAGGGCAAATGCACCATTGGGATAACTTGTGCTAAACGTGTAGTGCCATATGGTATGTGTTGATTGCCCAACTCACAAATCCATTCCTAGTACCTGTTGAAGAGATAATTGCAATTTTCTGTGAAGCCAGGGGCTTCCTGGCCAAAACCATAGGGCGTCCATTTTATGTAGGTCACATGACCTATCATGTCATAATTTTAGCACCACAGGCACTGCTCTGCTCTGGTGCCTGAGAGCAGTACAATCTGTGCAGTTCTCCGACTCATGTTGGGGGAATTCATGAATCATGGTGCTGTGTGCAGCATGTGGATGTAATAATATGACTGACATGAATCTTAGTGACAAAAGAAGATTTTATACAATCCCGAATCTGAACATACAACCGGAATAAAGGAATTTAGCAGCACAATGGCTCCACAACATTGGCACTGGAGTGTCAGGAACTTCAAAGATGCTTCATATTTAAAAGAGTATATGTGAAGATCACTTTGAGGCATCCTGCTTCTTGGATGATATGCAGGCAAGACTAATGGGATATTAACCCTTTCATACCTGGAGATCTACTTGACTAGTAGCAGTTTTGGCTGATACGGGTATGAATGGGTTAAGAAAAAAAGTTGAAAAGAGATGCAGCGCCAAGAATTTTTGTATTCAAGCAGAATTTAGTAGATGACAGCCATACCAAAAGAGCAGAAAAACGTACACAGATTTATTTTTGTTTGAACAGCAAGAAGTCATTTCAATAAATATGATTAAACCTACACAGTGATTTAAGCCGCAGAGAAACAATGTATGGTCAAAAATGCACTCATTTGTTTGTACTCAAACACTACTCTATCTTCTACCAATCAGAGTTTTTATTGCAATAGAAATGACTTCTTTAAGTAATTGGAGGGGCTATCACTATCAGCTAGGGAATGAGTGACCTGTCTTTGTTTCGGAGCATTTGATTTACTAAATAGATATGTTTTTGTACAGTTAAAACTCAAATTGACTCTATTGTACCTGATTGTGGGATTGGATTATTATAGGGGTGTAAACAAACCTAGGGTATATGACAGTCAAATCAAACCATTTTCAAAAGGGTTTGGTATAAGCTCTCCCCGGCCATAACAGTTCTCCCTAACAAGGTTTATTAACAACAAACTAGTAATTTTCAGTCATATGTTCAGGCCACTCTTCTAAGATGCATTTGAAGACTCTATATCATCATCTTGGTGACAGGAAGTAAAATGATATACAGAGTAATGCGGCCCTGTCTAGACTCAATTCCCAAGAGGGCTGGCTTTCTGACTCACAGGTGTTACCATTTCCTCCAAGTGATCAGCACATGTGTATTTCATAGCAATTAGGACATGATGGTTTCTATGCACCAACACAGATCAAATGGTTTCTATGCACCAACACAGATCAAATGTAAGAGTCCTTTTCCTTATCAGCTGATAATGCAAACATAAATTTGCCTCGTCAAATCCATTTAGTAAAGGCATTTGCTTTGTTAGCGATAGTTCCATCAAGTTTCACTTTTTCAGTCATTTCTGGATAGATTTACCCTAAAATCAGGCTTTATGGGTACATTTCATGACAGTTTTAGTATATCTTTATTTAGGAGTCTTAAGAGATCAGTCCAACATTCAATGGAAACATTTAGAAATCTTCAATATACCTCACTTCTACTCTGAGATAATGACCCCTGTAGTGACTTCCTGCCAGTGCTATCTCTTTACCGATCAGAGGTTAGTGCTTAAAATGTGTAGCCCTGTCCTGATAATGGTAGCCTTCATGGCCAGTCACAGGCATGGTTTTTACCCACTTTAATAAGCCATAACTGAGGAGTGCAGAGGAGGACAGACTTGTGGATGGTCTTATTTGAATGGTGACGTGTATACGCTCATTTCAAACCTAAGTCATCCTGATGGTGCATTTGCCCTTTAAGTATAAAGTTTTGCGCTGGGTGCTGGATCTATGGTCTGCTTGTGTGCTGCTTGTGACGGCCACTGCGTCCACTTATAAAGCTGCGCGCAGGTAGACTATAACTACCTTATGGTTATGGGGACAAATTAGGTTTCCGTGTGTACAGGCCTGCTAGGGGAGGAAGGTCGTGTGAACATTTCTGTGGATACAAGACTATAGACCGAATACCTCTATGGTTGGGAGCTCTTGTGGTCAACCGCAAATGTACCCTTAACCAGATATGACACAAATGCCCTTATTTTTAGCACAGTACATGTAGATATGAGAACCTAGAGGAGTGGTTATGTCATTTCTTCTTTCCAATATATGTTCTAGATTAATAAGTTGAGATGGAAACCAGTGTCTTAGCCAGTATTTTGAAACTGGGTGCCTAAAATTGGCAGTTGTAAAATTTTGGGGCGTCCAAATTTTTAAGGGGGATCACAATATACTCATATTTCAACCATAAACATGTATAAATTCATCAAAATAAGGCATGATATCATTAAACAATGTCATGGGAATTATAAGGAGATGAAAAAATTCAATTATAAGCTTGAGATTGAGATTTTTTAGAAATTCCACACTAATAAAATTGGGTGTCCTGAGGGGTTCTTTTTAGGGGTTTGGGTGTCCAAAAAGGCACCCAGACGCCCTGCTGGCTAAGACCATGATGGAAACAGAATTTTAACGGATATGAAAATGATAAAAAGCACTACACCAAGCTCACTCTGTAATTTACTTTAGAAACTGTAAAGGTATAAATATTAACGGATCCACATTTTGCGAATCCAACCGTTTCTCAATAATAGTGGATCGTAATATTCGCGTGTGGTCCGTCACCAAAATCTTGAACGAGTAGTGGTATTCTAATTCATGCCCGACAATACTTACTAGACCTAACAGTGCCACCCTCAAGAGAGCCCACGGAGAAGATGAACTCATGAGCTCACCGCCATCTTTCATAAGATATGCAATTCTGTATCGAAAATCTAAATCTGTATAATTTTTTGAAACTTTTATCTGAATTGAGAACTGTTCATGCCTAGAACTACATGTGTATGGTAATCTGTACTATGTCTAACCCCTTACTTATACAGACCCCATCTAAACCTGTATTGACTAGTACTCACTTCTCTAACCACAGAATGAACAAACCTATAGTCCAAGTGATCAGCAAAGCATAGAACTTGAAACTTTGGTCAGGGACTGGTTTTTCAATGTATTGGTGAAATAAATGAAATGACGAGCAGAACAATAGTGAAAATTCATGGTTGCAATCAGCTGTAAAGTTTTATTGAACAAACACACAAAAAACTGACCTCAAGCAAACCACAGAAAAAAAATAACTACAAAGAAAATTGTAAGATCAGAAAAAAACAAAAAAAAAACAACTACAAACATGGAAAACCTAGAAATTAAAAAAAGACAAAGTCAAGCAACCACTCGAAATGATCTGCACTTGGACGCCATTGGTGTCAACCTTATTATGGTATGTATGTACATATTCATTCTTTGTTTCAGGTTACTCATCTTGTTGTGACTGGTGGAGTGTTGGCGTAATTCTTTATGAAATGCTTGTCGGGCAACCACCATTTTTGGCCAATACACCAGCAGAAACACAATACAAGGTATGTACTTGCTAACACACACATCTTGGAGGTTCGTATTTGTTAACCCTTATGCTGCTGGTGGGTAATTTGGCTAATTCAAAATGATGCAAAAGACCTGAAATATGATTGAAACCCTGGCACATGGGTGCTCATCTGACAGTACTCAGTGAAATCTTTCCAATGAATACCAACATGGCAGGGTTTAGATGGTTTTCATAAAAATTTGCGTCCTTGTGCTTTGGACAAAAGTATTCTCAGCATTGGTAGGGCACACCCCTTCTTTCAGAATAGCAAGTTAACTTTAACTTTGTCTGAATTTTTGACATTTTTTTCTATAACTTGCTCCTTCTTTAATGGGCAAATGCAACATAAGAATGATCTTGTACATATCACCTTTCAAATAACACCTCCCCAAAACCTGTCATCTTCAGCACTGCTAAATTATGGCTTACATAAGTGAGTAGTTAACAGGCCTGAGACAGCCATACCGGGGCATCCATCTTCCAAGGCTTGTGTCATCGTCTGAGCACCAGCTGTGCCACCAGTGCTTATCAGATAACAGTTTATAAATAGGAAGCCTGGCTTCCCCTTTTCTGTTTTAATTTTCATTCCTGGTTTTCTATAACTGATCACAATTGTATACTACAATAAGCCTAAGGATTTATACTATGTGGCTTGTCTTTGATTTGTATTTTATTGTTGGGTGGAAACCATTATTTCCTAATTGCTATGAAATCAGCTTGTGCCAATCACTTGGGAGGAAATTGCAACATTTGAGTCAGTTAGCAGGTACTCTTGGTGTTGGCTCGCTGAATGATAACTAACGCCTTTTTTATCAATCACGACTTTATTCCGTAAACAAACATGTTTGCTGTAAATAGACAAAAATAAACACTTATTAAACACTTCGAGAACACAATGTTCAAATACATAAACACATGAGAAACACTGAACACTTGTCGAATAGTACTAGAATATACACAAAGAATGTACTGATATAATATATTAACACATGACTAACACAAATGAACACTTAGTTACCTCTGAATAACACTTAAACACTTTGCTAAACACGAGTAACTAAAGTGTGAATGAACTAAGTATTTAACATAACTAAAGTATAACTAAATTCTATTACCAAATACACTGTGCTTTATGCTTGGACTAAATAAAGCTATACTAAAGACTATAAATAAAGTGAACACATAGTAGCCATGACTAGAAAATTTCCATTTAGATTTCCAACTCAAATTACACGTTTACAAATTTGACAAATTACCAAAAAAGTAGCACAACACGTGCACAACATGTTTATATTTCCTATAGAACACTTTACAAGATATAAACACATTGATAAAACAATAAATTTACACTTACTAACTGTGACTGGACTGCCCTCATGTTTTCACCTGCCACCATTTTTAGAGTCTGTCACCTGACCTCTGACCTGTCAAACATGTCACCAGATGGCACCACCTGGTCAACTGGTGGTCAACTCGTTAACTAATGAAGGTTGCACAGTCAACATATTCAATAAAAGAAAAAGTACAAAAAACTCGATTTGTGCCATAACATTCTGGCCCCAATGAGACTCGTCCTCATTCTAAACACCAACACAAATGGTACAAATCAACAGATCAACCGAATACTATTCTGTATACCATACCCGCATATTTCCCATTGCAGACTACCAAGTACTCTCCAGGAAGCACAGTTTGGCTATGGGTCGCCTGATGCACTTCGTCCTCACTCTTACATCGACCTGTCGTACCCAGGCTGCCTTGTCTGGGTATGTCTGAACAACTATGCCTAATGGCCATTTTGCCCTTGGGGCATCTATCTCCACTACCAAAACTAAGTCTCCCTTCTGTAGATTTCTCCTTGGAGTGCACCATTTCTGCCTGACCTGTAACATGGGTAGGTACTCCCGTAACCATCTTCTCCAGAATTGGTCTGCCAGATACTGCACCTGGCGCCATCTGCGAATTCCATAAACATCACTTTTGTCAAACACCCCAGGAGGCAGATTGCCACTTGGTCTCAATAGCAGCATGTGATTTGGAGTGAGCGGTTCGTCATCCCGCGCATCCTGATGAATCTGTGTGATTGGTCTTGAGTTTAAGATCATTTCCACTTCGGCCATTACTGTTAACAGGGTCTCATCATTCACAACCTGTTCTTTCAGTACGGCCTTCAGTACTTTCTTCACAGATTTAACCATCCTCTCCCAAACACCTCCCATGTGGCTTGCAAGCGGAGGATTGAAATGCCATTCAATTTCCTTTTCCACGAGGATGCTCTGGATTTTCTGCTGGTTAAACTGCTTGATACTTTCACGAAGCTCGCGCTCACTACCGACGAAGTTGGTACCGTTATCACTGTATATGGCTTTGGGTACACCTCTGCGACTGACGAATCTTCTGAGCGCATTGATGAAAGAGCTTGTGTCAAGAAGATGAGTCACTTCAATATGTACGGCCCTCACGGCCAGACAGGTGAAAAGGCATCTGTAGCGCTTTACTTCCTTTCTGCCCTGTTTCACATATATAGGACCAAAATAGTCAATGCCGGTATTTGTGAAAGGTGGACTATCCGGAGTGACCCTGGCTGCAGGTAACTCTGCCATGATTTGTTCACCCATGGAAGCGTTCCTCTTTCTACATTCAAAACACTTCCCGATCACATGACGAACAGTGGCGCCACCTCTCAGGACCCAATACTTCTCTCGCAGTGAAGTCCATGTTGCACCGGGTCCGGAGTGTCCCACAATGTTGTGATGATGTTCTATAATAAGCTTGGTGACATTGCTCTTGTGAGGTAAGATGACAGGATGTTTGACATCTTGGCTGATGGGTGCATTAGGCAATCTACCGCCAACCCTCAAAACCCCATCTACGAGCATGGGATTGATGTTCTGTAACTGTCCATTCAATCTGACATCTGGTGACTTCTGAAGTGTTTCCATCTCCTTCTGAAAGCTCTCTACCTGTACGAGACGTACAATCTCCTGTTCAGCATTCTTCAATTCACCAACCGACAAGACCGGTTTCACCAAATGCTCTTGGTCTGAACCCGGTTTGACACGATGTCGTAAACAGTTCTTGAAACGTATCAGCCATCCAACTGCTTTCTTCAGACGGGTCCATGATGAAAAGGCACTGAGCAGTTTATGTAGTGATTCAGTTTCTCCCGTAGCAGGCTTGGTAGATGTGAGCCCCACATTTCTCACCTCAGGATCACCTCGCATTTCATCATCTGTTTTGTATAAGACATCAGGAGGCTCAGGCCAATGTGTTTCATCTTGCCACAGAAACTCTGGTCCCTTGAGCCATTTTGATTCATCCAGGAACTCCCTGGCGTTAAGTCCCCTCGTGCCTTCATCTGCAGGATTTTGGTCAGTTTGCACATGGCGCCATTGCAGTGGAATAGTGCAGCGCTGGATCTCTGCCACCCTATTGGCTACGAAGGTATGGAATCTGCGACTTTCATTTCTGATGTAGTGTATCACCGAGGTTGAATCAGTCCAATACACCACTTGTGCCAATGGAATTGTCAGTTCGGCTTGGATTTTTTCACTCAACCTCACTGCTAGTACCGCGGCGGATAATTCTAAGCGAGGTATAGTAGTTGCCTTGAGTGGACAGTCTTGACTTCCCCATGACGAATGTGCAATAGATAGCACCATCTGCACCGATCACACGTAGATAGCTGACGGCAGAATATGCACTCATGGATGCGTCTGCAAATGTGTGAAGTTCAAATTTGACAATATCCAAGTGTCCAGGTCTGAAACATCTTGAAATCGACATTTCCGCTATTTCAGGAAGTTCACACAACCATTCTCTCCACTGCTTCCTTATTCTGTCGTTGACCTCATCATCCCATGCTATACCTTGTCGGCATAGTTCCTGCAAGATGATTTTAGCCACAAGGATGAAAGGTGCCAGAAAGCCTAATGGGTCATATAGTGAACTGACCATTGAGAGTATACCGCAACGCGTTTCAGGTTTCTCTTTCAGTTTCACCCTAAAAGTTAAGCAGTCCGACTTGACATTCCATTGCACACCGAGGGTGCGCTCCACTGGTAGTTGCTCCAGATTGAGATCTTTCACTGAGCCTGCTCTCTCTCCTTCGGGTATAGATGACATGACATCTCGGTCATTGCTGAGCCATTTGGTGAGACGAAATCCTCCAAGTGACAACATTTCACACAGTTGTACCACCAATCGTTTCGCCTTGGTAGTTGCGTCGACTGACTTGAGGCAATCATCTACATAGAAATTGTTCAGTACAGTTTTGACAGTTTCACTATCATAGTGCTGCGCATTATCAATGGCAGTTTTCCTGAGTGCGAACATGGCGCAACTTGGTGAAGATTGCGCCCCGAAGATGTGGACCAGCATCTGAAAGTCAACTGGCTCTTTGGACCAGTCATCATCGGGCCACCAAAGGAATCCTAACGCATAGCAGTCCTCTTCGATGACTCTGATCTGATGGAACATCCCTTCAACATCTGCTACCACTGCAATGGGGTTTTCGCGAAACCTTGTAAGTACCCCAATGAGGCTATTCAGAAAGTCTTGGCCTCTCAGAAGTTGATCGTTGAGTGATGTACCACTGTACACGGCAGCACAATCAAACACCACTCTCAGTTTCCCAGGCTTGTTAGGATGCGTGACTCCATGATGAGGCAAATACCATTTGATTTCTTTGGCAGAGCCATCTTGTGGTACTTGTCGGGCAAATCCCTTGTTGATATAATCTTTGATCTGTGCCGTGTACTTGGTAGCCATATCTTCATCCCTTTGAAACTTTCTTCTGAGGGTGTTGAGCCTTGACATGGCAATCGAACAGTTGTACGGCAAGTATGGCTCTGGTGAACTCCAAGGCAATCCCATCTTGTAATGACCCTCATCATCAAGGGTGACTGTACTTTCCATGATTTCTCTGGCCTTGATGTCCTCCACAGACTCCACAAGATCCTCATTTGATTTCATTGAATTGCCACCAAAGTCAGTTTCCCAGAATCTCTTCACCTGGTCCATGAGGTCATCGTGACCTACAGAACCAACCTGTACCTGGCTACTCGTAGCATTTACTGGCCCCATCAAAGTCCACCCAAGAACTGTCCTCACTGCATAGGGTTGCTTTTTACCACCTCGCCTGTCCTCCATTACCCAGAATACCTCAGGCACATCAGCTCCGATGAGAAGCATAACCTCACTATTGTCTAGTGAGGGAGCGCCAAACTCGATATCCTGTAAATGGCTGTATCTTGAAATGTCTCACTGCCTCATTCCCCTTTTGAGGTCTTACCGAGATATTTGACTTGAAGCACGGAAGATTACTTGTACCATGCATAGTAGTCATACGAATGGAGTCCTCTTCCCCATTTAGTCCTATACGCTCTGCCAACTTGCGGCTGCACAAAGTTACTTGACTGCCCTCATCTAGCAATGCAAGGGTTTCGACCTCAGCATGAGGTCCACACACTATCACCGGTACCACCCTCAACTGAATGTTGCTGAACCTTGTATTGCAATTAGCAACTGTATCACTAGACTCTGGAACCGCTGAGAAGTTGACATTCCCAGTATCAATGTCCTGTTCAGGAACCGATTCTTCCAAGGTATTCGCCATGGTTTGCCTTGGTACCTGACTGCTTTGGTTGTACGGTAGAGAGTGAAGCAATGTGTGGTGCCTTCTACCACAACCGTCCATGGTACATGCTGGCCTTGCCATACAGCCTATGGCAAAATGGAATGGTCTCAAACAGTTATCGCAGAGTCGGTTCTCTCTGGTGAGTTTGCGCCGGTTCATTGGTGTCATCTTGGAGAAACTGGGACACTCGTCGATGATGTGTGTTGCACCGCAACATTCACATTTAGCATTGTCATTTCTGGTTGAAATGGATGGAGCATTGCCTGTTTGCGCTGCGAAACTGGATACCCTTGGACTAAATTTGGGTTTTGAATTCCTGGCATCATTAGCTGGATATTGTTCGACGCACCTGCCAAACACCGTAGACCCAACCAGTGCCGCATCACGCACACACGACGCCATATCTTCGAGACTCGGTTCTCGACCAATCTGCATCACCGACCTGGCCCTCTTCGCCCATTCTCCTTGGAGTCGTAATGGGAGGATGCGCTGTATCTTTAAGAGTTGGTCAGTACTTGTGTGCGCTCCGATGTTCTGTAATGTAATTAAGCACCGCTGTAAGTCCCTGGACAAGTCCCAAAGAGCATCAGCATCATTAGGCTTTATCTGGCCCAGGTTGCAGACCTTATGCAGCATGGTGTGGGCCACCATGTGAGGATTGCCGTAATGCGCGTTGAGTATTTCTCTGGCCTTTGCATAACTAGAACTTCCAAGAAGCACACAGTTTTCAATACTCTGCCTAGCTTTTCCTGTGCAGAATTGTAACAAGTATGTGAGTTTGGCATTGTCATCTACCATTTTGCATGCTACGTTGACTTCAAAGTTGTGCATAAATGTCCAGTAATCTGCTGGATCACCATCAAAGCATTTGATCTCTTGTTTAGGCATGTTTAAGTTCAAAAGCATGGCATTAACTAGTCCAGACATATCAGGTGCCTGTACCCTAGGCCTAGCTAAATCATGACTATTGGCTCCACCATATACACGGTGGCCATATGGCACACTACATCCTTGATCACCAGTGATACCACCAGTGAAACCACCTGTGGCGCCACCATTTACACTGTGGCTGAATGGCACACTAAAACCTTGATGACTATTGAAGCCACCTGGGGCACCACCATACACATGATGAACTGGCATCCTACTATCTTGATATCCAATAACACCACCTGTGGCGCCACCATACACCTGTTTACCAACTGGCACACTAATACCTTGATGTCTAACGACACCACCTGTGGCGCCACCATACACTTGCTGACCAACTGGCACACTTATACCTTGATGTCTATTGACACCACCTGTGGCGCCACCATACCCCTGGTGGCCAACTGACACACCAATACCTTGATGTCTATCGACACCACCTGTGGCGCCACCATACACCTGGTGGCCAACTGATATACTACTACCTTGGTGTCTATTGACACCACCTGTGGCATCACCATACACCTGGTGGCCAACTGGCACACTACTACCTTGGTGTCTATTGACACCACCTGTGGCATCACCATACACCTGGTGGCCAACTGGCACACTACTACCTTGGTGTCTATTGACACCACCTGTGGCATCACCATACACCTGGTGGCCAACTGGCACACTACTACCTTGGTTTCTATTGATACCACCTGTGGCATCACCATACATCTGGTGGCCAACTGGCACACTACTACCTTGGTGTCTATTGACACCACCTATGGCATCACCATACACCTGGTGGCCAACTGGCACACTACTACCTTGGTGTCTATTGACACCACCTATGGCATCACCATACACCTGGTGGCCAGCTGGCACACCACTACCTTGAACACTCCTAGGAACACCATTTTGAACGCCTAAAACACTACCTTGAACACTCCTAGGAACACCAGTCAGAACACCCTCGATACCATCATAAACACCACTTTGAACACCTGTGACACTATCATGAACATCACTAGTGACACCATTGAGAACACCTGTAACACCATTATGAACACCTGAAACACCATTATGGACACCACCAGTAACACCACTTTGAACATCTACTACTCGAGACTCAATTTGAGACTGAACACCCGTTACAACATTGACATCATTGTTATCTACATTTGCAACATATTGAGATGCTAGGTGTTACTGGTCCTACAGGGCCAGTATCATTTTGAGTTAGCGTTGAGGCCTGGTCGACTTGCACGGCTGCGTCCACTTGTGCTACTGCATTCCGTAGGGACACCCTCAGATTTCACACTATCAGACAGGCTTGCACCATCATGCACACTAGCCGATGTGTCTTGACGAGGGCTTGATTTCAGTCGATTCTCAGCTTGACTCTCGCTGCTATGTGAAGATTAGGTGAGCCCCGAAACACTTAGTTTGTCTTGGGGTGCTCCATCTAACCACTCGTTGACTCTAGCCTCAAATTCTTGATGGTTTGCTAGAGCTGACACAAATTCTGGAACCTCTTTCTCTACTCTCAGGTTGTAAAGACCAACTTTTTCTGTAAAGGTCTTAAACACTTCGCAGAGTCTATTGTTCCATTTGAACACTGCATCTCGATTCTCATAGCTGAGCATGAGTACTTCCATCTCCTTGTAAACCCTTGTGAGATGGCCTATGTACCCATATACAGAAGCCTTCAGTGTAGCTGGTGTAGACATCTTGAAGTCCTAAGTTACAAACTATGTTGGCTCGCTGAATGATAACTAACGCCTTTTTTTATCAATCACGACTTTATTCCGTAAACAAACACGTTTGCTGTAAATAGACAAAAATAAACACTTATTAAACACTTCGAGAACACAACGTTCAAGTACATAAACACATGAGAAACACTGAACACTTGTCGAATAGTACTAGAATATACACCAAGAATGTACTGATATGATATATTAACACATGACTAACACAAATGAACACTTAGTTACCTCTGAATAACACTTAAACACTTTGCTAAACACGAGTAACTAAAGTGTGAATGAACTAAGTATTTAACATAGCTAAAGTATAACTAAATTATATTACCAAATACACTGTGCTTAATGCTTGGACTAAATAAAGCTATACTAAAGACTATAAATAAAGTGAACACTTCAAAGCACATGTTACATTACCTGGCCACACCTTAACACATAGTAGCCATGACTAGAAAATTTCCATTTAGATTTCCAACTCAAATTACACGTTTACAAACTTGACAAATTACCAAAAAAGTAGCACAACAGGTGCACAACATGTTTATATTTCCTATAGAACACTTTACAAGATATAAACACATTGATAAAACAATAAATTTACACTTACTAACTGTGACTGGACTGCCCTCATGGGGGAGGTCTTATTTGAAAGGTGACACATATAGGCTTATTTTGAACCTATATCATATGATGGCGCATTTGCCCTAGAAGAATATTGAATATTAAGATTTTGTACCCTTTCACATACTGTATTCTTCCGATTAAGCGCACTTAACCGATTAACCGCACGGCCCCTATTTTTGTGTAGGTCGGCAGTAGTCGATCCTACACTATAAGATTTGCGTCGTCATTTCATGTTTTACAAGCATGATAAATAGTTTACCTGGTGTAGTTTCGTCTCTCATAACAGGTCTTCGCGTTGGTTATTTTTTTGGTATCCTTAAATGTGTAGTTTATAGACCATGTTTGTTCATTTGCTTGAGTCGCCGGTCTCAAGGCCTTCAAAATGGTGGCGTGTTGTTGATCACGTGTGTATCATGTGACCTTGCAGCCACCAAGTACTTCTCTCTTATTTTGCTACTCACTGTACCCATGTGACTCGCTGCCAGTGGAAAGATGCTTGGCTGTGCATGGAGGCGGAGCAGGTTAGACGTGGGTTTGAATCCCACCGTCTCTTCTTTTTCAAGATCGTTAATTTTTTTTATTTTTAAAGAAAATATTTCTTTTATTTATTATTATTGCAGGATCAACAAAAAACTTTAATATAATTTTTTTCTTGTTAATGTGAAAAGAAAAAAAATATTGTCCACACTTTAAGGCATCATTAATTATAGAGAGACCACATAACACATATCAGTAACAGGCTTTATATATATATATATATATATATATATATATATATATATATATATATATATATATATATATATATATAAATATATATCTGTATATATAAATATATATATGTATATACATATATGTATATACATCTATGTATATACACACATATATATATATATATATATATATATATATATATATATATATATATATATATATATATATATATATATATATATATATATATATATATATCAGGGTACGACGCTAAGGCTTGCCCTATTGCCCGGGGCAAGTTCAACAGTAAAAAACAGTGTTTCGGGCAAGTTCATAGCCTAATCTAAAAGCCCGAACAGGCAAGTCAATACTCCCACTTTAATACCCCATACAAAAGTTAGACCGAGATTATGGTTGTTATTTCTGCAAAACACTGCCCTTTACAGTGAGATTGTCATTCTAAATTGTATGCCTCTATAGTTTATTCTCATAAAAATGCTAAAGAGGCATACAAAATAGGATGTCACTGTATTAATAATGAACAAAGTGCAAAATAACATTTTGGGGGGCAAGTTGAATTTTTTTTCGGGCAAGTAAATCTTGGGGTTGCTCTGCCCGAATATATATATAGTTATATATATATAGTTATATATATATATATATATATATAAATATATATATATATTTATATATATATATATAAATATATATATACACATATATATACATATATATATACATATACATATATATATATATATATATATATATATATATATATATATATATATATATATATACATATATACATACATACATACATACATACATACATACATACATACATTCATACACACATACATACATACACACACACACACACACACACACACACACACACACTGAACAGGACAAGGCCTTCATGCAAAGTAAAGTAATCCGAGCAGATTACAGGTCACCCAACTATGCCTACAGAGAAGTTACCCACCTATTTACAAATAATGATTCCGTTACTGAATTCAACCTTGCAGCCTGCAAAAATACTCCGATCCGCATATTGTCAGATGACCATTTAAATGGAACAAACACAGAGGAAATGGAACGCATGCATATGCGAAAGCTATCAGAACTGAAAGCTAGAGATGCACAGGGCTTGGAAACGGGATGTAATGTGTTGTGAATAAAAACCCATCAATGTAGAAATAAAAAAGTTAAAGTGTTTTAATTTTTAATACAACGTACACAAAACTATGACCAATAAGAAAATGGTACAATCGACAATAGTAGCAGTTTGAAGAAAAGATTATTAAGAACAAAAAAGACCACAGAAGATAGACCTACACCAGCTGACGCTGACAGCGTCCCTCTTGTTCAAGGTGAGAGGTGGAATGGCCAGCACACCTGTGATGTAGAACCTCCCCCCAGAAGAAGTAAGAAAAGCCAAATCACATACCTTTCCTCTTGCCTTGTTTGGAAACCAGCTTTGAGTTCTGCCCTGTCTGCAGTTCCTTCGCGCTCTCGCTGTTCATGTTCGGCACATGATCATGCTATTGACCAATCAATGACCTCGTTACATGCAGGGTTGTAGCACCAAGCATCTAAGTAAGCTGAACAGGGAGAGCGTGAAGGTAAGATAATGGCCGATACACTGCGATCGGCACCCATTAGGGTGTGCGGTTATACGCCAGTTTACCGACACCCCATGTACAGAAGTTTTTCCCGAAGTCCTCCCGCACTGTGCGCTTTATCGGAAGAAAACAGTACCTCTAATTTTTGGATGAGTTTTAAGCATTGTGAAAAACCTTTGTAAAAGAATAGCATATGGTACCCTTAAAACTGATTGTTCAATGGTTATAATAGATTTGGATACTGCATTTTTATGTCACCTGGATTCTTGGTGAAATGTTGTGTTGGTTTATTTCAGGTTATAAACTGGAATACATCGCTGCAGATCCCGAGTGAGGCTCGGTTATCACACCCAGCCTGCGACCTGATCTACAGCCTTTGCTGCGGCTCAGAGGAACGACTAGGACGAAATGGTGCTGCAGGAGTCAAACAACACCCCTTCTTTCAAAATATTGAGTTTGATGGGTTGCGGAAACAACCTGCACCCTACATTCCCAAAATCCGCTATGCAACGGATACATCAAATTTTGATCCTGTGGACGAAAAAGACGATGAAGAAGGGGAGATAAAGCGAGATGGAACGCTACGCAATGGGCAGCACCCTGAACATGCATTCTTTGAATTTACGTTCAGAAGATTTTTCGATGATTTTGGAAATGCCTATGCAACAAAGATGAAAGATCCAGAAACAAACGAGGCAGTGTATGTGTGACCTACAGCCACTTTGTGGTCAACCAGATATAATAGACACTTTCTGGACCAATCCAAGCTAACCGACCAAGAAATCATCTAGATGGAGGATGAATTTCATAACAAATGAAATAAATCCTCTGTATTTAAGATATTCAGTACAAAAACTGGCATGCTTGTGTGAGTAGAAGATATGTTAAAAATGGAAATATGTATGTGGAATTGTATATAAGGGTAAAGTGAAAAAGAATAAGTGCACTGCTTCCATAATGTTATTCCTACGTTGTGAAAAGGTATCTCTAAGATACGTATATTCATGTGTGTTGGTATGCATGGATTGAAAACATCTTGTTTTAAAAGATGTAATGTAAAAATGTATTGGTAATCTGTTATTAACTAAACAAACAGCAACTAATATTATAGATTCTAATAAATTTTGAAAGATATTTATTTTACAGAGATTTTTGATAAACAGAATTGTGATACTGCTGGCATGAATTATTGGTGTGGGGGAGTGGTAGGGCTCATCTGTACTCTTCTACACCTCCAAGGCCCTTTCCCACATCTTTGATTTTATGTTGCGACGGTAGGAAGATTGCAGTGAATTACTGAAATTACCAGTCGTTATTAAAATCGGTGTGAATCGTTACTATGTAGTAGCAGTCGCTACCGCACCGCTTAAGTCTGGTGCGATTTTTTCTGAACATGCTTAAACAGATCGCAGCAGAAAATTTAGGTCAGTGATTCACTTAATGATTGCTATAAAATCAAAATGAATTCTTATTGATCGCTATAACATCACAATGAATTTGTTAATGTCTTCTTAATGCCGTTATGAAATTGTTAGCATTGGAACTTCATCTTGAAGATGGCTATGAAGTCAGGAAAATGAGTGTGGGTAAGGCGTGTAGTGATGAGATTACAATGTAGCAGGGAATGATTAGCGGCTGAAAAGAGAGGTGGTCGCAACTCCATTGTCACTGTCACTTTACGTAGGTAATGGCATCGTTATCAATCGTGTTGAACGTCATCACTTCCTAATGGTCGCAGTGACATCGCTACATAATCTTCAACATTTCTCATTTGCATTGCTACATCATCTCTACCATCTCATATTTAAGTCCTTACAATCGCAACATATTCATTCCCGCATCTTAATTAACTGCTATGACATCGCTACACACACAATTTAGGTCAAAATTTACATAATTCCTTCAATTTCATAGCAATCTACAAACTCTTCCAAGATCGCTACGGTCGCAACATAAAATCGCAGGTGTGGGAAAGGGCCTTTTTGCTCAAACAGGAGAGGACAGAAGCCATGTGCCAATAGCGATCTTTCTTAGTGGAGACCAGCACCAGCATCACACCCCGAGAACTCTCGCCTTTGCTACAAAAAAAAGGGAAACTTGCACTAACTCATTTAGTACCAAATATTTGTTCTGATGCTGCATACACATGTACATTACCACAGATATACATGAATTACCTTCTTTTGGGTACAATGATAACTTAATTGGCTTGAGATGGGTGTGCTGCAGGGCTGATGTGATTCCCAACTGGCATTCATGCCTCTCCAAATTTCTCTCATGCTGGCAGACTTGTTTATTTGTTCTCGTTGTTGACATTGATGTTGATGTTGTTGTTGATGATGTGATGGGGGCAGTTTTGAGCAGTGGTTCTGGTAGCATTTATTGTAAGGCGCAAGGTCTATTGATGTTGAATTGGGGAAGCCCAGCGGGGATACTGGTGCTCCCATTGGTAGCGGTTTGGATGAAGGGCTACTGCCAAATACAAGCTTATTGGAAGTTGTAAATCAACTATTGTATTCTTGGTAAGCGGATGAACACATTTCTTAGAGAATCAGTCCACCTCCTGACTGTCATTCTTGTAATCTATACTCATGACTGCCTGGTGCAGCTTACATGGATCTGAACATCTTTAAGAAACATGCACACTCCACTTGCTACTGATCAGCAAATAATTACAGGCACTTACTTGCCATAGGAAGGAAATATCGCTGCTGCGAACTAGGGCTGTCATTTATACCGCCCGTATCAATGAATCGACGAAAAAACCTTATCGATTATCGATATCGAAGAAGGCACAACATATCGATTCATATGCAAATTAGGTAAATAAACTATTTTTCAGGAAAACTCCCCACCACAACTGTATGTGTCCATTATATTTATCGATGAATTCACACAGATGAATGCGTATGTGTTAGGGCTGTGATCAATAGGTCCAAAAATCACTCCACACGAGAACTATGACCATTCCTCATGGGCACATTGCTGGTTTTCATTCATTTGGAATTCGATTCGCTGAATCGCATCGAAGTAGCGTATCGGTAATAATTTTGTCGATTATCGAATCGATAAATATTTCTTATCAATGACAGCCCTACTGCGAAGTAGAAATAACTCTATGTTCTGTATGTTGTTTAATTCTAGAATACTAAGTTTCCAGTTCTTTGCTGAACGATTCAATTTTTTGCCTTGTAAGTAAAATTTGGCAAGTGCCAAACATGGCAAGTGGTTCTCATGAAGTTTTTAGATCCGTGAATTACTTGTCTTATTACAATTAATGAAATCAACGCTTTGTGGCTAAGCTCATTGCTTAGTCTTGTTTTGTTTTTTTGATACAAATGGTTGTTGTTAGGGTCATTATTGAATCAGATTGTAATAATGTATGTTATACAAAATCTTTTTAGATATCGGTGTTTCAGAAAAAACAACATAAATTTGATTTGAAATAGCAAATGTGAACTCATTACCCGTCATCCCTGTCATTATATCTTTGAAATAGCTGTTACTCTAAGAATCGTAACAATGAAATAAATATGCCAGAAGCGTGGC
>OZ012684.1:34429738-34659576 GCA_963942565.1 Maea johnstoni
AAAAACCTCAAAATTACCCACATTTATACAGTGAATTGCCACTATTGACTAGTAAATTATCTATTATATTTAACACCCTAGAAAAGTTTGTTTTTCATATATTTATTAATCTGTGGGTGCACGGATATACCAATATGAACTAAACTATTAAATTATGTTCAACCCATACTCATGTCAATAAAATTCAATTTCAAGTAGAGTGGCGCAGGCATTAGTTTGAGCCCCGGGGTGGGGTTACCTACTATGATGTGGACCCCTCAAACTGCCAAAATAGCATAAAAACCTCAAAATTACCCACATTTATACAGTGAATTGCCACTATTGACTAGGAAATTATGTTCAACAATACTTATGCCAATAAAAATCATTTTTTTTAACCAGAGTGGCGCAGGCATTAGTTTTAGCCCCGGGGTGGGGTTACCTATTATGATGTTGACCCCTCAAACTGCCAGAATAGCATAAAAACCTCAAAATTACCCACAGTTATACAATGAATTGCCACTTTTGACTATTAAATTATGTTCAACCATACTAATGCCAATAAAAATCAATTTCAAGTAGAGTGGCACAGGGGTAAGTTTTAGCCCCGGGGTGGGGTTACCTACTATGATGTGGACCCCTCAAACTGCCAAAATAGCATAAAAACCTCAAAATTACCCACATTTATACAGTGAATTGCCATTATTGACTAGTAAATTATGTTCAACCATACTAATGCCAATAAAAATCAATTTCAAGTAGAGTGGCACAGGCGTTAGTTTTAGCCCCGGGGAGAGGTTACCTACTATGATGTGGACCCCTCAAACTGCCAAAATAGCATAAAAACTCAAAATTACCCAAATTTATACAGTGAATTGCCACTATTGACTAGTAAATTATGTATTATATCTAACACCCTAGAAAAGTTTGTTTTTCATATATTTATTAATCTGTGGGTGCACGGATATATCAATATGAACTAAACTATTAAATTATGTTCAACCATACTCATGTCAATAAAATTCAATTTCAAGTAGAGTGGCGCAGGCATTAGTTTGAGCCCCGGGGTGGGGTTACCTACTATGATGTGGACCCCTCAAACTGCCAAAATAGCATAAAAACCTCAAAATTACCCACATTTATACAGTGAATTGCCACTATTGACTAGGAAATTATGTTCAACAATACTTATGCCAATAAAAATCATTTTTTTAACCAGAGTGGCGCAGGCATTAGTTTTAGCCCCGGGATGGGGTTACCTATTATTATGTTGACCCCTCAAACTGCCTGAATAGCATAAAAACCTCAAAATTACCCACAGTTATACAATGAATTGCCACTTTTGACTATTAAATTATGTTCAACCATACTAATGCCAATAAAAATCAATTTTAACCAGAGTGGCACAGGCGTTAGTTTTAGCCCCGGGGTGGGGTTACCTAGTATGATGTGGACCCCTCAAACTGCCAGAATAGCATAAAAACCTCAAAATTACCCACAGTTATACAATGAATTGCCACTATTGACTAGGAAATTATGTTCAACCATACTAATGCTAATAAAAATCAATTTTAACCAGAGTGGCGCAGGCGTTAGTTTGAGCCCAGGGGTGGGGTTACCTACTATGATGTGGACCCCTCAAACTGCCAAAATAGCATAAAAACCTAAAAATTACCCACATTTATACAGTGAATTGCCACTATTGACTAGTAAATTATGTTCAACCATACTAATGCCAATAAAAATCAATTTTAACCAGAGTGGCGCAGGCGTTAGTTTTAGCCCCGGGTTGGGATTACCTACTATGATGCTGACCATTCAAACTGCCAAAATAGCATAAAAACCTCAAAATTACCCACATTTATACAGTGAATTGCCACTATTGACTAGTAAATTATGTTCAACCATACTAATGCCAATGAAAATCAATTTTAACCAGAGTGGCGCAGGCGTTAGTTTTAGCCCCGGGGTTGGGTTACCTACTATGCTATCAAACTGCCAAAATAGCATAAAAAACCTCACAATTACCCACATTTATACAGTGAATTGCCAGTATTGACTAGTAAATTATGTTCAACCATACTAATGCCAATAAAAATCAATTTTAAAACAGAGTGGCGCAGGCGTTAGTTTTAGCCCCGGGGTGGGGTTACCTACTATGATGTGGGACCCCTTAAACTGCCAAAATAGCATAAAAACCTCAAAATTACCCACATTAATACAGTGAATTGCCACTATTGACTAGTAAATTATGTTTAACCATACTAATGCCAATAAAAATCAATTTTAACTAGAGTGGCGCAGGCGTTAGTTTGAGCCCCGGGTGGGGTTACCTACTGTGATGCTGACCCCTCAAACTGCCGAAATAGCATAAAAACCTCAAAATTACCCACATTTATACAGTGAATTGCCATTATTGACTAGTAAATTATGTTCAACCATACTAATGCCAATAAAAATCAATTTCAAGTAGAGTGGCACAGGCGTTAGTTTTAGCCCCGGGGAGAGGTTACCTACTATGATGGAACCCCTCAAACTGCCAAAATAGCATAAAAACCTCAAAATTACCCACATTTATACACTGAATTGCCACTATTGACTAGTAAATTATGTATTATATTTAACACCCTAGAAAAGTTTGTTTTTCATATATTTATTAATCTGTGGGGTGCACGGATATACCAATATGAACTAAACTATTAAATTATGTTCAACCATACTCATGTCAATAAAATTCAATTTCAAGTAGAGTGGCGCAGGCATTAGTTTGAGCCCCGGGGTGGGGTTACCTACTATGATGTGGACCCCTCAAACTGCCAATTGCATAAAAACCTCAAAATTACCCACTTTTATACAGTGAATTGCCACTATTGACTAGGAAATTATGTTCAACAATACTTATGCCAATAAAAATCATTTTTTTAACCAGAGTGGCGCAGGCATTAGTTTTAGCCCCGGGGTGGGGTTACCTATTATGATGTTGACCCCTCAAACTGCCAGAATAGCATAAAAACCTCAAAATTACCCACAGTTATACAATGAATTGCCACTTTTGACTATTAAATTATGTTCAAACCATACTAATGCCAATAAAAATCAATTTCAAGTAGAGTGGCACAGGCGTAAGTTTTAGCCCCGGGGTGGGGTTACCTACTATGATGTGGACCCCTCAAACTGCCAAAATAGCATAAAAACCTCAAAATTACCCACATCTATACAGTGAATTGCCACTATTGACTAGGAAATTATGTTCAACCATACTAATGCCAATAAAAATGAATTCAAACCAGAGTGGCGCAGGCGTTAGTTTTAGCCCCGGGGTGGGGTTACCTACTATGATGCTGACCCCTCAAACTGCCAAAATAGCATAATACCTCAAAATTACCCACATTTATACAGTGAATTGCCACTATTGACTAGTAAATTTTGTTCAACCATACTAATGCCAATAAAAATCAATTTTAACCAGAGTGGCGCAGGCGTTAGTTTTAGCCCCGGGTTGGGATTACCTACTATGATGCTGACCATTCAAACTACCAAAATAGCATAAAAACCTCAAAATTACCCACATTTATACAGTTTATTGCCACTATTGACTAGTAAATTATGTTCAACCATACTAATGCCAATGAAAATCAATTTTAACCAGAGTGGCGCAGGCGTTAGTTTTAGCCCCGGCGTTGGGTTACCTTTTATGCTATCAAACTGCCAAAATAGCATAAAAACCTCACAATTACCCACATTTATACAGTGAATGGCCACTATTGACTAGTAAATTATGTTCAACCATACTAATGCCAATAAAAATCAATTTTAAACAGAGTGGCGCAGGCGTTAGTTTTAGCCCCGGGGTTTGGGTTACCTACTATGATGTGGACCCCTTAAACTGCCAAAGTAGCATAAAAACCTCAAAATTACCCACATTAATACAGTGAATTGCCACTATTGACTAGTAAATTATGTTTAACCATACTAATGCCAATAAAAATCAATTTTAACTAGAGTGGCGCAGGCGTTAGTTTGAGCCCCGGGGTGGGGTTACCTACTATGATGCTGACCCCTCAAACTGCCAAAATAGCATAAAAACCTCAAAATTACCCACATTTATACAGTGAATTGCCATTATTGACTAGTAAATTATGTTCAACCATACTAATGCCAATAAAAATCAATTTCAAGTAGAGTGGCACAGGCGTTAGTTTTAGCCCCGGGGAGAGGTTACCTACTATGATGTGGACCCCTCAAACTGCCAAAATAGCATAAAAACTCAAATTACCCAAATTTATACAGTGAATTGCCACTATTGACTAGTAAATTATGTATTATATTTAACACCCTAGAAAAGTTTGTTTTTCATATATTTATTAATCTGTGGGTGCACGGATATATCAATATGAACTAAACTATTAAATTATGTTCAACCATACTCATGTCAATAAAATTCAATTTCAAGTAGAGTGGCGCAGGCATTAGTTTGAGCCCCGGGTGGGGTTACCTACTATGATGTGGACCCCTCAAACTGCCAAAATAGCATAAAAACCTCAAAATTACCCACATTTATACAGTGAATTGCCACTATTGACTAGGAAATTATGTTCAACAATACTTATGCCAATAAAAATCATTTTTTTAACCAGAGTGGCGCAGGCATTAGTTTTAGCCCCGGGATGGGGTTACCTATTATTATGTTGACCCCTCAAACTGCCTGAATAGCATAAAAACCTCAAAATTACCCACAGTTATACAATGAATTGCCACTTTTGACTATTAAATTATGTTCAACCATACTAATGCCAATAAAAATCAATTTTAACCAGAGTGGCACAGGCGTTAGTTTTAGCCCCGGGGTGGGGTTACCTAGTATGATGTGGACCCCTCAAACTGCCAGAATAGCATAAAAACCTCAAAATTACCCACAGTTATACAATGAATTGCCACTATTGACTAGGAAATTATGTTCAACCATACTAATGCTAATAAAAATCAATTTTAACCAGAGTGGCGCAGGCGTTAGTTTGAGCCCAGGGGTGGGGTTACCTACTATGATGTGGACCCCTCAAACTGCCAAAATAGCATAAAAACCTAAAAATTACCCACATTTATACAGTGAATTGCCACTATTGACTAGTAAATTATGTTCAACCATACTAATGCCAATAAAAATCAATTTTAACCAGAGTGGCGCAGGCGTTAGTTTTAGCCCCGGGTTGGGATTACCTACTATGATGCTGACCATTCAAACTGCCAAAATAGCATAAAAACCTCAAAATTACCCACATTTATACAGTGAATTGCCACTATTGACTAGTAAATTATGTTCAACCATACTAATGCCAATGAAAATCAATTTTTAACCAGAGTGGCGCAGGCGTTAGTTTTAGCCCCGGGGTTGGGTTACCTACTATGCTATCAAACTGCCAAAATAGCATAAAAACCTCACAATTACCCACATTTATACAGTGAATTGCCAGTATTGACTAGTAAATTATGTTCAACCATACTAATGCCAATAAAAATCAATTTTAAACAGAGTGGCGCAGGCGTTAGTTTTAGCCCCGGGGTGGGGTTACCTACTATGATGTGGACCCTTTAAACTGCCAAAATAGCATAAAACCTCAAAATTACCCACATTAATACAGTGAATTGCCACTATTGACTAGTAAATTATGTTTAACCATACTAATGCCAATAAAAATCAATTTTAACTAGAGTTGGCGCAGGCGTTAGTTTTGAGCCCCGGGGTGGGGTTACCTACTGTGATGCTGACCCCTCAAACTGCCAAAATAGCATAAAAACCTCAAAATTACCACATTTATACAGTGAATTGCCATTATTGACTAGTAAATTATGTTCAACCATACTAATGCCAATAAAAATCAATTTCAAGTAGAGTGGCACAGGCGTTAGTTTTAGCCCCGGGGAGAGGTTACCTACTATGATGGAACCCCTCAAACTGCCAAAATAGCATAAAAACCTCAAAATTACCCACATTTATACAGTGAATTGCCACTATTGACTAGTAAATTATCTATTATATTTAACACCCTAGAAAAGTTTGTTTTTCATATATTTATTAATCTGTGGGTGCACGGATATACCAATATGAACTAAACTATTAATTATGTTCAACCATACTCATGTCAATAAAATTCAATTTCAAGTAGAGTGGCGCAGGCATTAGTTTGAGCCCCGGGTGGGGTTACCTACTATGATGTGGACCCCTCAAACTGCCAAAATAGCATAAAACCCTCAAAATTACCCACATTATATACAGTGAATTGCCACTATTGACTAGGAAATTATGTTCAACAATACTTATGCCAATAAAAATCATTTTTTTAACCAGAGTGGCGCAGGCATTAGTTTTAGCCCCGGGGTGGGGTTACCTATTATGATGTTGACCCCTCAAACTGCCAGAATAGCATAAAAACCTCAAAATTACCCACAGTTATACAATGAATTGCCACTTTTGACTATTAAATTATGTTCAAACCATACTAATGCCAATAAAAATCAATTTCAAGTAGAGTGGCACAGGGGTAAGTTTTAGCCCCGGGGTGGGGTTACCTACTATGATGTGGACCCCTCAAACTGCCAAAATAGCATAAAAACCTCAAAATTACCCACATTTATACAGTGAATTGCCATTATTGACTAGTAAATTATGTTCAACCATACTAATGCCAATAAAAATCAATTTCAAGTAGAGTGGCACAGGCGTTAGTTTTAGCCCCGGGGAGAGGTTACCTACTATGATGTGGACCCCTCAAACTGCCAAAATAGCATAAAAACTCAAAATTACCCAAATTTATACAGTGAATTGCCACTATTGACTAGTAAATTATGTATTATATTTAACACCCTAGAAAAGTTTGTTTTTCATATATTTATTAATCTGTGGGTGCACGGATATATCAATATGAACTAAACTATTAAATTATGTTCAACCATACTCATGTCAATAAAATTCAATTTCAAGTAGAGTGGCGCAGGCATTAGTTTGAGCCCCGGGGTGGGGTTACCTACTATGATGTGGACCCCTCAAACTGCCAAAATAGCATAAAAACCTCAAAATTACCCACATTTATACAGTGAATTGCCACTATTGACTAGGAAATTATGTTCAACAATACTTATGCCAATAAAAATCATTTTTTTAACCAGAGTGGCGCAGGCATTAGTTTTAGCCCCGGGATGGGGTTACCTATTATTATGTTGACCCCTCAAACTGCCTGAATAGCATAAAAACCTCAAAATTACCCACAGTTATACAATGAATTGCCACTTTTGACTATTAAATTATGTTCAACCATACTAATGCCAATAAAAATCAATTTTAACCAGAGTGGCACAGGCGTTAGTTTTAGCCCCGGGGTGGGGTTACCTAGTATGATGTGGACCCCTCAAACTGCCAGAATAGCATAAAAACCTCAAAATTACCCACAGTTATACAATGAATTGCCACTATTGACTAGGAAATTATGTTCAACCATACTAATGCTAATAAAAATCAATTTTAACCAGAGTGGCGCAGGCGTTAGTTTGAGCCCAGGGGTGGGTTACCTACTATGATGTGGACCCCTCAAACTGCCAAAATAGCATAAAAACCTAAAAATTACCCACATTTATACAGTGAATTGCCACTATTGACTAGTAAATTATGTTCAACCATACTAATGCCAATAAAAATCAATTTTAACCAGAGTGGCGCAGGCGTTAGTTTTAGCCCCGGGTTGGGATTACCTACTATGATGCTGACCATTCAAACTGCCAAAATAGCATAAAAACCTCAAAATTACCCACATTTATACAGTGAATTGCCACTATTGACTAGTAAATTATGTTCAACCATACTAATGCCAATGAAAATCAATTTTAACCAGAGTGGCGCAGGCGTTAGTTTTAGCCCCGGGGTTGGGTTACCTACTATGCTATCAAACTGCCAAAATAGCATAAAACCTCACAATTACCCACATTTATACAGTGAATTGCCAGTATTGACTAGTAAATTATGTTCAACCATACTAATGCCAATAAAAATCAATTTTAAACAGAGTGGCGCAGGCGTTAGTTTTAGCCCCGGGGTGGGGTTACCTACTATGATGTGGACCCTTTAAACTGCCAAAATAGCATAAAAACCTCAAAATTACCCACATTAATACAGTGAATTGCCACTATTGACTAGTAAATTATGTTTAACCATACTAATGCCAATAAAAATCAATTTTAAACTAGAGTGGCGCAGGCGTTAGTTTGAGCCCCGGGGTGGGGTTACCTACTGTGATGCTGACCCCTCAAACTGCCAAAATAGCATAAAAACCTCAAAATTACCCACATTTATACAGTGAATTGCCATTATTGACTAGTAAATTATGTTCAACCATACTAATGCCAATAAAAATCAAATTCAAGTAGAGTGGCACAGGCGTTAGTTTTAGCCCCGGGGAGAGGTTACCTACTATGATGGAACCCCTCAAACTGCCAAAATAGCATAAAAACCTCAAATTACCCACATTTATACAGTGAATTGCCACTATTGACTAGTAAATTATCTATTATATTTAACACCCTAGAAAAGTTTGTTTTTCATATATTTATTAATCTGTGGGTGCACGGATATACCAATATGAACTAAACTATTAAATTATGTTCAACCATACTCATGTCAATAAAATTCAATTTCAAGTAGAGTGGCGCAGGCATTAGTTTGAGCCCCGGGGTGGGGTTACCTACTATGATGTGGACCCCTCAAACTGCCAAAATAGCATAAAAACCTCAAAATTACCCACATTTATTACAGTGAATTGCCACTATTGACTAGGAAATTATGTTCAACAATACTTATGCCAATAAAAATCATTTTTTTAACCAGAGTGGCGCAGGCATTAGTTTTAGCCCCGGGGTGGGGTTACCTATTATGATGTTGACCCCTCAAACTGCCAGAATAGCATAAAAACCTCAAAATTACCCACAGTTATACAATGAATTGCCACTTTTGACTATTAAATTATGTTCAACCATACTAATGCCAATAAAAATCAATTTCAAGTAGAGTGGCACAGGGGTAAGTTTTAGCCCCGGGGTGGGGTTACCTACTATGATGTGGACCCCTCAAACTGCCAAAATAGCATAAAAACCTCCAAATTACCCACATTTATACAGTGAATTGCCACTATTGACTAGGAAATTATGTTCAACCATACTAATGCCAATAAAAATGAATTCAAACCAGAGTGGCGCAGGCGTTAGTTTTAGCCCCGGGGTGGGGTTACCTACTATGATGCTGACCCCTCAAACTGCCAAAATAGCATAATACCTCAAAATTACCCACATTTATACAGTGAATTGCCACTATTGACTAGTAAATTTTGTTCAACCATACTAATGCCAATAAAAATCAATTTTAACCAGAGTGGCGCAGGCGTTAGTTTTAGCCCCGGGTTGGGATTACCTACTATGATGCTGACCATTCAAACTGCCAAAATAGCATAAAAACCTCAAAATTACCCACATTTATACAGTGAATTGCCACTATTGACTAGTAAATTATGTTCAACCATACTAATGCCAATGAAAATCAATTTTAACCAGAGTGGCGCAGGCGTTAGTTTTAGCCCCGGCGTTGGGTTACCTTTTATGCTATCAAACTGCCAAAATAGCATAAAAACCTCACAATTTAATTACCCACATTTATACATTGAATTGCCACTATTGACTAGTAAATTATGTTCAACCATACTAATGTCAATAAAAATCAATTTTAACCAGAGTGGCGCAGGCGTTAGTTTTAGCCCCGGGGTGGGGTTACCTACTATGATGCTGACCCCTCAAACTGCCAAAATAGCATAAAAACCTCAAAATTACCCACATTTATACAGTGAATTGCCATTATTGACTAGTAAATTATGTTCAACCATACTAATGCCAATAAAAATCAATTTCAAGTAGAGTGGCACAGGCGTTAGTTTTAGCCCCGGGGAGAGGTTACCTACTATGATGTGGACCCCTCAAACTGCCAAAATAGCATAAAAACTCAAAATTACCCAAATTTATACAGTGAATTGCCACTATTGACTAGTAAATTATGTATTATATTTAACACCCTAGAAAAATTTGTTTTTCATATATTTATTAATCTGTGGGTGCACGGATATACCAATATGAACTAAACTATTAAATTATGTTCAACCATACTCATGTCAATAAAATTCAATTTCAAGTAGAGTGGCGCAGGCATTAGTTTGAGCCCCGGGGTGGGGTTACCTACTATGATGTGGACCCCTCAAACTGCCAAAATAGCATAAAAACCTCAAAATTACCCACATTTATACAGTGAATTGCCACTATTGACTAGGAAATTATGTTCAACAATACTTATGCCAATAAAAATCATTTTTAACCAGAGTGGCGCAGGCGTTAGTTTGAGCCCAAGGGTGGGGTTACCTACTATGATGTGGACCCCTCAAACTGCCAAAATAGCATAAAAACCTAAAAATTACCCACATTTATACAGTGAATTGCCACTATTGACTAGTAAATTATGTTCAACCATACTAATGCCAATAAAAATCAATTTTAACCAGAGTGGCGCAGGCGTTAGTTTTAGCCCCGGGTTGGGATTACCTACTATGATGCTGACCATTCAAACTGCCAAAATAGCATAAAAACCTCAAAATTACCCACATTTATACAGTGAATTGCCACTATTGACTAGGAAATTATGTTCAACAATACTTATGCCAATAAAAATCATTTTTTTAACCAGAGTGGCGCAGGCATTAGTTTTAGCCCCGGGGTGGGGTTACCTATTATGATGTTGACCCCTCAAACTGCCAGAATAGCATAAAAACCTCAAAATTACCCACAGTTATACAATGAATTGCCACTTTTGACTATTAAATTATGTTCAACCATACTAATGCCAATAAAAATCAATTTCAAGTAGAGTGGCACAGGCGTAAGTTTTAGCCCCGGGGTGGGGTTACCTACTATGATGTGGACCCCTCAAACTGCCAAAATAGCATAAAAAACCTCAAAATTACCCACATTTATACAGTGAATTGCCACTATTGACTAGGAAATTATGTTCAACCATACTAATGCCAATAAAAATGAATTCAAACCAGAGTGGCGCAGGCGTTAGTTTTAGCCCCGGGGTGGGGTTACCTACTATGATGCTGACCCCTCAAACTGCCAAAATAGTATAATACCTCAAAATTACCCACATTTATACAGTGAATTGCCACTATTGACTAGTAAATTTTGTTCAACCATACTAATGCCAATAAAAATCAATTTTAACCAGAGTGGCGCAGGCGTTAGTTTTAGCCCGGGTTGGGATTACCTACTATGATGCTGACCATTCAAACTACCAAAATAGCATAAAAATCTCAAAATTACCCACATTTATACAGTGAATTGCCACTATTGACTAGTAAATTATGTTCAACCATACTAATGCCAATGAAAATCAATTTTAACCAGAGTGGCGCAGGCGTTAGTTTTAGCCCCCGGCGTTGGGTTACCTTTTATGCTATCAAACTACCAAAATAGCATAAAAACCATCACAATTACCCACATTTATACAGTGAATTGCCACTATTGACTAGTAAATTATGTTCAACCATACTAATGCCAATAAAAATCAATTTTAAC
Organism: Maea johnstoni; assembly: GCA_963942565.1. Taxonomy (NCBI): domain Eukaryota; kingdom Metazoa; phylum Annelida; class Polychaeta; order Spionida; family Magelonidae; genus Maea; species Maea johnstoni. The sequence goes on from OZ012684.1 coordinate 34,441,373, forward strand.
TAGAGTGGCGCAGGCGTTAGTTTGAGCCCCGGGGTCGGGTTACCTACTATGATGCTGACCCCTCAAACTGCCAAAATAGCATAAAAACCTCAAATTACCCACATTTATACAGTGAATTGCCACTATTGACTAGTAAATTATGTATTATATTTAACACCCTAGAAAAGTTTGTTTTTCATATATTTATTAATCTGTGGGTGCACGGATATATCAATATGAACTAAACTATTAAATTATGTTCAACCATACTCATGTCAATAAAATTCAATTTCAAGTAGAGTGGCGCAGGCATTAGTTTGAGCCCCGGGGTGGGGTTACCTACTATGATGTGGACCCCTCAAACTGCCAAAATAGCATAAAAACCTCAAAATTACCCACATTTATACAGTGAATTGCCACTATTGACTAGGAAATTATGTTCAACAATACTTATGCCAATAAAAATCATTTTTTTAACCAGAGTGGCGCAGGCATTAGTTTTAGCCCCGGGGTGGGGTTACCTAGTATGATGTGGACCCCTCAAACTGCCAGAATAGCATAAAAACCTCAAAATTACCCACAGTTATACAATGAATTGCCACTATTGACTAGGAAATTATGTTCAACCATACTAATGCTAATAAAAATCAATTTTAACCAGAGTGGCGCAGGCGTTAGTTTGAGCCCAGGGGTGGGGTTACCTACTATGATGTGGACCCCTCAAACTGCCAAAATAGCATAAAAACCTAAAAATTACCCACATTTATACAGTGAATTGCCACTATTGACTAGTAAATTATGTTCAACCATACTAATGCCAATAAAAATCAATTTTAACCAGAGTGGCGCAGGCGTTAGTTTTAGCCCCGGGTTGGGATTACCTACTATGATGCTGACCATTCAAACTGCCAAAATAGCATAAAAACCTCAAAATTACCCACATTTATACAGTGAATTGCCACTATTGACTAGGAAATTATGTTCAACAATACTTATGCCAATAAAAATCATTTTTTTAACCAGAGTGGCGCAGGCATTAGTTTTAGCCCCGGGGTGGGGTTACCTATTATGATGTTGACCCCTCAAACTGCCAGAATAGCATAAAAACCTCAAAATTACCCACAGTTATACAATGAATTGCCACTTTTGACTATTAAATTATGTTCAACCATACTAATGCCAATAAAAATCAATTTCAAGTAGAGTGGCACAGGCGTAAGTTTTAGCCCCGGGGTGGGGTTACCTACTATGATGTGGACCCCTCAAACTGCCAAAATAGCATAAAAACCTCAAAATTACCCACATTTATACAGTGAATTGCCACTATTGACTAGGAAATTATGTTCAACCATACTAATGCCAATAAAAATGAATTCAAACCAGAGTGGCGCAGGCGTTAGTTTTAGCCCCGGGGTGGGGTTACCTACTATGATGCTGACCCCTCAAACTGCCAAAATAGTATAATACCTCAAAATTACCCACATTTATACAGTGAATTGCCACTATTGACTAGTAAATTTTGTTCAACCATACTAATGCCAATAAAAATCAATTTTAACCAGAGTGGCGCAGGCGTTAGTTTTAGCCCCGGGTTGGGATTACCTACTATGATGCTGACCATTCAAACTACCAAAATAGCATAAAAATCTCAAAATTACCCACATTTATACAGTGAATTGCCACTATTGACTAGTAAATTATGTTCAACCATACTAATGCCAATGAAAATCAATTTTAACCAGAGTGGCGCAGGCGTTAGTTTTAGCCCCGGCGTTGGGTTACCTTTTATGCTATCAAACTACCAAAATAGCATAAAAACCTCACAATTACCCACATTTATACAGTGAATTGCCACTATTGACTAGTAAATTATGTTCAACCATACTAATGCCAATAAAAATCAATTTTAACTAGAGTGGCGCAGGCGTTAGTTTGAGCCCCGGGGTCGGGTTACCTACTATGATGCTGACCCCTCAAACTGCCAAAATAGCATAAAAACCTCAAAATTACCCACATTTATACAGTGAATTGCCACTATTGACTAGTAAATTATGTATTATATTTAACACCCTAGAAAAGTTTGTTTTTCATATATTTATTAATCTGTGGGTGCACGGATATATCAATATGAACTAAACTATTAAATTATGTTCAACCATACTCATGTCAATAAAATTCAATTTCAAGTAGAGTGGCGCAGGCATTAGTTTGAGCCCCGGGGTGGGGTTACCTACTATGATGTGGACCCCTCAAACTGCCAAAATAGCATAAAAACCTCAAAATTACCCACATTTATACAGTGAATTGCCACTATTGACTAGGAAATTATGTTCAACAATACTTATGCCAATAAAAATCATTTTTTTAACCAGAGTGGCGCAGGCATTAGTTTTAGCCCCGGGGTGGGGTTACCTAGTATGATGTGGACCCCTCAAACTGCCAGAATAGCATAAAAACCTCAAAATTACCCACAGTTATACAATGAATTGCCACTATTGACTAGGAAATTATGTTCAACCATACTAATGCTAATAAAAATCAATTTTAACCAGAGTGGCGCAGGCGTTAGTTTGAGCCCAGGGGTGGGGTTACCTACTATGATGTGGACCCCTCAAACTGCCAAAATAGCATAAAAACCTAAAAATTACCCACATTTATACAGTGAATTGCCACTATTGACTAGTAAATTATGTTCAACCATACTAATGCCAATAAAAATCAATTTTAACCAGAGTGGCGCAGGCGTTAGTTTTAGCCCCGGGTTGGGATTACCTACTATGATGCTGACCATTCAAACTGCCAAAATAGCATAAAAACCTCAAAATTACCCACATTTATACAGTGAATTGCCACTATTGACTAGGAAATTATGTTCAACAATACTTATGCCAATAAAAATCATTTTTTTAACCAGAGTGGCGCAGGCATTAGTTTTAGCCCCGGGGTGGGGTTACCTATTATGATGTTGACCCCTCAAACTGCCAGAATAGCATAAAAACCTCAAAATTACCCACAGTTATACAATGAATTGCCACTTTTGACTATTAAATTATGTTCAACCATACTAATGCCAATAAAAATCAATTTCAAGTAGAGTGGCACAGACATAAGTTTTAGCCCCGGGGTGGGGTTACCTACTATGATGTGGACCCCTCAAACTGCCAAAATAGCATAAAAACCTCAAAATTACCCACATTTATACAGTGAATTGCCACTATTGACTAGGAAATTATGTTCAACCATACTAATGCCAATAAAAATGAATTCAAACCAGAGTGGCGCAGGCGTTAGTTTTAGCCCCGGGGTGGGGTTACCTACTATGATGCTGACCCCTCAAACTGCCAAAATAGCATAATACCTCAAAATTACCCACATTTATACAGTGAATTGCCACTATTGACTAGTAAATTTTGTTCAACCATACTAATGCCAATAAAAATCAATTTTAACCAGAGTGGCGCAGGCGTTAGTTTTAGCCCCGGGTTGGGATTACCTACTATGATGCTGACCATTCAAACTACCAAAATAGCATAAAAACCTCAAAATTATCCACATTTATACAGTGAATTGCCACTATTGACTAGTAAATTATGTTCAACCATACTAATGCCAATGAAAATCAATTTTAACCAGAGTGGCGCAGGCGTTAGTTTTAGCCCCGGCGTTGGGTTACCTTTTATGCTATCAAACTGCCAAAACAGCATAAAAACCTCACAATTACCCACATTTATACAGTGAATTGCCACTATTGACTAGTAAATTATGTTCAACCATACTAATGCCAATAAAAATCAATTTTAAACAGAGTGGCGCAGGCGTTAGTTTTAGCCCCGGGGTGGGGTTACCTACTATGATGTGGACCCCTTAAACTGCCAAAATAGCATAAAAACCTCAAAATTACCCACATTAATACAGTGAATTGCCACTATTGACTAGTAAATTATGTTTAACCATACTAATGCCAATAAAAATCAATTTTAACTAGAGTGGCGCAGGCGTTAGTTTGAGCCCCGGGGTCGGGTTACCTACTATGATGCTGACCCCTCAAACTGCCAAAATAGCATAAAAACCTCAAAATTACCCACATTTATACAGTGAATTGCCACTATTGACTAGTAAATTATGTATTATATTTAACACCCTAGAAAAGTTTGTTTTTCATATATTTATTAATCTGTGGGTGCACGGATATATCAATATGAACTAAACTATTAAATTATGTTCAACCATACTCATGTCAATAAAATTCAATTTCAAGTAGAGTGGCGCAGGCATTAGTTTGAGCCCCGGGGTGGGGTTACCTACTATGATGTGGACCCCTCAAACTGCCAAAATAGCATAAAAACCTCAAAATTACCCACATTTATACAGTGAATTGCCACTATTGACTAGGAAATTATGTTCAACAATACTTATGCCAATAAAAATCATTTTTTTAACCAGAGTGGCGCAGGCATTAGTTTTAGCCCCGGGGTGGGGTTACCTATTATTATGTTGACCCCTCAAACTACCTGAATAGCATAAAAACCTCAAAATTACCCACAGTTATACAATGAATTGCCACTTTTGACTATTAAATTATGTTCAACCATACTAATGCCAATAAAAATCAATTTTAACCAGAGTGGCACAGGCGTTAGTTTTAGCCCCGGGGTGGGGTTACCTAGTATGATGTGGACCCCTCAAACTGCCAGAATAGCATAAAAACCTCAAAATTACCCACATTTATACAGTGAATTGCCACTATTGACTAGGAAATTATGTTCAACCATACTAATGCCAATAAAAATGAATTCAAACCAGAGTGGCGCAGGCGTTAGTTTTAGCCCCGGGGTGGGGTTACCTACTATGATGCTGACCCCTCAAACTGCCAAAATAGCATAATACCTCAAAATTACCCACATTTATACAGTGAATTGCCACTATTGACTAGTAAATTTTGTTCAACCATACTAATGCCAATAAAAATCAATTTTAACCAGAGTGGCGCAGGCGTTAGTTTTAGCCCCGGGTTGGGATTACCTACTATGATGCTGACCATTCAAACTGCCAAAATAGCATAAAAACCTCAAAATTACCCACATTTATACAGTGAATTGCCACTATTGACTAGTAAATTATGTTCAACCATACTAATGCCAATGAAAATCAATTTTAACCAGAGTGGCGCAGGCGTTAGTTTTAGCCCCGGCGTTGGGTTACCTTTTATGCTATCAAACTGCCAAAATAGCATAAAAACCTCACAATTACCCACATTTATACAGTGAATTGCCACTATTGACTAGTAAATTATGTTCAACCATACTAATGCCAATAAAAATCAATTTTAAACAGAGTGGCGCAGGCGTTAGTTTTAGCCCCGGGGTGGGGTTACCTACTATGATGTGGACCCCTTAAACTGCCAAAATAGCATAAAAACCTCAAAATTACCCACATTAATACAGTGAATTGCCACTATTGACTAGTAAATTATGTTTAACCATACTAATGCCAATAAAAATCAATTTTAACTAGAGTGGCGCAGGCGTTAGTTTGAGCCCCGGGGTGGGGTTACCTACTATGATGCTGACCCCTCAAACTGCCAAAATAGCATAAAAACCTCAAAATTACCCACATTTATACAGTGAATTGCCATTATTGACTAGTAAATTATGTTCAACCATACTAATGCCAATAAAAATCAATTTCAAGTAGAGTGGCACAGGCGTTAGTTTTAGCCCCGGGGAGAGGTTACCTACTATGATGTGGACCCCTCAAACTGCCAAAATAGCATAAAAACTCAAAATTACCCAAATTTATACAGTGAATTGCCACTATTGACTAGTAAATTATGTATTATATTTAACACCCTAGAAAAGTTTGTTTTTCATATATTTATTAATCTGTGGGTGCACGGATATACCAATATGAACTAAACTATTAAATTATGTTCAACCATACTCATGTCAATAAAATTCAATTTCAAGTAGAGTGGCGCAGGCATTAGTTTGAGCCCCGGGGTGGGGTTACCTACTATGATGTGGACCCCTCAAACTTCCAAAATAGCATAAAAACCTCAAAATTACCCACATTTATACAGTGAATTGCCACTATTGACTAGGAAATTATGTTCAACAATACTTATGCCAATAAAAATCATTTTTTTAACCAGAGTGGCGCAGGCATTAGTTTTAGCCCCGGGGTGGGGTTACCTATTATGATGTTGACCCCTCAAACTGCCTGAATAGCATAAAAACCTCAAAATTACCCACAGTTATACAATGAATTGCCACTTTTGACTATTAAATTATGTTCAACCATACTAATGCCAATAAAAATCAATTTCAAGTAGAGTGGCACAGGCGTAAGTTTTAGCCCCGGGGTGGGGTTACCTACTATGATGTGGACCCCTCAAACTGCCAAAATAGCATAAAAACCTCAAAATTACCCACATTTATACAGTGAATTGCCACTATTGACTAGGAAATTATGTTCAACCATACTAATGCCAATAAAAATGAATTCAAACCAGAGTGGCGCAGGCGTTAGTTTTAGCCCCGTGGTGGGGTTACCTACTATGATGCTGACCCCTCAAACTGCCAAAATAGCATAATACCTCAAAATTACCCACATTTTTACAATGAATTGCCACTATTGACAAGTAAATTATGTTCAACCATACTAATGGCAATGAAAATCAATTTTAACCAGAGTGGCGCAGGCATTAGTTTTAGCCCCGGGGTGGGGTTACCTACTATGATGTGGACCCCTTAAACTGCCAGAATAGCATAAAAACCTCAAAATTACCCACAGTTATACAATGAATTGCCACTATTGACTAGTAAATTATGTTCAACCATACTAATGCAAATATAAATCAATTTTAACCAGAGTGGCGCAGGCGTTAGTTTTAGCCCCGGGTTGGGGTTACCTACTATGATGCTGACCATTCAAACTGCCAAAATAGCATAAAAACCTCAAAATTACCCACATTTATACAGTGAATTGCCACTATTGACTAGTAAATTATGTTCAACCATACTAATGCCAATAAAAATCAATTTTAACCAGAGTGGCGCAGGCGTTAGTTTTAGCCCCGGGGTTGGGTTACCTACTATGCTATCAAACTGCCAAAATAGCATAAAAACCTCACAATTACCCACATGTATACAGTGAATTGCCACTATTGACGAGGAAATTATGTTCAACAATACTAATGCCAATAAAAATGAATTCTAACCAGAGTGGCGCAGGCGTTAGTTTTAGCCCCGGGGTGGGGTTACCTACTATGATGCTGACCCCTCAAACTGCCATAATAGAATAATACCTGAAAATTACCCACATTTATACAATGAATTGCCACTATTGACTAGTAAATTATGTTCAACCATACTAATGCCAATAAAAATCAATGTTAAACAGAGTGGCGCAGGCGTTAGTTTTAGCCCCGGGGTGGGGTTACCTACTATGATGTGGACCCCTTAAACTGCCAAAATAGCATAAAAAGCTCATAATTACCCACATTAATACAGTGAATTGCCACTATTGACTAGTAAATTATGTTTAACCATACTAATGCCAATAAAAATCAATTTTAACTAGAGTGGCGCAGGCGTTAGTTTGAGCCCCGGGGTGGGGTTACCTACTATGATGCTGACCCCTCAAACTGCCAAAATAGCATAAAAACCTCAAAATTACCCACATTTATACAGTGAATTGCCATTATTGACTAGTAAATTATGTTCAACCATACTAATGCCAATAAAAATCAATTTCAAGTAGAGTGGCACAGGCGTTAGTTTTAGCCCCGGGGAGAGGTTACCTACGATGATGTGGACCCCTCAAACTGCCAAAATAGCATAAAAACCTCAAAATTACCCACATTTATACAGTGAATTGCCACTATTGACTAGTAAATTATGTATTATATTTAACACCCAAGAAAAGTTTGTTTTTCATATATTTATTAATCTGTGGGTGCACGGATATACCAATATGAACTAAACTATTAAATTATGTTCAACCATACTCATGTCAATAAAATTCAATTTCAAGTAGAGTGGCGCAGGCATTAGTTTGAGCCCCGGGGTGGGGTTACCTACTATGATGTGGACCCCTCAAACTGCCAAAATAGCATAAAAACCTCAAAATTACCCACATTTATACAGTGAATTGCCACTATTGACTAGGAAATTATGTTCAACAATACTTATGCCAATAAAAATCATTTTTTTAACCAGAGTGGCGCAGGCATTAGTTTGAGCCCCGGGGTGGGGTTACCTATTATGATGTTGACCCCTCAAACTGCCAGAATAGCATAAAAACCTCAAAATTACCCACAGTTATACAATGAATTGCCACTTTTGACTATAAAATTATGTTCAACCATACTAATGCCAATAAAAATCAATTTCAAGTAGAGTGGCACAGGCGTTAGTTTGAGCCCCGGGTGGGGTTACCTACTATGATGTGGACCCCTCAAACTGCCAAAATAGCATAAAAACCTCAAAATTACCCACATTTATACAGTGAATTGCCATTATTGACTAGTAAATTATGTTCAACCATACTCATGTCAATAAAATTCAATTTCAAGTAGAGTGGCGCAGGCATTAGTTTGAGCCCCGTGGTGGGGTTACATACTATGTTATGGACCCCTCAAACTGCCAAAATAGCATAAAAACCTCAAAATTACCCACATTTATACAGTGAATTGCCACTATTGACTAGGAAATTATGTTCAACGATACTAATGCCAATAAAAATGAATTCAAACCAGAGTGGCGCAGGCGTTAATTTGAGCCCGGGGTGGGGTTACCTACTATGATGCTGACCCCTCAAACTGCCAAAATAGCATAAAAACCACAAAATTACCCACATTTATACAGTGAATTGCCACTATTGACTAGTAAATTATGTTCAACCATACTAATGCCAATAAAAATCAATTTTAAACAGAGTGGCGCAGGCGTTAGTTTTAGCCCCGGGGTGGGGTTACCTACTATGATGTGGACCCCTTAAACTGCCAAAATAGCATAAAAACCTCAAAATTACCCACATTAATACAATGAATTGCCACTATTGACTAGTAAATTATGTTTAACCATACTAATGCCAATAAAAATCAATTTTTTTAACTAGAGTGGCGCAGGCGTTAGTTTGAGCCCCGGGGTGGGGTTACCTACTATGATGCTGACCCCTCAAACTGCCAAAATAGCATAAAAACCTCAAAATTACCCACAGTTATACAGTGAATTGCCACTTTTGACTAGTAAATTATGTTCAACCATACTAATGCCAATAAAAATCAATTTCAAGTAGAGTGGCACAGGCGTTAGTTTTAGCCCCGGGGAGAGGTTACCTACTATGATGTGGACCCCTCAAACTGCCAAAATAGCATAAAAACCTCAAAATTACCCACATTTATACAGTGAATTGCCACTATTGACTAGTAAATTATGTATTATATTTAACACCCAAGAAAAGTTTGTTTTTCATATATTTATTAATCTGTGGGTGCACGGATATACCAATATGAACTAAACTATTAAATTATGTTCAACCATACTCATGTCAATAAAATTCAATTTCAAGTAGAGTGGCGCAGGCATTAGTTTGAGCCCCGGGGTGGGGTTACCTACTATGATGTGGACCCCTCAAACTGCCAAAATAGCATAAAAACCTCAAAATTACCCACATTTATACAGTGAATTGCCACTATTGACTAGGAAATTATGTTCAACAATACTTATGCCAATAAAAATCATTTTTTTAACCAGAGTGGCGCAGGCATTAGTTTTAGCCCCGGGGTGGGGTTACCTATTATGATGTTGACCCCTCAAACTGCCAGAATAGCATAAAAACCTCAAAATTACCCACAGTTATACAATGAATTGCCACTTTTGACTATTAAATTATGTTCAACCATACTAATGCCAATAAAAATCAATTTCAAGTAGAGTGGCACAGGCGTTAGTTTTAGCCCCGGGGTGGGGTTACCTACTATGATGCTGACCCCTCAAACTGCCAAAATAGCATAAAAACCTCAAAATTACCCACATTTATACAGTGAATTGCCATTATTGACTAGTAAATTATGTTCAACCATACTCATGTCAATAAAATTCAATTTCAAGTAGAGTGGCGCAGGCATTAGTTTGAGCCCCGTGGTGTGGTTACCTACTATGTTATGGACCCCTCAAACTGACAAAATAGCATAAAAACCTCAAAATTACCCACATTTATACAGTGAATTGCCACTATTGACTAGGAAATTATGTTCAACCATACTAATGCCAATAAAAATGAATTCAAACCAGAGTGGCGCAGGCGTTAGTTTTAGCCCCGGGGTGGGGTTACCTACTATGATGCTGACCCCTCAAACTGCCAAAATAGCATAATACCTCAAAATTACCCACATTTTTACAATGAATTGCCACTATTAACAAGTAAATTATGTTCAACCATACTAATGCCAATAAAAATCAATTTTAACCAGAGTGGCGCAGGCATTAGTTTTAGCCCCGGGGTGGGGTTACCTACTATGATGTGGACCCCTCAAACTGCCAGAATAGCATAAAAACCTCAAAATTACCCACAGTTATACAATGAATTGCCACTATTGACTAGTAAATTATGTTCAACCATACTAATGCCAATAAAAATCAATTTTAACCAGAGTGGCGCAGGCGTTAGTTTTAGCCCCGGGTTGGGGTTACCTACCATGATGCTGACCATTCAAACTGCCAAAATAGCATAAAAACCTCAAAATTACCCACATTTATACAGTGAATTGCCACTATTGACTAGGAAATTATGTTCAACCATACTAATGCCAATAAAAATGAATTCAAACCAGAGTGGCGCAGGCGTTAGTTTTAGCCCCGGGGTGGGGTTACCTACTATGATGCTGACCCCTCAAACTGCCAAAATAGCATAATACCTCAAAATTACCCACATTTATACAGTGAATTGCCACTATTGACTAGTAAATTTTGTTCAACCATACTAATGCCAATAAAAATCAATTTTAACCAGAGTGGCGCAGGCGTTAGTTTTAGCCCCGGGTTGGGATTACCTACTATGATGCTGACCATTCAAACTACCAAAATAGCATAAAAACCTCAAAATTATCCACATTTATACAGTGAATTGCCACTATTGACTAGTAAATTATGTTCAACCATACTAATGCCAATGAAAATCAATTTTAACCAGAGTGGCGCAGGCGTTAGTTTTAGCCCCGGCGTTGGGTTACCTTTTATGCTATCAAACTGCCAAAACAGCATAAAAACCTCACAATTACCCACATTTATACAGTGAATTGCCACTATTGACTAGTAAATTATGTTCAACCATACTAATGCCAATAAAAATCAATTTTAAACAGAGTGGCGCAGGCGTTAGTTTTAGCCCCGGGGTGGGGTTACCTACTATGATGTGGACCCCTTAAACTGCCAAAATAGCATAAAAACCTCAAAATTACCCACATTAATACAGTGAATTGCCACTATTGACTAGTAAATTATGTTTAACCATACTAATGCCAATAAAAATCAATTTTAACTAGAGTGGCGCAGGCGTTAGTTTGAGCCCCGGGGTCGGGTTACCTACTATGATGCTGACCCCTCAAACTGCCAAAATAGCATAAAAACCTCAAAATTACCCACATTTATACAGTGAATTGCCACTATTGACTAGTAAATTATGTATTATATTTAACACCCTAGAAAAGTTTGTTTTTCATATATTTATTAATCTGTGGGTGCACGGATATATCAATATGAACTAAACTATTAAATTATGTTCAACCATACTCATGTCAATAAAATTCAATTTCAAGTAGAGTGGCGCAGGCATTAGTTTGAGCCCCGGGGTGGGGTTACCTACTATGATGTGGACCCCTCAAACTGCCAAAATAGCATAAAAACCTCAAAATTACCCACATTTATACAGTGAATTGCCACTATTGACTAGGAAATTATGTTCAACAATACTTATGCCAATAAAAATCATTTTTTTAACCAGAGTGGCGCAGGCATTAGTTTTAGCCCCGGGGTGGGGTTACCTATTATTATGTTGACCCCTCAAACTACCTGAATAGCATAAAAACCTCAAAATTACCCACAGTTATACAATGAATTGCCACTTTTGACTATTAAATTATGTTCAACCATACTAATGCCAATAAAAATCAATTTTAACCAGAGTGGCACAGGCGTTAGTTTTAGCCCCGGGGTGGGGTTACCTAGTATGATGTGGACCCCTCAAACTGCCAGAATAGCATAAAAACCTCAAAATTACCCACATTTATACAGTGAATTGCCACTATTGACTAGGAAATTATGTTCAACCATACTAATGCCAAAAAAAATGAATTCAAACCAGAGTGGCGCAGGCGTTAGTTTTAGCCCCGGGGTGGGGTTACCTACTATGATGCTGACCCCTCAAACTGCCAAAATAGCATAATACCTCAAAATTACCCACATTTATACAGTGAATTGCCACTATTGACTAGTAAATTTTGTTCAACCATACTAATGCCAATAAAAATCAATTTTAACCAGAGTGGCGCAGGCGTTAGTTTTAGCCCCGGGTTGGGATTACCTACTATGATGCTGACCATTCAAACTGCCAAAATAGCATAAAAACCTCAAAATTACCCACATTTATACAGTGAATTGCCACTATTGACTAGTAAATTATGTTCAACCATACTAATGCCAATGAAAATCAATTTTAACCAGAGTGGCGCAGGCGTTAGTTTTAGCCCCGGCGTTGGGTTACCTTTTATGCTATCAAACTGCCAAAATAGCATAAAAACCTCACAATTACCCACTTTTATACAGTGAATTGCCACTATTGACTAGTAAATTATGTTCAACCATACTAATGCCAATAAAAATCAATTTTAAACAGAGTGGCGCAGGCGTTAGTTTTAGCCCCGGGGTGGGGTTACCTACTATGATGTGGACCCCTTAAACTGCCAAAATAGCATAAAAACCTCAAAATTACCCACATTAATACAGTGAATTGCCACTATTGACTAGTAAATTATGTTTAACCATACTAATGCCAATAAAAATCAATTTTAACTAGAGTGGCGCAGGCGTTAGTTTGAGCCCCGGGGTGGGGTTACCTACTATGATGCTGACCCCTCAAACTGCCAAAATAGCATAAAAACCTCAAAATTACCCACATTTATACAGTGAATTGCCATTATTGACTAGTAAATTATGTTCAACCATACTAATGCCAATAAAAATCAATTTCAAGTAGAGTGGCACAGGCGTTAGTTTTAGCCCCGGGGAGAGGTTACCTACTATGATGTGGACCCCTCAAACTGCCAAAATAGCATAAAAACTCAAAATTACCCAAATTTATACAGTGAATTGCCACTATTGACTAGTAAATTATGTATTATATTTAACACCCTAGAAAAGTTTGTTTTTCATATATTTATTAATCTGTGGGTGCACGGATATACCAATATGAACTAAACTATTAAATTATGTTCAACCATACTCATGTCAATAAAATTCAATTTCAAGTAGAGTGGCGCAGGCATTAGTTTGAGCCCCGGGGTGGGGTTACCTACTATGATGTGGACCCCTCAAACTTCCAAAATAGCATAAAAACCTCAAAATTACCCACATTTATACAGTGAATTGCCACTATTGACTAGGAAATTATGTTCAACAATACTTATGCCAATAAAAATCATTTTTTTAACCAGAGTGGCGCAGGCATTAGTTTTAGCCCCGGGGTGGGGTTACCTATTATGATGTTGACCCCTCAAACTGCCTGAATAGCATAAAAACCTCAAAATTACCCACAGTTATACAATGAATTGCCACTTTTGACTATTAAATTATGTTCAACCATACTAATGCCAATAAAAATCAATTTCAAGTAGAGTGGCACAGGCGTAAGTTTTAGCCCCGGGGTGGGGTTACCTACTATGATGTGGACCCCTCAAACTGACAAAATAGCATAAAAACCTCAAAATTACCCACATTTATACAGTGAATTGCCACTATTGACTAGGAAATTATGTTCAACCATACTAATGCCAATAAAAATGAATTCAAACCAGAGTGGCGCAGGCGTTAGTTTTAGCCCCGTGGTGGGGTTACCTACTATGATGCTGACCCCTCAAACTGCCAAAATAGCATAATACCTCAAAATTACCCACATTTTTACAATGAATTGCCACTATTGACAAGTAAATTATGTTCAACCATACTAATGGCAATAAAAATCAATTTAACCAGAGTGGCGCAGGCATTAGTTTTAGCCCCGGGGTGGGGTTACCTACTATGATGTGGACCCCTTAAACTGCCAGAATAGCATAAAAACCTCAAAATTACCCACAGTTATACAATGAATTGCCACTATTGACTAGTAAATTATGTTCAACCATACTAATGCAAATATAAATCAATTTTAACCAGAGTGGCGCAGGCGTTAGTTTTAGCCCCGGGTTGGGGTTACCTACTATGATGCTGACCATTCAAACTGCCAAAATAGCATAAAAACCTCAAAATTACCCACATTTATACAGTGAATTGCCACTATTGACTAGTAAATTATGTTCAACCATACTAATGCCAATAAAAATCAATTTTAACCAGAGTGGCGCAGGCGTTAGTTTTAGCCCCGGGGTTGGGTTACCTACTATGCTATCAAACTGCCAAAATAGCATAAAAACCTCACAATTACCCACATGTATACAGTGAATTGCCACTATTGACGAGGAAATTATGTTCAACAATACTAATGCCAATAAAAATGAATTCTAACCAGAGTGGCGCAGGCGTTAGTTTAGCCCCGGGGTGGGGTTACCTACTATGATGCTGACCCCTCAAACTGCCATAATAGAATAATACCTGAAAATTACCCACATTTATACAATGAATTGCCACTATTGACTAGTAAATTATGTTCAACCATACTAATGCCAATAAAAATCAATTTTAAACAGAGTGGCGCAGGCGTTAGTTTTAGCCCGGGGTGGGGTTACCTACTATGATGTGGACCCCTTAAACTGCCAAAATAGCATAAAAAGCTCATAATTACCCACATTAATACAGTGAATTGCCACTATTGACTAGTAAATTATGTTTAACCATACTAATGCCAATAAAAATCAATTTTAACTAGAGTGGCGCAGGCGTTAGTTTGAGCCCCGGGGTGGGGTTACCTACTATGATGCTGACCCCTCAAACTGCCAAAATAGCATAAAAACCTCAAAATTACCCACATTTATACAGTGAATTGCCATTATTGACTAGTAAATTATGTTCAACCATACTAATGCCAATAAAAATCAATTTCAAGTAGAGTGGCACAGGCGTTAGTTTTAGCCCCGGGGAGAGGTTACCTACGATGATGTGGACCCCTCAAACTGCCAAAATAGCATAAAAACCTCAAAATTACCCACATTTATACAGTGAATTGCCACTATTGACTAGTAAATTATGTATTATATTTAACACCAAGAAAAGTTTGTTTTTCATATATTTATTAATCTGTGGGTGCACGGATATACCAATATGAACTAAACTATTAAATTATGTTCAACCATACTCATGTCAATAAAATTCAATTTCAAGTAGAGTGGCGCAGGCATTAGTTTGAGCCCCGGGGTGGGGTTACCTACTATGATGTGGACCCCTCAAACTGCCAAAATAGCATAAAAACCTCAAAATTACCCACATTTATACAGTGAATTGCCACTATTGACTAGGAAATTATGTTCAACAATACTTATGCCAATAAAAATCATTTTTTTAACCAGAGTGGCGCAGGCATTAGTTTGAGCCCCGGGGTGGGGTTACCTATTATGATGTTGACCCCTCAAACTGCCAGAATAGCATAAAAACCTCAAAATTACCCACAGTTATACAATGAATTGCCACTTTTGACTATAAAATTATGTTCAACCATACTAATGCCAATAAAAATCAATTTCAAGTAGAGTGGCACAGGCGTTAGTTTGAGCCCCGGGTGGGGTTACCTACTATGATGTGGACCCCTCAAACTGCCAAAATAGCATAAAAACCTCAAAATTACCCACATTTATACAGTGAATTGCCATTATTGACTAGTAAATTATGTTCAACCATACTCATGTCTATAAAATTCAATTTCAAGTAGAGTGGCGCAGGCATTAGTTTGAGCCCCGTGGTGGGGTTACCTACTATGTTATGGACCCCTCAAACTGCCAAAATAGCATAAAAACCTCAAAATTACCCACATTTATACAGTGAATTGCCACTATTGACTAGGAAATTATGTTCAACCATACTAATGCCAATAAAAATGAATTCAAACCAGAGTGGCGCAGGCGTTAGTTTGAGCCCGGGGTGGGGTTACCTACTATGATGCTGACCCCTCAAACTGCCAAAATAGCATAAAAACCACAAAATTACCCACATTTATACAGTGAATTGCCACTATTGACTAGTAAATTATGTTCAACCATACTAATGCCAATAAAAATCAATTTTAAACAGAGTGGCGCAGGCGTTAGTTTTAGCCCCGGGGTGGGGTTACCTACTATGATGTGGACCCCTTAAACTGCCAAAATAGCATAAAAACCTCAAAATTACCCACATTAATACAGTGAATTGCCACTATTGACTAGTAAATTATGTTTAACCATACTAATGCCAATAAAAATCAATTTTTTTAACTAGAGTGGCGCAGGCGTTAGTTTGAGCCCCGGGGTGGGGTTACCTACTATGATGCTGACCCCTCAAACTGCCAAAATAGCATAAAAACCTCAAAATTACCCACAGTTATACAGTGAATTGCCACTTTTGACTAGTAAATTATGTTCAACCATACTAATGCCAATAAAAATCAATTTCAAGTAGAGTGGCACAGGCGTTAGTTTTAGCCCCGGGGAGAGGTTACCTACTATGATGTGGACCCCTCAAACTGCCAAAATAGCATAAAAACCTCAAAATTACCCACATTTATACAGTGAATTGCCACTATTGACTAGTAAATTATGTATTATATTTAACACCCAAGAAAAGTTTGTTTTTCATATATTTATTAATCTGTGGGTGCACGGATATACCAATATGAACTAAACTATTAAATTATGTTCAACCATACTCATGTCAATAAAATTCAATTTCAAGTAGAGTGGCGCAGGCATTAGTTTGAGCCCCGGGGTGGGGTTACCTACTATGATGTGGACCCCTCAAACTGCCAAAATAGCATAAAAACCTCAAAATTACCCACATTTATACAGTGAATTGCCACTATTGACTAGGAAATTATGTTCAACAATACTTATGCCAATAAAAATCATTTTTTTAACCAGAGTGGCGCAGGCATTAGTTTTAGCCCCGGGGTGGGGTTACCTATTATGATGTTGACCCCTCAAACTGCCAGAATAGCATAAAAACCTCAAAATTACCCACAGTTATACAATGAATTGCCACTTTTGACTATTAAATTATGTTCAACCATACTAATGCCAATAAAAATCAATTTCAAGTAGAGTG
Organism: Maea johnstoni; assembly: GCA_963942565.1. Classification (NCBI taxonomy): domain Eukaryota; kingdom Metazoa; phylum Annelida; class Polychaeta; order Spionida; family Magelonidae; genus Maea; species Maea johnstoni. The sequence goes on from OZ012684.1 coordinate 34,458,853, forward strand.
GCACAGGCGTTAGTTTTAGCCCCGGGGTGGGGTTACCTACTATGATGCTGACCCCTCAAACTGCCAAAATAGCATAAAAACCTCAAAATTACCCACATTTATACAGTGAATTGCCATTATTGACTAGTAAATTATGTTCAACCATACTCATGTCAATAAAATTCAATTTCAAGTAGAGTGGCGCAGGCATTAGTTTGAGCCCCGTGGTGTGGTTACCTACTATGTTATGGACCCCTCAAACTGACAAAATAGCATAAAAACCTCAAAATTACCCACATTTATACAGTGAATTGCCACTATTGACTAGGAAATTATGTTCAACCATACTAATGCCAATAAAAATGAATTCAAACCAGAGTGGCGCAGGCGTTAGTTTTAGCCCCGGGGTGGGGTTACCTACTATGATGCTGACCCCTCAAACTGCCAAAATAGCATAATACCTCAAAATTACCCACATTTTTACAATGAATTGCCACTATTAACAAGTAAATTATGTTCAACCATACTAATGCCAATAAAAATCAATTTTAACCAGAGTGGCGCAGGCATTAGTTTTAGCCCCGGGGTGGGGTTACCTACTATGATGTGGACCCCTCAAACTGCCAGAATAGCATAAAAACCTCAAAATTACCCACAGTTATACAATGAATTGCCACTATTGACTAGTAAATTATGTTCAACCATACTAATGCCAATAAAAATCAATTTTAACCAGAGTGGCGCAGGCGTTAGTTTTAGCCCCGGGTTGGGGTTACCTACCATGATGCTGACCATTCAAACTGCCAAAATAGCATAAAAACCTCAAAATTACCCACATTTATACAGTGAATTGCCACTATTGACTAATAAATTATGTTCAACCATACTAATGCCAATAAAAATCAATTTTAACCAGAGTGGCGCAGGCGTTAGTTTTAGCCCCGGGGTTGGGTTACCTACTATGCTATCAAACTGCCAAAATAGCATAAAAACCTCACAATTACCCACATGTATACAGTGAATTGCCATTATTGACGAGGAAATTATGTTCAACAATACTAATGCCAATAAAAATGAATTCTAACCAGAGTGGCGCAGGCGTTAGTTTTAGCCCCGGGGTGGGGTTACCTACTATGATGCTGACCCCTCAAACTGCCAAAATAGAATAATACCTCAAAATTACCCACATTTATACAATGAATTGCCACTATTGACTAGTAAATTATGTTCAACCATACTAATGCCAATAAAAATCAATTTTAACCAGAGTGGCGCAGGCGTTAGTTTTAGCCCCGGGGTGGGGTTACCTACTATGATGTAGACCCCTCAAACTGCCAAAATAGCATAAAAACCTCAAAATTACCCACATTTATACAGTGAATTGCCACTATGGACTAGGAAATTATGTTCAACCATACTAATGCCTATAAAAATCAATTTTAATCAGAGTGGCGCAGGCGTTAGTTTTAGCCCCGGGGTGGGGTAACCTACTATGATGTGGACCCCTCAAACTGCCAAAATAGCATAAAAACCTCAAAATTACCCACATTTATACAGTGAATTGCCATTATTGACTAGTAAATTATGTTCAACCATACTCATGTCAATAAAATTCAATTTCAAGTAGAGTGGCTCAGGCATTGGTTTGAGCCCCGTGGTGGGGTTACCTACTATGTTATGGACCCCTCAAACTGCCAAAATAGCATAAAAACCTCAAAATTACCCACATTTATACAGTGAATTGCCACTATTGACTAGGAAATTATGTTCAACCATACTAATGCCAATAAAAATGAATTCAAACCAGAGTGGCGCAGGCGTTAGTTTGAGCCCGGGGTGGGGTTACCTACTATGATGCTGACCCCTCAAACTGCCAAAATAGCATAAAAACCACAAAATTACCCACATTTATACAGTGAATTGCCACTATTGACTAGTAAATTATGTTCAACCATACTAATGCCAATAAAAATCAATTTTAAACAGAGTGGCGCAGGCGTTAGTTTTAGCCCCGGGGTGGGGTTACCTACTATGATGTGGACCCCTTAAACTGCCAAAATAGCATAAAAACCTCAAAATTACCCACATTAATACAGTGAATTGCCACTATTGACTAGTAAATTATGTTTAACCATACTAATGCCAATAAAAATCAATTTTTTTAACTAGAGTGGCGCAGGCGTTAGTTTGAGCGCCGGGGTGGGGTTACCTACTATGATGCTGACCCCTCAAACTGCCAAAATAGCATAAAAACCTCAAAATTACCCACAGTTATACAGTGAATTGCCACTTTTGACTAGTAAATTATGTTCAACCATACTAATGCCAATAAAAATCAATTTCAAGTAGAGTGGCACAGGCGTTAGTTTTAGCCCCGGGGAGAGGTTACCTACTATGATGTGGACCCCTCAAACTGCCAAAATAGCATAAAAACCTCAAAATTACCCACATTTATACAGTGAATTGCCACTATTGACTAGTAAATTATGTATTATATTTAACACCCAAGAAAAGTTTGTTTTTCATATATTTATTAATCTGTGGGTGCACGGATATACCAATATGAACTAAACTATTAAATTATGTTCAACCATACTCATGTCAATAAAATTCAATTTCAAGTAGAGTGGCGCAGGCATTAGTTTGAGCCCCGGGGTGGGGTTACCTACTATGATGTGGACCCCTCAAACTGCCAAAATAGCATAAAAACCTCAAAATTACCCACATTTATACAGTGAATTGCCACTATTGACTAGGAAATTATGTTCAACAATACTTATGCCAATAAAAATCATTTTTTTAACCAGAGTGGCGCAGGCATTAGTTTTAGCCCCGGGGTGGGGTTACCTATTATGATGTTGACCCCTCAAACTGCCAGAATAGCATAAAAACCTCAAAATTACCCACAGTTATACAATGAATTGCCACTTTTGACTATTAAATTATGTTCAACCATACTAATGCCAATAAAAATCAATTTCAAGTAGAGTGGCACAGGCGTTAGTTTTAGCCCCGGGGTGGGGTTACCTACTATGATGCTGACCCCTCAAACTGCCAAAATAGCATAAAAACCTCAAAATTACCCACATTTATACAGTGAATTGCCATTATTGACTAGTAAATTATGTTCAACCATACTCATGTCAATAAAATTCAATTTCAAGTAGAGTGGCGCAGGCATTAGTTTGAGCCCCGTGGTGTGGTTACCTACTATGTTATGGACCCCTCAAACTGACAAAATAGCATAAAAACCTCAAAATTACCCACATTTATACAGTGAATTGCCACTATTGACTAGGAAATTATGTTCAACCATACTAATGCCAATAAAAATGAATTCAAACCAGAGTGGCGCAGGCGTTAGTTTTAGCCCCGGGGTGGGGTTACCTACTATGATGCTGACCCCTCAAACTGCCAAAATAGCATAATACCTCAAAATTACCCACATTTTTACAATGAATTGCCACTATTAACAAGTAAATTATGTTCAACCATACTAATGCCAATAAAAATCAATTTTAACCAGAGTGGCGCAGGCATTAGTTTTAGCCCCGGGGTGGGGTTACCTACTATGATGTGGACCCCTCAAACTGCCAGAATAGCATAAAAACCTCAAAATTACCCACAGTTATACAATGAATTGCCACTATTGACTAGTAAATTATGTTCAACCATACTAATGCCAATAAAAATCAATTTTAACCAGAGTGGCGCAGGCGTTAGTTTTAGCCCCGGGTTGGGGTTACCTACCATGATGCTGACCATTCAAACTGCCAAAATAGCATAAAAACCTCAAAATTACCCACATTTATACAGTGAATTGCCACTATTGACTAATAAATTATGTTCAACCATACTAATGCCAATAAAAATCAATTTTAACCAGAGTGGCGCAGGCGTTAGTTTTAGCCCCGGGGTTGGGTTACCTACTATGCTATCAAACTGCCAAAATAGCATAAAAACCTTACAATTACCCACATGTATACAGTGAATTGCCATTATTGACGAGGAAATTATGTTCAACAATACTAATGCCAATAAAAATGAATTCTAACCAGAGTGGCGCAGGCGTTAGTTTTAGCCCCGGGGTGGGGTTACCTACTATGATGCTGACCCCTCAAACTGCCAAAATAGAATAATACCTCAAAATTACCCACATTTATACAATGAATTGCCACTATTGACTAGTAAATTATGTTCAACCATACTAATGCCAATAAAAATCAATTTTAACCAGAGTGGCGCAGGCGTTAGTTTTAGCCCCGGGGTGGGGTTACCTACTATGATGTAGACCCCTCAAACTGCCAAAATAGCATAAAAACCTCAAAATTACCCACATTTATACAGTGAATTGCCACTATGGACTAGGAAATTATGTTCAACGATACTAATGCCTATAAAAATCAATTTTAATCAGAGTGGCGCAGGCGTTAGTTTTAGCCCCGGGGTGGGGTTACCTACTATGATGTGGACCCCTCAAACTGCCAAAATAGCATAAAAGCCTCAAAATTACCCACAATTATTCAGTGAATTGCCACTATTGACTAGTAAATTATGTTCAACCATACTAATTCCAATAAAAATCAATTTTAACCAGAGTGGCGCAGGCGTTAGTTTTAGCCCCGTGGTGGGGTTACCTACTATGATGTGGACCCCTCAAACTGCCAAAATAGCATAAAAACCTCAAAATTACCCACATTTATACAGTGAATTGCCACTATTGACTAGGAAATTATGTTCAACCATACTAATGCCAATAAAAATCAATTTTAACCAGAGTGGCGCAGGCGTTTGTTTGAGCCCCGGGGTGGGGTTACCTACTATGATATGGACCCCTCAAACTGCCAAAATAGCATAAAAACCTCAGAATTACCCACATTTATACAGTGAATTGCCACTATTGACTAGTAAATTATGTTCACCCATACTAATGCCAATATGATGCTGACCCCTCAAACTGCCAAAATAGAATAATACCTCAAAATTACCCACATTTTTACAATGAATTGCCACTATTGACAAGTAAATTATGTTCAACCATACTAATGCCAATAAAAATTAATTTTAACCAGAGTGGCGCAAGCGTTAGTTTGAGCCCCGGGATGGGGTTACCTACTATGATGTGGACCCCTCAAACTGCCAAAATAGCATAAAAACCTCAAAATTACCCACATTTATACAGTGAATTGCCACTATTGACTAGTAAATTATGTATTATATTTAACACCCAAGAAAAGTTTGTTTTTCATATATTTATTAATCTGTGGGTGCACGGATATACCAATATGAACTAAACTAGTAAATTATGTTCAACCATAACTCATGTCAATAAAATTCAATTTCAAGAAGAGTGGCACAGGCATTAGTTTGAGCCCCGGGGTGGGGTTACCTACTATGATATGGACCCCTCAAACTGCCAAAATAGCATAAAAACCTCAAAATTACCCACATTTATACAGTGAATTGCCACTATTGACTAGTAGATTATGTTCACCCATACTAATGCCAATATGATGCTGACCCCTCAAACTGCCAAAATAGCATAATACCTCAAAATTACCCACATTTTTACAATGAATTGCCACTATTGACAAGTAAATTATGTTCAACCATACTAATGCCAATAAAAATCAATTTTAACCAGAGTGGCGCAGGCGTTAGTTTGAGCCCCGGGGTGGGGTTACCTACTATGATGTGGACCCCTCAAACTGCCAAAATAGCATAAAAACCTCAAAATTACCCACATTTATACAGTGAATTGCCACTATTGACTAGTAAATTATGTATTATATTTAACACCCAAGAAAAGTTTGTTTTTCATATATTTATTAATCTGTGGGTGCACGGATATACCAATATGAACTAAACTAGTAAATTATGTTCAACCATAACTCATGTCAATAAAATTCAATTTCAAGAAGAGTGGCACAGGCATTAGTTTGAGCCCCTGGGTTGGGTTACCTACTATGATGTGGACCCCTCAAACTGCCAAAATAGCATGAAAAAACTCAAAATTACCCACATTTATACATGGGCCAAAATCTGTAAGTTGTCAAGTCGTCGCAAATTTGGTGGTGCAACTTAGTTTTGATAAAATAGGCAAGATTATGTATTATTAAAACTACTTTCATATATTTCCTGCCTATTAGCTTGCACATTTTTGTGTTTTAGCCCTTAAAAGATAGGTAGATAGGTCCTAGTTCACAAGTTATGCAATAGGTGGCGGGATACTATGTTGGCAGTATTAGCCAATCAGATGCCATGAGATCCTATGATGTCAGCCCTGTGCCCTAGTTTGCAACTTATGCAATAGGTGGCGGGTCACTATGTTGGCAGTATCAGCCAATCAGATGCCATGAAGATCACAACAAAGATGGCAGCCCACATGGGCTGCAGTATACATGTTGTTATTGAAGAAGATGGCCCAATTTTACAGACTTCTGACAAAACTCTACAAAAAAGTAAAGACTCAGCAGAGAAATGGAGGTATTTAGATGGTGTAGAGAGAGAAATTGCAGAGAAATATTGTTCTTCAGCTGTGGAATATGTAGCTGGTTATCAATGTGCTGATGGTTATCACATGGCATGTTATAGAAAATTTACTGACATAACTAAAATAAATAGAGCAATCAAGCGCTGTGCTAAGTTGGTTCAGCCCATCCCTGAAAGGTGTGCTGATGAGTTTACCCCAAGGAAAAGCACTCGACAGGTAGAGAATCCCCAAGCAAGCAGCAGTAGTACAAGTCACCAGCCAAAGAGAAGAAACAGCAACTTGCTGCCAGAGCGATGCATCATATGTAAAGGAGAAAAATATATGAAGCATTCATATAACCGGAAAAGACAGCGGGAAAAACTCTCACGTTGCGAGTTCACGTCAGGTGAGATAAAAAAAAATTTTTTTTTGAAGATATCAATAGAATTTTGCTGAGATTCTGAAAGTAAAGTGTTACAGATATTGGTAAAAAAGTTGTTTACATTGCACATAGTTAATGCAAAATTTGTATCTGATATCCTCTATTTTGACTTTTTATTTGAGAATATACCAGAATAGTTTGAATTCTTTACTGGGGACAGCTGTTGTCAAGAATGCATTCATATTGGGTGGGGTGGGAACAGTTGAAAAAAAAACTAGTTCATGAGGGGTTTCTTGAAGTTTATCTACTTGGCTAGCTAAACTATGATCATATTTGTCTCTACCTTAAAGCTGATAAAAAAATTTGAAACTTTGTGGTCAAGGTCATAGTTGGATACGTCGATTTTCTAGTAAAATACCACCTTTCTCTTTATCATTCATTTGCAATGTTTTATATTGGGAATTTTTTTCTCTTTGCAGGTGGTTTATTACTGAAAGCTGCAGAGGAACTGAATGATGAAGCCATCCTTGTAGATCTGCGTGGAAAAGACCATGTTGCTATAGAAGTACGTTACCACAGATCCTGTTATAGAGACTATACTGGTTTCTTGACTCAAAAAAACCCAAACAAGCCTGATGGAAACTGTGAATATATGTCATACAGTAGCAACAAGGCCTTTGAAGTGTTCTGTACTGATATAGTAGAAGAACGGATCATCCAGAGAAAGCAGATTTACAGGATGGTCACCTTGCAGGAACTATTTATCAAAACTGTGAGAAAAGTAGAGAATCTGGATGACACTGTTAACATACGCGCTTCCTATTTAAAGCAAAAATTGAAGCCTCGCTTTCCTTCACTCCAGTTTGTACAGCCTACGAGAAGAAATGCCAGTGAAATTGTGTTCTGCAAGGATGGTACCAGCCTTTTAGCCGACAGATGGGCATCTGAATCATCTGAGTGTGAGACCACTGATGCAGAGTTGGGCAGTGAAGAGGACCAGCCACAAGTCACACCAAACTTTGGCCTAGAAAGTCGTCGAAATCTTTACCTTGCCGGTCAACAACTTCAGGGTTTAGTCTCTGATACGCCGACTCTGAGTGTGTGGCCTCCTACTGCAGATGACATTAAAGAGAGTGCTAAAAAAATTATTCCACCCCGGTTATTTAACTTTCTTGCTTGGATTACAGGAGTATCGGATGCTATTGAGTTTGATAACTTTCTGGAAACTGATGATGATACTGAGAGGAAACTACTGTCTATTGCTCAGGACATTGTTTATTTATCATCAAAAGGAAGGAAAACTATGCCAAAGCATGTTGCACTCGGCATGACCCTGCGACATATGACCGGATCTTCCAGCATAATCGGCATTTTGAATGGGTTGGGCCACTCTGCATCACATACAGCTGTGCTTCAACATGATACTGCTCTAGCAAACAAACAGTTAGCCTGTGACACTATCATACCAGAGGGGTTCAGGAAAAAAGTACCAACTACAGTTATTTGGGATAACAATGATTTTATGGAAGAAACACCATCAGGAGAAGGGACAACACACAACACAAATGGACTGCTGTGTCAGAGGGCCATGGAGATGGATGACGACAATGAAGCCAGTACAAATTCTCAAAATGGCTACAAAAAGAAGGCTAAAGATAGGAGGCGCTCTGTTGACCCTCCTCCAAATATCTTAGAGGTATACCACAAACAGAAAAGGCAAGGCCCATCTCCAATTAACAATGATCAAAGTGTCATAACTGATCCAGCCACAGATACACACCTGCAGTACAAGCAGTCTTTAGACTCAGCATATTGCTTGTCAAAGATCCAAGAGGTAGAAGGCACTCTACATCCAGGATGGACAGGGTACAACACTCTTCTGAGTTCTGATGTTATTCCGCCACTATCAAAACTTGGATACCTGCCAGTGATAGATGCCAGCCCAACGAAAATGGACACAGTCTACACCATTTTGAAACAAAGTGTTGACATTGCCGATAGCCTTGAGCTTGATAGTTTGGTTCTTGTCATGGATCAAGCTATTTACGCAAAAGCACAGCACATTCGGTGGCAAAGTGACTCATTCCAGGAGCGATTGGTCATTCGTTTAGGAGACTTTCATACATCAATGTCATACATGGGCACAATAGGGAAGCGCTTTCAAGGCTCCGGTTTGGATGATGTGCTAATTGAGGCAGAAATTGTTGCACCAGGTTCTATCAGTGGTGTTCTAAGTGGTCACCATTACAATAGAAGCATTCGGGCCCATAAGCTTATGTATGAAGCTCTTCAAAGACTCCGATGGGCAGCATATCTGGATGCGTCCAATACAACAGAATGTGATGCAGTATTGGATGTGGTGAGAGAACTGAATGACGCAGGACCCACCATGATGCTATATGATGTTATTCAACATGACCGCTTCATAACAACAGTGGAAAAGTATGAGTCCTTTGTTGAGAAGAGACGAGCAGAGAACCCAACATTTGACTATTGGTCTTCATACATTGATATGGTTCAAGGTCTGCTGTTGTTCCAGCGGGGTACTAGAGAAGGTGACTGGGAACTACACCTCTCATCCCTGCGTCAACTACTGCCATGGTTTTTTGCATATGATCGTATGAATTATGCAAGATACTTACCTGCCTACATTTCTGAAATGGAAAGGTTACCTGAGAGTCACCCAACCATATACAACAGCTTTTTGGAAGGTGAATTTGTAATTCAGAGGCAAGACAGATATGGATTCTCTCAAATTGCTTGCGACCTTGCTATAGAACAGACCTGTAACAGAGACTCAAAAACCAAAGGAGGAATGAAAGGCCTAACACTTAATAAAGGTGCTGTAAATCGCTGGCTGCTTAGTCACCACCATCGTGCAGCTATCATGAAGGAATGTAAACTCATGGCAGGTAGAGATGAAAATGAAAGGTCTCGTAAAGATCTGGATGTCGCACGGATGGAAAGAGATGAAAAGATACTACAGAATCTAGTGGCAACCATTCAGTCCATGGTGAATCCCTTCTTATATGAGGGAGAGGACTTGATCAGTATCTCATCGGGTTGTGTTGCACCGAAGGACACCAAGGACGATCTGACTGGAGCCTATAATATAGGCAGAAGTTGTGCTGAGGCCTTTGTTGAAACCCGGATGAAATGTGAAACAGACAAGATCTTTTTACCCATCAAAACAAATAAATTGAAGACTTTTTCTACCATTGGAAAGACATCAATCAGCAAAACCAAGTGTGAGACACTATCACTAAAGACCACCAGTGACATGTTTAATCGTCTGCTTATCATTGGTAGGACCAGGGAAGTTGATCTGAAGGAGCTCTTATCCTATGCTCTTATGTCTGTGCCTATGTCTTTGGGAACCAGTGATGGAACACCGTGCAAAACTGTGAAAGCTAAACTGATGCATGAAATCGAGAAAGATGTAGAACCCCTGGCTCAGATCCCAGCTGGTACTGCTTTAATTGTTGATGGGATGGCCTTCATTCAACAAATCTACACTGTGCCAAGTATATTTGGAGAGTTAGCTGACAAACTGTTAGAGGACCTGCTAAAAATGGCTTTGAGGTACAAGTGTTGCAGGGTGGATTTTGTCTGTGATCGATACCCTGTGCAAAGCATCAAAAACTGTGAACGCGACCGCCGTGCTGTAGGTGGGACACAGGTATTCAAAATCACAAGGCAAGACCAAAAGACGCCCAAACAATTTAAGAAATTTTTGGCAAGTGGGGAGAACAAGGAGTGCCTGGTAGAGTTCCTTTTTCAGTGTTGGAGCAAATGTGATCCAGGAAAGCTAGCTGACATCTCATTAATTGTCAGCCATGGTGAGGCATGCCACTCATTGAAGGTCATTGAAAATGCCCTAGAAGTTCAGAGGATATCAGAGTTATTCTCAGACCACGAAGAGGCTGATACTAGGCTTCTGCTGCACGCACGCCATGCTGCACAAGTATTCAGTACTGTGGTCATTAAGAGCCCTGATACAGATGTTATGATACTATCAGTGGCCAAATCTCATGACTTTCATGAATGTGTTTTGCTTTTCCTGACAGGAACTGGTATTGACAATAGAATTATCAATATCACTGAAGTTGGAATGAAGTTGGGACGAGAGAAATGCCAGGGTATCCTCAGGCTTCACATCTTTACAGGGTGTGACAGTGTCAGCGCCTTTAAAGGAAAAGGAAAGATAAAGCCTCTCGGGCTAATGCTGGAGTCTGACACCTTCTGTTCAGCATTTATGGCCCTTGGCTGTACCTGGGAGGTCTCTGATGACATTCTGCCAGCTATAGAAAAGTTTGTGTGCACTTTGTATGGGCAGAAAGATTCCCCTTGTGTGAATGTAGCAAGATACAACCTATTCCGGCTAACATGCAAATCTGATCAGGCACTGCCCCCAAACCAAGACTGCCTTAAACACCACCTTAACAGGGCAAACTATCAGACTGCAATTCATCGCCGATGCCTTGAACAGTACATTCATGCACCTTCCCCAGTAGGCCATGGATGGAAAATGGAGAATGGACAACTTAGTTACAAGTGGATGTCAGATTCACCAGCACCACCTGCTGTTCTCAAAAATGTGCACTGCAGGTGTAGGAAAGGTGGCTGTAAGGGTGCCTGTTCTTGTGCAAAAGGTGGACTACCATGCACAGAACTATGCCAGTGTGTTCCTGATCTCTGTGAAAATCAGGCATCTAAGAAAGCAGTGGCCACAGAATCTGACAGTGATACATCTGAGTCTGACAGTGATATTTCAGATGAAGACTAGGTTAAGAAACTAGTTGACAGTCGAAAGTCTATGGGTAAAAAGAAAAGGTGTTTTAAGCTTCTATGCAAAGTAAATGAGTAAATGTCATAAGGAATTTGGATTTTGCGGAATGGATATAGAATTTTTTTTTGCTAAATGTTTTGTGTATGTATTCAATGTTCTGTGTATGTATTCAAAATACTGAGTTACCTGGACGAATTCCTAAAACTGCCTGTTTTGTGGCATCATTTTTTATTTAAACAAGTAAATGAACTACAAGTAAGTTATCATCATTTTCCTGAACTGGGAAAACATATGAAATAGACCCAGAAAAAATATTCACTTTTGTGTACCAGTTGCACAAGTAATAGAGGTATTGCACAATACACACGTTTTTGCAACTTTTTAAGTGAAATCACCCCAAAATGGCCAATAAAATTATTTCTACACGTGTTTCTGATACTCCCTGTTCATGTTCATGGTGTAAATGATATCTGTACAAAGTAACAAGTGTATAACTTATTTAGTTATCTTTTTATCAAAGAATTACAAAAATCTCAGGTTTTCTTTCATTTTCGGAGGTTTTTGCCATCAAAACCATCTTACCGGGCAAATGGCCTTGACATTCCAAATTTACACAATTCATTATGACATTTACTATCTAACACAGTTTTCTAAATAAAAAAATCAGTGATTTATTATCACAGTTGGGTGTTGTGGGTATTAACAGAATTTCACTTATTACAAAAAATGTGTGTTTTTAGTCGTTTTTGGCACAAAACCACCCAAAACGGCCTTCAGGTAAAATATCTAGCAGTGATTCATATTTGTGAGTTTACAGCACATGCTTAAGTATGATTCTACAAGTTTTCAGGTTTCTACCTTAAGAAATGTATTTTTTATGAGTAAATCACCAAAATCACCTGTTTTTCACCCGTTTTGACCTTAATTGACCAATAAATAATTAATGGGCAACTCTTTTTGCAGGAACTTTTGTTTTTGTGTCCCCCAGGCCATACCGACCATAAATCAAGTGTATTTAAGTTGTACCACCAGATTTGCGACGAAATTAAAAACTAAGCACATTTTCTGGCATTGGCCCATGGCCTAACAGTGAATTGCCACTATTGACTAGGAAATTATGTTCAACAATACTTATGCCAATAAAAATCATTTTTTTAACCAGAGTGGCACAGGCGTTAGTTTTAGCCCCGGGGTGGGGTTACCTACTATGATGTTGACCCCTCAAACTGCCAGAATAGCATAAAAACCTCAAAATTACCCACAGTTATACAATGAATTGCCACTTTTGACTAGTAAATTATGTTCAACCATACTAATGCCAATAAAAATAAATTTCAAGTAGAGTGGCACAGGCGTTAGTTTTAGCCCCGGGGTGGGGTTACCTACTATGATGTGGACCCCTCAAACTGCCAAAATAGCATAAAAACCTCAAAATTACCGACATTTATACAGTGAATTGCCATTATTGACTAGTAAATTATGTTCAACCATACTCATGTCAATAAAATTCAATTTCAAGAAGAGTGGCACAGGCATTAGTTTGAGCCCCGGGGTGGGGTTACCTACTATGATGTGGACCCCTCAAACTGCCAAAATAGCATGAAAAAACTCAAAATTACCCACATTTATACAGTGAATTGCCACTATTGACTAGGAAATTATGTTCAACCATACCAATGCCAATAAAAATAAATTTCAAGTAGAGTGGCACAGGCGTTAGTTTTAGCCCCGGGGTGGGGTTACCTACTATGATGCTGACCCCTCAAACTGCCAAAATAGCATAAAAACCTCAAAATTACCCACATTTATACAGTGAATTGCCATTATTGACTAGTAAATTATGTTCAACCATACTCATGTCAATAAAATTCAATTTCAAGTAGAGTGGCGCAGGCATTAGTTTGAGCCCCGTGGTGGGGTTACCTACTATGTTATGGACCCCTCAAACTGCCAAAATAGCATAAAAACCTCAAAATTACCCACATTTATACAGTGAATTGCCACTTTTGACTAGGAAATTATGTTCAACCATACTAATGCACAGGCGTGGGGTTACCTACTATGATGTGGACCCCTCAAACTGCCAAAATAGCATAAAAACCTCAAAATTATCCACATTAACACAGTGAATTGCCACTATTGATTAGTAAATTATGTTTAACCATACTAATGCCAATAAAAATCAATTTTAACCAGAGTGGCGCAGGCGTTAGTTTGAGCCCCGGGGTGGGGTTACCTACTATGATGCTGACCCCTCGAACTGCCAAAATAGCATAAAAACCTCAAAATTACCCACATCTATACAGTGAATTGCCATTATTGACTAGTAAATTATGTTCAACCATACTAATGCCAATAAAAATCAATTTCAAGTAGAGTGGCACAGGCGTTAGTTTTAGCCCCGGGGTGAGGTTACCTACTATGATGCTGATCCCTCAAACTGCCAAAATAGCATAATACCTCAAAATAACCCACATTTTTACAATGAATTGCCACTATTGACAAGTAAATTATGTTCAACCATACTAATGCCAATAAAAATCCATTTTAACCAGAGTGGCGCAGGCATTAGTTTTAGCCCCGGGGTGGGGTTACCTACTTATGATGTGGACCCCTCAAACTGCCAGAATAGCATAAAAACCTCAAAATTACCCACATTTATACAATGAATTGCCACTATTGACTAGTAAATTATGTTCAACCATACTAATGCCAATAAAAATCAATTTTAACCAGAGTGGCGCAGGCGTTAGTTTGAGCCCCGGGGTTGGGTTACCTACTATGCTATCAAACTGCCAAAATAGCATAAAAACCTCACAATTACCCAAATGTATACAGTGAATTGCTAATATTGACGAGGAAATTATGTTCAACAATACTAATGCCAATAAAAATGAATTCTAACAAGAGTGGCGCAGGCGTTGGTTTTAGCCCCAAACTGCCAAAATTGCATAATACCTCAAAATTACCCACATTTTTACAATGAATTGCCATTATTGACTAGTAAATTATGTTCAACCATACTCATGTCAATAAAATTAAATTTCAAGAAGAGTGGCACAGGCATTAGTTTGAGCCCCGGGGTGGGGTTACCTACTATGATGCCAATAAAAATAAATTTCAAGTAGAGTGGCACAGGCGTTAGTTTGAGCCCCGGGGTGGGGTTACCTACTATGATGTGGACCCCTCAAACTGCCAAAATAGCATAAAAACCTCAAAATTACCCACATTTATACAGTGAATTGCCATTATTGACTAGTAAATTATGTTCAACCATACTCATGTCAATAAAATTCAATTTCAAGTAGAGTGGCGCAGGCATTAGTTTGAGCCCCGGGGTGGGGTTACCTACTATGTTATGGACCCCTCAAACTGCCAAAATAGCATAAAAACCTCAAAATTACCCACATTTATACAGTGAATTGCCACTATTGACTAGGAAATTATGTTCAACCATACTAATGCACAGGCGTGGGGTTACCTACTATGATGTGGACCCCTCAAACTGCCAAAATAGCATAAAAACCTCAAAATTATCCACATTAATACAGTGAATTGCCACTATTGACTAGTAAATTATGTTTAACCATACTAATGCCAATAAAAATCAATTTTAACCAGAGTGGCGCAGGCGTTAGTTTGAGCCCCGGGGTGGGGTTACCTACTATGATGCTGACCCCTCAAACTGCCAAAATAGCATAAAAACCTCAAAATTACCCACATCTATACAGTGAATTGCCATTATTGACTAGTAAATTATGTTCAACCATACTAATGCCAATAAAAATCAATTTTAACCAGAGTGGCGCATGCGTTAGTTTTAGCCCCGGGTTGGGGTTACCTACTATGATGCTGACCATTCAAACTGCCAAAATAGCATAAAAACCTCAAAATTACCCACATTTATACAGTGAATTGCCACTATTGACTAGTAAATTATGTTCAACCATACTAATGCCAATAAAAATCAATTTCAAGTAGAGTGGCACAGGCGTTAGTTTTAGCCCCGGGGTGAGGTTACCTACTATGATGCTGATCCCTCAAACTGCCAAAATAGCATAATACCTCAAAATAACCCACATTTTTACAATGAATTGCCACTATTGACAAGTAAATTATGTTTAACCATACTAATGCCAATAAAAATCCATTTTAACCAAAGTGGCGCAGGCATTAGTTTTAGCCCCGGGGTGGGGTTACCTACTATGATGTGGACCCCTCAAACTGCCAGAATACCCACATTTATACAATGAATTGCCATTATTGACTAGTAAATTATGTTCAACCATACTAATGCCAATAAAAATCAATTTTAACCAGAGTGGCGCAGGCGTTAGTTTTAGCCCCGGGTTGGGGTTACCTACTATGATGCTGACCATTCAAACTGCCAAAATAGCATAAAAACCTCAAAATTACCCACATTTATACAGTGAATTGCCACTATTGACTAGTAAATTATGTTCAACCATACTAATGCCAATAAAAATGAATTCTAACCAGAGTGGCGCAGGCGTTAGTTTTAGCCCCGGGGTTGGGTTACCTACTATGCTATCAAACTGCCAAAATAGCATAAAAACCTCACAATTACCCACATGTATACAGTGAATTGCCATTATTGACGAGGAAATTATGTTCAACAATACTAATGCCAATAAAAATGAATTCTAACCAGAGTGGCGCAGGCGTTGGTTTTAGCCCCAAACTGCCAAAATTGCATAATACCTCAAAATTACCCACATTTTTACAATGAATTGACTATTGACTAGTAAATTATGTTCAACCATACTAATGCTAATAAAAATCAATTTTAACCAGAGTGGCGCAGGCGTTCGTTTGAGCCCAGGGGTGGGGTTACCTACTATGATGTGGACCCCTCAAACTGCCAAAATAGCATAAAAACCTAAAAATTACCCACATTTATACAGTGAATTGCCACTATTGACTAGAAAATTATGTTCAACCATACTAATGCCAATAAAAATCAATTTTAACCAGAGTGGCGCAGGGCGTTAGTTTTAGCCCCGGGTTGGGATTACCTACTATGATGCTGACCATTCAAACTGCCAAAATAGCATAAAAACCTCAAAATTACCCACATTTATGCAGTGAATTGCCACTATTGACTAGTAAATTATGTTCAACCATACTAATGCCAATGAAAATCAATTTTAACCAGAGTGGCGCAGGCGTTAGTTTTAGCCCCGGGGTTGGGTTAGCTACTATGCTATCAAACTGCCAAAATAGCATAAAAACCTCACAATTACCCACATTTATACAGTGAATTGCCAGTATTGACTAGTAAATTATGTTCAACCATAGTAATGCCTATAAAAATCAATTTTAAACAGAGTGGCGCAGGCGTTAGTTTTAGCCCCGGGGTGGGGTTACCTACTATGATGTGGACCCCTTAAACTGCCAAAATAGCATAAAAACCTCAAAATTACCCACATTAATACAGTGAATTGCCACTATTGACTAGTAAATTATGTTTAACCATACTAATGCCAATAAAAATCAATTTTAACTAGAGTGGCGCAGGCGTTAGTTTGAGCCCCGGGGTGGGGTTACCTACTGTGATGCTGACCCCTCAAACTGCCAAAATAGCATAAAAACCTCAAAATTACCCACATTTATACAGTGAATTGCCATTATTGACTAGTAAATTATGTTCAACCATACTAATGCCAATAAAAATCAATTTCAAGTAGAGTGGCACAGGCGTTAGTTTTAGCCCCGGGGAGAGGTTACCTACTATGATGTGGACCCCTCAAACTGCCAAAATAGCATAAAAACCTCAAAATTACCCACATTTATACAGTGAATTGCCACTATTGACTAGTAAATTATGTATTATATTTAACACCCTAGAAAAGTTTGTTTTTCATATATTTATTAATCTGTGGGTTTACGGATATACCAATATGAACTAAACTATTAAATTATGTTCAACCATACTCATGTCAATAAAATTCAATTTCAAGTAGAGTGGCGCAGGCATTAGTTTGAGCCCCGGGGTGGGGTTACCTACTATGATGTGGACCCCTCAAACTGCCAAAATAGCATAAAAACCTCAAAATTACCCACATTTATACAGTGAATTGCCACTATTGACTAGGAAATTATGTTCAACAATACTTATGCCAATAAAAATCATTTTTTTAACCAGAGTGGCGCAGGCATTAGTTTTAGCCCCGGGGTGGGGTTACCTACTATGATGTGGACCCCTAAAACTGCCAAAATAGCATAAAAACCTCAAAATTACCCACATTTATACAGTGAATTGCCACTATTGACTAGGAAATTATGTTCAACAATACTTATGCCAATAAAAATCATTTTTTTAACCAGAGTGGCGCAGGCATTAGTTTTAGCCCCGGGGTGGGGTTAACTATTATGATGTTGACCCCTCAAACTGCCTGAATAGCATAAAAACCTCAAAATTACCCACAGTTTGCCACTTTTGACTATTAAATTATGTTCAACCAATAAAAATCAATTTCAAGTAGAGTGGCACAGGCGTAAGTTTTAGCCCCGGGGTGGGGTTACCTACTATGATGTGGACCCCTCAAACTGCCAAAATAGCATAAAAACCTCAAAATTACCCACATTTATACAGTGAATTGCCACTATTGACTAGTAAATTATGTTCAACCATACTAATGCCAATAAAAATCAATTTTAACCAGAGTGGCGCAGGCGTTAGTTTTAGCCCCGGGGTTGGGTTACCTACTATGCTATCAAACTGCCAAAATAGCATAAAAACCTCACAATTACCCACATGTATACAGTGAATTGCCACTATTGACTAGGAAATTATGTTCAACAATACTTATGCCAATAAAAATCATTTTTTTAACCAGAGTGGCGCAGGCATTAGTTTTAGCCCCGGGGTGGGGTTACCTATTATGATGTTGACCCCTCAAACTGCCAGAATAGCATAAAAACCTCAAAATTACCCACAGTTATACAATGAATTGCCACTATTGACTAGGAAATTATGTTCAACAATACTAATGCCAATAAAAATGAATTCCAACCAGAGTGGCGCAGGCGTTAGTTTTAGCCCCGGGGTGGGGTTACCTACTATGATGCTGACCCCTCAAACTGCCAAAATAGAATAATACCTCAAAATTACCCACATTTATACAATGAATTGCCACTATTGACTAGTAAATTATGTTCAACCATACTAATGCCAATAAAAATCAATTTTAACCAGAGTGGCGCAGGCGTTAGTTTTAGCCCCGGGGTGGGGTTACCTACTATGATGCTGACCATTCAAACTGCCAAAATAGCATAAAAACCTCAAAATTACCCACATTTATACAGTGAATTGCCACTATTGACTAGTAAATTATGTTCAACCATACTAATGCCAATAAAAATCAATTTTAACCAGAGTGGCGCAGGTGTTAGTTTGAGCCCTGGGATGGGGTTACCTACTATGATGCTGACCCCTCAAACTGCCAAAATAGCATAAAAACCTCAAAATTACCCACATTTATACAATGAATTGCCACTATTGACCAGGAAATTATGTTCAACAATACTACTGCCAATAAAAATGAATTCTAACCAGAGTGGCGCAGGCGTTAGTTTTAGGCCCGGGGTGGGGTTACCTACTATGATGCTGACCCCTCAAACTGCCAAAATAGCATAATACCTCAAAATTACCCACATTTATACAATGAATTGCCACTATTGACTAGTAAATTATGTTCAACCATACTAATGCCAATAAAAATCAATTTTAACCAGAGTGGCGCAGGCGTTAGTTTTAGCCCCGATATGGGGTTACGTACTATGATGTGGACCCCTCAAACTGCCAAAATAGCATAAAAACCTCAAAATTACCCACATTTATACAGTGAATTGCCAATATTGACTAGGAAATTATGTTCAACAATACTTATGCCAATAAAAATCAATTTTAACCAGAGTGGCACAGGCATTAGTTTGAGCCCCGAGGTGGGGTTACATACTATGTTATGGACCCCTCAAACTGCCAAAATAGCATAAAAACCTCAAAATTACCCACATTTATACAGTGAATTGCCACTATTGACTAGTTAATTATGTTCAACCATACTAATGCCAATAAAAATCAATTTTAACCAGAGTGGCGCAGGCGTTAGTTTTAGCCCCGGGGTTAGGTTACCTACTATGCTATCAAACTGCCAAAATAGCATAAAAACCTCACAATTACCCATATGTATACGGTGAATTGCCACTATTGACGAGGAAATTATGTTCAACAATACTAATGCCAATAAAAATGAATTCTAACCAGAGTGGCGCAGGCGTTAGTTTTAGCCCCGGGGTGGGGTTACCTACTATGATGCTGACCCCTCAAACTGCCAAAATAGCATAATACCTCAAAATTACCCACATTTATACAATGAATTGCCACTATTGACTTAGTAAATTATGTTCAACCATACTAATGCCAATAAAAATGAATTTTAACCAGAGTGGCGCAGGCGTTAGTTTTAGCCCCGGGGTGGGGTTACCTACTATGATGCTGACCCCTCAAACTGCCAAAATAGCATAATACCTCAAAATTACCCACATTTTTACAATGAATTGCCACTATTGACTAGGAAATTATGTTCAACAATTCTTATGCCAATAAAAATGAATTTTAACCAGAGTGGCACAGGCATTAGTTTGAGCCCCGAGGTGGGGTTACCTACTATGATGTGGACCCCTCAAACTGCCAAAATAGCATAAAAACCTCAAAATTACCCACATTTATACAGTGAATTGCCAATATTGACTAGGAAATTATGTTCAACAATAAAAATCAATTTTAACCAGAGTGGCGCAGACGTTAGTTTTAGCCCCGGGGTGGGGTTACCTACTATAATGTGGACCCCTCAAACTGCCAGAATAGCATAAAAACCTCAAAATTACCCACATTTATACAATGAATTGCCACTATTGACTAGTAAATTATGTTCAACAATATTAATGCTAATAAAAATCAATTTTAACCAGAATGGCGCAGGCGTTTGTTTGAGCCCCGGGCTGGGGTTACCTACTATGATGTGGACCCCTCAAACTGCCAAAATAGCATAAAAACTTCAAAATTACCCACATTTATACAGTGAATTGCCACTATTGACTAGGAAATTATGTTCAACCACACTCATGTCAATAAAATTTAATTTCAAGAAGAGTGGCGCAGGCATTATTTTAAGCCCCTGGGTGGGGTTACCTACTATGATGTGGACCCCTCAAACTGCCAAAATAGCATAAAAACCTCAAAATTACCCACATTCATACAGTGAATTACCACTATTGACTAGGAAATTATGTTCAACAATACTAATGCCATTAAAAATGAATTTTAACCAGAGTGGCGCAGGCATTAGTTTGAGCCCCGGGTGGGGTTACCTACTATGATGTGGACCCCTCAAACTGCCAAAATAGCATAAAAACCTCAAAATTACCCACATTTATACAGTGAATTGCCACTATTGACTAGTAAATTATGTTCAACCATACTAATGCCAATTAAAATCAATTTTAACCAGAGTGGCGCAGGCGTTAGTTTTAGCCCCGGGGTGGGGTTACCTACTATGATGTGGACCCCTCAAACTGCCAAAATAGCATAAAAACCTCAAAATTACCCACATTTATACAGTGAATTGCCACTATTGACTAGGAAGTTATGTTCAACAACACTTATGCCAATAAAAATCAATTTAACCAGAGTGGCGCAGGCGTTAGTTTTAGCCCCGGGATGGGGTTACCTACTATAATGTGGACCCCTCAAACTGCCAGAATAGCATAAAAACCTCAAAATTACCCACAGTTATACAATGAATTGCCACTATTGACTAGTAAATTATGTTCAACCATACTAATGCCAATAAAAATCAATTTCAAGTAGAGTAGCACAGGCGTTAGTTTTAGCCCCGGGGTGGGGTTACCTACTATGATGTGGACCCCTCAAACTGCCAAAATAGCATAAAAAACTCAAAATTACCCACATTTATACAGTGAATTGCCACGATTGACTAGTTAATTATGTTCAACCATACTAATGCCAATAAAAATTAATTTTAACCAGAGTGGCGCAGGCGTTAGTTTTAGCCCCGGGGTTAGGTTACCTACTATGCTATCAAACTGCCAAAATAGCATAAAAACCTCACAATTACCCACATGTATACGGTGAATTGCCACTATTGACGAGGAAATTATGTTCAACAATACTAATGCCAATAAAAATGAATTCTAACCAGAGTGGCGCAGGCGTTAGTTTTAGCCCCGGGGTGGGGTTACCTACTATGATGCTGACCCCTCAAACTGCCAAAATAGCATAATACCTCAAAATTACCCACATTTATACAATGAATTGCCACTATTGACTTAGTAAATGATGTTCAACCATACTAATGCCAATAAAAATGAATTTTAACCAGAGTGGCGCAGGCGTTAGTTTTAGCCCCGGGGTGGGGTTACCTACTATGATGCTGACCCCTCAAACTGCCAGAATAGCATAAAAACCTCAAAATTACCCACAGTTATACAATGAATTGCCACTATTGACTAGTAAATTATGTTCAACCATACTAATGCTAATAAAAATCAATTTTAACCAGAGTGGCGCAGGCGTTAGTTTTAGACCCGGGGTGGGGTTACCTACTATGATGCTGACCCCTCAAACTGCCAGAATAGCATAAAAACCTCAAAATTACCCACAGTTATGCAATGAATTGCCACTATTGACTAGTAAATTATGTTCAACCATACTAATGCTAATAAAAATCAATTTTAACCAGAGTGGCGCAGGCGTTAGTTTTAGCCCCGGGGTTAGGTTACCTACTATGCTATCAAACTGCCAAAATAGCATAAAAACCTCACAATTACCCACATGTATACGGTGAATTGCCACTATTGACGAGGAAATTATGTTCAACAATACTAATGCCAATAAAAATGAATTCTAACCAGAGTGGCGCAGGCGTTAGTTTTAGCCCCGGGGTGGGGTTACCTACTATGATGCTGACCCCTCAAACTGCCAAAATAGCATAATACCTCAAAATTACCCACATTTATACAATGAATTGCCACTATTGACTTAGTAAATTATGTTCAACCATACTAATGCCAATAAAAATGAATTTTAACCAGAGTGGCGCAGGCGTTAGTTTTAGCCCCGGGGTGGGGTTACCTACTATGATGCTGACCCCTCAAACTGCCAGAATAGCATAAAAACCTCAAAATTACCCACAGTTATACAATGAATTGCCACTATTGACTAGTAAATTATGTTCAACCATACTAATGCTAATAAAAATCAATTTTAACCAGAGTGGCGCAGGCGTTAGTTTTAGCCCCGGGCTGGGGTTACCTACTATGATGTGGACCCCTCAAACTGCCAAAATAGCATAAAAACTTCAAAATTACCCACATTTATACAGTGAATTGCCACTATTGACTAGGAAATTATGTTCAACCACACTCATGTCAATAAAATTTAATTTCAAGAAGAGTGGCGCAGGCATTATTTTAAGCCCCTGGGTGGGGTTACCTACTATGATGTGGACCCCTCAAACTGCCAAAATAGCATAAAAACCTCAAAATTACCCACATTCATACAGTGAATTACCACTATTGACTAGGAAATTATGTTCAACAATACTAATGCCATTAAAAATGAATTTTAACCAGAGTGGCGCAGGCATTAGTTTGAGCCCCGGGTGGGGTTACCTACTATGATGTGGACCCCTCAAACTGCCAAAATAGCATAAAAACCTCAAAATTACCCACATTTATACAGTGAATTGCCACTATTGACTAGTAAATTATGTTCAACCATACTAATGCCAATTAAAATCAATTTTAACCAGAGTGGCGCAGGCGTTAGTTTTAGCCCCGGGGTGGGGTTACCTACTATGATGTGGACCCTTCAAACTGCCAAAATAGCATAAAAACCTCAAAATTACCCACATTTATACAGTGAATTGCTACTATTGACTAGGAAGTTATGTTCAACAACACTTATGCCAATAAAAATCAATTTAACCAGAGTGGCGCAGGCGTTAGTTTTAGCCCCGGGATGGGGTTACCTACTATAATGTGGACCCCTCAAACTGCCAGAATAGCATAAAAACCTCAAAATTACCCACAGTTATACAATGAATTGCCACTATTGACTAGTAAATTATGTTCAACCATACTAATGCCAATAAAAATCAATTTCAAGTAGAGTAGCACAGGCGTTAGTTTTAGCCCCGGGGTGGGGTTACCTACTATGATGTGGACCCCTCAAACTGCCAAAATAGCATAAAAAACTCAAAATTACCCACATTTATACAGTGAATTGCCACGATTGACTAGTTAATTATGTTCAACCATACTAATGCCAATAAAATTCAATTTTAACCAGAGTGGCGCAGGCGTTAGTTTTAGCCCCGGGGTTAGGTTACCTACTATGCTATCAAACTACCAAAATAGCATAAAAACCTCACAATTACCCACATGTATACGGTGAATTGCCACTATTGACGAGGAAATTATGTTCAACAATACTAATGCCAATAAAAATGAATTCTAACCAGAGTGGCGCAGGCGTTAGTTTTAGCCCCGGGGTGGGGTTACCTACTATGATGCTGACCCCTCATACTGCCAAAATAGCATAATACCTCAAAATTACCCACATTTATACAATGAATTGCCACTATTGACTTAGTAAATGATGTTCAACCATACTAATGCCAATAAAAATGAATTTTAACCAGAGTGGCGCAGGCGTTAGTTTCAGCCCCGGGGTGGGGTTACCTACTATGATGCTGACCCCTCAAACTGCCAGAATAGCATAAAAACCTCAAAATTACCCACAGTTATACAATGAATTGCCACTATTGACTAGTAAATTATGTTCAACCATACTAATGCTAATAAAAATCAATTTTAACCAGAGTGGCGCAGGCGTTAGTTTTAGACCCGGGGTGGGGTTACCTACTATGATGCTGACCCCTCAAACTGCCAGAATAGCATAAAAACCTCAAAATTACCCACAGTTATACAATGAATTGCCACTATTGACTAGTAAATTATGTTCAACCATACTAATGCTAATAAAAATCAATTTTAACCAGAGTGGCGCAGGCGTTAGTTTTAGCCCCGGGGTTAGGTTACCTACTATGCTATCAAACTGCCAAAATAGCATAAAAACCTCACAATTACCCACATGTATACGGTGAATTGCCACTATTGACGAGGAAATTATGTTCAACAATACTAATGCCAATAAAAATGAATTCTAACCAGAGTGGCGCAGGCGTTAGTTTTAGCCCCGGGGTGGGGTTACCTACTATGATGCTGACCCCTCAAACTGCCAAAATAGCATAATACCTCAAAATTACCCACATTTATACAATGAATTGCCACTATTGACTTAGTAAATTATGTTCAACCATACTAATGCCAATAAAAATGAATTTTAACCAGAGTGGCGCAGGCGTTAGTTTTAGCCCCGGGGTGGGGTTACCTACTATGATGCTGACCCCTCAAACTGCCAAAATAGCATAATACCTCAAAATTACCCACATTTATACAATGAATTGCCACTATTGACTTAGTAAATGATGTTCAACCATACTAATGCCAATAAAAATGAATTTTAACCAGAGTGGCGCAGGCGTTAGTTTTAGCCCCGGGGTGGGGTTACCTACTATGATGCTGACCCCTCAAACTGCCAGAATAGCATAAAAACCTCAAAATTACCCACAGTTATACAATGAATTGCCACTATTGACTAGTAAATTATGTTCAACCATACTAATGCTAATAAAAATCAATTTTAACCAGAGTGGCGCAGGCGTTAGTTTTAGACCCGGGGTGGGGTTACCTACTATGATGCTGACCCCTCAAACTGCCAGAATAGCATAAAAACCTCAAAATTACCCACAGTTATGCAATGAATTGCCACTATTGACTAGTAAATTATGTTCAACCATACTAATGCTAATAAAAATCAATTTTAACCAGAGTGGCGCAGGCGTTAGTTTTAGCCCCGGGGTTAGGTTACCTACTATGCTATCAAACTGCCAAAATAGCATAAAAACCTCACAATTACCCACATGTATACGGTGAATTGCCACTATTGACGAGGAAATTATGTTCAACAATACTAATGCCAATAAAAATGAATTCTAACCAGAGTGGCGCAGGCGTTAGTTTTAGCCCCGGGGTGGGGTTACCTACTATGATGCTGACCCCTCAAACTGCCAAAATAGCATAATACCTCAAAATTACCCACATTTATACAATGAATTGCCACTATTGACTTAGTAAATTATGTTCAACCATACTAATGCCAATAAAAATGAATTTTAACCAGAGTGGCGCAGGCGTTAGTTTTAGCCCCGGGGTGGGGTTACCTACTATGATGCTGACCCCTCAAACTGCCAGAATAGCATAAAAACCTCAAAATTACCCACAGTTATACAATGAATTGCCACTATTGACTAGTAAATTATGTTCAACCATACTAATGCTAATAAAAATCAATTTTAACCAGAGTGGCGCAGGCGTTAGTTTTAGCCCCGGGCTGGGGTTACCTACTATGATGTGGACCCCTCAAACTGCCAAAATAGCATAAAAACTTCAAAATTACCCACATTTATACAGTGAATTGCCACTATTGACTAGGAAATTATGTTCAACCACACTCATGTCAATAAAATTTAATTTCAAGAAGAGTGGCGCAGGCATTATTTTAAGCCCCTGGGTGGGGTTACCTACTATGATGTGGACCCCTCAAACTGCCAAAATAGCATAAAAACCTCAAAATTACCCACATTCATACAGTGAATTACCACTATTGACTAGGAAATTATGTTCAACAATACTAATGCCATTAAAAATGAATTTTAACCAGAGTGGCGCAGGCATTAGTTTGAGCCCCGGGTGGGGTTACCTACTATGATGTGGACCCCTCAAACTGCCAAAATAGCATAAAAACCTCAAAATTACCCACATTTATACAGTGAATTGCCACTATTGACTAGTAAATTATGTTCAACCATACTAATGCCAATTAAAATCAATTTTAACCAGAGTGGCGCAGGCGTTAGTTTTAGCCCCGGGGTGGGGTTACCTACTATGATGTGGACCCTTCAAACTGCCAAAATAGCATAAAAACCTCAAAATTACCCACATTTATACAGTGAATTGCTACTATTGACTAGGAAGTTATGTTCAACAACACTTATGCCAATAAAAATCAATTTAACCAGAGTGGCGCAGGCGTTAGTTTTAGCCCCGGGATGGGGTTACCTACTATAATGTGGACCCCTCAAACTGCCAGAATAGCATAAAAACCTCAAAATTACCCACAGTTATACAATGAATTGCCACTATTGACTAGTAAATTATGTTCAACCATACTAATGCCAATAAAAATCAATTTCAAGTAGAGTAGCACAGGCGTTAGTTTTAGCCCCGGGGTGGGGTTACCTACTATGATGTGGACCCCTCAAACTGCCAAAATAGCATAAAAAACTCAAAATTACCCACATTTATACAGTGAATTGCCACGATTGACTAGTTAATTATGTTCAACCATACTAATGCCAATAAAATTCAATTTTAACCAGAGTGGCGCAGGCGTTAGTTTTAGCCCCGGGGTTAGGTTACCTACTATGCTATCAAACTACCAAAATAGCATAAAAACCTCACAATTACCCACATGTATACGGTGAATTGCCACTATTGACGAGGAAATTATGTTCAACAATACTAATGCCAATAAAAATGAATTCTAACCAGAGTGGCGCAGGCGTTAGTTTTAGCCCCGGGGTGGGGTTACCTACTATGATGCTGACCCCTCATACTGCCAAAATAGCATAATACCTCAAAATTACCCACATTTATACAATGAATTGCCACTATTGACTTAGTAAATGATGTTCAACCATACTAATGCCAATAAAAATGAATTTTAACCAGAGTGGCGCAGGCGTTAGTTTCAGCCCCGGGGTGGGGTTACCTACTATGATGCTGACCCCTCAAACTGCCAGAATAGCATAAAAACCTCAAAATTACCCACAGTTATACAATGAATTGCCACTATTGACTAGTAAATTATGTTCAACCATACTAATGCTAATAAAAATCAATTTTAACCAGAGTGGCGCAGGCGTTAGTTTTAGACCCGGGGTGGGGTTACCTACTATGATGCTGACCCCTCAAACTGCCAGAATAGCATAAAAACCTCAAAATTACCCACAGTTATACAATGAATTGCCACTATTGACTAGTAAATTATGTTCAACCATACTAATGCTAATAAAAATCAATTTTAACCAGAGTGGCGCAGGCGTTAGTTTTAGCCCCGGGGTTAGGTTACCTACTATGCTATCAAACTGCCAAAATAGCATAAAAACCTCACAATTACCCACATGTATACGGTGAATTGCCACTATTGACGAGGAAATTATGTTCAACAATACTAATGCCAATAAAAATGAATTCTAACCAGAGTGGCGCAGGCGTTAGTTTTAGCCCCGGGGTGGGGTTACCTACTATGATGCTGACCCCTCAAACTGCCAAAATAGCATAATACCTCAAAATTACCCACATTTATACAATGAATTGCCACTATTGACTTAGTAAATTATGTTCAACCATACTAATGCCAATAAAAATGAATTTTAACCAGAGTGGCGCAGGCGTTAGTTTTAGCCCCGGGGTGGGGTTACCTACTATGATGCTGACCCCTCAAACTGCCAGAATAGCATAAAAACCTCAAAATTACCCACAGTTATACAATGAATTGCCACTATTGACTAGTAAATTATGTTCAACCATACTAATGCTAATAAAAATCAATTTTAACCAGAGTGGCGCAGGCGTTAGTTTTAGCCCCGGGGTGGGGTTACCTACTATGATGCTGAATAGCATAAAAACCTCAAAATTACCCACAGTTATACAATGAATTGCCACTATTGACTAGTAAATTATGTTCAACCATACTAATGCTAATAAAAATCAATTTTAACCAGAGTGGCGCAGGCGTTAGTTTTAGCCCCGGGGTTAGGTTACCTACTATGCTATCAAACTGCCAAAATAGCATAAAAACCTCACAATTACCCACATATATACGGTGAATTGCCACTATTGACGAGGAAATTATGTTCAACAATACTAATGCCAATAAAAATGAATTCTAACAAGAGTGGCGCAGGCGTTGGTTTTAGCCCCAAACTGCCAAAATTGCATAATACCTCAAAATTACCCACATTTTTACAATGAATTGCCATTATTGACTAGTAAATTATGTTCAACCATACTCATGTCAATAAAATTCAATTTCAAGAAGAGTGGCACAGGCATTAGTTTGAGCCCCGGGGTGGGGTTACCTACTATGATGCCAATAAAAATAAATTTCAAGTAGAGTGGCACAGGCGTTAGTTTTAGCCCCGGGGTGGGGTTACTTACTATGATGTGGACCCCTCAAACTGCCAAAATAGCATAAAAACCTCAAAATTACCCACATTTATACAGTGAATTGCCATTGTTGACTAGTAAATTATGTTCAACCATACTCATGTCAATAAAATTCAATTTCAAGTAGAGTGGCGCAGGCATTAGTTTGAGCCCCGGGGTGGTGTTACCTACTATGTTATGGACCCCTCAAACTGCCAAAATAGCATAAAAACCTCAAAATTACCCACAGTTATACAGTGAATTGCCACTATTGACTAGGAAATTATGTTCAACCATACTAATGCACAGGCGTGGGGTTACCTACTATGATGTGGACCCCTCAAACTGCCAAAATAGCATAAAAACCTCAAAATTATCCACATTAATACAGTGAATTGCCACTATTGACTAGTAAATTTTGTTTAACCATACTAATGCCAATAAAAATCAATTTTAACCAGAGTGGCGCAGGCGTTAGTTTGAGCCCCGGGGTGGGGTTACCTACTATGATGCTGACCCCTCAAACTGCCAAAATAGCATAAAAACCTCAAAATTACCCACATCTATACAGTGAATTGCCATTATTGACTAGTAAATTATGTTCAACCATACTAATGCCAATAAAAATCAATTTTAACCAGAGTGGCGCATGCGTTAGTTTTAGCCCCGGGTTGGGGTTACCTACTATGATGCTTACCATTCAAACTGCCAAAATAGCATAAAAACCTCAAAATTACCCACATTTATACAGTGAATTGCCACTATTGACTAGTAAATTATGTTCAACCATACTAATGCCAATAAAAATCAATTTCAAGTAGAGTGGCACAGGCGTTAGTTTTAGCCCCGGGGTGAGGTTACCTACTATGATGCTGATCCCTCAAACTGCCAAAATAGCATAATACCTCAAAATAACCCACATTTTTACAATGAATTGCCACTATTGACAAGTAAATTATGTTCAACCATACTAATGCCAATAAAAATCCATTTTAACCAGAGTGGCGCAGGCATTAGTTTTAGCCCCGGGGTGGGGTTACCTACTATGATGTGGACCCCTCAAACTGCCAGAATACCCACAGTTATACAATGAATTGCCATTATTGACTAGTAAATTATGTTCAACCATACTAATGCCAATAAAAATCAATTTTAACCAGAGTGGCGCAGGCGTTAGTTTTAGCCCCGGGTTGGGGTTACCTACTATGATGCTGACCATTCAAACTGCCAAAATAGCATAAAAACCTCAAAATTACCCACATTTATACAGTGAATTGCCACTATTGACTAGTAAATTATGTTCAACCATACTAATGCCAATAAAAATGAATTCTAACCAGAGTGGCGCAGGCGTTAGTTTTAGCCCCGGGGTTGGGTTACCTACTATGCTATCAAACTGCCAAAATAGCATAAAAACCTCACAATTACCCACATGTATACAGTGAATTGCCATTATTGACGAGGAAATTATGTTCAACAATACTAATGCCAATAAAAATGAATTCTAACCAGAGTGGCGCAGGCGTTGGTTTTAGCCCCAAACTGCCAAAATTGCATAATACCTCAAAATTACCCACATTTTTACAATGAATTGCCACTATTGACTAGTAAATTATGTTCAACCATACTAATGCCAATAAAAATCAATTTTAACCAGAGTGGCACAGGCGTTAGTTTTAGCCCCGGGGTGGGGTTACCTACTATGATGCTGACCCCTCAAACTGCCAAAATAGCATAATACCTCAAAATTACCCACATTTATACAATGAATTGCCACTATTGACTTAGTAAATTATGTTCAACCATACTAATGCCAATAAAAATGAATTTTAACCAGAGTGGCGCAGGCGTTAGTTTTAGCCCCGGGGTGGGGTTACCTACTATGATGCTGACCCCTCAAACTGCCAGAATAGCATAAAAACCTCAAAATTACCCACAGTTATACAATGAATTGCCACTATTGACTAGTAAATTATGTTCAACCATACTAATGCTAATAAAAATCAATTTTAACCAGAGTGGCGCAGGCGTTAGTTTTAGCCCCGGGCTGGGGTTACCTACTATGATGTGGACCCCTCAAACTGCCAAAATAGCATAAAAACTTCAAAATTACCCACATTTATACAGTGAATTGCCACTATTGACTAGGAAATTATGTTCAACCACACTCATGTCAATAAAATTTAATTTCAAGAAGAGTGGCGCAGGCATTATTTTAAGCCCCTGGGTGGGGTTACCTACTATGATGTGGACCCCTCAAACTGCCAAAATAGCATAAAAACCTCAAAATTACCCACATTCATACAGTGAATTACCACTATTGACTAGGAAATTATGTTCAACAATACTAATGCCATTAAAAATGAATTTTAACCAGAGTGGCGCAGGCATTAGTTTGAGCCCCGGGTGGGGTTACCTACTATGATGTGGACCCCTCAAACTGCCAAAATAGCATAAAAACCTCAAAATTACCCACATTTATACAGTGAATTGCCACTATTGACTAGTAAATTATGTTCAACCATACTAATGCCAATTAAAATCAATTTTAACCAGAGTGGCGCAGGCGTTAGTTTTAGCCCCGGGGTGGGGTTACCTACTATGATGTGGACCCCTCAAACTGCCAAAATAGCATAAAAACCTCAAAATTACCCACATTTATACAGTGAATTGCCACTATTGACTAGGAAGTTATGTTCAACAACACTTATGCCAATAAAAATCAATTTAACCAGAGTGGCGCAGGCGTTAGTTTTAGCCCCGGGATGGGGTTACCTACTATAATGTGGACCCCTCAAACTGCCAGAATAGCATAAAAACCTCAAAATTACCCACAGTTATACAATGAATTGCCACTATTGACTAGTAAATTATGTTCAACCATACTAATGCCAATAAAAATCAATTTCAAGTAGAGTAGCACAGGCGTTAGTTTTAGCCGCGGGGTGGGGTTACCTACTATGATGTGGACCCCTCAAACTGCCAAAATAGCATAAAAAACTCAAAATTACCCACATTTATACAGTGAATTGCCACGATTGACTAGTTAATTATGTTCAACCATACTAATGCCAATAAAAATCAATTTTAACCAGAGTGGCACAGGCGTTAGTTTTAGCCCCGGGGTTAGGTTACCTACTATGCTATCAAACTACCAAAATAGCATAAAAACCTCACAATTACCCACATGTATACGGTGAATTGCCACTATTGACGAGGAAATTATGTTCAACAATACTAATGCCAATAAAAATGAATTCTAACCAGAGTGGCGCAGGCGTTAGTTTTAGCCCCGGGGTGGGGTTACCTACTATGATGCTGACCCCTCAAACTGCCAAAATAGCATAATACCTCAAAATTACCCACATTTATACAATGAATTGCCACTATTGACTTAGTAAATGATGCCAATAAAAATGAATTTTAACCAGAGTGGCGCAGGCGTTAGTTTTAGCCCCGGGGTGGGGTTACCTACTATGATGCTGACCCCTCAAACTGCCAGAATAGCATAAAAACCTCAAAATTACCCACAGTTATACAATGAATTGCCACTATTGACTAGTAAATTATGTTCAACCATACTAATGCTAATAAAAATCAATTTTAACCAGAGTGGCGCAGGCGTTAGTTTTAGACCCGGGGTGGGGTTACCTACTATGATGCTGACCCCTCAAACTGCCAGAATAGCATAAAAACCTCAAAATTACCCACAGTTATACAATGAATTGCCACTATTGACTAGTAAATTATGTACAACCATACTAATGCTAATAAAAATCAATTTTAACCAGAGTGGCGCAGGCGTTAGTTTTAGCCCAGGGTTAGGTTACCTACTATGCTATCAAACTGCCAAAATAGCATAAAAACCTCACAATTACCCACATGTATACGGTGAATTGCCACTATTGACGAGGAAATTATGTTCAACAATACTAATGCCAATAAAAATGAATTCTAACCAGAGTGGCGCAGGCGTTAGTTTTAGCCCCCGGGTGGGGTTACCTACTATGATGCTGACCCCTCAAACTGCCAAAATAGCATAATACCTCAAAATTACCCACATTTATACAATGAATTGCCACTATTGACTTAGTAAATTATGTTCAACCATACTAATGCCAATAAAAATGAATTTTAACCAGAGTGGCGCAGGCGTTAGTTTTAGCCCCGGGGTGGGGTTACCTACTATGATGCTGACCCCTCAAACTGCCAGAATAGCATAAAAACCTCAAAATTACCCACAGTTATACAATGAATTGCCACTATTGACTAGTAAATTATGTTCAACCATACTAATGCTAATAAAAATCAATTTTAACCAGAGTGGCGCAGGCGTTAGTTTTAGCCCCGGGGTGGGGTTACCTACTATGATGCTGAATAGCATAAAAACCTCAAAATTACCCACAGTTATACAATGAATTGCCACTATTGACTAGTAAATTATGTTCAACCATACTAATGCCAATAAAAATCAATTTCAAGTAGAGTAGCACAGGCGTTAGTTTTAGCCCCGGGGTGGGGTTACCTACTATGATGTGGACCCCTCAAACTGCCAAAATAGCATAAAAAACTCAAAATTACCCACATTTATACAGTGAATTGCCACGATTGACTAGTTAATTATGTTCAACCATACTAATGCCAATAAAAATCAATTTTAACCAGAGTGGCGCAGGCGTTAGTTTTAGCCCCGGGGTGGGGTTACCTACTATGATGCTGAATAGCATAAAAACCTCAAAATTACCCACAGTTATACAATGAATTGCCACTATTGACTAGTAAATTATGTTCAACCATACTAATGCTAATAAAAATCAATTTTAACCAGAGTGGCGCAGGCGTTAGTTTTAGCCCCGGGGTTAGGTTACCTACTATGCTATCAAACTGCCAAAATAGCATAAAAACCTCACAATTACCCACATATATACGGTGAATTGCCACTATTGACGAGGAAATTATGTTCAACAATACTAATGCCAATAAAAATGAATTCTAACAAGAGTGGCGCAGGCGTTGGTTTTAGCCCCAAACTGCCAAAATTGCATAATACCTCAAAATTACCCACATTTTTACAATGAATTGCCATTATTGACTAGTAAATTATGTTCAACCATACTCATGTCAATAAAATTCAATTTCAAGAAGAGTGGCACAGGCATTAGTTTGAGCCCCGGGGTGGGGTTACCTACTATGATGCCAATAAAAATAAATTTCAAGTAGAGTGGCACAGGCGTTAGTTTTAGCCCCGGGGTGGGGTTACTTACTATGATGTGGACCCCTCAAACTGCCAAAATAGCATAAAAACCTCAAAATTACCCACATTTATACAGTGAATTGCCATTGTTGACTAGTAAATTATGTTCAACCATACTCATGTCAATAAAATTCAATTTCAAGTAGAGTGGCGCAGGCATTAGTTTGAGCCCCGGGGTGGGGTTACCTACTATGTTATGGACCCCTCAAACTGCCAAAATAGCATAAAAACCTCAAAATTACCCACAGTTATACAATGAATTGCCACTATTGACTAGTAAATTATGTTCAACCATACTAATGCTAATAAAAATCAATTTTAACCAGAGTGGCGCAGGCGTTAGTTTTAGCCCAGGGTTAGGTTACCTACTATGCTATCAAACTGCCAAAATAGCATAAAAACCTCACAATTACCCACATGTATACGGTGAATTGCCACTATTGACGAGGAAATTATGTTCAACAATACTAATGCCAATAAAAATGAATTCTAACCAGAGTGGCGCAGGCGTTAGTTTTAGCCCCGGGGTGGGGTTACCTACTATGATGCTGACCCCTCAAACTGCCAAAATAGCATAATACCTCAAAATTACCCACATTTATACAATGAATTGCCACTATTGACTTAGTAAATTATGTTCAACCATACTAATGCCAATAAAAATGAATTTTAACCAGAGTGGCGCAGGCGTTAGTTTTAGCCCCGGGGTGGGGTTACCTACTATGATGCTGACCCCTCAAACTGCCAGAATAGCATAAAAACCTCAAAATTACCCACAGTTATACAATGAATTGCCACTATTGACTAGTAAATTATGTTCAACCATACTAATGCTAATAAAAATCAATTTTAACCAGAGTGGCGCAGGCGTTAGTTTTAGCCCCGGGGTGGGGTTACCTACTATGATGCTGAATAGCATAAAAACCTCAAAATTACCCACAGTTATACAATGAATTGCCACTATTGACAAGTAAATTATGTTCAACCATACTAATGCCAATAAAAATCAATTTCAAGTAGAGTAGCACAGGCGTTAGTTTTAGCCCCGGGGTGGGGTTACCTACTATGATGTGGACCCCTCAAACTGCCAAAATAGCATAAAAAACTCAAAATTACCCACATTTATACAGTGAATTGCCACGATCGACTAGTTAATTATGTTCAACCATACTAATGCCAATAAAAATCAATTTTAACCAGAGTGGCGCAGGCGTTAGTTTTAGCCCCGGGGTTAGGTTACCTACTATGCTATCAAACTGCCAAAATAGCATAAAAACCTCACAATTACCCACATGTATACGGTGAATTGCCACTATTGACGAGGAAATTATGTTCAACAATACTAATGCCAATAAAAATGAATTCTAACCAGAGTGGCGCAGGCGTTAGTTTTAGCCCCGGGGTGGGGTTACCTACTATGATGCTGACCCCTCAAACTGCCAAAATAGCATAATACCTCAAAATTACCCACATTTATACAATGAATTGCCACTATTGACTTAGTAAATGATGTTCAACCATACTAATGCCAATAAAAATGAATTTTAACCAGAGTGGCGCAGGCGTTAGTTTTAGCCCCGGGGTGGGGTTACCTACTATGATGCTGACCCCTCAAACTGCCAGAATAGCATAAAAACCTCAAAATTACCCACAGTTATACAATGAATTGCCACTATTGACTAGTAAATTATGTTCAACCATACTAATGCTAATAAAAATCAATTTTAACCAGAGTGGCGCAGGCGTTAGTTTTAGACCCGGGGTGGGGTTACCTACTATGATGCTGACCCCTCAAACTGCCAGAATAGCATAAAAACCTCAAAATTACCCACAGTTATACAATGAATTGCCACTATTGACTAGTAAATTATGTTCAACCATACTAATGCTAATAAAAATCAATTTTAACCAGAGTGGCGCAGGCGTTAGTTTTAGCCCAGGGTTAGGTTACCTACTATGCTATCAAACTGCCAAAATAGCATAAAAACCTCACAATTACCCACATGTATACGGTGAATTGCCACTATTGACGAGGAAATTATGTTCAACAATACTAATGCCAATAAAAATGAATTCTAACCAGAGTGGCGCAGGCGTTAGTTTTAGCCCCGGGGTGGGGTTACCTACTATGATGCTGACCCCTCAAACTGCCAAAATAGCATAATACCTCAAAATTACCCACATTTATACAATGAATTGCCACTATTGACTTAGTAAATTATGTTCAACCATACTAATGCCAATAAAAATGAATTTTAACCAGAGTGGCGCAGGCGTTAGTTTTAGCCCCGGGGTGGGGTTACCTACTATGATGCTGACCCCTCAAACTGCCAGAATAGCATAAAAACCTCAAAATTACCCACAGTTATACAATGAATTGCCACTATTGACTAGTAAATTATGTTCAACCATACTAATGCTAATAAAAATCAATTTTAACCAGAGTGGCGCAGGCGTTAGTTTTAGCCCCGGGGTGGGGTTACCTACTATGATGCTGAATAGCATAAAAACCTCAAAATTACCCACAGTTATACAATGAATTGCCACTATTGACTAGTAAATTATGTTCAACCATACTAATGCTAATAAAAATCAATTTTAACCAGAGTGGCGCAGGCGTTAGTTTTAGCCCCGGGGTTAGGTTACCTACTATGCTATCAAACTGCCAAAATAGCATAAAAACCTCACAATTACCCACATATATACGGTGAATTGCCACTATTGACGAGGAAATTATGTTCAACAATACTAATGCCAATAAAAATGAATTCTAACAAGAGTGGCGCAGGCGTTGGTTTTAGCCCCAAACTGCCAAAATTGCATAATACCTCAAAATTACCCACATTTTTACAATGAATTGCCATTATTGACTAGTAAATTATGTTCAACCATACTCATGTCAATAAAATTCAATTTCAAGAAGAGTGGCACAGGCATTAGTTTGAGCCCCGGGGTGGGGTTACCTACTATGATGCCAATAAAAATAAATTTCAAGTAGAGTGGCACAGGCGTTAGTTTTAGCCCCGGGGTGGGGTTACTTACTATGATGTGGACCCCTCAAACTGCCAAAATAGCATAAAAACCTCAAAATTACCCACATTTATACAGTGAATTGCCATTGTTGACTAGTAAATTATGTTCAACCATACTCATGTCAATAAAATTCAATTTCAAGTAGAGTGGCGCAGGCATTAGTTTGAGCCCCGGGGTGGGGTTACCTACTATGTTATGGACCCCTCAAACTGCCAAAATAGCATAAAAACCTCAAAATTACCCACAGTTATACAGTGAATTGCCACTATTGACTAGGAAATTATGTTCAACCATACTAATGCACAGGCGTGGGGTTACCTACTATGATGTGGACCCCTCAAACTGCCAAAATAGCATAAAAACCTCAAAATTATCCACATTAATACAGTGAATTGCCACTATTGACTAGTAAATTTTGTTTAACCATACTAATGCCAATAAAAATCAATTTTAACCAGAGTGGCGCAGGCGTTAGTTTGAGCCCCGGGGTGGGGTTACCTACTATGATGCTGACCCCTCAAACTGCCAAAATAGCATAAAAACCTCAAAATTACCCACATCTATACAGTGAATTGCCATTATTGACTAGTAAATTATGTTCAACCATACTAATGCCAATAAAAATCAATTTTAACCAGAGTGGCGCATGCGTTAGTTTTAGCCCCGGGTTGGGGTTACCTACTATGATGCTCACCATTCAAACTGCCAAAATAGCATAAAAACCTCAAAATTACCCACATTTATACAGTGAATTGCCACTATTGACTAGTAAATTATGTTCAACCATACTAATGCCAATAAAAATCAATTTCAAGTAGAGTGGCACAGGCGTTAGTTTTAGCCCCCGGGTGAGGTTACCTACTATGATGCTGATCCCTCAAACTGCCAAAATAGCATAATACCTCAAAATAACCCACATTTTTACAATGAATTGCCACTATTGACAAGTAAATTATGTTCAACCATACTAATGCCAATAAAAATCCATTTTAACCAGAGTGGCGCAGGCATTAGTTTTAGCCCCGGGGTGGGGTTACCTACTATGATGTGGACCCCTCAAACTGCCAGAATACCCACAGTTATACAATGAATTGCCATTATTGACTAGTAAATTATGTTCAACCATACTAATGCCAATAAAAATCAATTTTAACCAGAGTGGCGCAGGCGTTAGTTTTAGCCCCGGGTTGGGGTTACCTACTATGATGCTGACCATTCAAACTGCCAAAATAGCATAAAAACCTCAAAATTACCCACATTTATACAGTGAATTGCCACTATTGACTAGTAAATTATGTTCAACCATACTAATGCCAATAAAAATGAATTCTAACCAGAGTGGCGCAGGCGTTAGTTTTAGCCCCGGGGTTGGGTTACCTACTATGCTATCAAACTGCCAAAATAGCATAAAAACCTCACAATTACCCACATGTATACAGTGAATTGCCATTATTGACGAGGAAATTATGTTCAACAATACTAATGCCAATAAAAATGAATTCTAACCAGAGTGGCGCAGGCGTTGGTTTTAGCCCCAAACTGCCAAAATTGCATAATACCTCAAAATTACCCACATTTTTACAATGAATTGCCACTATTGACTAGTAAATTATGTTCAACCATACTAATGCCAATAAAAATCAATTTTAACCAGAGTGGCACAGGCGTTAGTTTTAGCCCCGGGATGGGGTTACCTAGTATGATGTGGACCCCTCAAACTGCCAGAATAGCATAAAAACCTCAAAATTACCCACAGTTATACAATGAATTGCCACTATTGACTAGTAAATTATGTTCAACCATACTAATGCTAATAAAAATCAATTTTAACCAGAGTGGCGCAGGCGTTAGCTTGAGCCCAGGGGTGGGGTTACCTACTATGATGTGGACCCCTCAAACTGCCAAAATAGCATAAAAACCTAAAAATTACCCACATTTATACAGTGAATTGCCACTATTGACTAGTAAATTATGTTCAACCATACTAATGCCAATAAAAATCAATTTTAACCAGAGTGGCGCAGGCGTTAGTTTTAGCCCCGGGTTGGGATTACCTACTATGATGCTGACCATTCAAACTGCCAAAATAGCATAAAAACCTCAAAATTACCCACATTTATACAGTGAATTGCCACTATTGACTAGTAAATTATGTTCAACCATACTAATGCCAATGAAAATCAATTTTAACCAGAGTGGCGCAGGCGTTAGTTTTAGCCCCGGGGTTGGGTTAGCTACTATGCTATCAAACTGCCAAAATAGCATAAAAACCTCACAATTACCCACATTTATACAGTGAATTGCCAGTATTGACTAGTAAATTATGTTCAACCATACTAATGCTAATAAAAATCAATTTTAACCAGAGTGGCGCAGGCGTTAGTTTTAGCCCCGGGGTGGGGTTACCTACTATGATGTGGACCCCTTAAACTGCCAAAATAGCATAAAAACCTCAAAATTACCCACATTAATACAGTGAATTGCCACTATTGACTAGTAAATTATGTTTAACCATACTAATGCCAATAAAAATCAATTTTAACTAGAGTGGCGCAGGCGTTAGTTTGAGCCCCGGGGTGGGGTTACCTACTGTGATGCTGACTCCTCGAACTGCCAAAATAGCATAAAAACCTCAAAATTACCCACATTTATACAGTGAATTGCCATTATTGACTAGTAAATTATGTTCAACCATACTAATGCCAATAAAAATCAATTTCAAGTAGAGTGGCACAGGCGTTAGTTTTAGCCCCGGGGAGAGGTTACCTACTATGATGTGGACCCCTCAAACTGCCAAAATAGCATAAAAACCTCAAAATTACCCACATTTATACAGTGAATTGCCACTATTGACTAGTAAATTATGTATTATATTTAACACCCTAGAAAAGTTTGTTTTTCATATATTTATTAATCTGTGGGTGCACGGATATACCAATATGAACTAAACTATTAAATTATGTTCAACCATACTCATGTCAATAAAATTCAATTTCAAGTAGAGTGGCACAGGCATTAGTTTGAGCCCCGGGGTGGGGTTACGTACTATGATGTGGACCCCTCAAACTGCCAAAATAGCATAAAAACCTCAAAATTACCCACATTTATACAGTGAATTGCCAATATTGACTAGGAAATTATGTTCAACAATACTTATGCCAATAAAAATCAATTTTAACCAGAGTGGCACAGGCATTAGTTTGAGCCCCGAGGTGGGGTTACCTACTATGTTATGGACCCCTCAAACTGCCAAAATAGCATAAAAACCTCAAAATTACCCACATTTATACAGTGAATTGCCACTATTGACTAGTTAATTATGTTCAACCATACTAATGCCAATAACAATCAATTTTAACCAGAGTGGCGCAGGCGTTAGTTTTAGCCCCGGGGTTAGGTTACCTACTATGCTATCAAACTGCCAAAATAGGATAAAAACCTCACAATTACCCATATGTATACGGTGAATTGCCACTATTGACGAGGAAATTATGTTCAACAATACTAATGCCAATAAAAATGAATTCTAACCAGAGTGGCGCAGGCGTTAGTTTTAGCCCCGGGGTGGGGTTACCTACTATGATGCTGACCCCTCAAACTGCCAAAATAGCATAATACCTCAAAATTACCCACATTTATACAATGAATTGCCACTATTGACTTAGTAAATTATGTTCAACCATACTAATGCCAATAAAAATGAATTTTAACCAGAGTGGCACAGGCGTTAGTTTTAGCCCGGGGTGGGGTTACCTACTATGATGCTGACCCCTCAAACTGCCAAAATAGCATAATACCTCAAAATTACCCACATTTTTACAATGAATTGCCACTATTGACTAGGAAATTATGTTCAACAATACTTATGCCAATAAAAATGAATTTTAACCAGAGTGGCACAGGCATTAGTTTGAGCCCCGAGGTGGGGTTACCTACTATGATGTGGACCCCTCAAACTGCCAAAATAGCATAAAAACCTCAAAATTACCCACATTTATACAGTGAATTGCCAATATTAACTCGGAAATTATGTTCAACAATAAAAATCAATTTTAACCAGAGTGGCGCAGACGTTAGTTTTAGCCCCGGGGTGGGGTTACCTACTATAATGTGGACCCCTCAAACTGCCAGAATAGCATAAAAACCTCAAAATTACCCACATTTATACAATGAATTGCCACTATTGACTAGTAAATTATGTTCAACAATATTAATGCTAATAAAAATCAATTTTAACCAGAATGGCGCAGACGTTAGTTTTAGCCCCGGGGTGGGGTTACCTACTATAATGTGGACCCCTCAAACTGCCAAAATAGCATAAAAACCTCAAAATTACCCACATTTATACAGTGAATTGCCACTATTGACTAGGAAATTATGTTCAACCACACTCATGTCAATAAAATTTAATTTCAAGAAGAGTGGCGCAGGCATTATTATAAGCCCCTGGGTGGGGTTACCTACTATGATGTGGACCCCTCAAACTGCCAAAATAGCATAAAAACCTCAAAATTACCCACATTCATACAGTGAATTACCACTATTGACTAGGAAATTATGTTCAACAATACTAATGCCAATAAAAATGAATTTTAACCAGAGTGGCGCAGGCATTAGTTTGAGCCCCGGGTGGGGTTACCTACTATGATGTGGACCCCTCAAACTGCCCAAATTGCATAAAAACCTCAAAATTACCCACATTTATACAGTGAATTGCCACTATTGACTAGTAAATTGTGTTCAACCATACTAATGCCAATTAAAATCAATTTTAACCAGAGTGGCGCAGGCGTTAGTTTTAGCCCCGGGGTGGGGTTACCTACTATGATGTGGACCCCTCAAACTGCCAAAATAGCATAAAAACCTCAAAATTACCCACATTTATACAGTGAATTGCCACTATTGACTAGGAAGTTATGTTCAACAACACTTATGCCAATAAAAATCAATTTAACCAGAGTGGCGCAGGCGTTAGTTTTAGCCCCGGGATGGGGTTACCTACTATAATGTGGACCCCTCAAACTGCCAGAATAGCATAAAAACCTCAAAATTACCCACAGTTATACAATGAATTGCCACTATTGACTAGTAAATTATGTTCAACCATACTAATGCCAATAAAAATCAATTTCAAGTAGAGTGGCACA
The DNA here is from genome assembly GCA_963942565.1 of Maea johnstoni. NCBI lineage: Eukaryota > Metazoa > Annelida > Polychaeta > Spionida > Magelonidae > Maea > Maea johnstoni. The sequence continues at coordinate 34,501,351 of OZ012684.1, forward strand.
GGCGTTGGTTTTAGCCCCGGGGTGGGGTTACCTACTATGATGTGGACCCCTCAAACTGCCAAAATAGCATAAAAAACTCAAAATTACCCACATTTAAACAGTGAATTGCCACGATTGACTAGTTAATTATGTTCAACCATACTAATGCCAATAAAAATCAATTTTAACCAGAGTGGCGCAGGCGTTAGTTTTAGCCCCGGGGTTAGGTTACCTACTATGCTATCAAACTGCCAAAATAGCATAAAAACCTCACAATTACCCACATGTATACGGTGAATTGCCACTATTGACGAGGAAATTATGTTCAACAATACTAATGCCAATAAAAATGAATTCTAACCAGAGTGGCGCAGGCGTTAGTTTTAGCCCCGGGGTGGGGTTACCTACTATGATGCTGACCCCTCAAACTGCCAAAATAGCATAATACCTCAAAATTACCCACATTTATACAATGAATTGCCACTATTGACTTAGTAAATTATGTTCAACCATACTAATGCCAATAAAAATGAATTTTAACCAGAGTGGCGCAGGCGTTAGTTTTAGCCCCGGGGTGGGGTTACCTACTATGATGCTGACCCCTCAAACTGCCAGAATAGCATAAAAACCTCAAAATTACCCACAGTTATACAATGAATTGCCACTATTGACTAGTAAATTATGTTCAACCATACTAATGCTAATAAAAATCAATTTTAACCAGAGTGGCGCAGGCGTTAGTTTTAGACCCGGGGTGGGGTTACCTACTATGATGCTGACCCCTCAAACTGCCAGAATAGCATAAAAACCTCAAAATTACCCACAGTTATACAATGAATTGCCACTATTGACTAGTAAATTATGTTCAACCATACTAATGCTAATAAAAATCAATTTTAACCAGAGTGGCGCAGGCGTTAGTTCTAGCCCCGGGGTTAGGTTACCTACTATGCTATCAAACTGCCAAAATAGCATAAAAACCTCACAATTACCCACATGTATACGGTGAATTGCCACTATTGACGAGGAAATTATGTTCAACAATACTAATGCCAATAAAAATGAATTCTAACCAGAGTGGCGCAGGCGTTAGTTTTAGCCCCGGGGTGGGGTTACCTACTATGATGCTGACCCCTCAAACTGCCAAAATAGCATAATACCTCAAAATTACCCACATTTATACAATGAATTGCCACTATTGACTTAGTAAATTATGTTCAACCATACTAATGCCAATAAAAATGAATTTTAACCAGAGTGGCGCAGGCGTTAGTTTTAGCCCCGGGGTGGGGTTACCTACTATGATGCTGACCCCTCAAACTGCCAGAATAGCATAAAAACCTCAAAATTACCCACAGTTATACAATGAATTGCCACTATTGACTAGTAAATTATGTTCAACCATACTAATGCTAATAAAAATCAATTTTAACCAGAGTGGCGCAGGCGTTAGTTTTAGCCCCGGGGTGGGGTTACCTACTATGATGCTGACCCCTCAAACTGCCAAAATATCATAATACCTCAAAATTACCCACATTTATACAATGAATTGCCACTATTGACTAGTAAATTATGTTCAACAATACTAATGCCAATAAAAATGAATTTTAACCAGAGTGGCGCAGGCGTTAGTTTTAGCCCCGGGGTGGGGTTACCTACTATGATGCTGACCCCTCAAACTGCCAGAATAGCATAAAAACCTCAAAATTACCCACAGTTAAACAATGAATTGCCACTATTGACTAGTAAATTATGTTCAACCATACTAATGCTAATAAAAATCAATTTTAACCAGAGTGGCGCAGGCGTTAGTTTTAGCCCCGGGGTGGGGTTACCTACTATGATGCTGACCCCTCAAACTGCCAGAATAGCATAAAAACCTCAAAATTACCCACAGTTATACAATGAATTGCCACTATTGACTAGTAAATTATGTTCAACCATACTAATGCTAATAAAAATCAATTTTAACCAGAGTGGCGCAGGCGTTAGTTTTAGCCCCGGGGTTAGGATACCTACTATGCTATCAAACTGCCAAAATAGCATAAAAACCTCACAAATACCCACATGTATACGGTGAATTGCCACTATTGACGAGGAAATTATGTTCAACAATACTAATGCCAATAAAAATGAATTCTAACCAGAGTGGCGCAGGCGTTAGTTTTAGCCCCGGGGTGGGGTTACCTACTATGATGCTGACCCCTCAAACTGCCAAAATAGCATAATACCTCAAAATTACCCACATTTATACAATGAATTGCCACTATTGACTTAGTAAATTATGTTCAACCATACTAATGCCAATAAAAATGAATTTTAACCAGAGTGGCGCAGGCGTTAGTTTTAGCCCCGGGGTGGGGTTACCTACTATGATGCTGACCCCTCAAACTGCCAGAATAGCATAAAAACCTCAAAATTACCCACAGTTATACAATGAATTGCCACTATTGACTAGTAAATTATGTTCAACCATACTAATGCTAATAAAAATCAATTTTAACCAGAGTGGCGCAGGCGTTAGTTTTAGCCCCGGGGTGGGGTTACCTACTATGATGCTGACCCCTCAAACTGCCAAAATATCATAATACCTCAAAATTACCCACATTTATACAATGAATTGCCACTATTGACTAGTAAATTATGTTCAACAATACTAATGCCAATAAAAATGAATTTTAACCAGAGTGGCGCAGGCGTTAGTTTTAGCCCCGGGGTGGGGTTACCTACTATGATGCTGACCCCTCAAACTGCCAGAATAGCATAAAAACCTCAAAATTACCCACAGTTATACAATGAATTGCCACTATTGACTAGTAAATTATGTTCAACCATACTAATGCTAATAAAAATCAATTTCAACCAGAGTGGCGCAGGCGTTAGTTTTAGCCCCGGGGTGGGGTTACCTACTATGATGCTGACCACTCAAACTGCCAGAATAGCATAAAAACCTCAAAATTACCCACAGTTATACAATGAATTGCCACTATTGACTAGTAAATTATGTTCAACCATACTAATGCTAATAAAAATCAATTTTAACCAGAGTGGCGCAGGCGTTAGTTTTAGCCCCGGGGTTAGGTTACCTACTATGCTATCAAACTGCCAAAATAGCATAAAAACCTCACAATTACCCACATGTATACGGTGAATTGCCACTATTGACGAGGAAATTATGTTCAACAATACTAATGCCAATAAAAATGAATTCTAACCAGAGTGGCGCAGGCGTTAGTTTTAGCCCCGGGGTGGGGTTACCTACTATGATGCTGACCCCTCAAACTGCCAAAATAGCATAATACCTCAAAATTACCCACATTTATGCAATGAATTGCCACTATTGACTTAGTAAATTATGTTCAACCATACTAATGCCAATAAAAATGAATTTTAACCAGAGTGGCGCAGGCGTTAGTTTTAGCCCCGGGGTGGGGTTACCTACTATGATGCTGACCCCTCAAACTGCCAGAATAGCATAAAAACCTCAAAATTACCCACAGTTATACAATGAATTGCCACTATTGACTAGTAAATTATGTTCAACCATACTAATGCTAATAAAAATCAATTTTAACCAGAGTGGCGCAGGCGTTAGTTTTAGCCCCGGGGTGGGGTTACCTACTATGATGCTGACCCCTCAAACTGCCAAAATAGCATAAAAACCTCAAACTTACCCACATTTATACAGTGAATTGCCACTATTGACTAGTAAATTATGTTCAACCATACTCATGTCAATAAAATTCAATTTCAAGTAGAGTGGCACAGGCATTAGTTTGAACCCCGGGGTGGGGTTACCTACTATGATGTGGACCACTCAAACTGCCAAAATAGCATAAAAACCTCAAAATTACCCACATTTATACAGTGAATTGCCAATATTGACTAGGAAATTATGTTCAACAATACTTATGCCAATAAAAATCAATTTTAACCAGAGTGGCACAGGCATTTAACGATTTCCTCGGTACCGTTGACATCACTTTTGCTATTTCAGAGACCTCTGTGGTTTTCCTCGACACTCTTGACACGATCTGAGATGAGTCAGCGACGCCTTCTTGAGACCAAACTCATCAGGCGTCTTGGGACCCTTCTCCCGCAGGGAATGAACCAGGAAGAGGACTAATTTTCGTGTTTCGTCTTGTTATTTGTCCTTTTCCTTTGTTGTCCCTTTGTTATTCTTTGTTGTCTTTTATTGTCTTTATATTCCTTTGTCTTTTACTTTCATCCCACGTTTCCTTTGTTGTAACATAGGTATATATTGTTGTGACGTCTGTTCCATTTTCCATTGTTTCTGTTTGTCATGGCGTTTTTGTTGTTTGTTCAGTATCCTTTGTTGCCTCCTTATAAGGTATTTATTTGTTGTGTATATTTATACCATGAGAATCTTTGTATATTCCTCATTTGTACTGAAGAAGGCTTCATGGCCGAAACTTCTACAATATATTATTGTGTTTAACACCCAAGAAAAGTTTGTTTTTCATATATTTGTTAATCTGTGGGTGCACGGATATACCAATATGAACTAAATTACCTACTATGATGCTGACCCCTCAAACTGCCAAAATAGCATAATACCTCAAAATTACCCACATTTATACAATGAATTGCCACTATTGACTAGTAAATTATGTTCAACCATACTAATGCCAATAAAAATCAATTTTAACCAGAGTGGCGCAGGCGTTAGTTTTAGCCCCGGGGTGGGGTTACCTACTATGATGTGGACCCCTCAAACTGCCAAAATAGCATAAATACCTCAAAATTACCCACATTTATACAGTGAATTGCCACTAATGCCAATAAAAATGAATTTTAACCAGAGTGGCGCAGGCGTTAGTTTTAGCCCCGGGGTGGGGTTACCTACTATGATGTGGACCCCTCAAACTGCCAGAATAGCATAAAAACCTCAAAATTACCCACAGTTATACAATGAATTGCCACTATTGACTAGTAAATTATGTTCAACCATACTAATGCTAATAAAAATCAATTTTAACCAGAGTGGCGCAGGCGTTAGTTTTAGCCCCGGGGTGGGGTTACCTACTATGATGCTGACCCCTCAAACTGCCAAAATATCATAATACCTCAAAATTACCAACATTTATACAATGAATTGCCACTATTGACTAGTAAATTATGTTCAACAATACTAATGCCAATAAAAATGAATTTTAACCAGAGTGGCGCAGGCGTTAGTTTAAGCCCCGGGGTGGGGTTACCTACTATGATGCTGACCCCTCAAACTGCCAAAATAGCATAAAAACCTCAAACTTACCCACATTTATACAGTGAATTGCCACTATTGACTAGTAAATTATGTTCAACCATACTCATGTCAATAAAATTCAATTTCAAGTAGAGTGGCACAGGCATTAGTTTGAACCCCGGGGTGGGGTTACCTACTATGATGTGGACCACTCAAACTGCCAAAATAGCATAAAAACCTCAAAATTACCCACATTTATACAGTGAATTGCCAATATTGACTAGGAAATTATGTTCAACAATACTTATGCCAATAAAAATCAATTTTAACCAGAGTGGCACAGGCATTTAACGATTTCCTCGGTACCGTTGACATCACTTTTGCTATTTCAGAGACCTCTGTGGTTTTCCTCGACTTAGAACTCTCCATTTCTGACCACAAAATTTCGTCCAAAATTCATTACAAACCCACCGACTCCCATTCATATCTTAGATATGATTCATATCACCCCCAACTTTGCAAAGATAACATTCCCTTCTCCCAATTCTTGCGTTTACGCAGAAACTGTTCTAAGGATGAGGACTTCCGCAAAGAGTCTGGCCACATGGTTGACTTTTTTATAAATAGAGGTTATCCCACCCACATTGTTCACAAAGCACGTGGGCGTGCTGCCTCTATAGACCGCCAAACTTCACTGGACGCAAATGTTCATGCAGCGCGTAGCGCCCCCAAAAGTGAAACGGCAGCAGATGTAACTAATTGAACCTCAGAATAGCAAGTTCATAACACTAGGAAAATTGGATTGCGAAACTGGCTATGCCATAAAGTTAACGACATGTAAAGGCGTATTGATATAATCATTATTTTTTATCTATTTGAAAAGGCATAAGATTAAAAGATCAAATACAATTTTTCAGCTATTTTGGCGCTCCTTATTGGGTTCTAACGACATTCGGGTGATGGCGAGCCGTCTGGCAGTAGTTAGACAACAGGCGCCATATTTGATTTGGTTATTTACCAAAGGTGACGAAGGTAGGTCATAATCAGTTTCGGGCCGTATGTAAATGTGTGGGGTCATTGATAAAAGTGGCTTAGTGGTACATGTACCTAACAAAGATCTACTACGGTTGTCAGTCACGTAAATGACAAGAATGACTCGGAATACTAGGAACGATCCCAAATAAGAGTTACGGGATTTCATCAATATGGTTCTCTTTTCGCTCCGTCGCACACGATAGAAGGAATGGCCTGATTGATAGGCCAGCCAGTCTAGCCCAGTCGACTCCCGATCCTAGGGTCGCGGGTTCGATTCCATCTCTCGATCGTGCAATTTTTTTTCCACCCGCCCAGTGCTTCGTGTGGTACTTCGAAATATTTCATACTCAAAATAACGGTGGCTTTATTTCTATAACTTTTTTTTTTTACTTAACTTTGCTAAAATGAATTGTTGGTCAAAACCGTTGATCCCAGAAAAGACGTCTGCCTGAATTGCCGTTCGCTATAAGGGCCGATGACTTTATGTTGGGCTTAGACTAAAAACAATCTTTTATCTTTGATTTATTATAATAAACATTTCCACAGTTGTGAAGTTAGGAATTTCTTCGAGAAAATATATAGTTTAATGGGTGCAAGTAATGCCTAGCCTTCATATAAAAATTGAGATCTGTGAAGTTTAATGGGTGTAAGTATTAATTTATATCTGTTGATGAAGGACACTAATCAATGCATGCACACTTGCTGCACATGACTTTACCTTAGATCACCAAACACAAGTGGATTCGAAACCAGCCGGTCAACATGAACATGCAAGCCTCAACTAATGTCAACTAATAGCCGCTAATAGGCCAGAAATTGGTGCTTTGGGCACCCCCAGCTGGTGGTGGAGATAAGGTGTCTCAGTAATGTAATCGATGCGAGAGCCCTGATTGGTCCTTGTTCCCAAGTGAGCCCGCACTGATGGCTTATGTGGTACTCCTGACATGAGTCCAGCACTTAACTATAAGGCATTACTTTATGCAACTCCCACCCATCTACCTTCTATCTGCCCTTTCACGCGTCCCCACGTGATCATCAGTGCCCTATCCATGCACCTTCCACCTGTACTTTGGGCTTGGATCCGTGCGCCCGCCACTCACTTTTTGGGCACACGGATCCTTACTACACTGCAACTTTCTATTCCTCCTGCGGCCTTTAGCGCCTTGCCGCAACACTTGCCTTCCCCCTTCTCTGTAATTATACTGTCCTCCCAGTACCTCTTTCAACGGGGCCCTATCTGGGTTCTGGGGATTCTGCTACTAACTCTACTAAACTCCCTCTCGTCCTCCCTTTCGACCACATTAATCGTAAAGTTTCAGCTATCATCCACAAAAATGCCAAAATTCTTTCTGAGGACGCATTGGTTCCATTTTTGATGGTAACATCATCACGGCCTATAAACGTACCTCCAACCTCAAAGATTTATTTGTGAGGAGCAGAATTTCCCAGGCGGTGATACCGGGCACTTTCCCTTGTGGTCGTGCCCGCTGTGTCACCTGCCCACACATCCACCACACCACTGAGATTGTGGGCCCCAGTGGCAGCACCCAAATCAAAGACTCTTTTTCTTGCACTTCTAAAAATGTAGTTTATGTTATTGTGTGTCTCAAATGTGGTGAACTGTATGTAGGTGAAACGGGCAGGATGCTGGCTGAGCGTTTCCGAGAGCATCTTGGAGATGTTCGGCATGCCAGACCAAACAAAGAGGTGGCTGCCCATTTCAACCTCCCTGGTCATTCCCTAGATGACATTAGTGTCACAGGAGTCTTGACACGATCTGAGATGAGTCAGCGACGCCTTCTTGAGACCAAACTCATCAGGCGTCTTGGGACCCTTCTCCCGCAGGGAATGAACCAGGAAGAGGACTAATTTTCGTGTTTCGTCTTGTTATTTGTCCTTTTCCTTTGTTGTCCCTTTGTTATTCTTTGTTGTCTTTTATTGTCTTTATATTCCTTTGTCTTTTACTTTCATCCCACGTTTCCTTTGTTGTAACATAGGTATATATTGTTGTGACGTCTGTTCCATTTTCCATTGTTTCTGTTGTCATGGCGTTTTTGTTGTTTGTTCAGTATCCTTTGTTGCCTCCTTATAAGGTATTTATTTGTTGTGTATATTTATACCATGAGAATCTTTGTATATTCCTCATTTGTACTGAAGAAGGCTTCATGGCCGAAACTTCTACAATATATTATTGTGTTTAACACCCAAGAAAAGTTTGTTTTTCATATATTTGTTAATCTGTGGGTGCACGGATATACCAATATGAACTAAATTACCTACTATGATGCTGACCCCTCAAACTGCCAAAATAGCATAATACCTCAAAATTACCCACATTTATACAATGAATTGCCACTATTGACTAGTAAATTATGTTCAACCATACTAATGCATGATAAAAATCAATTTTAACCAGAGTGGCGCAGGCGTTAGTTTTAGCCCCGGGGTGGGGTTACCTACTATGATGTTGACCCCTCAAACTGCCAAATTAGCATAAATACCTCAAACTTACCCACATTTATACAGTGAATTGCCACTAATGCCAATAAAAATGAATTTTAACCAGAGTGGCGCAGGCGTTAGTTTTAGCCCCGGGGTGGGGTTACCTACTATGATGTGGACCCCTCAAACTGCCAAAATAGCATAAAAACCTCAAAATTACCCACATTTATACAGTGAATTGCCACTATTGACTAGGAAGTTATGTTCAACAACACTTATGCCAATAAAAATCAATTTAACCAGAGTGGCGCAGGCGTTAGTTTTAGCCCCGGGATGGGGTTACCTACTATGATGTGGACCCCTCAAACTGCCAGAATAGCATAAAAACCTCAAAATTACCCACAGTTATACAATGAATTGCCACTATTGACTAGTAAATTATGTTCAACCATACTAATGCTAATAAAAATCAATTTCAAGTAGAGTGGCACAGGCGTTAGTTTTAGCCCCGGGGTGGGGTTACCTACTATGATGTGGACCCCTCAAACTGCCAAAATAGCATAAAAAACTCAAAATTACCCACATTTATACAGTGAATTGCCACGATTGACTAGTAAATTATGTTCAACCATACTAATGCCAATAAAAATCAATTTTAACCAGAGTGGCGCAGGCGTAAGTTTTAGCCCCGGGGTTAGGTTACCTTCTATGCTATCAAACTGCCAAAATAGCATAAAAACCTCACAATTACCCACATGTATACGGTGAATTGCCACTATTGACGAGGAAATTATGTTCAACAATACTAATGCCAATAAAAATGAATTCTAACCAGAGTGGCGCAGGCGTTAGTTTTAGCCCCGGGGTGGGGTTACCTACTATGATGCTGACCCCTCAAACTGCCAAAATAGCATAATACCTCAAAATTACCCACATTTATACAATGAATTGCCACTATTGACTTAGTAAATTATGTTCAACCATACTAATGCCAATAAAAATGAATTTTAACCAGAGTGGCGCAGGCGTTAGTTTTAGCCCCGGGGTGGGGTTACCTACTATGATGCTGACCCCTCAAACTGCCAGAATAGCATAAAAACCTCAAAATTACCCACAGTTATACAATGAATTGCCACTATTGACTAGTAAATTATGTTCAACCATACTAATGCTAATAAAAATCAATTTTAACCAGAGTGGCGCAGGCGTTAGTTTTAGCCCCGGGGTGGGGTTACCTACTATGATGCTGACCCCTCAAACTGCCAGAATAGCATAAAAACCTCAAAATTACCCACAATTATACAATGAATTGCCACTATTGACTAGTAAATTATGTTCAACCATACTAATGCTAATAAAAATCAATTTTAACCAGAGTGGCGCAGGCGTTAGTTTTAGCCCCGGGGTTAGGTTACCTACTATGCTATCAAACTGCCAAAATAGCATAAAAACCTCACAATTACCCACATGTATACGGTGAATTGCCACTATTGACGAGGAAATTATGTTCAACAATACTAATGCCAATAAAAATGAATTCTAACCAGAGTGGCGCAGGCGTTAGTTTTAGCTCCGGGGTGGGGTTACCTACTATGATCCTGACCCCTCAAACTGCCAAAATAGCATAATACCTCAAAATTACCCACATTTATACAATGAATTGCCACTATTGACTTAGTAAATTATGTTCAACCATACTAATGCCAATAAAAATGAATTTTAACCAGAGTGGCGCAGGCGTTAGTTTTAGCCCCGGGGTGGGGTTACCTACTATGATGCTGACCCCTCAAACTGCCAGAATAGCATAAAAACCTCAAAATTACCCACAGTTATACAATGAATTGCCACTATTGACTAGTAAATTATGTTCAACCATACTAATGCTAATAAAAATCAATTTTAACCAGAGTGGCGCAGGCGTTAGTTTTAGCCCCGGGGTGGGGTTACCTACTATGATGCTGACCCCTCAAACTGCCAAAATATCATAATACCTCAAAATTACCCACATTTATACAATGAATTGCCACTATTGACTAGTAAATTATGTTCAACAATACTAATGCCAATAAAAATGAATTTTAACCAGAGTGGCGCAGGCGTTAGTTTTAGCCCCGGGGTGGGGTTACCTACTATGATGCTGACCCCTCAAACTGCCAAAATAGCATAAAAACCTCAAACTTACCCACATTTATACAATGAATTGCCACTATTGACTAGGAAATTATGTTCAACAATACTTATGCCAATAAAAATCAATTTTAACCAGAGTGGCACAGGCATTTAACGATTTCCTCAGTACCGTTGACATCACTTTTGCTATTTCAGAGACCTCTGTGGTTTTCCTCGACTTAGAACTCTCCATTTCTGACCACAAAATTTCGTCCAAAATTCATTACAAACCCACCGACTCCCATTCATATCTTAGATATGATTCATATCACCCCCAACTTTGCAAAGAAAACATTCCCTTCTCCCAATTCTTGCGTTTACGCAGAAACTGTTCTAAGGATGAGGACTTCCGCAAAGAGTCTGGCCACATGGTTGACTTTTTTATAAATAGAGGTTATCCCACCCACATTGTTCACAAAGCACGTGGGCGTGCTGCCTCTATAGACCGCCAAACTTCACTGGGTTCTGGGGATTCTGCTACTAACTCTACTAAACTCCCTCTCGTCCTCCCTTTCGACCACATTAATCGTAAAGTTTCAGCTATCATCCACAAAAATGCCAAAATTCTTTCTGAGGACGAGAGCATTGGTTCCATTTTTGATGGTAACATCATCACGGCCTATAAACGTACCTCCAACCTCGAAGATTTATTTGTGAGGAGCAGAATTTCCCAGGCGGTGATACCGGGCACTTTCCCTTGTGGTCGTGCCCGCTGTGTCACCTGCCCACACATCCACCACACCACTGAGATTGTGGGCCCCAGTGGCAGCACCCAAATCAAAGACTCTTTTTCTTGCACTTCTAAAAATGTAGTTTATGTTATTGTGTGTCTCAAATGTGGTGAACTGTATGTAGGTGAAACGGGCAGGATGCTGGCTGAGCGTTTCCGAGAGCATCTTGGAGATGTTCGGCATGCCAGACCAAACAAAGAGGTGGCTGCCCATTTCAACCTCCCTGGTCATTCCCTAGATGACATGTGTCACAGGAGTCTTGACACGATCTGAGATGAGTCAGCGACGCCTTCTTGAGACCAAACTCATCAGGCGTCTTGGGACCCTTCTCCCGCAGGGAATGAACCAGGAAGAGGACTAATTTTCGTGTTTCGTCTTGTTATTTGTCCTTTTCCTTTGTTGTCCCTTTGTTATTCTTTGTTGTCTTTTATTGTCTTTATATTCCTTTGTCTTTTACTTTCATCCCACGTTTCCTTTGTTGTAACATAGGTATATATTGTTGTGACGTCTGTTCCATTTTCCATTGTTTCTGTTGTCATGGCGTTTTTGTTGTTTGTTCAGTATCCTTTGTTGCCTCCTTATAAGGTATTTATTTGTTGTGTATATTTATACCATGAGAATCTTTGTATATTCCTCATTTGTACTGAAGAAGGCTTCATGGCCGAAACTTCTACAATATATTATTGTGTTTAACACCCAAGAAAAGTTTGTTTTTCATATATTTGTTAATCTGTGGGTGCACGGATATACCAATATGAACTAAATTACCTACTATGATGCTGACCCCTCAAACTGCCAAAATAGCATAATACCTCAAAATAACCCACATTTATACAATGAATTGCCACTATTGACTAGTAAATTATGTTCAACCATACTAATGCCAATAAAAATCAATTTTAACCAGAGTGGCGCAGGCGTTAGTTTTAGCCCCGGGGTGGGGTTACCTACTATGATGTGGACCCCTCAAACTGCCAAAATAGCATAAATACCTCAAAATTACCCACATTTATACAGTGAATTGCCACTAATGCCAATAAAAATGAATTTTAACCAGAGTGGCGCAGGCGTTAGTTTTAGCCCCGGGGTGGGGTTACCTACTATGATGTGGACCCCTCAAACTGCCAGAATAGCATAAAAACCTCAAAATTACCCACAGTTATACAATGAATTGCCACTATTGACTAGTAAATTATGTTCAACCATACTAATGCTAATAAAAATCAATTTTAACCAGAGTGGCGCAGGCGTTAGTTTTAGCCCCGGGGTGGGGTTACCTACTATGATGCTGACCCCTCAAACTGCCAAAATATCATAATACCTCAAAATTACCCACATTTATACAATGAATTGCCACTATTGACTAGTAAATTATGTTCAACAATACTAATGCCAATAAAAATGAATTTTAACCAGAGTGGCGCAGGCGTTAGTTTAAGCCCCGGGGTGGGGTTACCTACTATGATGCTGACCCCTCAAACTGCCAAAATAGCATAAAAACCTCAAACTTACCCACATTTATACAGTGAATTGCCACTATTGACTAGTAAATTATGTTCAACCATACTCATGTCAATAAAATTCAATTTCAAGTAGAGTGGCACAGGCATTAGTTTGAACCCCGGGGTGGGGTTACCTACTATGATGTGGACCACTCAAACTGCCAAAATAGCATAAAAACCTCAAAATTACCCACATTTATACAGTGAATTGCCAATATTGACTAGGAAATTATGTTCAACAATACTTATGCCAATAAAAATCAATTTTAACCAGAGTGGCACAGGCATTTAACGATTTCCTTGGTACCGTTGACATCACTTTTGCTATTTCAGAGACCTCTGTGGTTTTCCTCGACTTAGAACTCTCCATTTCTGACCACAAAATTTCGTCCAAAATTCATTACAAACCCACCGACTCCCATTCATATCTTAGATATGATTCATATCACCCCCAACTTTGCAAAGATAACATTCCCTTCTCCCAATTCTTGCGTTTACGCAGAAACTGTTCTAAGGATGAGGACTTCCGCAAAGAGTCTGGCCACATGGTTGACTTTTTTATAAATAGAGGTTATCCCACCCACATTGTTCACAAAGCACGTGGGCGTGCTGCCTCTATAGACCGCCAAACTTCACTGGGTTCTGGGGATTCTGCTACTAACTCTACTAAACTCCCTCTCGTCCTCCCTTTCGACCACATTAATCGTAAAGTTTCAGCTATCATCCACAAAAATGCCAAAATTCTTTCTGAGGACGAGAGCATTGGTTCCATTTTTGATGGTAACATCATCACGGCCTATAAACGTACCTCCAACCTCGAAGATTTATTTGTGAGGAGCAGAATTTCCCAGGCGGTGATACCGGGCACTTTCCCTTGTGGTCGTGCCCACTGTGTCACCTGCCCACACATCCACCACACCACTGAGATTGTGGGCCCCAGTGGCAGCACCCAAATCAAAGACTCTTTTTCTTGCACTTCTAAAAATGTAGTTTATGTTATTGTGTGTCTCAAATGTGGTGAACTGTATGTAGGTGAAACGGGCAGGATGCTGGCTGAGCGTTTCCGAGAGCATCTTGGAGATGTTCGGCATGCCAGACCAAACAAAGAGGTGGCTGCCCATTTCAACCTCCCTGGTCATTCCCTAGATGACATGTGTCACAGGAGTCTTGACACGATCTGAGATGAGTCAGCGACGCCTTCTTGAGACCAAACTCATCAGGCGTCTTGGGACCCTTCTCCCGCAGGGAATGAACCAGGAAGAGGACTAATTTTCGTGTTTCGTCTTGTTATTTGTCCTTTTCCTTTGTTGTCCCTTTGTTATTCTTTGTTGTCTTTTATTGTCTTTATATTCCTTTGTCTTTTACTTTCATCCCACGTTTCCTTTGTTGTAACATAGGTATATATTGTTGTGACGTCTGTTCCATTTTCCATTGTTTCTGTTGTCATGGCGTTTTTGTTGTTTGTTCAGTATCCTTTGTTGCCTCCTTATAAGGTATTTATTTGTTGTGTATATTTATACCATGAGAATCTTTGTATATTCCTCATTTGTACTGAAGAAGGCTTCATGGCCGAAACTTCTACAATATATTATTGTGTTTAACACCCAAGAAAAGTTTGTTTTTCATATATTTGTTAATCTGTGGGTGCACGGATATACCAATATGAACTAAATTACCTACTATGATGCTGACCCCTCAAACTGCCAAAATAGCATAATACCTCAAAATAACCCACATTTATACAATGAATTGCCACTATTGACTAGTAAATTATGTTCATCCATACTAATGCCAATAAAAATCAATTTTAACCAGAGTGGCGCAGGCGTTAGTTTTAGCCCCGGGGTGGGGTTACCTACTATGATGTGGACCCCTCAAACTGCCAAAATAGCATACATACCTCAAAATTACCTACATTTATACAGTGAATTGCCACTAATGCCAATAAAAATGAATTTTAACCAGAGTGGCGCAGGCGTTAGTTTTAGCCCCGGGGTGGGGTTACCTACTATGATGTGGACCCCTCAAACTGCCAAAATAGCATAAAAACCTCAAAATTACCCACATTTATACAGTGAATTGCCACTATTGACTAGGAAGTTATGTTCAACAACACTTATGCCAATAAAAATCAATTTAACCAGAGTGGCGCAGGCATTAGTTTTAGCCCCGGGATGGGGTTACCTACTATGATGTGGACCCCTCAAACCGCCAGAATAGCATAAAAACCTCAAAATTACCCACAGTTATACAGTGAATTGCCACGATTGACTAGTTAATTATGTTCAACCATACTAATGCCAATAAAAATCAATTTTAACCAGAGTGGCGCAGGCGTTAGTTTTAGCCCCGGGGTTAGGTTACCTACTATGCTATCAAACTGCCAAAATAGCATAAAAACCTCACAATTACCCACATGTATACGGTGAATTGCCACTATTGACGAGGAAATTATGTTCAACAATACTAATGCCAATAAAAATGAATTCTAACCAGAGTGGCGCAGGCGTTAGTTTTAGCCCCGGGGTGGGGTTACCTACTATGATGCTGACCCCTCAAACTGCCAAAATAGCATAATACCTCAAAATTACCCACATTTATACAATGAATTGCCACTATTGACTTAGTAAATTATG
The DNA here is from genome assembly GCA_963942565.1 of Maea johnstoni. Taxonomy (NCBI): domain Eukaryota; kingdom Metazoa; phylum Annelida; class Polychaeta; order Spionida; family Magelonidae; genus Maea; species Maea johnstoni. The sequence continues at coordinate 34,517,054 of OZ012684.1, forward strand.
TTCAACCATACTAATGCCAATAAAAATGAATTTTAACCAGAGTGGCGCAGGCGTTAGTTTTAGCCCCGGGATGGGGTTACCTACTATGATGCTGACCCCTCAAACTGCCAGAATAGCATAAAAACCTCAAAATTACCCACAGTTATACAATGAATTGCCACTATTGACTAGTAAATTATGTTCAACCATACTAATGCTAATAAAAATCAATTTTAACCAGAGTGGCGCAGGCGTTAGTTTTAGCCCCGGGGTGGGGTTACCTATGATGCTGACCCCTCAAACTGCCAGAATAGCATAAAAACCTCAAAATTACCCACAGTTATACAATGAATTGCCACTATTGACTAGTAAATTATGTTCAACCATACTAATGCTAATAAAAATCAATTTTAACCAGAGTGGCGCAGGCGTTAGTTTTAGCCCCGGGGTTAGGTTACCTACTATGCTATCAAACTGCCAAAATAGCATAAAAACCTCACAATTACCCACATGTATACAGTGAATTGCCACTATTGACGAGGAAATTATGTTCAACAATACTAATGCCAATAAAAATGAATTCTAACCAGAGTGGCGCAGGCGTTAGTTTTAGCCCCGGGGTGGGGTTACCTACTATGATGCTGACCCCTCAAACTGCCAAAATAGCATAATACCTCAAAATTACCCACATTTATACAATGAATTGCCACTATTGACTTAGTAAATTATGTTCAACCATACTAATGCCAATAAAAATCAATTTTAACCAGAGTGGCGCAGGCATTAGTTTTAGCCCCGGGGTGGGGTTACCTACTATGATGCTGACCCCTCAAACTGCCAGAATAGCATAAAAACCTCAAAATTACCCACAGTTATACAATGAATTGCCACTATTGACTAGTAAATTATGTTCAACCATACTAATGCTAATAAAAATCAATTTTAACCAGAGTGGCGCAGGCGTTAGTTTTAGCCCCAGGGTGGGGTTACCTACTATGATGCTGACCCCTCAAACTGCCAAAATATCATAATACCTCAAAATTACCCACATTTATACAATGAATTGCCACTATTGACTAGTAAATTATGTTCAACAATACTAATGCCAATAAAAATGAATTTTAACCAGAGTGGCGCAGGCGTTAGTTTTAGCCCCGGGGTGGGGTTACCTACTATGATGCTGACCCCTCAAACTGCCAAAATAGCATAAAAACCTCAAACTTACCCACATTTATACAGTGAATTGCCACTATTGACTAGTAAATTATGTTCAACCATACTCATGTCAATAAAATTCAATTTCAAGTAGAGTGGCACAGGCATTAGTTTGAACCCCGGGGTTGGGTTACCTACTATGATGTGGACCACTCAAACTGCCAAAATAGCATAAAAACCTCAAAATTACCCACATTTATACAGTGAATTGCCAATATTGACTAGGAAATTATGTTCAACAATACTTATGCCAATAAAAATCAATTTTAACCAGAGTGGCACAGGCATTTAACGATTTCCTCGGTACCGTTGACATCACTTTTGCTATTTCAGAGACCTCTGTGGTTTTCCTCGACTTAGAACTCTCCATTTCTGACCACAAAATTTCGTCCAAAATTCATTACAAACCCACCGACTCCCATTCATATCTTAGATATGATTCATATCACCCCCAACTTTGCAAAGATAACATTCCCTTCTCCCAATTCTTGCGTTTACGCAGAAACTGTTCTAAGGATGAGGACTTCCGCAAAGAGTCTGGCCACATGGTTGACTTTTTTATAAATAGAGGTTATCCCACCCACATTGTTCACAAAGCACGTGGGCGTGCTGCCTCTATAGACCGCCAAACTTCACTGGGTTCTGGGGATTCTGCTACTAACTCTACTAAACTCCCTCTCGTCCTCCCTTTCGACCACATTTATCGTAAAGTTTCAGCTATCATCCACAAAAATGCCAAAATTCTTTCTGAGGACGAGAGCATTGGTTCCATTTTTGATGGTAACATCATCACGGCCTATAAACGTACCTCCAACCTCGAAGATTTATTTGTGAGGAGCAGAATTTCCCAGGCGGTGATACCGGGCACTTTCCCTTGTGGTCGTGCCCGCTGTGTCACCTGCCCACACATCCACCACACCACTGAGATTGTGGGCCCCAGTGGCAGCACCCAAATCAAAGACTCTTTTTCTTGCACTTCTAAAAATGTAGTTTATGTTATTGTGTGTCTCAAATGTGGTGAACTGTATGTAGGTGAAACGGGCAGGATGCTGGCTGAGCGTTTCCGAGAGCATCTTGGAGATGTTCGGCATGCCAGACCAAACAAAGAGGTGGCTGCCCATTTCAACCTCCCTGGTCATTCCCTAGATGACATGTGTCACAGGAGTCTTGACACGATCTGAGATGAGTCAGCGACGCCTTCTTGAGACCAAACTCATCAGGCATCTTGGGACCCTTCTCCCGCAGGGAATGAACCAGGAAGAGGACTAATTTTCGTGTTTCGTCTTGTTATTTGTCCTTTTCCTTTGTTGTCCCTTTGTTATTCTTTGTTGTCTTTTATTGTCTTTATATTCCTTTGTCTTTTACTTTCATCCCACGTTTCCTTTGTTGTAACATAGGTATATATTGTTGTGAGGTCTGTTCCATTTTCCATTGTTTCTGTTGTCATGGCGTTTTTGTTGTTTGTTCAGTATCCTTTGTTGCCTCCTTATAAGGTATTTATTTGTTGTGTATATTTATACCATGAGAATCTTTGTATATTCCTCATTTGTACTGAAGAAGGCTTCATGGCCGAAACTTCTACAATATATTATTGTGTTTAACACCCAAGAAAAGTTTGTTTTTCATATATTTGTTAATCTGTGGGTGCACGGATATACCAATATGAACTAAATTACCTACTATGATGCTGACCCCTCAAACTGCCAAAATAGCATGATACCTCAAAATAACCCACATTTATACAATGAATTGCCACTATTGACTAGTAAATTATGTTCAACCATACTAATGCCAATAAAAATCAATTTTAACCAGAGTGGCGCAGGCGTTAGTTTTAGCCCCGGGGTGGGGTTACCTACTATGATGTGGACCCCTCAAACTGCCAAAATAGCATAAATACCTCAAAATTACCCACATTTATACAGTGAATTGCCACTAATGCCAATAAAAATGAATTTTAACCAGAGTGGCGCAGGCGTTAGTTTTAGCCCCGGGGTGGGGTTACCTACTATGATGTGGACCCCTCAAACTGCCAAAATAGCATAAATACCTCAAAATTACCCACATTTATACAGTGAATTGCCACTAATGCCAATAAAAATGAATTTTAACCAGAGTGGCGCAGGCGTTAGTTTTAGCCCCGGGGTGGGGTTACCTACTATGATGTGGACCCCTCAAACTGCCAGAATAGCATAAAAACCTCAAAATTACCCACAGTTATACAATGAATTGCCACTATTGACTAGTAAATTATGTTCAACCATACTAATGCTAATAAAAATCAATTTTAACCAGAGTGGCGCAGGCGTTAGTTTTAGCCCCGGGGTGGGGTTACCTACTATGATGCTGACCCCTCAAACTGCCAAAATATCATAATACCTCAAAATTACCCACATTTATACAATGAATTGCCACTATTGACTAGTAAATTATGTTCAACAATACTAATGCCAATAAAAATGAATTTTAACCAGAGTGGCGCAGGCGTTAGTTTAAGCCCCGGGGTGGGGTTACCTACTATGATGCTGACCCCTCAAACTGCCAAAATAGCATAAAAACCTCAAACTTACCCACATTTATACAGTGAATTGCCACTATTGACTAGTAAATTATGTTCAACCATACTCATGTCAATAAAATTCAATTTCAAGTAGAGTGGCTCAGGCATTAGTTTGAACCCCGGGGTGGGGTTACCTACTATGATGTGGACCACTCAAACTGCCAAAATAGCATAAAAACCTCAAAATTACCCACATTTATACAGTGAATTGCCAATATTGACTAGGAAATTATGTTCAACAATACTTATGCCAATAAAAATCAATTTTAACCAGAGTGGCACAGGCATTTAACGATTTCCTCGGTACCGTTGACATCACTTTTGCTATTTCAGAGACCTCTGTGGTTTTCCTCGACTTAGAACTCTCCATTTCTGACCACAAAATTTCGTCCAAAATTCATTACAAACCCACCGACTCCCATTCATATCTTAGATATGATTCATATCACCCCCAACTTTGCAAAGATAACATTCCCTTCTCCCAATTCTTGCGTTTACGCAGAAACTGTTCTAAGGATGAGGACTTCCGCAAAGAGTCTGGCCACATGGTTGACTTTTTTATAAATAGAGGTTATCCCACCCACATTGTTCACAAAGCACGTGGGCGTGCTGCCTCTATAGACCGCCAAACTTCACTGGGTTCTGGGGATTCTGCTACTAACTCTACTAAACTCCCTCTCGTCCTCCCTTTCGACCACATTAATCGTAAAGTTTCAGCTATCATCCACAAAAATGCCAAAATTCTTTCTGAGGACGAGAGCATTGGTTCCATTTTTGATGGTAACATCATCACGGCCTATAAACGTACCTCCAACCTCGAAGATTTATTTGTGAGGAGCAGAATTTCCCAGGCGGTGATACCGGGCACTTTCCCTTGTGGTCGTGCCCACTGTGTCACCTGCCCACACATCCACCACACCACTGAGATTGTGGGCCCCAGTGGCAGCACCCAAATCAAAGACTCTTTTTCTTGCACTTCTAAAAATGTAGTTTATGTTATTGTGTGTCTCAAATGTGGTGAACTGTATGTAGGTGAAACGGGCAGGATGCTGGCTGAGCGTTTCCGAGAGCATCTTGGAGATGTTCGGCATGCCAGACCAAACAAAGAGGTGGCTGCCCATTTCAACCTCCCTGGTCATTCCCTAGATGACATGTGTCACAGGAGTCTTGACACGATCTGAGATGAGTCAGCGACGCCTTCTTGAGACCAAACTCATCAGGCGTCTTGGGACCCTTCTCCCGCAGGGAATGAACCAGGAAGAGGACTAATTTTCGTGTTTCGTCTTGTTATTTGTCCTTTTCCTTTGTTGTCCCTTTGTTATTCTTTGTTGTCTTTTATTGTCTTTATATTCCTTTGTCTTTTACTTTCATCCCACGTTTCCTTTGTTGTAACATAGGTATATATTGTTGTGACGTCTGTTCCATTTTCCATTGTTTCTGTTGTCATGGCGTTTTTGTTGTTTGTTCAGTATCCTTTGTTGCCTCCTTATAAGGTATTTATTTGTTGTGTATATTTATACCATGAGAATCTTTGTATATTCCTCATTTGTACTGAAGAAGGCTTCATGGCCGAAACTTCTACAATATATTATTGTGTTTAACACCCAAGAAAAGTTTGTTTTTCATATATTTGTTAATCTGTGGGTGCACGGATATACCAATATGAACTAAATTACCTACTATGATGCTGACCCCTCAAACTGCCAAAATAGCATAATACCTCAAAATTACCCACATTTATACAATGAATTGCCACTATTGACTAGTAAATTATGTTCAACCATACTAATGCCAATAAAAATCTATTTTAACCAGAGTGGCGCAAGCGTTAGTTTTAGCCCCGGGGTGGGGTTACCTACTATGATGTGGACCCCTCAAACTGCCAAAATAGCATAAATACCTCAAAATTACCCACATTTATACAGTGAATTGCCACTAATGCCAATAAAAATGAATTTTAACCAGAGTGGCGCAGGCGTTAGTTTTAGCCCCGGGGTGGGGTTACCTACTATGATGTGGACCCCTCAAACTGCCAAAATAGCATAAATACCTCAAAATTACCCACATTTATACAGTGAATTGCCACTAATGCCAATAAAAATGAATTTTAACCAGAGTGGCGCAGGCGTTAGTTTTAGCCCCGGGGTGGGGTTACCTACTATGATGTGGACCCCTCAAACTGCCAAAATAGCATAAATACCTCAAAATTACCCACATTTATACAGTGAATTGCCACTAATGCCAATAAAAATGAATTTTAACCAGAGTGGCGCAGGCGTTAGTTTTAGCCCCGGGGTGGGGTTACCTACTATGATGTGGACCCCTCAAACTGCCAGAATAGCATAAAAACCTCAAAATTACCCACAGTTATACAATGAATTGCCACTATTGACTAGTAAATTATGTTCAACCATACTAATGCTAATAAAAATCAATTTTAACCAGAGTGGCGCAGGCGTTAGTTTTAGCCCCGGGGTGGGGTTACCTACTATGATGCTGACCCCTCAAACTGCCAAAATATCATAATACCTCAAAATTACCCACATTTATACAATGAATTGCCACTATTGACTAGTAAATTATGTTCAACAATACTAATGCCAATAAAAATGAATTTTAACCAGAGTGGCGCAGGCGTTAGTTTTAGCCCCGGGGTGGGGTTACCTACTATGATGCTGACCCCTCAAACTGCCAAAATAGCATAAAAACCTCAAACTTACCCACATTTATACAGTGAATTGCCACTATTGACTAGTAAATTATGTTCAACCATACTCATGTCAATAAAATTCAATTTCAAGTAGAGTGGCACAGGCATTAGTTTGAACCCCGGAGTGGGGTTACCTACTATGATGTGGACCACTCAAACTGCCAAAATAGCATAAAAACCTCAAAATTACCCACATTTATACAGTGAATTGCCAATATTGACTAGGAAATTATGTTCAACAATACTTATGCCAATAAAAATCAATTTTAACCAGAGTGGCACAGGCATTTAACGATTTCCTCGGTACCGTTGACATCACTTTTGCTATTTCAGAGACCTCTGTGGTTTTCCTCGACTTAGAACTCTCCATTTCTGACCACAAAATTTCGTCCAAAATTCATTACAAACCCACCGACTCCCATTCATATCTTAGATATGATTCATATCACCCCCAACTTTGCAAAGATAACATTCCCTTCTCCCAATTCTTGCGTTTACGCAGAAACTGTTCTAAGGATGAGGACTTCCGCAAAGAGTCTGGCCACATGGTTGACTTTTTTATAAATAGAGGTTATCCCACCCACATTGTTCACAAAGCACGTGGGCGTGCTGCCTCTATAGACCGCCAAACTTCACTGGGTTCTGGGGATTCTGCTACTAACTCTACTAAACTCCCTCTCGTCCTCCCTTTCGACCACATTAATCGTAAAGTTTCAGCTATCATCCACAAAAATGCCAAAATTCTTTCTGAGGACGAGAGCATTGGTTCCATTTTTGATGGTAACATCATCACGGCCTATAAACGTACCTCCAACCTCGAAGATTTATTTGTGAGGAGCAGAATTTCCCAGGCGGTGATACCGGGCACTTTCCCTTGTGGTCGTGCCCACTGTGTCACCTGCCCACACATCCACCACACCACTGAGATTGTGGGCCCCAGTGGCAGCACCCAAATCAAAGACTCTTTTTCTTGCACTTCTAAAAATGTAGTTTATGTTATTGTGTGTCTCAAATGTGGTGAACTGTATGTAGGTGAAACGGGCAGGATGCTGGCTGAGCGTTTCCGAGAGCATCTTGGAGATGTTCGGCATGCCAGACCAAACAAAGAGGTGGCTGCCCATTTCAACCTCCCTGGTCATTCCCTAGATGACATGTGTCACAGGAGTCTTGACACGATCTGAGATGAGTCAGCGACGCCTTCTTGAGACCAAACTCATCAGGCGTCTTGGGACCCTTCTCCCGCAGGGAATGAACCAGGAAGAGGACTAATTTTCGTGTTTCGTCTTGTTATTTGTCCTTTTCCTTTGTTGTCCCTTTGTTATTCTTTGTTGTCTTTTATTGTCTTTATATTCCTTTGTCTTTTACTTTCATCCCACGTTTCCTTTGTTGTAACATAGGTATATATTGTTGTGACGTCTGTTCCATTTTCCATTGTTTCTGTTGTCATGGCGTTTTTGTTGTTTGTTCAGTATCCTTTGTTGCCTCCTTATAAGGTATTTATTTGTTGTGTATATTTATACCATGAGAATCTTTGTATATTCCTCATTTGTACTGAAGAAGGCTTCATGGCCGAAACTTCTACAATATATTATTGTGTTTAACACCCAAGAAAAGTTTGTTTTTCATATATTTGTTAATCTGTGGGTGCACGGATATACCAATATGAACTAAATTACCTACTATGATGCTGACCCCTCAAACTGCCAAAATAGCATAATACCTCAAAATTACCCACATTTATACAATGAATTGCCACTATTGACTAGTAAATTATGTTCAACCATACTAATGCCAATAAAAATCAATTTTAACCAGAGTGGCGCAGGCGTTAGTTTTAGCCCCGGGGTGGGGTTACCTACTATGATGTGGACCCCTCAAACTGCCAAAATAGCATAAATACCTCAAAATTACCCACATTTATACAGTGAATTGCCACTAATGCCAATAAAAATGAATTTTAACCAGAGTGGCGCAGGCGTTAGTTTTAGCCCCGGGGTGGGGTTACCTACTATGATGTGGACCCCTCAAACTGCCAAAATAGCATAAATACCTCAAAATTACCCACATTTATACAGTGAATTGCCACTAATGCCAATAAAAATGAATTTTAACCAGAGTGGCGCAGGCGTTAGTTTTAGCCCCGGGGTGGGGTTACCTACTATGATGTGGACCCCTCAAACTGCCAGAATAGCATAAAAACCTCAAAATTACCCACAGTTATACAATGAATTGCCACTATTGACTAGTAAATTATGTTCAACCATACTAATGCTAATAAAAATCAATTTTAACCAGAGTGGCGCAGGCGTTAGTTTAAGCCCCGGGGTGGGGTTACCTACTATGATGCTGACCCCTCAAACTGCCAAAATATCATAATACCTCAAAATTACCCACATTTATACAATGAATTGCCACTATTGACTAGTAAATTATGTTCAACAATACTAATGCCAATAAAAATGAATTTTAACCAGAGTGGCGCAGGCGTTAGTTTTAGCCCCGGGGTGGGGTTACCTACTATGATGCTGACCCCTCAAACTGCCAAAATAGCATAAAAACCTCAAACTTACCCACATTTATACAGTGAATTGCCACTATTGACTAGTAAATTATGTTCAACCATACTCATGTCAATAAAATTCAATTTCAAGTAGAGTGGCACAGGCATTAGTTTGAACCCCGGAGTGGGGTTACCTACTATGATGTGGACCACTCAAACTGCCAAAATAGCATAAAAACCTCAAAATTACCCACATTTATACAGTGAATTGCCAATTTTGACTAGGAAATTATGTTCAACAATACTTATGCCAATAAAAATCAATTTTAACCAGAGTGGCACAGGCATTTAACGATTTCCTCGGTACCGTTGACATCACTTTTGCTATTTCAGAGACCTCTGTGGTTTTCCTCGACTTAGAACTCTCCATTTCTGACCACAAAATTTCGTCCAAAATTCATTACAAACCCACCGACTCCCATTCATATCTTAGATATGATTCATATCACCCCCAACTTTGCAAAGATAACATTCCCTTCTCCCAATTCTTGCGTTTACGCAGAAACTGTTCTAAGGATGAGGACTTCCGCAAAGAGTCTGGCCACATGGTTGACTTTTTTATAAATAGAGGTTATCCCACCCACATTGTTCACAAAGCACGTGGGCGTGCTGCCTCTATAGACCGCCAAACTTCACTGGGTTCTGGGGATTCTGCTACTAACTCTACTAAACTCCCTCTCGTCCTCCCTTTCGACCACATTAATCGTAAAGTTTCAGCTATCATCCACAAAAATGCCAAAATTCTTTCTGAGGACGAGAGCATTGGTTCCATTTTTGATGGTAACATCATCACGGCCTATAAACGTACCTCCAACCTCGAAGATTTATTTGTGAGGAGCAGAATTTCCCAGGCGGTGATACCGGGCACTTTCCCTTGTGGTCGTGCCCACTGTGTCACCTGCCCACACATCCACCACACCACTGAGATTGTGGGCCCCAGTGGCAGCACCCAAATCAAAGACTCTTTTTCTTGCACTTCTAAAAATGTAGTTTATGTTATTGTGTGTCTCAAATGTGGTGAACTGTATGTAGGTGAAACGGGCAGGATGCTGGCTGAGCGTTTCCGAGAGCATCTTGGAGATGTTCGGCATGCCAGACCAAACAAAGAGGTGGCTGCCCATTTCAACCTCCCTGGTCATTCCCTAGATGACATGTGTCACAGGAGTCTTGACACGATCTGAGATGAGTCAGCGACGCCTTCTTGAGACCAAACTCATCAGGCATCTTGGGACCCTTCTCCCGCAGGGAATGAACCAGGAAGAGGACTAATTTTCGTGTTTCGTCTTGTTATTTGTCCTTTTCCTTTGTTGTCCCTTTGTTATTCTTTGTTGTCTTTTATTGTCTTTATATTCCTTTGTCTTTTACTTTCATCCCACGTTTCCTTTGTTGTAACATAGGTATATATTGTTGTGACGTCTGTTCCATTTTCCATTGTTTCTGTTGTCATGGCGTTTTTGTTGTTTGTTCAGTATCCTTTGTTGCCTCCTTATAAGGTATTTATTTGTTGTGTATATTTATACCATGAGAATCTTTGTATATTCCTCATTTGTACTGAAGAAGGCTTCATGGCCGAAACTTCTACAATATATTATTGTGTTTAACACCCAAGAAAAGTTTGTTTTTCATATATTTGTTAATCTGTGGGTGCACGGATATACCAATATGAACTAAATTACCTACTATGATGCTGACCCCTCAAACTGCCAAAATAGCATAATACCTCAAAATTACCCACATTTATACAATGAATTGCCACTATTGACTAGTAAATTATGTTCAACCATACTAATGCCAATAAAAATCAATTTTAACCAGAGTGGCGCAGGCGTTAGTTTTAGCCCCGGGGTGGGGTTACCTACTATGATGTGGACCCCTCAAACTGCCAAAATAGCATACATACCTCAAAATTACCTACATTTATACAGTGAATTGCCACTAATGCCAATAAAAATGAATTTTAACCAGAGTGGCGCAGGCGTTAGTTTTAGCCCCGGGGTGGGGTTACCTACTATGATGTGGACCCCTCAAACTGCCAAAATAGCATAAATACCTCAAAATTACCCACATTTATACAGTGAATTGCCACTAATGCCAATAAAAATGAATTTTAACCAGAGTGGCGCAGGCGTTAGTTTTAGCCCCGGGGTGGGGTTACCTACTATGATGTGGACCCCTCAAACTGCCAAAATAGCATAAATACCTCAAAATTACCCACATTTATACAGTGAATTGCCACTAATGCCAATAAAAATGAATTTTAACCAGAGTGGCGCAGGCGTTAGTTTTAGCCCCGGGGTGGGGTTACCTACTATGATGTGGACCCCTCAAACTGCCAGAATAGCATAAAAACCTCAAAATTACCCACAGTTATACAATGAATTGCCACTATTGACTAGTAAATTATGTTCAACCATACTAATGCTAATAAAAATCAATTTTAACCAGAGTGGCGCAGGCGTTAGTTTTAGCCCCGGGGTGGGGTTACCTACTATGATGCTGACCCCTCAAACTGCCAAAATATCATAATACCTCAAAATTACCCACATTTATACAATGAATTGCCACTATTGACTAGTAAATTATGTTCAACAATACTAATGCCAATAAAAATGAATTTTAACCAGAGTGGCGCAGGCGTTAGTTTTAGCCCCGGGGTGGGGTTACCTACTATGATGCTGACCCCTCAAACTGCCAAAATAGCATAAAAACCTCAAACTTACCCACATTTATACAGTGAATTGCCACTATTGACTAGTAAATTATGTTCAACCATACTCATGTCAATAAAATTCAATTTCAAGTAGAGTGGCACAGGCATTAGTTTGAACCCCGGAGTGGGGTTACCTACTATGATGTGGACCACTCAAACTGCCAAAATAGCATAAAAACCTCAAAATTACCCACATTTATACAGTGAATTGCCAATATTGACTAGGAAATTATGTTCAACAATACTTATGCCAATAAAAATCAATTTTAACCAGAGTGGCACAGGCATTTAACGATTTCCTCGGTACCGTTGACATCACTTTTGCTATTTCAGAGACCTCTGTGGTTTTCCTCGACTTAGAACTCTCCATTTCTGACCACAAAAATTTCGTCCAAAATTCATTACAAACCCACCGACTCCCATTCATATCTTAGATATGATTCATATCACCCCCAACTTTGCAAAGATAACATTCCCTTCTCCCAATTCTTGCGTTTACGCAGAAACTGTTCTAAGGATGAGGACTTCCGCAAAGAGTCTGGCCACATGGTTGACTTTTTTATAAATAGAGGTTATCCCACCCACATTGTTCACAAAGCACGTGGGCGTGCTGCCTCTATAGACCGCCAAACTTCACTGGGTTCTGGGGATTCTGCTACTAACTCTACTAAACTCCCTCTCGTCCTCCCTTTCGACCACATTAATCGTAAAGTTTCAGCTATCATCCACAAAAATGCCAAAATTCTTTCTGAGGACGAGAGCATTGGTTCCATTTTTGATGGTAACATCATCACGGCCTATAAACGTACCTCCAACCTCGAAGATTTATTTGTGAGGAGCAGAATTTCCCAGGCGGTGATACCGGGCACTTTCCCTTGTGGTCGTGCCCACTGTGTCACCTGCCCACACATCCACCACACCACTGAGATTGTGGGCCCCAGTGGCAGCACCCAAATCAAAGACTCTTTTTCTTGCACTTCTAAAAATGTAGTTTATGTTATTGTGTGTCTCAAATGTGGTGAACTGTATGTAGGTGAAACGGGCAGGATGCTGGCTGAGCGTTTCCGAGAGCATCTTGGAGATGTTCGGCATGCCAGACCAAACAAAGAGGTGGCTGCCCATTTCAACCTCCCTGGTCATTCCCTAGATGACATGTGTCACAGGAGTCTTGACACGATCTGAGATGAGTCAGCGACGCCTTCTTGAGACCAAACTCATCAGGCGTCTTGGGACCCTTCTCCCGCAGGGAATGAACCAGGAAGAGGACTAATTTTCGTGTTTCGTCTTGTTATTTGTCCTTTTCCTTTGTTGTCCCTTTGTTATTCTTTGTTGTCTTTTATTGTCTTTATATTCCTTTGTCTTTTACTTTCATCCCACGTTTCCTTTGTTGTAACATAGGTATATATTGTTGTGACGTCTGTTCCATTTTCCATTGTTTCTGTTGTCATGGCGTTTTTGTTGTTTGTTCAGTATCCTTTGTTGCCTCCTTATAAGGTATTTATTTGTTGTGTATATTTATACCATGAGAATCTTTGTATATTCCTCATTTGTACTGAAGAAGGCTTCATGGCCGAAACTTCTACAATATATTATTGTGTTTAACACCCAAGAAAAGTTTGTTTTTCATATATTTGTTAATCTGTGGGTGCACGGATATACCAATATGAACTAAATTACCTACTATGATGCTGACCCCTCAAACTGCCAAAATAGCATAATACCTCAAAATTACCCACATTTATACAATGAATTGCCACTATTGACTAGTAAATTATGTTCAACCATACTAATGCCAATAAAAATCAATTTTAACCAGAGTGGCGCAGGCGTTAGTTTTAGCCCCGGGGTGGGGTTACCTACTATGATGTGGACCCCTCAAACTGCCAAAATAGCATACATACCTCAAAATTACCTACATTTATACAGTGAATTGCCACTAATGCCAATAAAAATGAATTTTAACCAGAGTGGCGCAGGCGTTAGTTTTAGCCCCGGGGTGGGGTTACCTACTATGATGTGGACCCCTCAAACTGCCAAAATAGCATAAATACCTCAAAATTACCCACATTTATACAGTGAATTGCCACTAATGCCAATAAAAATGAATTTTAACCAGAGTGGCGCAGGCGTTAGTTTTAGCCCCGGGGTGGGGTTACCTACTATGATGTGGACCCCTCAAACTGCCAAAATAGCATAAATACCTCAAAATTACCCACATTTATACAGTGAATTGCCACTAATGCCAATAAAAATGAATTTTAACCAGAGTGGCGCAGGCGTTAGTTTTAGCCCCGGGGTGGGGTTACCTACTATGATGTGGACCCCTCAAACTGCCAGAATAGCATAAAAACCTCAAAATTACCCACAGTTATACAATGAATTGCCACTATTGACTAGTAAATTATGTTCAACCATACTAATGCTAATAAAAATCAATTTTAACCAGAGTGGCGCAGGCGTTAGTTTTAGCCCCGGGGTGGGGTTACCTACTATGATGCTGACCCCTCAAACTGCCAAAATATCATAATACCTCAAAATTACCCACATTTATACAATGAATTGCCACTATTGACTAGTAAATTATGTTCCACAATACTAATGCCAATAAAAATGAATTTTAACCAGAGTGGCGCAGGCGTTAGTTTTAGCCCCGGGGTGGGGTTACCTACTATGATGCTGACCCCTCAAACTGCCAAAATAGCATAAAAACCTCAAACTTACCCACATTTATACAGTGAATTGCCACTATTGACTAGTAAATTATGTTCAACCATACTCATGTCAATAAAATTCAATTTCAAGTAGAGTGGCACAGGCATTAGTTTGAACCCCGGAGTGGGGTTACCTACTATGATGTGGACCACTCAAACTGCCAAAATAGCATAAAAACCTCAAAATTACCCACATTTATACAGTGAATTGCCAATATTGACTAGGAAATTATGTTCAACAATACTTATGCCAATAAAAATCAATTTTAACCAGAGTGGCACAGGCATTTAACGATTTCCTCGGTACCGTTGACATCACTTTTGCTATTTCAGAGACCTCTGTGGTTTTCCTCGACTTAGAACTCTCCATTTCTGACCACAAAAATTTCGTCCAAAATTCATTACAAACCCACCGACTCCCATTCATATCTTAGATATGATTCATATCACCCCCAACTTTGCAAAGATAACATTCCCTTCTCCCAATTCTTGCGTTTACGCAGAAACTGTTCTAAGGATGAGGACTTCCGCAAAGAGTCTGGCCACATGGTTGACTTTTTTATAAATAGAGGTTATCCCACCCACATTGTTCACAAAGCACGTGGGCGTGCTGCCTCTATAGACCGCCAAACTTCACTGGGTTCTGGGGATTCTGCTACTAACTCTACTAAACTCCCTCTCGTCCTCCCTTTCGACCACATTAATCGTAAAGTTTCAGCTATCATCCACAAAAATGCCAAAATTCTTTCTGAGGACGAGAGCATTGGTTCCATTTTTGATGGTAACATCATCACGGCCTATAAACGTACCTCCAACCTCGAAGATTTATTTGTGAGGAGCAGAATTTCCCAGGCGGTGATACCGGGCACTTTCCCTTGTGGTCGTGCCCACTGTGTCACCTGCCCACACATCCACCACACCACTGAGATTGTGGGCCCCAGTGGCAGCACCCAAATCAAAGACTCTTTTTCTTGCACTTCTAAAAATGTAGTTTATGTTATTGTGTGTCTCAAATGTGGTGAACTGTATGTAGGTGAAACGGGCAGGATGCTGGCTGAGCGTTTCCGAGAGCATCTTGGAGATGTTCGGCATGCCAGACCAAACAAAGAGGTGGCTGCCCATTTCAACCTCCCTGGTCATTCCCTAGATGACATGTGTCACAGGAGTCTTGACACGATCTGAGATGAGTCAGCGACGCCTTCTTGAGACCAAACTCATCAGGCGTCTTGGGACCCTTCTCCCGCAGGGAATGAACCAGGAAGAGGACTAATTTTCGTGTTTCGTCTTGTTATTTGTCCTTTTCCTTTGTTGTCCCTTTGTTATTCTTTGTTGTCTTTTATTGTCTTTATATTCCTTTGTCTTTTACTTTCATCCCACGTTTCCTTTGTTGTAACATAGGTATATATTGTTGTGACGTCTGTTCCATTTTCCATTGTTTCTGTTGTCATGGCGTTTTTGTTGTTTGTTCAGTATCCTTTGTTGCCTCCTTATAAGGTATTTATTTGTTGTGTATATTTATACCATGAGAATCTTTGTATATTCCTCATTTGTACTGAAGAAGGCTTCATGGCCGAAACTTCTACAATATATTATTGTGTTTAACACCCAAGAAAAGTTTGTTTTTCATATATTTGTTAATCTGTGGGTGCACGGATATACCAATATGAACTAAATTACCTACTATGATGCTGACCCCTCAAACTGCCAAAATAGCATAATACCTCAAAATTACCCACATTTATACAATGAATTGCCACTATTGACTTAGTAAATTATGTTCAACCATACTAATGCCAATAAAAATGAATTTTAACCAGAGTGGCGCAGGCGTTAGTTTTAGCCCCGGGGTGGGGTTACCTACTATGATGTGGACCCCTCAAACTGCCAAAATAGCATAAATACCTCAAAATTACCCACATTTATACAGTGAATTGCCACTAATGCCAATAAAAATGAATTTTAACCAGAGTGGCGCAGGCGTTAGTTTTAGCCCCGGGGTGGGGTTACCTACTATGATGTGGACCCCTCAAACTGCCAAAATAGCATAAATACCTCAAAATTACCCACATTTATACAGTGAATTGCCACTAATGCCAATAAAAATGAATTTTAACCAGAGTGGCGCAGGCGTTAGTTTTAGCCCCGGGGTGGGGTTACCTACTATGATGTGGACCCCTCAAACTGCCAGAATAGCATAAAAACCTCAAAATTACCCACAGTTATACAATGAATTGCCACTATTGACTAGTAAATTATGTTCAACCATACTAATGCTAATAAAAATCAATTTTAACCAGAGTGGCGCAGGCGTTAGTTTTAGCCCCGGGGTGGGGTTACCTACTATGATGCTGACCCCTCAAACTGCCAAAATATCATAATACCTCAAAATTACCCACATTTATACAATGAATTGCCACTATTGACTAGTAAATTATGTTCAACAATACTAATGCCAATAAAAATGAATTTTAACCAGAGTGGCGCAGGCGTTAGTTTTAGCCCCGGGGTGGGGTTACCTACTATGATGTGGACCCCTCAAACTGCCAAAATAGCATAAATACCTCAAAATTACCCACATTTATACAGTGAATTGCCACTAATGCCAATAAAAATGAATTTTAACCAGAGTGGCGCAGGCGTTAGTTTTAGCCCCGGGGTGGGGTTACCTACTATGATGTGGACCCCTCAAACTGCCAGAATAGCATAAAAACCTCAAAATTACCCACAGTTATACAATGAATTGCCACTATTGACTAGTAAATTATGTTCAACCATACTAATGCTAATAAAAATCAATTTTAACCAGAGTGGCGCAGGCGTTAGTTTTAGCCCCGGGGTGGGGTTACCTACTATGATGCTGACCCCTCAAACTGCCAAAATATCATAATACCTCAAAATTACCCACATTTATACAATGAATTGCCACTATTGACTAGTAAATTATGTTCAACAATACTAATGCCAATAAAAATGAATTTTAACCAGAGTGGCGCAGGCGTTAGTTTTAGCCCCGGGGTGGGGTTACCTACTATGATGCTGACCCCTCAAACTGCCAAAATAGCATAAAAACCTCAAACTTACCCACATTTATACAGTGAATTGCCACTATTGACTAGTAAATTATGTTCAACCATACTCATGTCAATAAAATTCAATTTCAAGTAGAGTGGCACAGGCATTAGTTTGAACCCCGGAGTGGGGTTACCTACTATGATGTGGACCACTCAAACTGCCAAAATAGCATAAAAACCTCAAAATTACCCACATTTATACAGTGAATTGCCAATATTGACTAGGATATTATGTTCAACAATACTTATGCCAATAAAAATCAATTTTAACCAGAGTGGCACAGGCATTTAACGATTTCCTCGGTACCGTTGACATCACTTTTGCTATTTCAGAGACCTCTGTGGTTTTCCTCGACTTAGAACTCTCCATTTCTGACCACAAAATTTCGTCCAGAATTCATTACAAACCCACCGACTCCCATTCATATCTTAGATATGATTCATATCACCCCCAACTTTGCAAAGATAACATTCCCTTCTCCCAATTCTTGCGTTTACGCAGAAACTGTTCTAAGGATGAGGACTTCCGCAAAGAGTCTGGCCACATGGTTGACTTTTTTATAAATAGAGGTTATCCCACCCACATTGTTCACAAAGCACGTGGGCGTGCTGCCTCTATAGACCGCCAAACTTCACTGGGTTCTGGGGATTCTGCTACTAACTCTACTAAACTCCCTCTCGTCCTCCCTTTCGACCACATTAATCGTAAAGTTTCAGCTATCATCCACAAAAATGCCAAAATTCTTTCTGAGGACGAGAGCATTGGTTCCATTTTTGATGGTAACATCATCACGGCCTATAAACGTACCTCCAACCTCGAAGATTTATTTGTGAGGAGCAGAATTTCCCAGGCGGTGATACCGGGCACTTTCCCTTGTGGTCGTGCCCACTGTGTCACCTGCC
This sequence comes from Maea johnstoni, assembly GCA_963942565.1. Taxonomy (NCBI): domain Eukaryota; kingdom Metazoa; phylum Annelida; class Polychaeta; order Spionida; family Magelonidae; genus Maea; species Maea johnstoni. The sequence continues at coordinate 34,535,473 of OZ012684.1, forward strand.
CACACATCCACCACACCACTGAGATTGTGGGCCCCAGTGGCAGCACCCAAATCAAAGACTCTTTTTCTTGCACTTCTAAAAATGTAGTTTATGTTATTGTGTGTCTCAAATGTGGTGAACTGTATGTAGGTGAAACGGGCAGGATGCTGGCTGAGCGTTTCCGAGAGCATCTTGGAGATGTTCGGCATGCCAGACCAAACAAAGAGGTGGCTGCCCATTTCAACCTCCCTGGTCATTCCCTAGATGACATGTGTCACAGGAGTCTTGACACGATCTGAGATGAGTCAGCGACGCCTTCTTGAGACCAAACTCATCAGGCGTCTTGGGACCCTTCTCCCGCAGGGAATGAACCAGGAAGAGGACTAATTTTCGTCTTTCGTCTTGTTATTTGTCCTTTTCCTTTGTTGTCCCTTTGTTATTCTTTGTTGTCTTTTATTGTCTTTATATTCCTTTGTCTTTTACTTTCATCCCACGTTTCCTTTGTTGTAACATAGGTATATATTGTTGTGACGTCTGTTCCATTTTCCATTGTTTCTGTTGTCATGGCGTTTTTGTTGTTTGTTCAGTATCCTTTGTTGCCTCCTTATAAGGTATTTATTTGTTGTGTATATTTATACCATGAGAATCTTTGTATATTCCTCATTTGTACTGAAGAAGGCTTCATGGCCGAAACTTCTACAATATATTATTGTGTTTAACACCCAAGAAAAGTTTGTTTTTCATATATTTGTTAATCTGTGGGTGCACGGATATACCAATATGAACTAAATTACCTACTATGATGCTGACCCCTCAAACTGCCAAAATAGCATAATACCTCAAAATTACCCACATTTATACAATGAATTGCCACTATTGACTAGTAAATTATGTTCAACCATACTAATGCCAATAAAAATCAATTTTAACCAGAGTGGCGCAGGCGTTAGTTTTAGCCCCGGGGTGGGGTTACCTACTATGATGTGGACCCCTCAAACTGCCAAAATAGCATAAATACCTCAAAATTACCCACATTTATACAGTGAATTGCCACTAATGCCAATAAAAATGAATTTTAACCAGAGTGGCGCAGGCGTTAGTTTTAGCCCCGGGGTGGGGTTACCTACTATGATGTGGACCCCTCAAACTGCCAAAATAGCATAAATACCTCAAAATTACCCACATTTATACAGTGAATTGCCACTAATGCCAATAAAAATGAATTTTAACCAGAGTGGCGCAGGCGTTAGTTTTAGCCCCGGGGTGGGGTTACCTACTATGATGTGGACCCCTCAAACTGCCAGAATAGCATAAAAACCTCAAAATTACCCACAGTTATACAATGAATTGCCACTATTGACTAGTAAATTATGTTCAACCATACTAATGCTAATAAAAATCAATTTTAACCAGAGTGGCGCAGGCGTTAGTTTTAGCCCCGGGGTGGGGTTACCTACTATGATGCTGACCCCTCAAACTGCCAAAATATCATAATACCTCAAAATTACCCACATTTATACAATGAATTGCCACTATTGACTAGTAAATTATGTTCAACAATACTAATGCCAATAAAAATGAATTTTAACCAGAGTGGCGCAGGCGTTAGTTTTAGCCCCGGGGTGGGGTTACCTACTATGATGCTGACCCCTCAAACTGCCAAAATAGCATAAAAACCTCAAACTTACCCACATTTATACAGTGAATTGCCACTATTGACTAGTAAATTATGTTCAACCATACTCATGTCAATAAAATTCAATTTCAAGTAGAGTGGCACAGGCATTAGTTTGAACCCCGGAGTGGGGTTACCTACTATGATGTGGACCACTCAAACTGCCAAAATAGCATAAAAACCTCAAAATTACCCACATTTATACAGTGAATTGCCAATATTGACTAGGAAATTATGTTCAACAATACTTATGCCAATAAAAATCAATTTTAACCAGAGTGGCACAGGCATTTAACGATTTCCTCGGTACCGTTGACATCACTTTTGCTATTTCAGAGACCTCTGTGGTTTTCCTCGACTTAGAACTCTCCATTTCTGACCACAAAATTTCGTCCAAAATTCATTACAAACCCACCGACTCCCATTCATATCTTAGATATGATTCATATCACCCCCAACTTTGCAAAGATAACATTCCCTTCTCCCAATTCTTGCGTTTACGCAGAAACTGTTCTAAGGATGAGGACTTCCGCAAAGAGTCTGGCCACATGGTTGACTTTTTTATAAATAGAGGTTATCCCACCCACATTGTTCACAAAGCACGTGGGCGTGCTGCCTCTATAGACCGCCAAACTTCACTGGGTTCTGGGGATTCTGCTACTAACTCTACTAAACTCCCTCTCGTCCTCCCTTTCGACCACATTAATCGTAAAGTTTCAGCTATCATCCACAAAAATGCCAAAATTCTTTCTGAGGACGAGAGCATTGGTTCCATTTTTGATGGTAACATCATCACGGCCTATAAACGTACCTCCAACCTCGAAGATTTATTTGTGAGGAGCAGAATTTCCCAGGCGGTGATACCGGGCACATTCCCTTGTGGTCGTGCCCGCTGTGTCACCTGCCCACACATCCACCACACCACTGAGATTGTGGGCCCCAGTGGCAGCACCCAAATCAAAGACTCTTTTTCTTGCACTTCTAAAAATGTAGTTTATGTTATTGTGTGTCTCAAATGTGGTGAACTGTATGTAGGTGAAACGGGCAGGATGCTGGCTGAGCGTTTCCGAGAGCATCTTGGAGATGTTCGGCATGCCAGACCAAACAAAGAGGTGGCTGCCCATTTCAACCTCCCTGGTCATTCCCTAGATGACATTAGTGTCACAGGAGTCTTGACACGATCTGAGATGAGTCAGCGACGCCTTCTTGAGACCAAACTCATCAGGCGTCTTGGGACCCTTCTCCCGCAGGGAATGAACCAGGAAGAGGACTAATTTTCGTGTTTCGTCTTGTTATTTGTCCTTTTCCTTTGTTGTCCCTTTGTTATTCTTTGTTGTCTTTTATTGTCTTTATATTCCTTTGTCTTTTACTTTCATCCCACGTTTCCTTTGTTGTAACATAGGTATATATTGTTGTGACGTCTGTTCCATTTTCCATTGTTTCTGTTGTCATGGCGTTTTTGTTGTTTGTTCAGTATCCTTTGTTGCCTCCTTATAAGGTATTTATTTGTTGTGTATATTTATACCATGAGAATCTTTGTATATTCCTCATTTGTACTGAAGAAGGCTTCATGGCCGAAACTTCTACAATATAATATTGTGTTTAACACCCAAGAAAAGTTTGTTTTTCATATATTTATTAATCTGTGGGTGCACGGATATACCAATATGAACTAAATTACCTACTATGATGCTGACCCCTCAAACTGCCAAAATAGCATAATACCTCAAAATTACCCACATTTATACAATGAATTGCCACTATTGACTAGTAAATTATGTTCAACCATACTAATGCATGATAAAAATCAATTTTAACCAGAGTGGCGCAGTAGTTAGTTTTAGCCCCGGGGTGGGGTTACCTACTATGATGTTGACCCCTCAAACTGCCAAAATAGCATAAATACCTCAAACTTACCCACATTTATACAGTGAATTGCCACTAATGCCAATAAAAATGAATTTTAACCAGAGTGGCGCAGGCGTTAGTTTTAGCCCCGGGGTGGGGTTACCTACTATGATGTGGACCCCTCAAACTGCCAAAATAGCATAAAAACCTCAAAATTACCCACATTTATACAGTGAATTGCCACTATTGACTAGGAAGTTATGTTCAACAACACTTATGCCAATAAAAATCAATTTAACCAGAGTGGCGCAGGCGTTAGTTTTAGCCCCGGGATGGGGTTACCTACTATGATGTGGACCCCTCAAACTGCCAGAATAGCATAAAAACCTCAAAATTACCCACAGTTATACAATGAATTGCCACTATTGACTAGTAAATTATGTTCAACCATACTAATGCCAATAAAAATCAATTTCAAGTAGAGTGGCACAGGCGTTAGTTTTAGCCCCGGGGTGGGGTTACCTACTATGATGTGGACCCCTCAAACTGCCAAAATAGCATAAAAAACTCAAAATTACCCACATTTATACAGTGAATTGCCACGATTGACTAGTAAATTATTTTCAACCATACTCATGTCAATAAAATTCAATTTCAAGTAGAGTGGCGCAGGCATTAGTTTGAGCCCCGGGGTGGGGTTACCTACTATGTTATGGACCCCTTAAACTGCCAAAATAGCATAAAAACCTCAAAATTACCCACATTTATACAGTGAATTGCCACTATTGACTAGTTAATTATGTTCAACCATACTAATGCCAATAAAAATCAATTTTAACCAGAGTGGCGCAGGCGTTAGTTTTAGCCCCGGGGTTAGGTTACCTACTATGCTATCAAACTGCCAAAATAGCATAAAAACCTCACAATTACCCACATGTATACGTTGAATTGCCACTATTTACGAGGAAATTATGTTCAACAATACTAATGCCAATAAAAATGAATTCTAACCAGAGTGGCGCAGGCGTTAGTTTTAGCCCCGGGGTGGGGTTACCTACTATGATGCTGACCCCTCAAACTGCCAAAATAGCATAATACCTCAAAATTACCCACATTTATACAATGAATTGCCACTATTGACTTAGTAAATTATGTTCAACCATACTAATGCCAATAAAAATGAATTTTAACCAGAGTGGCGCAGGCGTTAGTTTTAGCCCCGGGGTGGGGTTACCTACTATGATGCTGACCCCTCAAACTGCCAGAATAGCATAAAAACCTCAAAATTACCCACAGTTATACAATGAATTGCCACTATTGACTAGTAAATTATGTTCAACCATACTAATGCTAATAAAAATCAATTTTAACCAGAGTGGCGCAGGCGTTAGTTTTAGCCCCGGGGTGGGGTTACCTACTATGATGCTGACCCCTCAAACTGCCAAAATATCATAATACCTCAAAATTACCCACATTTATACAATGAATTTCCACTATTGACTAGTAAATTATGTTCAACAATACTAATGCCAATAAAAATGAATTTTAACCAGAGTGGCGCAGGCGTTAGTTTTAGCCCCGGGGTGGGGTTACCTACTATGATGCTGACCCCTCAAACTGCCAAAATAGCATAAAAACCTCAAACTTACCCACATTTATACAGTGAATTGCCACTATTGACTAGTAAATTATGTTCAACCATACTCATGCCAATAAAATTCAATTTCAAGTAGAGTGGCACAGGCATTAGTTTGAACCCCGGGGTGGGGTTACCTACTATGATGTGGACCACTCAAACTGCCAAAATAGCATAAAAACCTCAAAATTACCCACATTTATACAGTGAATTGCCAATATTGACTAGGAAATTATGTTCAACAATACATATGCCAATAAAAATCAATTTTAACCAGAGTGGCACAGGCATTTAACGATTTCCTCGGTACCGTTGATATCACTTTTGCTATTTCAGAGACCTCTGTGGTTTTCCTCGACTTAGAACTCTCCATTTCTGACCACAAAATTTCGTCCAAAATTCATTACAAACCCACCGACTCCCATTCATATCTTAGATATGATTCATATCACCCCCAACTTTGCCAAGATAACATTCCCTTCTCCCAATTCTTGCGTTTACGCAGAAACTGTTCTAAGGATGAGGACTTCCGCAAAGAGTCTGGCCACATGGTTGACTTTTTTATAAATAGAGGTTATCCCACCCACATTGTTCACAAAGCACGTGGGCGTGCTGCCTCTATAGACCGCCAAACTTCACTGGGTTCTGGGGATTCTGCTACTAACTCTACTAAACTCCCTCTCGTCCTCCCTTTCGACCACATTAATCGTAAAGTTTCAGCTATCATCCACAAAAATGCCAAAATTCTTTCTGAGGACGAGAGCATTGGTTCCATTTTTGATGGTAACATCATCACGGCCTATAAACGTACCTCCAACCTCGAAGATTTATTTGTGAGGAGCAGAATTTCCCAGGCGGTGATACCGGGCACTTTCCCTTGTGGTCGTGCCCACTGTGTCACCTGCCCACACATCCACCACACCACTGAGATTGTGGGCCCCAGTGGCAGCACCCAAATCAAAGACTCTTTTTCTTGCACTTCTAAAAATGTAGTTTATGTTATTGTGTGTCTCAAATGTGGTGAACTGTATGTAGGTGAAACGGGCAGGATGCTGGCTGAGCGTTTCCGAGAGCATCTTGGAGATGTTCGGCATGCCAGACCAAACAAAGAGGTGGCTGCCCATTTCAACCTCCCTGGTCATTCCCTAGATGACATTAGTGTCACAGGAGTCTTGACACGATCTGAGATGAGTCAGCGACGCCTTCTTGAGACCAAACTCATCAGGCGTCTTGGGACCCTTCTCCCGCAGGGAATGAACCAGGAAGAGGACTAATTTTCGTGTTTCGTCTTGTTATTTGTCCTTTTCCTTTGTTGTCCCTTTGTTATTCTTTGTTGTCTTTTATTGTCTTTATATTCCTTTGTCTTTTACTTTCATCCCACGTTTCCTTTGTTGTAACATAGGTATATATTGTTGTGACGTCTGTTCCATTTTCCATTGTTTCTGTTGTCATGGCGTTTTTGTTGTTTGTTCAGTATCCTTTGTTGCCTCCTTATAAGGTATTTATTTGTTGTGTATATTTATACCATGAGAATCTTTGTATATTCCTCATTTGTACTGAAGAAGGCTTCATGGCCGAAACTTCTACAATATAATATTGTGTTTAACACCCAAGAAAAGTTTGTTTTTCATATATTTATTAATCTGTGGGTGCACGGATATACCAATATGAACTAAATTACCTACTATGATGCTGACCCCTCAAACTGCCAAAATAGCATAATACCTCAAAATTACCCACATTTATACAATGAATTGCCACTATTGACTAGTAAATTATGTTCAACCATACTAATGCATGATAAAAATCAATTTTAACCAGAGTGGCGCAGTAGTTAGTTTTAGCCCCGGGGTGGGGTTACCTACTATGATGTTGACCCCTCAAACTGCCAAAATAGCATAAATACCTCAAACTTACCCACATTTATACAGTGAATTGCCACTAATGCCAATAAAAATGAATTTTAACCAGAGTGGCGCAGGCGTTAGTTTTAGCCCCGGGGTGGGGTTACCTACTATGATGTGGACCCCTCAAACTGCCAAAATAGCATAAAAACCTCAAAATTACCCACATTTATACAGTGAATTGCCACTATTGACTAGGAAGTTATGTTCAACAACACTTATGCCAATAAAAATCAATTTAACCAGAGTGGCGCAGGCGTTAGTTTTAGCCCCGGGATGGGGTTACCTACTATGATGTGGACCCCTCAAACTGCCAGAATAGCATAAAAACCTCAAAATTACCCACAGTTATACAATGAATTGCCACTATTGACTAGTAAATTATGTTCAACCATACTAATGCCAATAAAAATCAATTTCAAGTAGAGTGGCACAGGCGTTAGTTTTAGCCCCGGGGTGGGGTTACCTACTATGATGTGGACCCCTCAAACTGCCAAAATAGCATAAAAAACTCAAAATTACCCACATTTATACAGTGAATTGCCACGATTGACTAGTAAATTATTTTCAACCATACTCATGTCAATAAAATTCAATTTCAAGTAGAGTGGCGCAGGCATTAGTTTGAGCCCCGGGGTGGGGTTACCTACTATGTTATGGACCCCTTAAACTGCCAAAATAGCATAAAAACCTCAAAATTACCCACATTTATACAGTGAATTGCCACTATTGACTAGTTAATTATGTTCAACCATACTAATGCCAATAAAAATCAATTTTAACCAGAGTGGCGCAGGCGTTAGTTTTAGCCCCGGGGTTAGGTTACCTACTATGCTATCAAACTGCCAAAATAGCATAAAAACCTCACAATTACCCACATGTATACGTTGAATTGCCACTATTTACGAGGAAATTATGTTCAACAATACTAATGCCAATAAAAATGAATTCTAACCAGAGTGGCGCAGGCGTTAGTTTTAGCCCCGGGGTGGGGTTACCTACTATGATGCTGACCCCTCAAACTGCCAAAATAGCATAATACCTCAAAATTACCCACATTTATACAATGAATTGCCACTATTGACTTAGTAAATTATGTTCAACCATACTAATGCCAATAAAAATGAATTTTAACCAGAGTGGCGCAGGCGTTAGTTTTAGCCCCGGGGTGGGGTTACCTACTATGATGCTGACCCCTCAAACTGCCAGAATAGCATAAAAACCTCAAAATTACCCACAGTTATACAATGAATTGCCACTATTGACTAGTAAATTATGTTCAACCATACTAATGCTAATAAAAATCAATTTTAACCAGAGTGGCGCAGGCGTTAGTTTTAGCCCCGGGGTGGGGTTACCTACTATGATGCTGACCCCTCAAACTGCCAAAATATCATAATACCTCAAAATTACCCACATTTATACAATGAATTTCCACTATTGACTAGTAAATTATGTTCAACAATACTAATGCCAATAAAAATGAATTTTAACCAGAGTGGCGCAGGCGTTAGTTTTAGCCCCGGGGTGGGGTTACCTACTATGATGCTGACCCCTCAAACTGCCAAAATAGCATAAAAACCTCAAACTTACCCACATTTATACAGTGAATTGCCACTATTGACTAGTAAATTATGTTCAACCATACTCATGCCAATAAAATTCAATTTCAAGTAGAGTGGCACAGGCATTAGTTTGAACCCCGGGGTGGGGTTACCTACTATGATGTGGACCACTCAAACTGCCAAAATAGCATAAAAACCTCAAAATTACCCACATTTATACAGTGAATTGCCAATATTGACTAGGAAATTATGTTCAACAATACATATGCCAATAAAAATCAATTTTAACCAGAGTGGCACAGGCATTTAACGATTTCCTCGGTACCGTTGATATCACTTTTGCTATTTCAGAGACCTCTGTGGTTTTCCTCGACTTAGAACTCTCCATTTCTGACCACAAAATTTCGTCCAAAATTCATTACAAACCCACCGACTCCCATTCATATCTTAGATATGATTCATATCACCCCCAACTTTGCCAAGATAACATTCCCTTCTCCCAATTCTTGCGTTTACGCAGAAACTGTTCTAAGGATGAGGACTTCCGCAAAGAGTCTGGCCACATGGTTGACTTTTTTATAAATAGAGGTTATCCCACCCACATTGTTCACAAAGCACGTGGGCGTGCTGCCTCTATAGACCGCCAAACTTCACTGGGTTCTGGGGATTCTGCTACTAACTCTACTAAACTCCCTCTCGTCCTCCCTTTCGACCACATTAATCGTAAAGTTTCAGCTATCATCCACAAAAATGCCAAAATTCTTTCTGAGGACGAGAGCATTGGTTCCATTTTTGATGGTAACATCATCACGGCCTATAAACGTACCTCCAACCTCGAAGATTTATTTGTGAGGAGCAGAATTTCCCAGGCGGTGATACCGGGCACTTTCCCTTGTGGTCGTGCCCACTGTGTCACCTGCCCACACATCCACCACACCACTGAGATTGTGGGCCCCAGTGGCAGCACCCAAATCAAAGACTCTTTTTCTTGCACTTCTAAAAATGTAGTTTATGTTATTGTGTGTCTCAAATGTGGTGAACTGTATGTAGGTGAAACGGGCAGGATGCTGGCTGAGCGTTTCCGAGAGCATCTTGGAGATGTTCGGCATGCCAGACCAAACAAAGAGGTGGCTGCCCATTTCAACCTCCCTGGTCATTCCCTAGATGACACGATCTGAGATGAGTCAGCGACGTCTTCTTGAGACCAAACTCATCAGGCGTCTTGGGACCCTTCTCCCGCAGGGAATGAACCAGGAAGAGGACTAATTTTCGTGTTTCGTCTTGTTATTTGTCCTTTTCCTTTGTTGTCCCTTTGTTATTCTTTGTTGTCTTTTATTGTCTTTATATTCCTTTGTCTTTTACTTTCATCCCACGTTTCCTTTGTTGTAACATAGGTATATATTGTTGTGACGTCTGTTCCATTTTCCATTGTTTCTGTTGTCATGGCGTTTTTGTTGTTTGTTCAGTATCCTTTGTTGCCTCCTTATAAGGTATTTATTTGTTGTGTATATTTATACCATGAGAATCTTTGTATATTCCTCATTTGTACTGAAGAAGGCTTCATGGCCGAAACTTCTACAATATATTATTGTGTTTAACACCCAAGAAAAGTTTGTTTTTCATATATTTGTTAATCTGTGGGTGCACGGATATACCAATATGAACTAAATTACCTACTATGATGCTGACCCCTCAAACTGCCAAAATAGCATAATACCTCAAAATTACCCACATTTATACAATGAATTGCCACTATTGACTAGTAAATTATGTTCAACCATACTAATGCCAATAAAAATCAATTTTAACCAGAGTGGCGCAGGCGTTAGTTTTAGCCCCGGGGTGGGGTTACCTACTATGATGTGGACCCCTCAAACTGCCAAAATAGCATAAAAACCTCAAAATTACCCACATTTATACAGTGAATCGCCACTAATGCCAATAAAAATGAATTTTAACCAGAGTGGCGCAGGCGTTAGTTTTAGCCCCGGGGTGGGGTTACCTACTATGATGTGGACCCCTCAAACTGCCAAAATAGCATAAATACCTCAAAATTACCCACATTTATACAGTGAATTGCCACTAATGCCAATAAAAATGAATTTTAACCAGAGTGGCGCAGGCGTTAGTTTTAGCCCCGGGGTGGGGTTACCTACTATGATGTGGACCCCTCAAACTGCCAGAATAGCATAAAAACCTCAAAATTACCCACAGTTATACAATGAATTGCCACTATTGACTAGTAAATTATGTTCAACCATACTAATGCTAATAAAAATCAATTTTAACCAGAGTGGCGCAGGCGTTAGTTTTAGCCCCGGGGTGGGGTTACCTACTATGATGCTGACCCCTCAAACTGCCAAAATATCATAATACCTCAAAATTACCCACATTTATACAATGAATTGCCAGTATTGACTAGTAAATTATGTTCAACAATACTAATGCCAATAAAAATGAATTTTAACCAGAGTGGCGCAGGCGTTAGTTTTAGCCCCAGGGTGGGGTTACCTACAATGATGCTGACCCCTCAAACTGCCAAAATAGCATAAAAACCTCAAACTTACCCACATTTATACAGTGAATTGCCACTATTGACTAGTAAATTATGTTCAACCATACTCATGTCAATAAAATTCAATTTCAAGTAGAGTGGCACAGGCATTAGTTTGAACCCCGGGGTGGGGTTACCTACTATGATGTGGACCACTCAAACTGCCAAAATAGCATAAAAACCTCAAACTTACCCACATTTATACAGTGAATTGCCACTATTGACTAGGAAATTATGTTCAACCACACTCATGTCAATAAAATTTAATTTCAAGTAGAGTGGCGCAGGCATTAGTTTAAGCCCCGGGGTGGGGTTACCTACTATGATGTGGACCTCTCAAACTGCCAAAATAGCATAAAAACCTCAAAATTACCCACATTTATACAGTGAATTGTCACTATTGACTAGTAAATTATGTTCAACCATACTAATGCCAATAAAAATCAATTTTAACCAGAGTGGCGCAGGCGTTAGTTTGAGCCCCGGGGTTGGGGTTACCTAATATGATATGGACCCCTCAAACTGCCAAAATAGCATAAAAACCTCACAATTACCCACATTTATACAATGAATTGCCACTATTGACTAGGAAATTATGTAACCCCACCTACTATGATGTGGACCCCTCAAACTGCCAAAATAACATAAAAACCTCAAAATTACACACATTTATATAGTGAATTGCCACTATTGACTAGTAAATTATGTTCAACCATACTTATGCCAATAAAAATCTATTTTAACCAGAGTGGCGCAGGCGTTAGTTTGAGCCCCGGGGTGGGGTTACCTACTATGATGTGGACCCCTCAAACTGCCAAAATAGCATAAAACATCAAAAGGACCTGTTCTGGTTAACTGTACAAATTACCCAATTTCAAAAATCCCTCATTACAGGCTTTCTGATGATAGAAATGGATAGTCAACACTCATTGTGAGTACACTGAATGCATTTTTGGCATGAAAATGTTATTCATGGTTGGGGGTTGGGCCTTTTCAAGATTGGGGGGATAGATGACCAAGCTATTAAAAGTTTGGAAAAAATAAATATTCATGAACAAACCTTAAGGTTTATTTTCATCAGCATCATGTCCTGAACTCAATCTACGATATGGAATGATAAAACAAAGTTTTCATATAGGTTCAAAACTGTCAACATCCTGCTAAGTGAAACATATATGCTCGATCATAATTCGAGCATAATGTGCAGAACCACAGTTCAGTACATCACATTTCCAGATGAAATAACCGGTACATATTACCAGAATATAATTTGAGAGAATATATGAGATTAGCACAGGTGCATGACATTGACATTCTCATTCAAACTACTTTATAAAAGAATATTTTATGATGAATATCAGCCCTCTTTAACTAATGTATGCAAGGAGAGAACACAAACATAGTCACCAGATACCACATTTCATTTTTGAGGATATGTTAAAAAACAATGAGGATATTCCAGTTTTCACAAAATATATACTATTAAAAACTTCAAATAACTTGAAAAGAAAAATAGCAAAACTAGTACAACTGTACATATAACCAATAAGGCATACCCACAGTATATCCACTTCTCACAGGTAAGAAACAAAAAATAATTCCATTTGAAATGTTTGCAAATACTGGTTGCACATCTGCCCACTGTACTTTTTGGCACAATTGAGCTTTTTCACTTCATGAGACATGAGGAAAAACATTTCTTGCTACATGGTATGTCTGACTGAACCACACCTACCCAGATAGGGCCCCGTTGAAAGAGGTACTGGGAGGACAGTATAATTACAGAGAAGGGGGGAGGCAAGTGTTGCGGCAAGGCGCTAAAGGCCGCAGGAGGAATAGAAAGTGGCAGTGTAGTAAAGATTCGTGCGCCCAAAAAGTGAGTGGCGGGCGCACGGATCCAAGCCCAAAGTACAGGTGGAAGGTGCATGGATAGGGCACTGATGATCACGTGGGGACGTGTGAAAGGGCAGATAGAAGGTAGATGGGTGGGAGTTGCATAAAGTAATGCCTTATAGTTAAGTGCTGGACTCATGTCAGGAGTACCACATAAGCCATCAGCGCGGGCTCACGTGGGAACAAGGACCAATCAGGGCTCTCGCATCGATTACATTACTGAGACACCTTATCTCCACCACCAACTGGGGGTGCCCAAAGCACCAATTTGTGGCCTATTAGCGGCTATTAGTTGACATTAGTTGAGGCTTGCATGTTCATGTTGTCCGGCTGGTTTCGAATCCACTTGTGTTTGGTGATCTAAGGTAAAGTCATGTGCAGCAAGTGTGCATGCAAGTGTCCTTCATCAACAGATATAAATTAATACTTACACCCATTAAACTTCTCAGATCTCAATTTTCATATGAAGGCTAGGCATTACTTGCATCCATTAAACTATATATTTTCTCGAAGAAATTCCTAACTTCACAACTGTGGAAATGTTTATTATAATAAATCAAAGATAAAAGATTGTTTTTAGTCTAAGCCCAACATAAAGTCATCGGCCCTTATAGCGAACGGCAATTCAGGCAGACGTCTATTCTGGGATCAACGGTTTTGACCAACAATTCATTTTAGCAAAGTTAAGTAAAAAAAATAATAGAAATAAAGCCACCGTTATTTTGAGTATGAAATATTTCTAAGTACCACACGAAGCACTGGGCGGGTGGAAAAAAAGTTGCACGATCGAGAGATGGAATCGAACCCGCGACCCTAGGATCGGGAGTCGACCAGGGAGTCGACTGGGCTATCAAACAGGCTATTCCTTCTATTGTGTAAGACGGAGTGAAAAGAGAACCATATTGATGAAATCCCGTAATTCTATTTGGGATTGTTCCTAGTATTCCGAGTCATTCTTGTCATTTACGTGACTGACAACCGTAGTAGATCTTTGTTAGGTACATGTACCACTAAGCCACTTTTATCAATGACCCCACACATTTACATACGGCCCGAAACTGATTATGACCTACCTTCGTCACCTTTGGTAAATAACCAAATCAAATATTGCGCCTGTTGTCTAACTACTGCCAGACGACTCGCCATCACCCGAATGTCGTTAGAACCCAATAAGGAGCGCCAACATAGCTGAAAAATTGTATTTGATCTTTTAATCTAATGCCTTTTCAAATAGATAAAAAATAATGATTATATCAATACGCCTTTACATGTCGTTAACTTTATGGCATCGCCAATTTCGCAATCCAATTTTCCTAGTGTTATGAACTTGCTATTCTGAGGTTCAATTAATTACATCTGCTGCCGTTTCACTTTTTGGGGGCGCTACGCGCTGCATGAACATTTGCGTCCAGGCTGAAAATAGTAACAGTGTGAGGCCTTCCTGGACAATACACTATCAATCGAGGTCACTTGAGAGACAAAGAATCCCTAGGGAACAGCTACATGAGTTTACTTGAGTTTTGTTTTTGTGAGTGCCCTGCATATGCTCTTATGAACTATCTAGTATAGTGAATTTTATACAAGTGACCAAGGGTCACTAAGTCACAAAATTCACCCTTTTGCCCAGCGAGCGCGTTCAAATGAAATTCACATAATCTGTATTTATTAGTAACACATAACATATTAATCTGGCTTGAATGCGCTTGGTGGGCAAAGTTACTATTTGGAACCATTTCTACATAGGCTCAAATCTCATTAGTAGGCATGGAGGCAGCCATTTTGTAGAAGGTCATAGGTCATAGGTCACTCCATTGAAAATTTCTGATTTTCATCAAAATCCATAAGAAAGGCCTTCTATGAAATGTCATTACTGGATCTCCTCCAACATCATCATAGTTTACCCATAAAATAGGTTTTTGATCAACTGGACGCAAATGTTCATGCAGCGCGAAGCGCCCCCAAAAGTGAAACGGCAGCAGATGTAACTAATTGAACCTCAGAATAGCAAGTTCATAGCACTAGGAAAATTGGATTGCGAAACTGGCGATGCCACAAAGTGAACGACATGTAAAGGCGTATTGATATAGTTATTATTGTTTATTTATTTGAAAAGACATTAGATTAAAAGATCATGAATGTATCAATTTTTCAGCTATTTTGGCGCTCCTTATTGGGTTCTAACGACATTCGGGTGATGGCGAGCCGTCTGGCAGTAGTTAGACAACAGGCGCCATATTTGATTTGGTTATTTACCAAAGGTGACAAAGGTAGGTCATAATCAGTTTCGGGCCGTATGTAAATGTGTGGGGTCATTGATAAAAGTGGCTTAGTGGTACATGTACCTAACAAAGATCTACTACGGTTGTCAGTCACGTAAATGACAAGAATGACTCGGAATACTAGGAACGATCCCAAATAGAGTTACGGGATTTCATCAATATGGTTCTCTTTTCACTCCACACAATAGAAGGAATAGCCTGATTGATAGCACAGTCGACTCCCGATCCTAGGGCCGCGGGTTCGATTCCATCTCTCGATCGTGCAATTTTTTTTCCACCCGCCCAGTGCTTCGTGTGGTACTTAGAAATATTTCATACTCAAAATAACGGTGGCTTTATTTCTATTATTTTTTTTACTTAACTTTGCTAAGATGAATTGTTGGTCAAAACCGTTGATCCCAGAAAAAACGTCTGCCTGAATTGCCGTTCGCTATAAGGGCCGATGACTTTATGTTGGGCTTAGACTAAAAACAATCTTTTATCTTTGATTTATTATAATAAACATTTCCACAGTTGTGAAGTTAGGAATTTCTTCGAGAAAATATATAGTTTAATGGATGCAAGTAATGCCTAGCCTTCATATAAAAATTGAGATCTGTGAAGTTTAATGGGTGTAAGTAAAAATTTATATCTGTTGATGAAGGACACTTGCATGCACACTTGCTGCACATGACTTTACCTTAGATCACCAAACACAAGTGGATTCGAAACCAGCCGGTCAACATGAACATGCAAGCCTCAACTAATGTCAACTAATAGCCGCTAATAGGCCACAAATTGGTGCTTTGGGCACCCCCAGCTGGTGGTGGAGATAAGGTGTCTCAGAAATGTAATCGATGCGAGAGCCCTGATTGGTTCTTGTTCCCACGTGAGCCCGCGCTGATGGCTTATGTGGTACTCCTGACATGAGTCCAGCACTTAACTATAAGGCATTACTTTATGCAACTCCCACCCATCTACCTTCTATCTGCCCTTTCACACGTCCCCACGTGATCATCAGTGCCCTATCCATGCACCTTCCACCTGTACTTTGGGCTTGGATCCGTGCGCCCGCCACTCACTTTTTGGGCGCACGGATCCTTACTACACTGCCACTTTCTATTCCTCCTGCGGCCTTTAGCGCCTTGCCGCAACACTTGCCTTCCCCCTTCTCTGTAATTATACTGTCCTCCCAGTACCTCTTTCAACGGGGCCCTATCTGGGTACAGTTATAGCTGAAATATGAGTAAATGCAAATATGCTGACACATGTCATTTCAGAGTGGTCGTATGCAACATTCAGGGCAAGGGTTGGGGAATATGTTTGCAATTATGAACAAGCAACACCTCAGCTACATAATCATAAGAATTTTGGTTAAATTCATGAAACTTGAAAAAATTGGGTAATTTGTATAGTAAACCAGAACAGGTCCTTACCCACATTTAGACAGTGAATTGCCACTATTGACTAGTAAATTATGTTCAACCATACTAATGCCAATAAAAATCAATTTTAACCAGAGTGGCGCAGGCGTTAGTTTGAGCCCCGGGATGGGGTTACCTACTATGATGCTGACCCCTCAAACTACCAAAATAGCATAAAAACCTCAAAATTACCCACATTTATACAGTGAATTGCCACTATCGACTAGTAAATTATGTTCAACCATACTAATGCCAATAAAAATCAATTTTAACCAGAGTGGCGCAGGCGTTAGGTTTAGCCCCGGGGTGGGGTTACCTACTATGATGTGGACCCCTCAAACTGCCAAAATAGCATAAAAACCTCAAAATTACCCACATTTATACAGTGAATTGCCACTATTGACTAGTAAATTATGTTCAACCATACTAATGCCAATAAAAATCAATTTTAACCAGAGTGGCGCAGGCGTTAGTTTGAGCCCCGGGGTGGGGTTACCTACTATGATGTGGACCCCTCAAACTGCCAAAATAGCATAAAACCTCAAAAGGACCTGTTCTGGTTTACTGTACAAATTACCCAATTTCAAAAATCCCTCATTACAGGCTTTCTGATGATAGAAATGGATAGTCACACTCATTGTGAGTACACTGAATGCATTTTTGGCATGAAAATGTTATTCATGGTTGGGGGTTGGGCCTTTTCAAGATTGGGGGGATAGATGACCAAGCTATTTAAAGTTTGGAAAAAATAAATATTCATGAACAAACCTTAAGGTTTATTTTCATCAGCATCATATCCTGAACTCAATCTACGATATGGAATGATAAAACAAAGTTTTCATATAGGTTCAAAACTGTCAACATCCTGCTAAGTAAAACATATATGCTCGACGCTAATGTTCATGCAGCGCGCAGCGCCCCAAAAGTGAAACGGCAGCAGATGTAACTAATTGAACCTCAGAATAGCAAGTTCATAGCACAGGGAAAATTGGATTGCGAAGCTTGCGATGCCACAAAGTTAACGACATGTAAAGGTGTATTGATATAATTATTATTGTTTATTTATTTGAAAAGGCATTAGATTAAAAGATCAAAAACAATTTTTCAGCTATTTTGGCGCTCCTTATTGGGTTCTAACGTCATTCCGGCTATACCGAGCCGGTTTTGAGTAGTTAGATTACAGGCACCATATTTGATTTGGATATTTACCCTCGCATGAGGTAGGTAGGTCATAATCAGTTTCGGGCCGTATGTAAATATCATTGATAAAAGTGGCCTGGCGGTCTTTTTCAAAGATTTACTCCGATTGTCAGTCACGTAAATGACAGGACTAAATTAGGAATGCAAGGAACGATCCCAAATAGAGTTACGGGCTTTCATCAATATAGCTCTCTTTTCAAACTTCCTCATCACACAGAAGGCGCCGTAGCATAGTGGCTAGAGCGCTTGCCTGCAGGGCATGAGGTTGCGGGTTCGATTCCATCTGCCCGCAACTGGCATCATCTTTTCCACTTGCCCAGTCCTTCGTATGGCACTTTGAAACATTACCTACTCTAAATAATGATGTCTTTTTTAATTTTTTTAATTTTACTTTACTAAAATGAATTATTGGTCAAATCCACTGATCCCAGAGAGAAGGTCTGCCTGAATTGGCGTTCGCTATAAGGGCCGATTTGATTAGTGTATAAAATTCCCTGGTTATAATAAACATTTCCACAGTTGTGAAGTTGGGAATTTCTTCGAGAAAATCTATAGTTTAATGAATGTAAGTAATGCCTAGGCTTTATATAAAAATTGAGCTCTGTGATGATTAATGGGTGTAAGTATTAATTTATATATGTTGATGAAGGAAATATTCCATTAAGTTCCCTATGACGTTGGTATTGTCACTTTCATGCACACTTGCTGCACATGACTATTACTTTATGCAACTCCCAACCTTCTATCTGCCCTTTCACACATCTCTACGTGCTGATCAGTGCCCTACCCATGTACTATCCACCTGCACTTTGGGCTTGGATCCGTGTGCCCGCCACTCACTTTTTGGGCGCACGGATCCTTATTACATCGACAACTTCTACTCCTCCTGCGGCCTTAAGCGCCTTGCCGCAACACTTGCCTCCCCCCTTCTCTGTAATTGTACTGTCCTCCCAGTACCTCTTTCAACGGGGCCCTATCTGGATCATAATTCGAGCATAATGTGCAGAACCACAGTTCAGTACATCACATTTCCAGATGAAATAACAGGTACATATTACCAGATCATAATTTGAGAGAATATATGAGATTAGCACAGGTGCATGACATTGACATTCTCATTCAAACTACTTTATAAAAGAATATTTTATGATGAATATCAGCCCTCATTAACTAATGTATGCAAGGAGAGAACACAAACATAGTCACCAGATACCACATTTCATTTTTGAGGATATGTTAAAAAACAATAAGGATATTCCAGTTTTCACAAAATATATACTATTAAAAACTTCAAATAACTTGAAAAGAAAAATAGCAACACTAGTACAACTGTACATATAACCAATAAGGCATACCCACAGTATATCCACTTCTCACAGGTAAGAAACCAAAAATCATTCCATTTGAAATGTTTGCAAATACTGGTTGCACATCTGCCCACTGTACTTTTTGGCACAATTGAGCTTTTTCACTTCATGAGACATGAAGAAAAACATTTCTTGCTACATGGTATGTCTGACTGAACCACACCTACCCAGGCTGAAAATAATAACAGTGTGAGGCCTTCCTGGACAATACACGATCAATCGAGGTCATTTGAGAGACAAAGAATCCCTAGGGAACAGCTACATGAGTTTACTTGAGTTTTGTTTTTGTGAGTGCCCTGCATATGCTCTTATGAACTATCTAGTATAGTGAATTTTATACAAGTGACCAAGGGTCACTAAGTCACAAAATTCACCCTTTTGCCCAGCGAGCGCGTTCAAATGAAATTCACATAATCTGTATTTATTAGTAACACATTACATATTAATCTGGCTTGAACGCGCTTGGTGGGCAAAGTTACTATTTGGAACCATTTCCACAAAGGCTCAAATCTCATTAAGTAGGCATGGAGGCAGCCATTTTGTAGAAGGTCATAGGTCAAGGTCACTCCATTGAAAATTTCTGATTTTCATCAAAATCCATAAGAAAGGCCTTCTATGAAATGTCATTACTGGATCTCCTGCAACATCATCATAGTTTACCCATAAAATAGGTTTTTGATCAACTGGGTACAGTTATAGCTGAAATATGAGTAAATGCAAATATGCTGACACATGTCATTTCAGAGTGGTCGTATGCAACATTCAGGGCGAGGGTTGGGGAATATGTTTGCAATTATGAACAAGCAACACCTCAGCTACATAATCATAAGAATTTTGGTTAAATTCATGAAACTTGAAAAAATTGGGTAATTTGTAGAGTAAACCAGAACAGGTCCTTACCCACATTTATACAGTGAATTGCCACTATTGACTAGTAAATTATGTTCAACCATACTAATGCCAATAAAAATCAATTTTAACCAGAGTGGCGCAGGCGTTAGTTTGAGCCCTGGGATGGGGTTACCTACTATGATGCTGACCCCTCAAACTGCCAAAATAGCATAAAAACCTCAAAATTACCCACATTTATACAGTGAATTGCCACTATTGACTAGTAAATTATGTTCAACCATACTAATGCCAATAAAAATCAATTTTAACCAGAGTGGCGCAGGCGTTAGTTTTAGCCCCGGGGTGGGGTTACCTACTATGATGTGGACCCCTCAAATTGCCAAAATAGCATAAAAACCTCAAAATTACCCACATTTATACAGTGAATTGCCACTATTGACTAGTAAATTATGTTCAACCATACTAGTGCCAATAAAAATCAATTTTAACCAGAGAGGCGCAGGCGTTAGTTTGAGCCCAGGGATGGGGTTACCTACTATGATGCTGACCCCTCAAACTGCCAAAATAGCATAAAAACCTCAAAATTACCCACATTTATACAGTGAATTGCCACTATTGACTAGTAAATTATGTTCAACCATACTAATGCCAATAAAAATCAATTATAACCAGAGTGGCGCAGGCGTTAGTTTTAGCCCCGGGGTGGGGTTACCTACTATGATGTGGACCCCTCAAATTGCCAAAATAGCATAAAAACCTCAAAATTACCCACAATTATACAGTGAATTGCCACTTTTGACTAGTAAATTATGTTCAACCATACTAATGCCAATAAAAATCAATTTCAAGTAGAGTGGCACAGGCGTTAGTTTGAGCCCCGGGGTGGGGTTACCTACTATGATGCTGACCATTCAAACTGCCAAAATAGCATAAAAACCTCAAAATTAACCACATTTATACAGTGAATTGCCACTATTGACTAGTAAATTATGTTCAACCATACTAATGCCAATAAAAATCAATTTAAACCAGAGTGGCACAGGCGTTAGTTTTAGCCCCGGGGTTGGGGTTACCTCAAACTGGCAAAATAGCATAAAAACCTCAAAATTACCCACATTTATACAGTGAATTGCCACTATTGACTAGTAAATTATGTTCAACCATACTCATGTCAATAAAATTTAATTTCAAGTAGATTGGCGCAGGCATTAGTTTGAGCCCCGGGGTGGGGTTACCTACTATGATGTGGACCCCTCAAACTGCCAAAATAGCATAAAAACCTCAAAATTACCCACATTTATACAGTGAATTGCCACTATTGACTAGGAAATTATGTTCAACAATACTTATGCCAATAAAAATCAATTTTTACCAGAGTGGCGCAGGCGTTAGTTTTAGCCCCGGGGTGGGGTTACCTACTATGATGTGGACCCCTCAAACTGCCAGAATAGCATAAAAACCTCAAAATTACCCACATTTATAAAATGAATTGCCACTATTGACTAGGAAATTATGTTCAACCATATTAATGCAAATAAAAATCAATTTTAACCAGAGTGGCGCAGGCGTTAGTTTGAGCCCCGGGTGGGGTTACCTACTATGATGCTGACCATTCAAACAGCCAAAATAGCATAAAAACCTCAAAATTACCCACATTTATACAGTGAATTGCCACTATTGACTAGTAAATTATGTTCAACCATACTAATGCCAATAAAAATCAATTTTAACCAGAGTGGCACAGGCGTTAGTTTTAGCCCCGGGGTTGGGGTTACCTCAAACTGCCAAAATAGCATAAAAACCTCACAATTACCCACATTTATACAGTGAATTGCCACTATTGACTAGGAAATTATGTAACCCCACCTACTATGATGTGGACCCCTCAAACTGCCAAAATAGCATAAAAACCTCAAAATTACCCACATTTATACAGTGAATTGCCACTAATTATAACCAGAGTGGCGCAGGCGTTATTTTTATTCCCGGGGTGGGGTTACCTACTATGATGTGGACCCCTCAAACTGCCAAAATAGCATAAAAACCTCAAAATTACCCACATTTATACAGTGAATTGCCACTATTGACTAGTAAATTATGTTCAACCATACTAATGCCAATAAAAATCAATTTTAACCAGAGTGGCGCAGGCGTTAGTTTTAGCCCCGGGGTGGGATTACCTACTATGATGTGGACCCCTCAAACTGCCAGAAGAGCATAAAAACCTCAAAATTACCCACATTTATACAGTAAATTGCCACTATTGACTAGTAAATTATGTTCAACCATACTAATGCCAATAAAAATCAATTTTAACCAGAGTGGCGCAGGCGTTAGTTTTAGCCCCGGGGTTGGGGTTACCTCAAACTGCCAAAATAGCATAAAAACCTCACAATTACCTACATTTATACAGTGAATTGCCACTATTGACTAGGAAATTATGTAACCCCACCTACTATGATGTGGACCCCTCTAACTGCCAAAATAGCATAAAAACCTCAAAATTACCCACATTTATACAGTGAATTGCCACTAATTATAACCGGAGTGGCGCAGGCGTTATTTTTATTCCCGGGGTGGGGTTACCTACTATGATGTGGACCCCTCAAACTGCCAAAATAGCATAAAACCTCAAAATTACCCACATTTATACAGTGAATTGCCACTATTGACTAGTAAATTATGTTCAACCATACTAATGCCAATAAAAATCAATTTTAACCAGAGTGGCACAGGCGTTAGTTTGAGCCCCGGGATGGGGTTACCTACTATGATGCTGACCCCTCAAACTGCCAAAATAGCATAAAAACCTCAAATTTTAGTTGCAGAATCCCTCCAAACCATGTGGAAACGCTTCGTTTATGAAATTCCTGCGGGATAGGAACCGTTGGAACCATCAATGAAGCGTTGAGCAGTGGAACAGAGCAAGGACTTGGTGGAACAGAGCAAGGACTTTGTCATGGTCCAATGATCTCTTAAACTTTTAGTCGCGGAATCCCTCGTTTGAGCCCCGGGATGGGGTTACCTACTATGATGCTGACCCCTCAAATTGCCAAAATAGCATAAAAACCTCAAATTTTAGTCCCGGAATCCCTCCAAACCATGTGAAAACGCTTCGTATATGAAGTTCTGGCAGGATAGGAACTGATGGAACCATCAAAGAAGCAGTGGAGTGGTGGAATGGAGCAAGGACTTGGTGGAACGGAGCAAGGACTTTGTCATGGTCCAATGAACGTTTAAACTTTTAGTCGCGGAATCCCTCCAAACCATGTGGAAACGCTTCGTATATGAAGTTCCTGTGGGATAGGAACCGTTGGAGCCATCAACGAAGCATTGGGTTGGTGGAACGGAGCAAGGACTTGGTGGAACGGAGCAAGGACTTTGTCATGGTCCAATGATCTCTTAAACTTCTAGTCGCGGAATCCCTCCAAACCAGGTGGAAACGCTTCGTATATGAAGTTCCGGCGGGATAGAAACTGTTCGAACTATCAACGAGGCGGTGGGATAGTGGAACGGAGCAAGGACTTGGTGGAACGGAGCAAGGACTAAGTCATGGTCCAATGACCTTTTAAACTTTTAGTCGCAGAATCCCTCCAAACCATGCGAAAACGCTTCGTATATGAAGTTCCTGCGGGATAGGAACCGTTGGAACCATCAACAAAGTGGTGGGGCGTTGGAATGGAGCAAGGACTTTGTCATGGTCCAATGACCTTTTAAACTTTTAGTCGCAGAATCACTCCAAACCATGTGAAAAGCTTCGTATATGAAGTTCTGGCGGGATGGAAACCGTTGAAACCATCAACAAAGCAGTGGTGCATTAGAACGGAGCAAGGACTTGGTGGAACGGAGCAAGGACTTAGTCATGGTCAAATGAACTTTTAAGCTTTTAGTCGCGGAATCCCTCCAAACCATGTGGAAAATCTTCGTATATGAAGTTCCGGCGGGATAGGAACTGTTGGATCCATCAACGAAGCGGTTGGATAGTGGAAAGGACCAAGGACTTGGTGGAATGGAGCAAGGACTTAGTCATGGTCCAATGAACTTTTTAAATTTTAGTCGCGGAATCCCTCCAAACCATGTGGAAACGCTTCGTATATGAAGTTCCGGCAGGATAGGAACCGATGGAACCATCAAAGAAGCGGTGGAGTGGTGGAATGGAGCAAGGACTTGGTGGAACGGAGCAAGGACTTAGTCATGGTCCAATGACCTTTTAAACTTTTAGTCGCAGAATCCCTCCAAACCATGTGGAAACGCTTCGTATATGAAGTTCCGGCAGGATAGGAACCGTTGGAACCATTAATGAAGCTGTGGGGCGTTGGAACGGAGCAAGGACTTGGTGAAACGGAGCAAGGACTTAGTCACGGTCCAATGAACTTTTAAACTCTTAGTCGCGAAATCCCTCCAAACCATGTGGAAACGCTACGTATATGAAGTTCCTGTGGGATAGGAACCGTTGGAACCATCAACGAAGCATTGGGTTGGTGGAACTGAGCAAGGACTTGGTGGAACGGAGCAAGTACTTTGTCATGGTCCAATGATCTCTTAAACTTTTAGTCGCGGAATCCCTCCAAACCATGTGGAAACGCTTCGTATATGAAGTTCCGGCAGGATAGGAACTGTTGGAACCATCAAAGAAGCGGTGGGACAGTGGAACGGAGCAAGGACTTGGTGGAACGGAGCAAGGACTTAATAATGGTCCAATGAACTTTTAAACTTTTAGTCGCGGAATCCCTCCAAACCATGTGAAAACGCTTTGTATATGAAGTTCCGGCAGGATAGGAACCGATGGAACCATCAAATAAGCGGTGGAGTGGTGGAATGGAGCAAGGACTTGAAGGAAACGGAGCAAGGACTTAGTCATGGTCCAATGACCTTTTAAACTTTTAGTCGCAGAATCCCTCCAAACCATGTGGAAACGCTACGTATATGAAGTTCCGGCGGGATAGGAACCGTTGGAACCATTAACGAAGCGGTGGGGCGTTGGAACGGAGCAAGGACTTGGTGGAACGGAGCAAGGACTTAGTCACGGTCCAATGAACTTTTAAACTTTTAGTCGCGGAATCCCTCCAAACCATGTGGAAAAGCTTCGTATATGAAGTTCCGGCGGGATAGGAACCGTTGGAACCATCAACAAAGCAATGGTGCTTTAGAACGGAGCAAGGACTTGGTGGAACGTAGCAAGGACTTAGTCATGGTCAAATAATCTCTTAAAATTTTAGTCGCGGAATCCCTCCAAACCATGTGAAAATGCTTCGTATATGAAGTTCCGGCTGGATAGGAACAGTTGGAACCATTAACGAAGTGGTGGGGCGTGGGAACCGAGCAAGGACTTAGTCATAGTCCAATGAACTTTTAAAATTTTAGTCGCGGAATCCCTCCAAACCATGTGGAAACGCTTCGTATATGAAGTTCCGGCGGGATAGGAACCATTGGAACCATCAATGAAGCGTTGGGGTGGTGGAACGGAGCAAGGACTTGGTGGAACGGAGCAATGACTTTGTCATGGTCCAATGATCTCTTAAAATTTTAGTCGCGGAATCCCTCCAAACCATGTGAAAATGCTTCGTATATGAAGTTCTGGCTGGATAGGAACAGTTGGAACCATTAACGAAGTGTTGGGGCGGTGAAACAGAGCAAGGACTTCGTGGAATGGAGCAAGGACTTTGTCATGGTCCAATGACCTTTTAAACTTTTATTCGCAGAATCCCTCCAAACCATGTGGAAACGCTTCGTATATGAAGTTCCGGCAGCATAGGAACTGTTGGAACCATCAACGAAGCGGTGGGACAGTGGAACAGAGCAAGGACTTGGTGGAACGGAGCAAGGACTTAGTCATGGTCCAATGAACTTTAAAACTTTTAGTCGGGGAAACCCTCCAAACCATGTGGAAACGCTTCGTATATGAAGATCCGGCAGGATAGGAACCGATGGAACCATCAAAGAAGCGAAGGAGTGGTGGAATGGAGCAAGGACTTGGTGGAACGGAGCAAGGACTTAGTCATGGTCCAATGACCTTTTAAACTTTTAGTCGCAGAATCCCTCCAAACCATGTGGAAACGCTTCGTATATGAAGTTCCGGCAGGATAGGAACCGTTGGAACCATTAATGAAGCTGTGGGGCGTTGGAACGGAGCAAGGACTTGGTGGAACGGTGCAAGGACTTAGTCATGGTCCAATGAACTTTTAAACTTTTAGTCGCAAAATCCCTCCAAACCATGTGGAAATGCTTTGTATATGAAGTTCCGGCGGGATAGGAACAGTTGGAACCATTAACGAAGTGGTGAGGCGTTGGAACGGAGCAAGGACTTAGTCATGGTCCAATGAACTTTTTAACTTTTAGTCGCGGAATCCCTCCAAACCATGTGGAAACGCTTCGTATATGAAATTCCTGCGGGATAGGAACCGTTGGAACCATCAATGAAGCGTTGGGGCAGTGGAACAGAGCAAAGACTTGGTGGAACGGAGCAAGGACTTTGTCATGGTCCAATAATCTCTTAAACTTTTAGTCGCGGAATCTCTCCAAACCATGTGAAAACGCTTCGTATATGAAGTTCCGGCGGGATAGGAACCGTTGGAACCATTAACGAAGTGGTGGGGTTGTTGGAACGGAGCAAGGACTTGGTGGAACGGAGCAAGGACTTAGTCATGGTCCAATGAACTTTTAAAATTTTAGTCACGGAATCCCTCCAAACCATGTGGAAACGCTTCGTATATGAAGTTCCGGCGGGATAGAAACCGTTGGAATCATCAATGAAGCGTTGGGGCGGTGGAACGTAGCAAGGACTTGGTGAAACGGAGCAAGGACTTTGTCATGGTCCAATGATCTCTTAAACTTTTAGTCGCGGAATCCCTCCAAACCATGTGGAAACGCTTCGTATATGAAGTTCCGGCGGGATAGGAACCGTTGGAACCATTAACGAAGTGGTGGGGCGTTGGAACGGAGCAAGGACTTGGTGGAACGGAGCAAGGACTTAGTAATGGTCCAATGACCTTTTAAACTTTTAGTCGCGGAATCCCTCCAAGCCATGTGGAAACGCTTCGTATATGAAGTTCCGGCGGGATAGGAACCGTTGGAACCATTAACGAAAAGGTAGGGCGTTGGAACGGAGCAAGGACTTGGTGGAACGGAGCAAGGACTTAGTCATGGTCCAATGAACTTTAAAACTTTTAGTCGGGGAAACCCTCCAAACCATGTGGAAACGCTTCGTATATGAAGTTCCGGCAGGATAGGAACCGATGGAACCATCAAAGAAGCGAAGGAGTGGTGGAATGGAGCAAGGACTTGGTGGAACGGAGCAAGGACTTAGTCATGGTCCAATGACCTTTTAAACTTTTAGTCGCAGAATCCCTCCAAACCATGTGGAAACGCTTCGTATATGAAGTTCCGGCGGGATAGGAACAGTTGGAACCATTAACGAAGTGGTGGGGCGTTGGAACGGAGCAAGGACTTAGTCATGGTCCAATGAACTTTTAAACTTTTAGTCGCGGAATCCCTCCAAACCATGTGGAAACGCTTCGTGTATGAAATTCCTGCGGGATAGGAACCGTTGGAACCATCAATGAAGCGTTGGGGCAGTGGAACAGAGCAAAGACTTGGTGGAACGGAGCAAGGACTTTGTCATGGTCCAATAATCTCTTAAACTTTTAGTCGCGGAATCTCTCCAAACCATGTGAAAACGCTTCGTATATGAAGTTCCGGCGGGATAGGAACCGTTGGAACCATTAACGAAGTGGTGGGGTTGTTGGAACGGAGCAAGGACTTGGTGGAACGGAGCAAGGACCTAGTCATGGTCCAATGAACTTTTAAAATTTTAGTCACGGAATCCCTCCAAACCATGTGGAAACGCTTCGTATATGAAGTTCCGGCGGGATAGAAACCGTTGGAATCATCAATGAAGCGTTGGGGCGGTGGAACGTAGCAAGGACTTGGTGGAACGGAGCAAGGACTTTGTCATGGTCCAATGATCTCTTAAACTTTTAGTCGCGGAATCCCTCCAAACCATGTGGAAATGCTTCGTATATGAAGTTCCGGCGGGATAGGAACAGTTGGAACCATTAACGAAGTGGTTGGGTGTTGGAACTGAGCAAGGACTTAGTCAAGGTCCAATGAACTTTTAAACTTTTAGTCGCGGAATCCCTCCAAACCATGTGGAAACGCTTCGTATATGAAATTCCTGCGGGATAGGAACCGTTGGAACCATCAATGAAGCGTTGGGGCGGTGAAACAGAGCAAGGACTTGGTGGAACGGAGCAAGGACTTTGTCATGGTCCAATGATCTCTTAAACTTTTAGTCGCAGAATCCCTCCAAACCATGTGAAAACGCTTTGTATATGAAGTTCCGGCGGGATAGGAACCGTTGGAACCATTAACGAAGTGGTGGGGTTGTTGGAACGGAGCAAGGACTTGGTGGAACGGAGCAAGGACTTTGTCATGGTCCAATGATCTCTTCAACTTTTAGTCGCGGAATCCCTCCAAACCATGTGGAAATGCTTCGTATATGAACTTCCGGCGGGATAGGAACCGTTGGAACCATTAACGAAGTGGTGAGGCGTTGGAACGGAGCAAGGACTTGGTGGAACGGAGCAAGGATTTAGTCATGGTCCAATGACCTTTTAAACTTTTAGTCGCAGAATCCCTCCAAACCATGTGGAAACGCTTCGTATATGAACCATGTGGAAACACTTTGTATATGAAGTTCCGGCGGGATAGGAACCGTTGGAACCATTAACGAAGCGGTGGGGCGTTGGAAGGGAGCAAGGACTTTGTCATGGTCCAACTATCTCTTAAACTTTTAGTCGGGGAATCACTCCAAACCATGTGGAAATGCTTTGTGTATGAAGTTCCGGTGGGATAGAAACTGTTGGAACCATCAACGAGGCGGTGGGACAGTGGAACGGAGCAAGGACTTGGTGGAACAGAGCAAGGACTAAGTCATGGTCCAATGACCTTTTAAACTTTTAGTCGCGGAAATCCCTCCAAACCATGTAAAAAAACGCTTCGTATATGAAGTTCCTGCGGGATAGGAACTGTTGGAACCATCAACAAAGTGGTGGGGCGTTGGAATGGAGCAAGGATTTGGTGGAACAGAGCAAGGACTTTGTCATAGTCCAATTATCTCTTAAACTTTTAGTCGCGGAATCCCTCCAAACCATGTGAAAAAGCTTCGTATATATAGTTCCGGCAAGATAGGAACCGTTGGAACCATTAACGAAGTGGTGGGGCGTTGGAACGGAGCAAGGACTTGGTGGAACGGAGCAAGGACTTTGTCATGGTCCAATGATCTCTTAAACTTTTAGTCGCGGAATCCCTCCAAACAATGTGGAAACGCTTCGTATATGAAGTTCCGGCGGGATGGAACCGTTGGAACCACTAACGATGTAGTGGGGCGTTGGAACGGAGCAAGGACTTGGTGAAACTGAGCAAGGACTTAGTCATGGTCCAATGAACTTTTAAACTTTTAGTCGCGGAATCCCTCCAAATCATGTAGAAACGCTTCGTATATGAAGTTCCTGCGGGATAGGAACCGTTGGATCCATCAATGAAGCGTTGGGGCGGTGGAACGGAGCAAGGACTTGGTGGAACGGAGCAAGGACTTTGTCATGGTCCAATGATCTCTTAAACTTTTAGTCGCGGAATCCCTCCAAACCATGTGGAAATGCTTCGTATATGAAGTTCCGGCGGATTGGAACAGTTGGAACCATTAACGAAGTGGTGGGGCGTTGGAACTAAGCAAGGACTTAGTCATGGTCCAATGAACTTTTAAACTTTTAGTCGCGGAATCCCTCCAAACCATGTGGAAACGCTTCGTATATGAAATTCCTGCGGGATAGGAACCGTTGGAACCATCAATGAAGCATTTGGGCGGTGAAACAGAGCAAGGACTTGGTGGAACGGAGCAAGGACTTTGTCATGGTCCAATGATCTCTTAAACTTTTAGTCGCAGAATCCCTCCAAACCATGTGAAAACGCTTTGTATATGAAGTTCCGGCGGGATAGGAACCGTTGGAACCATTAAAGAAGTGGTGGGGTTGTTGGAACGGAGCAAGGACTTGGTGGAACGGAGCAAGGACTTTGTCATGGTCCAATGATCTCTTCAACTTTTAGTCGCGGAATCCCGACAAACCATGTGGAAACGCTTCGTATATGAACTTCCGGCGGGATAGGAACCGTTGGAACCATTAACGAAGTGGTGAGGCGTTGGAACGGAGCAAGGACTTGGTGGAACGGAGCAAGGACTTAGTCATGGTCCAATGACCTTTAAACTTTTAGTCGCAGAATCCCTCCAAACCATGTGGAAACGCTTCGTATATGAACCATGTGGAAACACTTTGTATATGAAGTTCCAGTGGGATAGGAACCGTTGGAACCATTAACGAAGCGGTGGGGCGTTGGAAGGGAGCAAGGACTTTGTCATGGTCCAACTATCTCTTAAACTTTTAGTCGCGGAATCCCTCCAAACCATGTGGAAACGCTTTGTGTATGAAGTTCCGGTGGGATAGAAACTGTTGGAACCATCAACGAGGCGGTGGGACAGTGGAACGGAGCAAGGACTTGGTGGAACAGAGCAAGGACTAAGTCATGGTCCAATGACCTTTTAAACTTTTAGTCGCAGAATCCCTCCAAACCATGTAAAAAAACGCTTCGTATATGAAGTTCCTGCGGGAAAGGAACTGTTGGAACCATCAACAAAGTGGTGGGGCGTTGGAATGGAGCAAGGATTTGGTGGAACAGAGCAAGGACTTTGTCATAGTCCAATTATCTCTTAAACTTTTAGTCGCGGAATCCCTCCAAACATGTGAAAACGCTTCGTATATATAGTTCCGGCAAGATAGGAACCGTTGGAACCATTAACGAAGTGGTGGGGCGTTGGAACGGAGCAAGGACTTGGTGGAACGGAGCAAGGACTTTGTCATGGTCCAATGATCTCTTAAACTTTTAGTCGCGGAATCCCTCCAAACAATGTGGAAACCCTTCGTATATGAAGTTCCGGCGGGAATGAACCGTTGGAACCACTAACGAAGTAGTGGGGCGTTGGAACGGAGCAAGGACTTGGTGAAACTGAGCAAGGACTTAGTCATGGTCCAATGAACTTTTAAACTTTTAGTCGCGGAATCCCTCCAAACCATGTAGAAACGCTTCGTATATGAAGTTCCTGCGGGATAGGAACCGTTGGATCCATCAATGAAGCGTTGGGGCGGTGGAACGGAGCAAGGACTTGGTGGAACGGAGCAAGGACTTTGTCATGGTCCAATGATCTCTTAAACTTTTAGTCGCGGAATCCCTCCAAACCATGTGGAAATGCTTCGTATATGAAGTTCCGGCGAGATAGGAACAGTTGGAACCATTAACGAAGTGGTGGGGCGTTGGAACTGAGCAAGGACTTAGTCATGGTCCAATGAACTTTTAAACTTTTAGTCGCGGAATCCCTCCAAACCATGTGGAAACGCTTCGTATATGAAATTCCTGCGGGATAGGAACCGTTGGAACCATCAATGAAGCGTTTGGGCGGTGAAACAGAGCAAGGACTTGGTGGAACGGAGCAAGGACTTTGTCTAGGTCCAATGATCTCTTAAACTTTTAGTCGCAGAATCCCTCAAAACCATGTGAAAACGCTTTGTATATGAAGTTCCGGCGGGATAGGAACCGTTGGAACCATTAACGAGGCAGTGGGGTGTTGGAAGGGAGCAAGCACTTTGTCATGGTCCAACTATCTCTTAAACTTTTAGTCGCGGAATCCCTCCAAACCAAGTGGAAACGCTTTGTGTATGAAGTTCCGGTGGGATAGAAACTGTTGGAACCATCAAGGAGGCGGTGGGACAGTGGAACGGAGCAAGGACTTGGTGGAACAGAGCAAGGACTAAGTCATGGTCCAATGACCTTTTAAACTTTTAGTCGCAGAATCCCTCCAAACCATGTAAAAAAACGCTTCGTATATGAAGTTCCTGCGGGAAAGGAACTGTTGGAACCATCAACAAAGTGGTGGGGCGTTGGAATGGAGCAAGGATTTGGTGGAACAGAGCAAGGACTTTGTCATAGTCCAATTATCTCTTAAACTTTTAGTCGCGGAATCCCTCCAAACCATGTGAAAACGCTTCGTATATATAGTTCCGGCAAGATAGGAACCGTTGGAACCATTAACGAAGTGGTGGGGCATTGGAACGGAGCAAGGACTTGGTGGAACGGAGCAAGGACTTTGTCATGGTCCAATGATCTCTTAAACTTTTAGTCGCGGAATCCCTCCAAACAATGTGGAAACGCTTCGTATATGAAGTTCCGGCGGGATGGAACCGTTGGATCCATCAATGAAGCGTTGGGGCGGTGGAACGGAGCAAGGACTTGGTGGAACGGAGCAAGGACTTTGTCATAGTCCAATGATCTCTTAAACTTTTAGTCGCAGAATCCCTCCAAACCATGTGAAAACGCTTTGTATATGAAGTTCCGGCGGGATAGGAACCGTTGGAACCATTAAAGAAGTGGTGGGGTTGTTGGAAAGGAGCAAGGACTTGGTGGAACGGAGCAAGGACTTTGTCATGGTCCAATGATCTCTTCAACTTTTAGTCGCGGAATCCCGACAAACCATGTGGAAACGCTTCGTATATGAACTTCCGGCGGGTTAGGAACCGTTGGAACCATTAACGAAGTGGTGAGGCGTTGGAACGGAGCAAGGACTTGGTGGAACGGAGCAAGGACTTAGTCATGGTCCAATGACCTTTAAACTTTTAGTCGCAGAATCCCTCCAAACCATGTGGAAACGCTTCGTATATGAACCATGTGGAAACACTTTGTATATGAAGTTCCAGCGGGATAGGAACCGTTGGAACCATTAACGAAGCGGTGGGGTGTTGGAAGGGAGCAAGGACTTTGTCATGGTCCAATGATCTCTTAAACTTTTAGTTGCGGAATCCCTCCAAACCATGTGGAAACGCTTTGTATATGAAGTTCCGGTGGGATAGAAACTGTTGGAACCATCAATGAGGCGGTGGGACAGTGGAACGGAGCAAGGACTTGGTGGAACAGAGCAAGGACTAAGTCATGGTCCAATGACCTTTTAAACTTTTAGTCGCAGAATCCCTCCTAACCATGTAAAAAAACGCTTCGTATATGAAGTTCCTGCGGAATAGGAACCGTTGGAACCATCAACAAAGTGGTGGGGCGTTGGAATGGAGCAAGGATTTGGTGGAACAGAGCAAGGACTTTGTCATAGTCCAATAATCTCTTAAACTTTTAGTCGCGGAATCCCTCCAAACCATGTGAAAACGCTTCTTATATGAAGTTCCGGCAAGATAGGAACCGTTGGAACCATTAACGAAGTGGTGGGCGTTGGAACGGAGCAAGGACTTGGTGGAACGGAGCAAGGACTTTGTCATGGTCCAATGATCTCTTAAACTTTTAGTCGCGGAATCCCTCCAAACCATGTAGAAACGCTTCGTATATGAAGTTCCAGCGGGATGGAACCTTTGGAACCACTAACAAAGTAGTGGGGCGTTGGAACAAAGCAAGGACTTGGTGAAACAGAGCAAGGACTTAGTCATGGTCCAATGAACTTTTAAACTTTTAGTCGCGGAATCCCTCCAAACCATGTGGAAACGCTTCGTATATGAAATTCCTGCGGGGTAGGAAGCGTTGGATCCATCAACGAAGCGGTGGGATAGTAGAACGGACCAAGGAATGGGTGGAATGGAGCAAGGACTTAGTCATGGTCCAATGATCTCTTAAAATTTTAGTCGCGGAATCCCTCCAAACCATGTGGAAATGCTTCGTATATGAAGTTCCAGCATGATACGAACAGTTGGAACCATTAACGAAGTGGTGGGGCGTTGGAACTGAGCAAGGACTTAGTCATGGTCCAATGAACTTTTAAACTTTTAGTCGCGGAATCCCTCCAAACCATGTGGAAACGCTTCGTATATGAAATTCCTGCGGGATAGGAACCGTTGGAACCATCAATGAAGCGTTTGGGCGGTGAAACAGAGCAAGGACTTGGTGGAACGGAGCAAGGACTTTGTCTAGGTCCAATGATCTCTTAAACTTTTAGTCGCAGAATCCCTCAAAACCATGTGAAAACGCTTTGTATATGAAGTTCCGGCGGGATAGGAACCGTTGGAACCATTAACGAGGCAGTGGGGTGTTGGAAGGGAGCAAGGACTTTGTCATGGTCCAACTATCTCTTAAACTTTTAGTCGCG
Organism: Maea johnstoni; assembly: GCA_963942565.1. Classification (NCBI taxonomy): domain Eukaryota; kingdom Metazoa; phylum Annelida; class Polychaeta; order Spionida; family Magelonidae; genus Maea; species Maea johnstoni. Next base: position 34,569,813 of record OZ012684.1, read on the forward strand.
GAATCCCTCCAAACCATGTGGAAACGCTTTGTGTATGAAGTTCCGGTGGGATAGAAACTGTTGGAACCATCAAGGAGGCGGTGGGACAGTGGAACGGAGCAAGGACTTGGTGGAACAGAGCAAGGACTAAGTCATGGTCCAATGACCTTTTAAACTTTTAGTCGCAGAATCCCTCCAAACCATGTAAAAAAACGCTTCGTATATGAAGTTCCTGCGGGAAAGGAACTGTTGGAACCATCAACAAAGTGGTGGGGCGTTGGAATGGAGCAAGGATTTGGTGGAACAGAGCAAGGACTTTGTCATAGTCCAATTATCTCTTAAACTTTTAGTCGCGGAATCCCTCCAAACCATGTGAAAACGCTTCGTATATATAGTTCCGGCAAGATAGGAACCGTTGGAACCATTAACGAAGTGGTGGGGCGTTGGAACGGAGCAAGGACTTGGTGGAACGGAGCAAGGACTTTGTCATGGTCCAATGATCTCTTAAACTTTTAGTCGCGGAATCCCTCCAAACAATGTGGAAACGCTTCGTATATGAAGTTCCGGCGGGATGGAACCGTTGGAACCACTAACGAAGTAGTGGGGCGTTGGAACGGAGCAAGGACTTGGTGAAACTGAGCAAGGACTTAGTCATGGTCCAATGAACTTTTAAACTTTTAGTCGCGGAATCCCTCCAAACCATGTAGAAACGCTTCGTATATGAAGTTCCTGCGGGATAGGAACCGTTGGATCCATCAATGAAGCGTTGGGGCGGTGGAACGGAGCAAGGACTTGGTGGAACGGAGCAAGGACTTTGTCATAGTCCAATGATCTCTTAAACTTTTAGTCGCAGAATCCCTCCAAACCATGTGAAAACGCTTCGTATATATAGTTCCGGCAAGATAGGAACCGTGGAACCATTAACGAAGTGGTGGGGCGTTGGAACGGAGCAAGGACTTGGTGGAACGGAGCAAGGACTTTGTCATGGTCTAATGATCTCTTAAACTTTTAGTCGCGGAATCCCTCCAAACAATGTGGAAACGCTTCGTATATGAAGTTCCGGCGGGATGGAACCGTTGGATCCATCAATGAAGCGTTGGGGCGGTGGAACGGAGCAAGGACTTGGTGGAACGGAGCAAGGACTTTGTCATAGTCCAATGATCTCTTAAACTTTTAGTCGCAGAATCCCTCCAAACCATGTGAAAACGCTTTGTATATGAAGTTCCGGCGGGATAGGAACCGTTGGAACCATTAAAGAAGTGGTGGGGTTGTTGGAACGGAGCAAGGACTTGGTGGAACGGAGCAAGGACTTTGTCATGGTCCAATGATCTCTTCAACTTTTAGTCGCGGAATCCCGACAAACCATGTGGAAACGCTTCGTATATGAACTTCCGGCGGGATAGGAACCGTTGGAACCATTAACGAAGTGGTGAGGCGTTGGAACGGAGCAAGGACTTGGTGGAACGGAGCAAGGACTTAGTCATGGTCCAATGACCTTTAAACTTTTAGTCGCAGAATCCCTCCAAACCATGTGGAAACGCTTCGTATATGAACCATGTGGAAACACTTTGTATATGAAGTTCCACCAGGATAGGAACCGTTGGAACCATTAACGAAGCGGTGGGGTGTTGGAAGGGAGCAAGGACTTTGTCATGGTCCAATGATCTCTTAAACTTTTAGTTGCGGAATCCCTCCAAACCATGTGGAAACGCTTTGTATATGAAGTTCCGGTGGGATAGAAACTGTTGGAACCATCAATGAGGCGGTGGGACAGTGGAACGGAGCAAGGACTTGGTGGAACAGAGCAAGGACTAAGTCATGGTCCAATGACCTTTTAAACTTTTAGTCGCAGAATCCCTCCTAACCATGTAAAAAAACGCTTCGTATATGAAGTTCCTGCGGAATAGGAACCGTTGGAACCATCAACAAAGTGGTGGGGCGTTGGAATGGAGCAAGGATTTGGTGGAACAGAGCAAGGACTTTGTCATAGTCCAATAATCTCTTAAACTTTTAGTCGCGGAATCCCTCCAAACCATGTGAAAACGCTTCTTATATGAAGTTCCGGCAAGATAGGAACCGTTGGAACCATTAATGAAGTGGTGGGCGTTGGAACGGAGCAAGGACTTGGTGGAACCGAGCAAGGACTTTGTCATGGTCCAATGATCTCTTAAACTTTTAGTCGCGGAATCCCTCCAAACCATGTAGAAACGCTTCGTATATGAAGTTCCAGCGGGATGGAACCTTTGGAACCACTAACGAAGTAGTGGGGCGTTGGAACGAAGCAAGGACTTGGTGAAACAGAGCAAGGACTTAGTCATGGTCCAATGAACTTTTAAACTTTTAGTCGCGGAATCCCTCCAAACCATGTGGAAACGCTTCGTATATGAAATTCCTGCGGGGTAGGAAGCGTTGGATCCATCAACGAAGCGGTGGGATAGTGGAACGGACCAAGGAATGGGTGGAATGGAGCAAGGACTTAGTCATGGTCCAATGATCTCTTAAAATTTTAGTCGTGGAATCCCTCCAAACCATGTGGAAATGCTTCGTATATGAAGTTCCAGCATGATACGAACAGTTGGAACCATTAACGAAGTGGTGGGGCGTTGGAACTGAGCAAGGACTTAGTCATGGTCCAATGAACTTTTAAACTTTTAGTCGCGGAATCCCTCCAAACCATGTGGAAACGCTTCGTATATGAAATTCCTGCGGGATAGGAACCGTTGGAACCATCAATGAAGCGTTTGGGCGGTGAAACAGAGCAAGGACTTGGTGGAACGGAGCAAGGACTTTGTCTAGGTCCAATGATCTCTTAAACTTTTAGTCGCAGAATCCCTCAAAACCATGTGAAAACGCTTTGTATATGAAGTTCCGGCGGGATAGGAACCGTTGGAACCATTAACGAGGCAGTGGGGTGTTGGAAGGGAGCAAGGACTTTGTCATGGTCCAACTATCTCTTAAACTTTTAGTCGCGGAATCCCTCCAAACCATGTGGAAACGCTTTGTGTATGAAGTTCCGGTGGGATAGAAACTGTTGGAACCATCAAGGAGGCGGTGGGACAGTGGAACGGAGCAAGGACTTGGTGGAAGAGAGCAAGGACTAAGTCATGGTCCAATGACCTTTTAAACTTTTAGTCGCAGAATCCCTCCAAACCATGTAAAAAAACGCTTCGTATATGAAGTTCCTGCGGGAAAGGAACTGTTGGAACCATCAACAAAGTGGTGGGGCGTTGGAATGGAGCAAGGATTTGGTGGAACAGAGCAAGGACTTTGTCATAGTCCAATTATCTCTTAAACTTTTAGTCGCGGAATCCCTCCAAACCATGTGAAAATGCTTCGTATATATAGTTCCGGCAAGATAGGAACCGTTGGAACCATTAACGAAGTGGTGGGGCGTTGGAACGGAGCAAGGACTTGGTGGAACGGAGCAAGGACTTTGTCATGGTCCAATGATCTCTTAAACTTTTAGTCGCGGAATCCCTCCAAACAATGTGGAAACGCTTCGTATATGAAGTTCCGGCGGGATGGAACCGTTGGAACCACTAACGAAGTAGTGGGGCGTTGGAACGGAGCAAGGACTTGGTGAAACTGAGCAAGGACTTAGTCATGGTCCAATGAACTTTTAAACTTTTAGTCGCGGAATCCCTCCAAACCATGTAGAAACGCTTCGTATATGAAGTTCCTGCGGGATAGGAACCGTTGGATCCATCAATGAAGCGTTGGGGCGGTGGAACGTAGCAAGGACTTGGTGAAACGGAGCAAGGACTTTGTCATGGTCCAATGATCTCTTAAACTTTTAGTCGCGGAATCCCTCCAAACCATGTGGAAACGCTTCGTATATGAAGTTCCGGCGGGATAGGAACCGTTGGAACCATTAACGAAGTGGTGGGGCGTTGGAACGGAGCAAGGACTTGGTGGAACGGAGCAAGGACTTAGTAATGGTCCAATGACCTTTTAAACTTTTAGTCGCGGAATCCCTCCAAGCCATGTGGAAACGCTTCGTATATGAAGTTCCGGCGGGATAGGAACCGTTGGAACCATTAACGAAAAGGTAGGGCGTTGGAACGGAGCAAGGACTTGGTGGAACGGAGCAAGGACTTAGTCATGGTCCAATGAACTTTAAAACTTTTAGTCGGGGAAACCCTCCAAACCATGTGGAAACGCTTCGTATATGAAGTTCCGGCAGGATAGGAACCGATGGAACCATCAAAGAAGCGAAGGAGTGGTGGAATGGAGCAAGGACTTGGTGGAACGGAGCAAGGACTTAGTCATGGTCCAATGACCTTTTAAACTTTTAGTCGCAGAATCCCTCCAAACCATGTGGAAACGCTTCGTATATGAAGTTCCGGCGGGATAGGAACAGTTGGAACCATTAACGAAGTGGTGGGGCGTTGGAACGGAGCAAGGACTTAGTCATGGTCCAATGAACTTTTTAACTTTTAGTCGCGGAATCCCTCCAAACCATGTGGAAACGCTTCGTGTATGAAATTCCTGCGGGATAGGAACCGTTGGAACCATCAATGAAGCGTTGGGGCAGTGGAACAGAGCAAAGACTTGGTGGAACGGAGCAAGGACTTTGTCATGGTCCAATAATCTCTTAAACTTTTAGTCGCGGAATCTCTCCAAACCATGTGAAAACGCTTCGTATATGAAGTTCCGGCGGGATAGGAACCGTTGGAACCATTAACGAAGTGGTGGGGTTGTTGGAACGGAGCAAGGACTTGGTGGAACGGAGCAAGGACCTAATCATGGTCCAATGAACTTTTAAAATTTTAGTCACGGAATCCCTCCAAACCATGTGGAAACGCTTCGTATATGAAGTTCCGGCGGGATAGAAACCGTTGGAATCATCAATGAAGCGTTGGGGCGGTGGAACGTAGCAAGGACTTGGTGGAACGGAGCAAGGACTTTGTCATGGTCCAATGATCTCTTAAACTTTTAGTCGCGGAATCCCTCCAAACCATGTGGAAATGCTTCGTATATGAAGTTCCGGCGGGATAGGAACAGTTGGAACCATTAACGAAGTGGTTGGGTGTTGGAACTGAGCAAGGACTTAGTCAAGGTCCAATGAACTTTTAAACTTTTAGTCGCGGAATCCCTCCAAACCATGTGGAAACGCTTCATATATGAAATTCCTGCGGGATAGGAACCGTTGGAACCATCAATGAAGCGTTGGGGCGGTGAAACAGAGCAAGGACTTGGTGGAACGGAGCAAGGACTTTGTCATGGTCCAATGATCTCTTAAACTTTTAGTCGCAGAATCCCTCCAAACCATGTGAGAACGCTTTGTATATGAAGTTCCGGCGGGATAGGAACCGTTGGAACCATTAACGAAGTGGTGGGGTTGTTGGAACGGAGCAAGGACTTGGTGGAACGGAGCAAGGACTTTGTCATGGTCCAATGATCTCTTCAACTTTTAGTCGCGGAATCCCTCCAAACCATGTGGAAACGCTTCGTATATGAACTTCCGGCGGGATAGGAACCGTTGGAACCATTAACGAAGTGGTGAGGCGTTGGAACGGAGCAAGGACTTGGTGGAACGGAGCAAGGATTTAGTCATGGTCCAATGACCTTTTAAACTTTTAGTCGCAGAATCCCTCCAAACCATGTGGAAACGCTTCGTATATGAACCATGTGGAAACACTTTGTATATGAAGTTCCGGCGGGATAGGAACCGTTGGAACCATTAAAGAAGTGGTGGGGTTGTTGGAACGGAGCAAGGACTTTGTCTAGGTCCAATGATCTCTTAAACTTTTAGTAGCAGAATCCCTCAAAACCATGTGAAAACGCTTTGTATATGAAGTTCCGGCGGGATAGGAACCGTTGGAACCATTAACGAGGCAGTGGGGTGTTGGAAGGGAGCAAGCACTTTGTCATGGTCCAACTATCTCTTAAACTTTTAGTCGCGGAATCCCTCCAAACCATGTGGAAACGCTTTGTGTATGAAGTTCCGGTGGGATAGAAACTGTTGGAACCATCAAGGAGGCGGTGGGACAGTGGAACGGAGCAAGGACTTGGTGGAACAGAGCAAGGACTAAGTCATGGTCCAATGACCTTTTAAACTTTTAGTCGCAGAATCCCTCCAAACCATGTAAAAAAACGCTTCGTATATGAAGTTCCTGCGGGAAAGGAACTGTTGGAACCATCAACAAAGTGGTGGGGCGTTGGAATGGAGCAAGGATTTGGTGGAACAGAGCAAGGACTTTGTCATAGTCCAATTATCTCTTAAACTTTTAGTCGCGGAATCCCTCCAAACCATGTGAAAACGCTTCGTATATATAGTTCCGGCAAGATAGGAACCGTTGGAACCATTAACGAAGTGGTGGGGCATTGGAACGGAGCAAGGACTTGGTGGAACGGAGCAAGGACTTTGTCATGGTCCAATGATCTCTTAAACTTTTAGTCGCGGAATCCCTCCAAACAATGTGGAAACGCTTCGTATATGAAGTTCCGGCGGGATGGAACCGTTGGATCCATCAATGAAGCGTTGGGGCGGTGAAACGGAGCAAGGACTTGGTGGAACGGAGCAAGGACTTTTTCATAGTCCAATGATCTCTTAAACTTTTAGTCGCAGAATCCCTCCAAACCATGTGAAAACGCTTTGTATATGAAGTTCCGGCGGGATAGGAACCGTTGGAACCATTAAAGAAGTGGTGGGGTTGTTGGAACGGAGCAAGGACTTGGTGGAACGGAGCAAGGACTTTGTCATGGTCCAATGATCTCTTCAACTTTTAGTCGCGGAATCCCGACAAACCATGTGGAAACGCTTCGTATATGAACTTCCGGCGGGTTAGGAACCGTTGGAACCATTAACGAAGTGGTGAGGCGTTGGAACGGAGCAAGGACTTGGTGGAACGGAGCAAGGACTTAGTCATGGTCCAATGACCTTTAAACTTTTAGTCGCAGAATCCCTCCAAACCATGTGGAAACGCTTCGTATATGAACCATGTGGAAACACTTTGTATATGAAGTTCCAGCGGGATAGGAACCGTTGGAACCATTAACGAAGCGGTGGGGTGTTGGAAGGGAGCAAGGACTTTGTCATGGTCCAATGATCTCTTAAACTTTTAGTTGCGGAATCCCTCCAAACCATGTGGAAACGCTTTGTATATGAAGTTCCGGTGGGATAGAAACTGTTGGAACCATCAATGAGGCGGTGGGACAGTGGAACGGAGCAAGGACTTGGTGGAACAGAGCAAGGACTAAGTCATGGTCCAATGACCTTTTAAACTTTTAGTCGCAGAATCCCTCCTAACCATGTAAAAAAACGCTTCGTATATGAAGTTCCTGCGGAATAGGAACCGTTGGAACCATCAACAAAGTGGTGGGGCGTTGGAATGGAGCAAGGATTTGGTGGAACAGAGCAAGGACTTTGTCATAGTCCAATAATCTCTTAAACTTTTAGTCGCGGAATCCCTCCAAACCATGTGAAAACGCTTCTTATATGAAGTTCCGGCAAGATAGGAACCGTTGGAACCATTAACGAAGTGGTGGGCGTTGGAACGGAGCAAGGACTTGGTGGAACGGAGCAAGGACTTTGTCATGGTCCAATGATCTCTTAAACTTTTAGTCGCGGAATCCCTCCAAACCATGTAGAAACGCTTCGTATATGAAGTTCCAGCGGGATGGAACCTTTGGAACCACTAACGAAGTAGTGGGGCGTTGGAACGAAGCAAGGACTTGGTGAAACAGAGCAAGGACTTAGTCATGGTCCAATGAACTTTTAAACTTTTAGTCGCGGAATCCCTCCAAACCATGTGGAAACGCTTCGTATATGAAATTCCTGCGGGGTAGGAAGCGTTGGATCCATCAACGAAGCGGTGGGATAGTGGAACGGACCAAGGAATGGGTGGAATGGAGCAAGGACTTAGTCATGGTCCAATGATCTCTTAAAATTTTAGTCGCGGAATCCCTCCAAACCATGTGGAAATGCTTCGTATATGAAGTTCCAGCATGATACGAACAGTTGGAACCATTAACGAAGTGGTGGGGCGTTGGAACTGAGCAAGGACTTAGTCATGGTCCAATGAACTTTTAAACTTTTAGTCGCGGAATCCCTCCAAACCATGTGGAAACGCTTCGTATATGAAATTCCTGCGGGATAGGAACCGTTGGAACCATCAATGAAGCGTTTGGGCGGTGAAACAGAGCAAGGACTTGGTGGAACGGAGCAAGGACTTTGTCTAGGTCCAATGATCTCTTAAACTTTTAGTCGCAGAATCCCTCAAAACCATGTGAAAACGCTTTGTATATGAAGTTCCGGCGGGATAGGAACCGTTGGAACCATTAACGAGGCAGTGGGGTGTTGGAAGGGAGCAAGGACTTTGTCATGGTCCAACTATCTCTTAAACTTTTAGTCGCGGAATCCCTCCAAACCATGTGGAAACGCTTTGTGTATGAAGTTCCGGTGGGATAGAAACTGTTGGAACCATCAAGGAGGCGGTGGGACAGTGGAACGGAGCAAGGACTTGGTGGAATAGAGCAAGGACTAAGTCATGGTCCAATGACCTTTTAAACTTTTAGTCGCAGAATCCCTCCAAACCATGTAAAAAAACGCTTCGTATATGAAGTTCCTGCGGGAAAGGAACTGTTGGAACCATCAACAAAGTGGTGGGGCGTTGGAATGGAGCAAGGATTTGGTGGAACAGAGCAAGGACTTTGTCATAGTCCAATTATCTCTTAAACTTTTAGTCGCGGAATCCCTCCAAACCATGTGAAAACGCTTCGTATATATAGTTCCGGCAAGATAGGAACCGTTGGAACCATTAACGAAGTGGTGGGGCGTTGGAATGGAGCAAGGACTTGGTGGAACGGAGCAAGGACTTTGTCATGGTCCAATGATCTCTTAAACTTTTAGTCGCGGAATCCCTCCAAACAATGTGGAAACGCTTCGTATATGAAGTTCCGGCGGGATGGAACCGTTGGAACCACTAACGAAGTAGTGGGGCGTTGGAACGGAGCAAGGACTTGGTGAAACTGAGCAAGGACTTAGTCATGGTCCAATGAACTTTTAAACTTTTAGTCGCGGAATCCCTCCAAACCATGTAGAAACGCTTCGTATATGAAGTTCCTGCGGGATAGGAACCGTTGGATCCATCAATGAAGCGTTGGGGCGGTGGAACGGAGCAAGGACTTGGTGGAACGGAGCAAGGACTTTGTCATAGTCCAATGATCTCTTAAACTTTTAGTCGCAGAATCCCTCCAAACCATGTGAAAACGCTTTGTATATGAAGTTCCGGCGGGATAGGAACCGTTGGAACCATTAAAGAAGTGGTGGGGTTGTTGGAACGGAGCAAGGACTTGGTGGAACGGAGCAAGGACTTTGTCATGGTCCAATGATCTCTTCAACTTTTAGTCGCGGAATCCCGACAAACCATGTGGAAACGCTTCGTATATGAACTTCCGGCGGGATAGGAACCGTTGGAACCATTAACGAAGTGGTGAGGCGTTGGAACGGAGCAAGGACTTGGTGGAACGGAGCAAGGACTTAGTCATGGTCCAATGACCTTTAAACTTTTAGTCGCAGAATCCCTCCAAACCATGTGGAAACGCTTTGTATATGAACCATGTGGAAACACTTTGTATATGAAGTTCCAGCGGGATAGGAACCGTTGGAACCATTAACGAAGCGGTGGGGTGTTGGAAGGGAGCAAGGACTTTGTCATGGTCCAATGATCTCTTAAACTTTTAGTCGCGGAATCCCTCCAAACCATGTAGAAACGCTTCGTATATGAAGTTCCAGCGGGATGGAACCTTTGGAACCACTAACGAAGTAGTGGGGCGTTGGAACGAAGCAAGGACTTTGTGAAACAGAGCAAGGACTTAGTCATGGTCCAATGAACTTTTAAACTTTTAGTCGCGGAATCCCTCCAAACCATGTGGAAACGCTTCGTATATGAAATTCCTGCGGGGTAGGAAGCGTTGGATCCATCAACGAAGCGGTGGGATAGTGGAACGGACCAAGGAATGGGTGGAATGGAGCAAGGACTTAGTCATGGTCCAATGATCTCTTAAAATTTTAGTCGCGGAATCCCTCCAAACCATGTGGAAATGCTTCGTATATGAAGTTCCAGCATGATACGAACAGTTGGAACCATTAACGAAGTGGTGGGACAGTGGAACGGAGTAAGGACTTGGTGGAACGGAGCAAGGACTTAGTAATGGTCCAATGACCTTTTAAACTTTTAGTCGGGGAATCCCTCCAAACCATGTGGAAACACTTTGTATATGAAGTTCCTGTGGGATAGGAACCGTTGGAACCATCAATGAAGCATAAAGTTGGTGGAACGGAGCAAGGACTTGGTGGAACGGAGCAAGGACTTTGTCATGGTCCAATGATCTCATAAACTTTTAGTCGCGGAATCCCTCCAAACCATGTGGAAAAGCTTCGTATATGAAGTTCCGGCAGGATAGGAACTGTTGGAACCATCAACGAAGCGGTGGGACAGTGGAACGGAGTAAGGACTTGGTGGAACGGAGCAAGGACTTAGTAATGGTCCAATGACCTTTTAAACTTTAAGTCGCAGAATCCCTCCAAACCATGTGGAAACGCTTCGTATATGAAGTTCAGGCGGGATAGGAACCGTTGGAACCATTAACGAAGCGGTGGGGCGTTGGAACGGAGCAAGGACTTGGTGGAACGGAGCAAGGACTTAGTCACGGTCCAATGAACTTTTAAACTTTTAGTCGCGAAATCCCTCCAACCCATGTGGAAACGCTTCGTATATGAAGTTCCTGCGGGATAGGAACCGTTGGATCCATCAACGAAGCGGTGGGATAGTGGAACGGACCAAGGACTTGGTGGAATGGAGCAAGGACTTAGTCATGGTCCAATGATCTCTTAAAATTTTAGTCGCGGAATCCCTCCAAACCATGTGGAAATGCTTCGTATATGAAGTTCCAGCGGGATAGGAACAGTTGGAACCATTAACGAAGTGGTGGGGCGTTGGAACGGAGCAAGGACTTGGTGGAACGTAGCAAGGACTTAGTCATGGTCCAATGAACTTTTAAACTTTTAGTCGCGGAATCCCTCCAAACCATGTGGAAAATCTTTGTATATGAAGTTCCAGCGGGATAGGAACAGTTGGAACCGTTAACGAAGTGGTGGGGCGTTGGAACGGAGCAAGGACTTGGTGGAACGGAGCAAGGACTTAGTCATGGTCCAATGAACTTTTAAACTTTTAGTCGGGGAATCCCTCCAAACCATGTGGAAACGCTTCGTATATGAAGTTCCTGTGGGATAGGAACCGTTGGAACCATCAATGAAGCATTAAGTTGGTTGAACGGAGCAAGGACTTGGTGGAACGGAGCAAGGACTTTGTCATGGTCCAATGATCTCATAAACTTTTAGTCGCGGAATCCCTCCAAACCATGTGGAAACGCTTCGTATATGAAGTTCCGGCAGGATAGGAACTGTTAGAACCATCAACAAAGCGGTGGGACAGTGGAACGGAGCAAGGACTTGGTGGAACAGAGCAAGGACTTAGTAATGGTCCAATGAACTTTAGAACTTTTAGTCGGGGAATCCCTCCAAACCATGTGGAAACGCTTCGTATATGAAGACGATGCAAGAGATAGGCTGTCAAGGATGCACTTCCGAGATGCCCTGGAAAATCATGAGATTCGAGTAGCGTTATTCCAAGCAAGACCTTCTACCCTAGAGGAGGCCATAGAGGTGGCAACAGAACTAGACTCCTATTTTGAGGTGGAGAAGACAAGACCTTCAAAACTGAGGCCTCAGGCTCGTATTATGATCTCACAGGATGAGGAAGTTGCAAAGCTCAAGGAGGAGTTGGCGCGCCTTCAGACAAGACTGAATGGAGAGGGCAAGGCAAGGAGGCCAAGGGATCTGTCGGAGGTGGTCTGCTATGGATGCTCACAGACTGGACATTATCGTCGCAACTGTCCACAGAAGAATAATAATAGGAGTTCGGGAAATGGGGAAGCGTTTGCTCAACGGACCGAGGGCAGATGCTAAGGGAGGAGGTCCAAGTAAAAGTACAAGATGATGGAGGGTTGGGACATGAACAGATTGAAACAGCAAAACAAGGACTCTTTGTGCAAGGCTTCATCCAGGATCAACCTGTGGAGTTCTTGATTGACACCGGAGCCTCCGAGACGTTTATCAGCCTTGAAAAGTATCGACAACTGTCCAGAGCGGGCCTTCCAACTCTTATGGAAGATACCATGGGTGTCAACTTGGCAAACGGGGAACCTTTACCGGTGGCAGGAAAAATGCAGCTCAATGTGCAATTGGGGGAAGCCCAAGCCTGTGTGCCTGTGACGGTTGCGGGTATAGCCATTCCGGCTATTCTTGGAATGGATGTGCTGCTTAAGACAGGGAGTAAGCTTGATCTATCCCGGCTCCAGCTTCTTTGTGGAGGAAGAACATTGCCACTACGAGCAGAACAAACAGAGCCCTCCGTTGGACGGATTTTGGTGGGTCAGACGCAGATGGTTCCAGGCGGTCAGGAGGTCTTGGTTCAAGGAAAGATTGAAGGGTAGGAGAGCAAGCCATGGATGGGTGTAGGACTGATAGAACCTGGAGATAAAATGTCCTAGGCCGAGGTCTCATGGTGGCTCGCCTACTCGTTCAGACGGGCCAGCATGTACCAGTCCGAGTGTTTAATCCAGGAAAAGATCCAATGCTGCTTTATAAAGGTACAGTGGCAGGACAAATCATACCAATATCAGAAGAAAGTATCCAAATTGATATACAGAAAAAGGAGCATCTGCGAACCATGACTGAAGACCGGAGTGATCAGGATCGTCCCATTCCGACACACCTCCAACAGTTGATCGAAAGAAGCTGTGCCCATCTCAATGAACAGCAAGGGAAACAGGTCAGGGAACTAATCCTTGAGTATCAGGATGTCTTCTCCAGGGATGACATGGACATAGGAAAGACTGACCTCGTGAAGCACTCAATAAGTACGGGGGACTCCAGACCAATCAGGCAGCCCTATAGAAGACTACCCATATGGCAGCAGCAAGAGGCGGAGACTCAAATTAAAGACATGTTGGAGAGAGGGGTCATAGAGAAATCTAACAGTCCATGGGCCTCTCCTATAGTCCTTGTTAAGAAGAAGGATGGGACCACAAGATTTTGCATTGACTATCAACGCTTGAACGAAGTAACCATCAAAGATGCATATCCTCTTCCCCGCATTGATGACACTCTTGATGCACTCTCTGGCGCTGAGTGGTTTTCAACCCTTGACCTCGCGAGCGGGTATTGGCAGGTGGAGCTTGACGAGGATGCGAAGGAAAAGTCAGCTTTTACAGTGAGAGGAGGTCTATATCAGTGGAGAGTCATGCCCTTTGGGTTATGCAACGCACCCTCTACGTTTGAGCGGCTTATGGAACGTATTCTCACGGGGCTACATTGGGAAATACTCCTGGTCTATTTGGACGACATCATCATATATGGAAAAACATTTGAAGACGAGTTAGCCAGACTGAGGGTGGTGTTCAAGAAGATGCGGGAAGCTAAATTGAAGTTAAAACCCAAAAAGTGTCACCTATTTAAGAAAAAGGTGGCTTATCTCGGACACGTTGTTTCTGCAGAGGGAGTCTCCACTGATCCTGACAAGATTGAGGCTGTTAAGCGGTGGCCGGCACCGAAGACTGTCACAGAAGTAAGAAGTTTCCTTGGTCTTGCATCATACTACCGACGATTCATTCAGGGTTTCGCTGAAATTGCAAAACCTTTACATCGCCTAACAGAGAAGAACAACACTTGGCACTGGACAAAGGAATGTCAGGAAGCTTTTAGGGAACTCAAGACACGTTTGATCAATGCTCCGATCTTAGCATATCCGAGTTCCGAGGGAAGATTCATTCTGGATACGGATGCTAGTGGACAGGGCATTGGAGCAGTACTCTCACAAGTGCAGGATGGTGTAGAGAAAGTGGTATCCTATGCAAGCAGATCTCTGAACAAGCCTGAGAGAAACTACTGCGTCACAAGGCGGGAGCTTCTTGCAGTCGTCTACTTTATAAAGAAACATCGTCATTACCTGTATGGTCGTGATTTCGAAGTAAGAACAGATCATGCAGCACTCAAGTGGCTACTCTCATTCAAAGATCCTGAGGGACAACTGGCACGATGGTTGGATGCATTAAGTGAATACCATTTCACAATCACTCACAGAGCTGGTCGTAGCCATGGGAATGCAGATGGAATGTCAAGGATTCCATGCATACAATGTGGGCGAATGGAGGAAGAACCAAATCCACAAGAGAAACCAAGAAGATGGGTTAAGAAAGAGGCAGCAGCCATAAATCCAGAGTCAGTAAAAGAGATAGAGCGATTAGGAGGGGATATGATTTCTCCAGCCCCTGGCACATTGTTTACTAAGGCTGAGCTTCGAACAATGATCTTGGTACCATCATGGTCTTCCTGCAGATTGAGGGAACATCAAATGAACGACAAGTCCATCTCCGTGATTGTGACTGCTCTTGAACAAAGTCCAGACAGGCCACCTTGGAGTCTAGTTTCACAGTGGAGTCCAGCAGCCAAGGCTTACTGGTCGCAGTGGAGGCAGATGCATCTGAAAAATGGTGTACTTTACAGGAAATGGGAGGGATTGGGCTCTTCACGGACAAGATGGCAGCTTTTGGTTCCAGTGAGTTTGAAAGATGAAGTCCTGGAGCAAGCACACTCAACAGTGACTGCGGGACACTTTGGAGTTGCGAAGACCCTTCAGCGGCTTCGTCGGACTTATTATTGGTCTGGGCATTCCGCAGATGTAAGATCTTGGTGCAGAAAGTGTGGGACCTGCTGCGCGAGAAGACCACCATTGAAAAAGCATCGAGCTGCACTGCAGCAGTACATAGTGGCTGGACCTATGGAGAGAATAGCAATGGATATTTTGGGCCCTCTTCCAGAGACTGACCGAGGAAATCAAGTAATATTGGTTGTCGCCGATTACTTCACTAAATGGGTAGAGGCATTTGCCCTCCCCAACCAGGAGGCCACGACGATCGCGACCAAACTCGTGGAGGAAGTGATCTGCCGCTTTGGTGTCCCTAGAGAGCTGCATTCAGATCAAGGATCCAACTTCCAGTCAAAGGTGATGGCTGAGGTGTGCCGGCTATTGGGAATCCAGAAGACCCGTACAACTCCGTACAATCCCAAATCGGATGGCTTGGTGGAAAGGTTCAACCGAACTCTGCTTGACACAATGGCAAAACTACTTACACCGCAAAAGAGTCATAGGAACTGGGACCAAGTCTTGCCGTTTGCCTTGATGGCTTACCGAAGTGCTGTCCAGGAGTCCACTGGAGAAACCCCAAACATGCTTATGTTAGGAAGAGAAGTGAACACTCCAACAGAAATGCTGGTTGACAGACCTCCAGACTGGCCAGATCTCAACACCGATTATGCAAGATGGCTCCGAGATCAATTACAGGTAGCTTGGGAACGGGCTCGGGTTCTCTATAAGGAAAGTGCCATTAGACAGAAGAAATACTATGATCAGCGTGCACAAGGGGGACGATTCATCTGAGGTGGTCTTGTTTGGCTTCACCAGGTACGGCTGAAGAAAGGGGCATGTCCAAAGCTGCAGAATCCATGGTGCGGTCCTTGGATGGTCATGGACAAATTATCAGATGTCACATATCGTATTCAGCAGGGACCCAGTGGGAAGCCCAAGGTGGTTCATTTTGATAGGCTTAAGGACTTCTTAGGGGATATTCCATAAAGATGGACCAAGTGGAGGACTCGGCTGTGCCCAGATTGGGAACGCAATTCTCGGGACTCTGAGGAGGCGGTTGACGTCAAGAGAGAAGTCTACCTGGGCGACTCGGAAAACATATTGGAGAGTGTTGTTCCTCCGGTAGAAGTTACGCCTCAAGAAGAAAATTTGGCCTCTGCCCGAATGAGAACTTTGCCGGCTCATCTGCAGGACTACGAGCTGGACAGTTAGATGCTGATCATAGAATGTACGTGGTTCTGGTTGTTGGGGAATTCCTCGAGGCTGGAGGGCGGTGAATCGTGATGTTCTTCATGTTATCTGTCCATTGCTGGAGAATACTAACACGGGGGGACCCATCCTGAGCAGAGTGGAAGATCCTGTTTTTCTTATCAAGGGATCTAATCTGGGCCTGTTGTCTGCTTTCAGCATGGTTCCGGAGAAGAAAGCCAGCGGGAAGTGTGGGAAGGTGTTTGCTAACGCCTCTAATCTCTTACGGCACCACAAGAAGATCCACCAGGTTCCAACTTCCATGAAGTGTGCATTCCCGGGGTGTGAGAACAGCTACGACAAGCCGGCAGACCTCGCACACCACCTATTGACCCACACAAACGACTGGGGAGAGGCCGTTGAGGAGGATGTCGAGGGGCAGTTCTCGCCGGGGCCCGAGAGCGAGAGAACACCGAGTCCCGAGAGACCGACCAGCCCAACGTCGAGTCAAGGCAACAGTTCAAGCAGTAGTTCCAGTTCTGGCTCCAGTTCCAGCTCCAGCTCCAGCTCCAGTGAAGAGTCAGAGGGAGAGGATCGCAGCCCCCGGTCTCATAAGGCTCGAAACACCGCAGCAACAAAGAGAGTGATGGCGGCGGAGGCTGAGGCGGAGATAACGGAGACAGAGAAGGCAGGGGAGCCGATGGAAGTGTCTGTGGAGAAGGAGCCGATGGAAGTGTCTGTGGAGAAGGAGCCCGATGTAGATGTGCGTAGGGAGAAGGAGACCGATGCAGACATGCAGCAGGACGATGTTGTGGTCGTCGTTAGTCCGGTGCAGGAGAGTCCCGCGAATGTTGAGACGCCAGTCGCCGTTTCGAAAAAAACTAAGCCAAACCCTGAAATACCAGCTAAAGAGAAGGAGAGTCGTAAGGATCAGATTCAGAGGCAGAGGGAGGAGCGGCAGAAGAGAGAGTGGAGACAAAGAAGGGAGAGGAGACAGAAGGAGAGGGAGGACAAGTTGAAGGCAGAGAAGAGAGCAGAAGAGTGGCGGAGAGAGAGGAAGACCAGAGAGGAGAGAGAGCAGAAAGATAGGAAGAGGAAAGAACAGGACAGGAAGGCCAGAGATGAGAAGGAGAGGAGAGCGAGAAAAGACCGGGAGGCGAAAGCCAAACAGGAGAGAGAGCAGAAAGATAGGAAGAGGAAAGAACAGGAGAGGAAGGCCAGAGATGAGAAGGAGAGGAGAGCGAGAAAAGACCGCCGAGAGCCGGAGAGGGAAGTCGCGGACAAGGAGGCCGAAGTCAGGCAGAAGCCGGAATCGGTAAAGAGCCCAATCATGGATGCCGGCGTCCAAGCCAAAATAGAAGCGATGAGAGCTGCCGCCGCTCAGCTGAGGGAGAGGTGTCAACATTCTGCAGAGCAGGAGAATAGCTTTGTGGCCTCTGGAGTACATCAGGGGCCAGTGATGGCCGGGGCCTCCATGGTGACCCTGGGGGTTCCGGTCAAGCTGGTCTCCCGAAACATGCGTAACAAGATCTTTTTCCGCGAGGGCTACATGGAGGAGATCATCGAGGAACTGTACGAAGAAAAGAAATAAATTTATTTTAATGTAACTATAAGGTGCAAGAAGACTTTAATTTTTTTGATCTGAAGCCAAGAGCGGGATCCACTTATATACTTATTATTCTCTTGCACCATAGGATAGGTGCATGGCATTTTTTTTCTCACAGGCTGAGCAGAGTATTGTTTTTATTTTCACCTTTGTGCTGAAATCTTAGATTATACTATCTCCTGTTAGGATGTTAGGATGTAGCGTGACGACCGTCGTCTCACGCTCCGAGTGGATCACTTCCGGTTCACTCGGACTTCTTCCTACGATCTTTCAGATCATTACACAGACGAACGCCCGTCTGTATAATTTATTAAAAATACGTTTAGAAGTTCTTGTTTTCTTATCCAAAAGGATAAGGTATAGTCTAATGAATAATTAATGTTAAAAATCACGTATAAAAAATGAAGTTTATTAAAGATACATGCCAACTTATGGTACTATTTTTTTGGCGTAAGATCGCTGTTGACAAGGTGATGGGGTTTTGTTATCATATTTAAATGAGCGCATCCTTGCCTCTTGGAGGACGGCGCCAATTTTGAATACTGTATCTACCCCTTGACATTTAAAACTCTCTTCATCTTTCACTTTAAGGACTTCCTTTAGTATATTAAATCTTCTAGTAGTCTAGTCTAGGTATGCATGAAGATTTTAAAACATGTTTTTTTTTAATTAGTCATCATCTTATTAGTCTATTTGAAGCATTTGTGACAACTTCATAGTCATTTCAAATGACTATAGTCCTGAATAGTCCTTTTTCTAATATTAAGATTATGAGAAGTTTAACACTTTAACACTTTAAAAATATACATTAATGGTGACATAAGAGATGATTCATGACTATTCTAGTCTTTTTCCAGTAGTGACTTTCTTTTAGTTTTCTTGTAGTAATTTCTTACTGTAGTCCTTTATAGTCCTCTATAGTCCTTGCCGTGACTATAGTCTTTTTATAGTCCTCTTTCATTTAATTTATCACTATTCAAACAATTGATGTTTAACTATACAAATATGGTATTTGATGACTATTTTAGTCATTCTCTGTATCTATTAACTATATTATGACGCATTCTCAATTTAGTCTCTAATAGTCATTTCAAGGGACTATTTTAGTCGTTTTCTGGAGATAGTCATTTTTCTGAGAATAGTCCTCATTCGAGACTATTCAAGATTCTGTGAGAATCCTTAAGATTCTTTTGATGTGAGGTATATTAATGATAATATGAATCCTGAAACTATATATTAAGGATATTTAAGATTATTTAAGACTATTAATACTTTCACTAAGCTCCTGCTTGCTTAAAGCTTGCACTTTATCTCTTTCACTCTTGCTTGGTGATGCTGTAACTGTTTTCTTTGCATGTATGTGTACTCTCTGCCATGCTAGTAGTTTATTTTTTCTCCTCTGCTCAGTCCTGCACCCTGTACTAACTTGTAATATAGAATATATGTGTCTGTGTTTTTACATTCTACTATGGAATCTGTGTCTTCTTGTCGTTTTTCGGTGGATGGTGATCTCCAGTCACCCGAAGCTACGTTGTCCTTTAACCTGGCTTAGCACGCTATCCCTGGCTTTTTAGGTTAAGGTACTTAATTAGTTTTGCATGATCCGTTGCCCGTCCTCCCCCACTTGCCGGAGTGGGTTAACAACACCGGCAGCACTGCAGGTCGCTGATCGCCAGATCACGTGACCTGGCAGTTTCGCTACAAAACGCTTCGTATATGAAGTTCCGGCGGGATAGGAATCGTTGGAACCATCAACGAAGTGGTGGGGCGGTGGAAGGGAGCAAGGACTTGGTGGAACAGAGCAAGAACTTCGTCATGGTCCAATGAACTTTTTAAATTTTAGTCGCGGAATCCCTCCAAACCATGTGGAAACGCTTCGTATATGAAGCTCCGACATGATAGGAACCGTTGGAACCATTAACGAAGCGGTCGGGCGTTGGAAAGGAGCAAGGACTTAGTCATGGTCCAATGAACTTTTTAATTTTTAGACGCGGAATCCCTCCAAACCATGTGGAAACGCTTCGTATATGAAGCTCCGACAGGATAGGAACCGTTGGAACCATCAAAGAAGCGATGGAGTGGTGGAACAGAAGAAGGACTTGGTCATTGTCCAAAAAACTTTTAAACTTAAAGTTGCATAATCGCTCCAAACCATGTGGAAACACTTTGTATACGAAATTACGGCGGGATAGGAACCGTTGGAACCATCAACGAAGCGTTGGGGCGGTGGAATGGAGCAAGGACTTGGAGGAACGGAGCAATGACTTTGTCACGGTCCAATGATCTCTTAAAGTTTTAGTCGCGGAATCCCTCAAAACCATGTGGAAACGCTTCGTATATGAAGTTCCGGCGGGATAGGAACAGTTGGAACCATTAACGAGGCAGTGGGGTGTTGGAACGGAGCAAGGACTTGGTGGAACGGAGCAAGGACTTAGTCATGGTCCAATGAACTTTTAAACTTTTAGTTGCGGAATTCCTCCAAACCATGTGGAAAGGCTTCGTATATGAAGTTCCTGCGGGATAGTAACCGTTGGAACCATCATGAAGCGTTGGGGTGGTGGAACGGAGCAAGGACTTGGTGGAACGGAGCAAGGACT
The DNA here is from genome assembly GCA_963942565.1 of Maea johnstoni. Classification (NCBI taxonomy): domain Eukaryota; kingdom Metazoa; phylum Annelida; class Polychaeta; order Spionida; family Magelonidae; genus Maea; species Maea johnstoni. The sequence continues at coordinate 34,589,897 of OZ012684.1, forward strand.
GTGTCATTGTCCAATGATCTCTTAAACTTTTAGTCGCGGAATCCCTCCAAACCATGTGGAAACACTTCGTATATGAAGTTCCAGCAGGATAGGAACTGTTGGAACCATCAAAGAAGCGTTGGGACAGTGGAACGGAGCAAGGACTTGGTGGAATGGAGCAAGGACTTAGTCATGGTCCAATGAACTTTTAAACTTTTAGTCGCGGAATCCCTCCAAACCATGTGGAAACGCTTCATATATGAAGTTCCCGCGGGATAGGAACCGTTGGAACCATCAACGAAGCGGTGGGGCGGTGGAATGGAGCAAGGACTTGGTGGAACGGAGCAAACGACTAAGTCCTGGCCCAATGAACTTTTTAACTTTTAGTCGCGGAATCGCTCCAAACAATGTGGAAACACTTAGTTTACAAAATTCCGGCGGGGATAGGAACCGCTGGAACCATCAATGAAGCCTTGAGGCAGTGGAATGGAGCAAGGACTTGGTGGAACGGAGCAAGGACTTTGTCATGGTCCAATGAACTTTCAAACTTTTAGTCGTGGAATCCCTCCAAACCATGTGGAAACGCTTCGTATATGAAGTTCCGGCGGGATAGGAACAGTTGGAACCATTAACGAAGTGGTGGGGCGTTGGAAAGGAGCAAGGACTTGGTGGAACGGAGCAAGGACTTAGTCATGGTCCATTGAACTTTTAAACTTTTAGTCGCGGAATCCCTCCAAACCATGTGGAAACGCTTCGTATATGAAATTCCTGCGGGATAGAAACCGTTGGAACCATCAATGAAGCGTTGGGGCGGTGGAACAGAGCAAGGACTTGGTGGAACGGAGCAAGGACTTTGTCCTGGTCCAATGATCTCTTAAACTTTTAGTCGCGGAATCCCTCCAAACCATGTGGAAACGCCTCTTATATGAAGTTTGGGCAGGATAGGAACCGTTGGAACCATTAACAAAGTGGTGGAGCATTGGAACGGAGCAAGGACTTGGTGGAATGGAGCAAGGACTTAGTCATGGTCCAATGAACTTTTAAACTTTTAGTCGCGGAATCCCTCCAAACCATCAGGAAACGCTTCGTATATGAACCATGTGGAAACGCTTTGTATATGAAGTTCCAGCGGGATAGGAACCGTTGGAACCATAAACGACGCGGTGGGTCGTTGGAACGGAGCAAGGACTTAGTCATGGTCCAATGAACTTTTTAACTTTTAGACGCGGAATCCCTCCAAACCATGTGGAAACACTTCGTATATGAAGTTCCTGTGGGATAGGAACCGTTGGATCCATCAAGGAAGCGGTGGGATAGTGGAACCGACCAAGGACTTGGTGGAATGGAGCAAGGACTTAGTCATGGTCCAATGATCTCTTAAAATTTTAGTCGCGGAATCCCTCCAAACCATGTGGAAATGCTTCGTATATGAAGTTCCAGCGGGATAGGAACAGTTGGAACCATTAACGAAGTGGTGGGGCGTTGGAACGGAGCAAGGACTTGGTGGAACGGAGCAAGGACTTAGTCAGGGTCCAATGAACTTTTAAACTTTAAGTCGGGGAATCCCTCCAAACCATGTGGAAACACTTCGTATATGAAGTTCCTGCGGGATAGGAACCGTTGGAACCATCAATGAAGCATTAAGTTGGTGGAACGGAGCAAGGACTTGGTGGAACGGAGCAAGGACTTTGTCATGGTCCAATGATCTCATAACATTTAGTCGCGGAATCCCTCCAAACCATGTGGAAACGCTTCGTATATGAAGTTCCGGCAGGATAGGAACTGTTGGAACCATCAACGAAGCGGTGGGACAGTGGAACGGAGCAAGGACTTGGTGGAACGGAGCAAGGACTTAGTAATGGTCCAATGACCTTTTAAACTTTTAGTCGCAGAATCCCTCCAAACCATGTGGAAACGCTTCGTATATGAAGTTCTCGCGGGATAGGAACCGTTGGAACCATTAACGAAGCGGTGGGGCGTTGGAACGGAGCAAGGACTTGGTGGAACGGAGCAAGGACTTAGTCACGGTCCAATGAACTTTTAAACTTTTAGTCGCGAAATCCCTCCAAACCATGTGGAAACGCTTCGTATATGAAGTTCCTGCGGGATAGGAACCGTTGGATCCATCAACGAAGCGGTGGGATAGTAGAATGGACCAAGGACTTGGTGGAATGGAGCAAGGACTTAGTCATTGTCCAATGATCTCTTAAAATTTTAGTCGCGGAATCCCTCCAAACCATGTGGAAACGCTTCGTATATGAAGTTCCGGCGGGATAGGAACCGTTGGAACCATCAATGAAGCATTAAGTTGGTGGAACGGAGCAAGGACTTGGTGGAACGGAGCAAGGACTTTGTCATGGTCCAATGATCTCATAAACTTTTAGTCGCAGAATCGCTCTAAACCATGTGGAAACACTTTGTATACGAAATTCCGGCGGGATAGGAACCGTTGGAACCACCAACGAAGCGTTGGGGCGGTGGAATGGAGCAAGGACTTGGTGGAACGGAGCAATGACTTTTTCATGGTCCAATGATCTCTTAAAATTTTAGTCGCGGAATCCCTCGAAACCATGTGGAAACGCTTCGTATATGAAGTTCCGGCGGGATAGGAACAGTTGGAACCATTAACGAAGCAGTGGGGTGTTGGAACGGAGCAAGGACTTGGTGGAACGGAGCAAGGACTTAGTCATGGTCCAATGAACTTTTAAACTTTTAGTTGCTGAATCCCTCCAAAGCATGTGGAAATGCTTCGTATATGAAGTTCATGTGGGATAGGAACCGTTGGAACCATCAACGAAGCGGTGGGGCGGTGGAATGGAGCAAGGACTTGGTGGAACGGAGCAAGGACTAAGTCCTGGCCCAATGAACTTTTTAACTTTTAGTCGCGGAATTGCTCCAAACCATGTGGAAACACTTAGTTTACAAAATTCTGGTGGGGATAGGAACCGCTGGAACCATCAATGAAGCCTTGAGGCAGTGGAACCGAGCAAGGACTTGGTGGAACGGAGCAAGGACTTTGTCATGGTCCAATGAACTTTCAAACTTTTAGTCGTGGAATCCCTCCAAACCATGTGGAAACGCTTCATATATGAAGTTCCGGCGGGATAGGAACAGTTGGAACCATTAACGAAGTGGTGGGGCGTTGGAAAGGAGCAAGGACTTGGTGGAACGGAGCAAGGACTTAGTCATGGTCAATTGAACTTTTAAACTTTTAGTCGCGGAATCCCTCCAAACCATGTGGAAACGCTTCGTATTTGAAATTCCTGCGGGATAGAAACCGTTGGAACCATCAATGAAGCGTTGGGGCGGTGGAACAGAGCAAGGACTTGGTGGAACGGAGCAAGGACTTTGTCATGGTCCAATGATCTCTTAAACTTTTAGTCGCGGAATCCCTCCAAACCATTTGGAAACGCTTCATATATGAACCATGTGGAAACGCTTTGTATATGAAGTTCCAGCGGGATAGGAACTGTTGGAACCATTAACGAAGCGGTGGGGCGGTGGAACGGAGCAAGGACTTAGTCATGGTCTAATGAACTTTTTAATTTTTAGACGCGGAATCCCTCCAAACCATGTGGAAACGCTTCGTATATGAAGCTCCGACAGGATAGGAACCGTTGGAACCATCAAAGAAGCGCTTGAGTGGAGGAACAGAGCAAGGATTTGGTCATTGTCCAATGAACTTTTAAACTTTAAGTTGCGGAATCGCTCCAAACCATGTGGAAACACTTTGTATACGAAATTCTGGCGGGATAAGAACCGTTGGATCCATCAACGAAGCGGTTGGATAGTGGAACGGACCAAGGACTTGGTGGAATGGAGCAAGGACTTAGTCATGGTCCAATGAACATTTTAAATTTTAGTTGCGGAATCCCTCCAAACCATGTGGAAACGCTTCGTATATGAAGTTCCGGCGGGATAGGAAGCGTTGGAACCATCAACGAAGTGGTGGGGCGGTGGAAGGGAGCAAGGACATGGTGGAACGGAGCAAGGACTTCGTCATGGTCCAATGAACTTTTTAAATTTTAGTCGCGGAATCCCTCCAAACCATGTGGAAACGCTTCGTATATGAAGTTCCAGCTGGATAGGAACCGTTGGAACCATCAACGAAGCGGTGGGGCGGTGGAACGGAGCAAGGACATGGTGGAACGGAGCGTGACTTAGTCATGGTCCAATGACCTTCAAACTTTTAGTCGCGGAATCCCTCCAAACCATGTGGAAACGCTTCGTATATGAAGTTCCAGCGGGATAGGAACCGTTGGAACCATCAACGAAGCCGTGGGGCGGTGGAACTGGCAAGGACATGGTGGAACGGAGCAAGGACTTAGTCATGGTCCAATGACCTTTTAAACTTTTAGTCGCGGAATCCCTCCAAACCATGTGGAAACGCTTCGTATATGAAGTTCCAGTGGGATAGGAACCGTTGGACCCATTAAAGAAGCGCTGGAGTGGTGGAACAGAGCAAGGACTTGGTCATTGTCCAATGAACTTTTAAACTTTTTAGTCGCGGAATCGCTCCAAACCATGTGGAAACATTTTGTATACAAAATTCCGGCGGGGATAGGAACCGTTGGAACCATCAATGAAGCGTTGGGATGGTGGAACGGAGCAAGGACTTAGTCATGGTCCAATGAACTTTTAAACTTTTAGTCGCGGAATTCCTCCAAACCATGTGGAAACGCTTCGTATATGAAGTTCCTGCGGGATAGGAACCGTTGGAACCATCAACGAAGTGGTGGGGCGGTGGAACTGGCAAGGACATGGTGGAACGGAGCAAGGACTTAGTCATGGTCCAATGAACTTTTAAACTTTAAGTTGCGGAATCGCTCCAAACCATGTGGAAACATTTTGTATACAAAATTCCGGCGGGGATAGGAACCGTTGGAACCATCAATGAAGCGTTGGGACGGTGGAACGGAGCAAGGACTTGGTGGAATGGAGCAAGGACTTAGTCATGGTCCAATGAACTTTTAAACTTTTAGTTGCGGAATTCCTCCAAACCATATGGAAACGCTTCGTATATGAAGTTTCTGCGGGATAGGAACCGTTGGAACCATCAATGAAGCGTTGGGGCGGTGGAACAGAGCAAGGACTTGGTGGAACGGAGCAAGGACTTTGTCATGGTCCAATGATCTCTTAAACTTTTAGTCGCGGAATTCCTCCAAACCATGTGGAAACGCTTCGTATATGAAATTTCTACGGGATAGGAACCGTTGGAACCATCAATGAAGCGTTGGGGCGGTGGAACAGAGCAAGGACTTGGTGGAACGGAGCAAAGTCTTTGTCATGGTCCAATGATCTCTTAAACTTGTAGTCGCGGAATCCCTCCAAACCATGTGGAAACGCTTCGTATATGAAGTTCCGGCGGGATAGGAACCGTTGGAACCATTAACGAAGTGGTGGGGCGTTGGAACGGAGCAAGGACTTGGTGGAACGGAGCAAGGACTTAGTAATGGTCCAATGACCTTTTAAACTTTTAGTCGCGGAATCCCTCCAAACCATGTGGAAACGCTTCGTATATGAAGTTCCGGCGGGATAGGAACCGTTGGAACCATTAACGAAAAGGTAGGGCGTTGGAACGGAGCAAGGACTTGGTGGAACGGAGCAAGGACTTAGTCATGGTCCAATGAACATTTAAACTTTGAGTCGCGGAATCCCTCCAAACCATGTGGAAACGTTTCGTATATGAAGTTCCGGCAGGATAGGAACTGTTGGAACCATCAACGAAGCGGTGGGACAGTGGAACGGAGCAAGGACTTGGTGGAACGGAGCAAGGACTTAGTAATGGTCCAATGAACTCTTAAACTTTTAGTCGTGGAATCCCTCCAAACCATGTGGAAACGCTTCGTATATGAAGTTCCGGCGGGATAGGAACCGTTGGAACCATTAACGAAGTGGTGGGGCGTTGGAACGGAGCAAGGACTTGGTGGAACAGAGCAAGGACTTAGTCATGGTCCAATGAACTTTTAAACTATTAGACGCGGAATCCCTCCAAACCATGTGGAAACGCTAAAGAAGCGCTGGAGTGGTGGAACAGAGCAAGGACTTGGTCATTGTCCAATGAACTTTTAAACTTTTTAGTCGCGGAATCGCTCCAAACCATGTGGAAACATTTTGTATACAAAATTCCGGCGGGGATAGGAACCGTTGGAACCATCAATGAAGCGTTGGGACGGTGCAACGGAGCAAGGACTTGGTGGAACGGAGCAAGGACTTTGTCATGGTCCAATGAACTTTTAAACTTTTAGTCGCGGAATCCCTCCAAACCATGTGGAAATGCTTCGTATATGAAGTTCCTGCGGGATAGGAACCGTTGGAACCATCAATGAAGCGTTGGGGCGGTGGAACAGAGCAAGCACTTGGTGGAACGGAGCAAGGACTTTGTCATGGTCCAATGATCTCTTAAACTTTTAGTCGCGGAATTCCTCCAAACCATGTGGAAATGCTTCGTATATGAAATTTCTACGGGATAGGAACCGTTGGAACCATCAATGAAGCGTTGGGGCGGTGGAACAGAGCAAGGACTTGGTGGAACGGAGCAAAGTCTTTGTCATGGTCCAATGATCTCTTAAACTTGTAGTCGCGGAATCCCTCCAAACCATGTGGAAACGCTTTGTATATGAAGTTCCGGCGGGATAGGAACTGTTGGAACCATCAACGAGGCGGTGGGACAGTGGAACGGAGCAAGGACTTGGTGGAACGGAGCAAGGACTAAGTCATGGTCCAATGACCTTTTAAACTTTAAGTCGCAGAATCCCTCCAAACCATGTGAAAACGCTTCGTATATGAAGTTCCGGCGGGATAGGAAACATTGGAACCATCAACAAAGCGGTGGGGCGTTAGAACGGAGCAAGGACTTGGTGGAACAGAGCAAAGACTTAGTCATGGTCAAATGAACTTTTAAGCTTTAAGTCGCGGAATCCCTCCAAACCATGTGGAAACGCTTCGTATATGAAGTTCCAGCGGGATAGGAACCGTTGGAACCATTAACGAAGGGGTGGGGCGTTGGAACTGGCAAGGACATGGTGGACGGAGCAAGGACTTAGTCATGGTCCAATGACCTTTTAAACTTTTAGTCGCGGAATCCCTCCAAACCATGTGGAAACGCTTCGTATATGAAGTTCCAGCGGGAAAGGAACCGTTGGAACCATCAACCAAGCGATGGGGCGTTGGAACGGAGCAAGGACTTCGTCATGGTCCAATGAACTTTTTAAATTTTAGTCGCGGAATCCCTCCAACCCATGTGGAAACGCTCCGTATATGAAGTTCCGGTGGGATAGGAACCGTTGGAACCATTAACGAAGTGGTGGGGCGTTGGAACGGAGCAAGGACTTGGTGGAACGGAGCAAGGACTTAGTAATGGTCCAATGATCTCTTATACTTGTAGTCGCGGAATCCCTCCAAACCATGTGGAAACGCTTCGTATATGAAGTTCCGGCGGGATTGGAACCGTTGGAACCATTAACGAAGTGGTGGGGCGTTGGAACGGAGCAAGGACTTGGTGGAACGGAGCAAGGACTTAGTCATGGTCCAATGACCTTTTAAACTTTTAGTCGCGGAATCCCTCCAAACCATGTGGAAACGCTTCGTATATGAAGTTCCGGCGGGATAGGAACCGTTGGAACCATTAACGAAAAGGTAGGGCGTTGGAACGGAGCAAGGACTTGGTGGAACGGAGCAAGGACTTAGTCATGGTCCAATGAACATTTAAACTTTTAGTCGCGGAATCCCTCCAAACCATGTGGAAACGTTTCGTATATGAAGTTCCGGCAGGATAGGAACTGTTGGAACCATCAACGAAGCGGTTGGACAGTAAAACGGAGCAAGGACTTGGTGGAACGGAGCAAGGACTTAGTCATGGTCCAATGAACTTTTAAACTTTTAGTCGCGGAATCCCTCCAAACCATGTGGAAACGCTTTGTATATGAAGTTCCGGCGGCATAGGAACTGTTGGAACCATCAACGAGGCGGTGGGACAGTGGAACGGAGCAAGGACTTGGTGGAATGGAGCAAGGACTAAGTCATGGTCCAATGACCTTTTAAACTTTAAGTCGCAGAATCCCTCCAAACCATGTGAAAACGCTTCGTATATGAAGTTCCGGCGGGATAGGAACCGTTGGAACCATCAACAAAGTGGTGGGGCGTTAGAACGGAGCAAGGACTTGGTGGAATGGAGCAAGGACTTAGTCATGGTCAAATAAACTTTTAAACTTTTAGTCGCGGAATCCCACCAAACCATGTGGAAAATCTTCGTATATGAAGTTCCGGCGGGATAGGAAACGTTGGATCCATCAACGAAGCAGTTGGATAGCTGAACGGACCAAGCACTTGGTGGAACGGAGCAAGGACTTAGTCATGGTCCAATGACCTTTTAAACTTTTAGTCGCGGAATCCCTCCAAACCATGTGGAAACGCTTCGTATATGAAGTTCCAGCTGGATAGGAACCGTTGGAACCATCAACCAAGCGATGGGGCGTTGGAACGGAGCAAGGACTTCGTCATGGTCCAATGAACTTTTTAAATTTTAGTCGCGGAATCCCTCCAACCCATGTGGAATATGAAGTTCTAGCGGGATAGGAACCGTTGGAACCATTAAAGAAGGGCTGGAGTGGTGGACAGAGCAAGGACTTGGTCATTGTCCAATGAACTTTTAAACTTTTTAGTCGCGGAATCGCTCCAAACCATGTGGAAACATTTTGTATACAAAATTCCGGCGGGGATAGGAACCGTTGGAACCATCAATGAAGCGTTGGGACGGTGGAATGGAGCAAGGACTTGGTGGAACGGAGCAAGGACTTTGTCATGGTCCAATGATCTCTTAAACTTTTAGTCGTGGAATCCCTCCAAACCATGTGGAAATGCTTTGTATACGAAGTTCCGGCGGGATAGGAACAGTTGGAACCATTAACGAAGTGGTGGAACTTTGGAACGGAGCAAGGACTTGGTGGAATGGAGCAAGGACTTAGTCATGGTCCAATGAACTTTTAAACTTTTAGTCGCGGAATCCCTCCAAACCATGTGGAAATGCTTCGTATATGAAGTTCTTGCGGGATAGGAACCGTTGGAACCATCAATGAAGCGTTGGGGCGGTGGAACAGAGCTAGGACTTGGTGGAACGGAGCAAGGACTTTGTCATGGTCCAATGATCTCTTAAACTTTTAGTCGCGGAATTCCTCCAAACCATGTGGAAACGCTTCGTATATGAAATTTCTACGGGATAGGAACCGTTGGAACCATCAATGAAGCGTTGGGGCGTTGGAACGGAGCAAGGACTTGGTGGAACGGAGCAAGGACTTAGTCATGGTCCAATGAACTTTTAAACTATTAGACGCGGAATCCCTCCAAACCATGTGGAAACGCTTCGTATATGAAGCTCCGGCAGGATAGGAACCGTTGGAACCATTAAAGAAGCGCTGGAGTGGTCGAACAGAGCAAGGACTTGGTCATTGTCCAATGAACTTTTAAACTTTTTAGTCGCGGAATTGCTCCAAACCATGTGGAAACATTTTCTATACAAAATTCCGGCGGGGATAGGAACCGTTGGAACCATCAATGAAGCGTTGGGACGGTGGAACGGAGCAAGGACTTGGTGGAACGGAGCAAGGACTTTGTCATGGTCCAATGATCTCTTAAACTTTTAGTCGTGGAATCCCTCCAAACCATGTGGAAATGCTTTGTATATGAAGTTCCGGCGGGATAGGAACAGTTGGAACCATTAACGAAGTGGTGGAACTTTGGAACGGAGCAAGGACTTGGTGGAATGGAGCAAGGACTTAGTCATGGTCCAATGAACTTTTAAACTTTTAGTCGCGGAATCCCTCCAAACCATGTGGAAATGCTTCGTATATGAAGTTCCTGCGGGATAGGAACCGTTGGAACCATCAATGAAGCGTTGGGGCGGTGGAACAGAGCAAGCACTTGGTGGAACGGAGCAAGGACTTTGTCATGGTCCAATGATCTCTTAAACTTTTAGTCGCGGAATTCCTCCAAACCATGTGGAAACGCTTCGTATATGAAATTTCTACGGGATAGGAACCGTTGGAACCATCAATGAAGCGTTGGGGCGGTGGAACAGAGCAAGGACTTGGTGGAACGGAGCAAAGTCTTTGTCATGGTCCAATGATCTCTTAAACTTGTAGTCGCGGAATCCCTCCAAACCATGTGGAAACACTTCGTATATGAAGTTCCGGCGGGATAGGAACCGTTGGAACCATTAACGAAGTGGTGGGGTGTTGGAACGGAGCAAGGACTTGGTGGAACGGAGCAAGGACTTAGTAATGGTCCAATAAACTTTAAACTTTTAGTCGCGGAATCCCTCCAAACCATGTGGAAACGCTTCGTATATGAAGTTCAGGCGGGATAGGAACCGTTGGAACCATTAACGAAAAGGTAGGGCGTTGGAACGGAGCAAGGACTTGGTGGAATGGAGCAAGGACTTAGTCATGGTCCAATGAACATTTAAACTTTTAGTCGCGGAATCCCTCCAAACCATGTGGAAACGTTTCGTATATGAAGTTCCGGCAGGATAGGAACTGTTGGAACCATCAACGAAGCGGTGGGACAGTGGAACGGATCAAGGACTTGGTGGAACGGAGCAAGGACTTAGTAATGGTCCAATGAACTTTTAAACTTTTAGTCGTGGAATCCCTCCAAACCATGTGGAAACGCTTTGTATATGAAGTTCCGGCGGGATAGGAACTGTTGGAACCATCAACGAGGTGGTGGGCCAGTGGAACGGAGCAAGGACTTGGTGGAACGGAGCAAGGACTAAGTCATGGTCCAATGACCTTTTAAACTTTAAGTCGCAGAATCCCTCCAAACCATGTGAAAACGCTTCGTATATGAAGTTCCGGCGGGATAGGAACCATTGGAACCATCAACAAAGCGGTGGGGCGTTAGAACGGAGCAAGGACTTGGTGGAACAGAGCAAAGACTTAGTCATGGTCAAATGAACTTTTAAGCTTTAAGTCGCGGAATCCCTCCAAACCATGTGGAAACGCTTCGTATATGAAGTTCCAGTGGGATAGGAACCGTTGGAACCATTAACGAAGGGGTGGGGCGTTGGAACTGGCAAGGACATGGTGGAACGGAGCAAGGACTTAGTCATGGTCCAATGACCTTTTAAACTTTTAGTCGCGGAATCCCTCCAAACCATGTGGAAACGCTTCGTATATGAAGTTCCAGCGGGAAAGGAACCGTTGGAACCATCAACCAAGCGATGGGGCGTTGGAACGGAGCAAGGACTTCGTCATGGTCCAATGAACTTTTTAAATTTTAGTCGCGGAATCCCTCCAACCCATGTGGAAACGCTTCGTATATGAAGTTCCGGCGGGATAGGAACCGTTGGAACCATTAACGAAGTGGTGGGGCGTTGGAACGGAGCAAGGACTTGGTGGAACGGAGCAAGGACTTAGTAATGGTCCACTGATCTCTTATACTTGTAGTCGCGGAATCCCTCCAAACCATGTGGAAACGCTTCGTATATGACGTTCCGGTGGGATAGGAACTGTTGGAACCATTAACGAAGTGGTGGGGCGTTGGAACAGAGGAAGGACTTGGTGGAACGGAGCAAGGACTTAGTAATGGTCCAATGACCTTTTAAACTTTTAGTCGCGGAATCCCTCCAAACCATGTGGAAACCCTTCGTATATGAAGTTCCGGCGGGATGGGAACCGTTGGAACCATTAACGAAAAGGTAGGGCGTTGGAACGGAGCAAGGACTTGGTGGAACGGAGCAAGGACTTAGTCATGGTCCAATGAACATTTAAACTTTTAGTCGCGGAATCCCTCCAAACCATGTGGAAACGTTTCGTATATGAAGTTCCGGCAGGATAGGAACTGTTGGAACCATCAACGAAGCGGTGGGACAGTGGAACGGAGCAAGGACTTGGTGGAACGGAGCAAGGACTTAGTAATGGTCCAATGAACTTTTAAACTTTTAGTCGCGGAATCCCTCCAAACCATGTGGAAACGCTTTGTATATGAAGTTCCGGCGGGATAGGAACTGTTGGAACCATCAACGAGGCGGTGGGACAGTGGAACGGAGCAAGGACTTGGTGGAATGGAGCAAGGACTAAGTCATGGTCCAATGACCTTTTAAACTTAAAAGTCGCAGAATCCCTCCAAACCATGTGAAAACGCTTCGTATATGAAGTTCGGGCGGGATAGGAACCGTTGGAACCATCAACAAAGCGGTGGGGCGTTAGAACGGAGCAAGGACTTGGTGGAATGGAGCAAGGACTTAGTCATGGTCAAATGAACTTTTAAACTTTTAGTCGCGGAATCCCTCCAAACCATGTGGAAAATCTTCGTATATGAAGTTCCGGCGGGATAGGAACCGTTGGATCCATCAACGAAGCAGTTGGATAGTGGAACGGACCAAGCACTTGGTGGAACGGAGCAAGGACTTAGTCATGGTCCAATGACCTTTTAAACTTTTAGTCGCGGAATCCCTCCAAACCATGTGGAAACGCTTCGTATATGAAGTTCCAGCGGGATAGGAACCGTTGGAACCATCAACCAAGCGATGGGGCGTTGGAACGGAGCAAGGACTTCGTCATGGTCCAATGAACTTTTTAAATTTTAGTCGCGGAATCCCTCCAACCCATGTGGAATATGAAGTTCTAGCGGGATAGGAACCGTTGGAACCATCAACGAAGCGGTGGGGTGGTGGAACTGGCAAGGACATGGTGGAACGGAGCAAGGACTTAGTCATGGTCCATTGAACTTTTAAACTATTAGACGCGGAATCCCTCCAAACCATGCGGAAACGCTTCGTATATGAAGCTCCGGCAGGATAGGAACCGTTGGAACCATTAAAGAAGCGCTGGAGTGGTGGAACAGAGCAAGGACTTGGTCATTGTCCAATGAACTTTTAAACTTTTTAGTCACGGAATCACTCCAAACCATGTGGAAACATTTTGTATACAAAATTCAGGCGGGGATAGGAACCGTTGGAACCATCAATGAAGCGTTGGGACGGTGGAACGGAGCAAGGACTTGGTGGAACGGAGCAAGGACTTTGTCATGGTCCAATGATCTCTTAAACTTTTAGTCGTGGAATCCCTCCAAACCATGTGGAAATGCTTTGTATATGAAGTTCCGGCGGGATAGGAACAGTTAGAACCATTAACAAAGTGGTGGAACTTTGGAACGGAGCAAGGACTTGGTGGAATGGAGCAAGAACTTAGTCATGGTCCAATGAACTTTTAAATTTTTAGTCGCGGAATCCCTCCAAACCATGTGGAAATGCTTCGTATATGAAGTTCCTGCGGGATAGGAACCGTTGGAACCATCAATGAAGCGTTGGGGCGGTGGAACAGAGCAAGGACTTGGTGGAACGGAGCAAGGACTTTGTCATGGTCCAATGATCTCTTAAACTTTTAGTCGCAGAATTCCTCCAAACCATGTGGAAACGCTTCGTATATGAAATTTCTACGGGATAGGAACCGTTGGAACCATGAATGAAGCGTTGGGGCGGTGGAACAGAGCAAGGACTTGGTGGAACGGAGCAAAGTCTTTGTCATGGTCCAATGATCTCTTAAACTTGTAGTCGCGGAATCCCTCCAAACCATGTGGAAACGCTTCGTATATGAAGTTCCGGCGGGATAGGAACCGTTGGAACCATTAACGAAGTGGTGGGGTGTTGGAACGGAGCAAGGACTTGGTGGAACGGAGCAAGGACTTAGTAATGGTCCAATAAACTTTTAAACTTTTAGTCGCGGAATCCCTCCAAACCATGTGGAAACGCTTCGTATATGAAGTTCCGGCAGGATAGGAACCGTTGGAACCATTAACGAAGTGGTGGGGTGTTGGAACGGAGCAAGGACTTGGTGGAACGGAGCAAGGACTTAGTAATGGTCCAATAAACTTTTAAACTTTTTGTCGCGGAATCCCACCAAACCATGTGGAAACGTTTCGTATATGAAGTTCCGGCAGGATAGGAACTGTTGGAACCATCAACGAAGCAGTGGGACAGTGGAACGGAGCAAGGACTTAGTAATGGTCCAATGAACTTTTAAACTTTTAGTCGTGGAATCCCTCAAAACCATGTGGAAACGCTTTGTATATGAAGTTCCGGCGGGAAAGGAACTGTTGGAACCATCAACGAGGCGGTGGGACAGTGGAACGGAGCAAGGACTTGGTGGAACGGAGCAAGGACTAAGTCATGGTCCAATGACCTTTTAAACTTTAAGTCACAGAATCCCTCCAAACCATGTGAAAACGCTTCGTATATGAAGTTCCGGCGGGATAGGAACCATTGGAACCATCAACAAAGCGGTGGGGCGTTAGAACGGAGCAAGGACTTGGTGGAACAGAGCAAAGACTTAGTCATGGTCAAATGAACTTTTAAGCTTTAAGTCGCGGAATCCCTCCAAACCATGTGGAAACGCTTCGTATATGAAGTTCCAGCGGGATAGGAATCGTTGGAACCATTAACGAAGGGGTGGGGCGTTGGAACTGGCAAGGACATGGTGGAACGGAGCAAGGACTTAGTCATGGTCCAATGACCTTTTAAACTTTTAGTCGCGGAATCCCTCCAAACCATGTGGAAACGCTTCGTATATGAAGTTCCAGTGGGATAGGAAACGTTGGAACCATCAACCAAGCGATGGGGCGTTGGAACGGAGCAAGGACTTCGTCATGGTCCAATGAACTTTTTAAATTTTAGTCGCGGAATCCCTCCAACCCATGTGGAAACGCTTCGTATATGAAGTTCCAGCGGGATAGGAACCGTTGGAACCATCAACGAAGCGGTGGGGCGGTGGAACTGGCAAGGACATGGTGGAACGGAGCAAGGACTTAGTCATGGTCCAATGAACTTTTAAACTTTTAGACGCGGAATCCCTCCAAACCATGTGGAAACGCTTCGTATATGAAGCTCCGGCAGGATAGGAACCGTTGAAACCATTAAAGAAGCGCTGGAGTGGTGGAACAGAGCAAGGACTTGGTCATTGTCCAATGAACTTTTAAACTTTTTAGTCGCGGAATCGCTCCAAACCATGTGGAAACATTTTGTATACAAAATTCCGGTGGGGATAGGAACCGTTGGAACCATCAATGAAGCGTTGGGACGGTGGAACGGAGCAAGGACTTGGTGGAACGGAGCAAGGACTTTGTCATGGTCCAATGATCTCTTAAACTTTTAGTCGTGGAATCCCTCCAAACCATGTGGAAATGCTTTGTATATGAAGTTCCGGCGGGATAGGAACAGTTGGAACCATTAACGAAGTGGTGGAACTTTGGAACGGAGCAAGGACTTGGTGGAATGGAGCAAGGACTTAGTCATGGTCCAATGAACTTTTAAACTTTTAGTCGCGGAATCCCTCCAAACCATGTGGAAATGCTTCGTATATGAAGTTCCTGCGGGATAGGAACCGTTGGAACCATCAATGAAGCGTTGGGGCGGTGGAACAGAGCAAGGACTTGGTGGAACGGAGCAAGGACTTTGTCATGGTCCAATGATCTCTTAAACTTTTAGTAGCGGAATTCCTCCAAACCATGTGGAAACGCTTCGTATATGAAATTTCTACGGGATAGGAACCGTTGGAACCATCAATGAAGCGTTGGGGCGGTGGAACAGAGCAAGGACTTGGTGGAACGGAGCAAAGTCTTTGTCATGGTCCAATGATCTCTTAAACTTGTAGTCGCGGAATCCCTCCAAACCATGTGGAAACGCTTCGTATATGAAGTTCCGGCGGGATAGGAACCGTTGGAACCATCAACGAAGCGGTGGGAGAGTGGAACGGAGCAAGAACTTGGTGTTACGGAGCAAGGACTAAATCATGGTCCAATGACCTTTTAAACTTTAAGTCGCAGAATCCCTCCAAACCATGTGAAAACGCTTCATATATGAAGTTCCGGCGGGATAGGAACCATTGAAACCATCAACAAAGCGGTGGGGCGTTAGAACGGAGCAAGGACTTGGTGGAACAGAGCAAAGACTTAGTCATGGTCAAATGAACTTTTAAGCTTTAAGTCGCGGAATCCCTCCAAACCATGTGGAAACGCTTCGTATGTGAAGTTCCAGCGGGATAGGAACTGTTGGAACCATTAACGAAGGGGTGGGGCGTTGGAACGGAGCAAGGACTTGGTGGAACGGAGCAAGGACTTTGTCATGGTCCAATGATCTCTTAAACTTGTAGTCGCGGAATCCCTCCAAATCATTTGGAAACGCTTCGTATATGAAATTCCTGCGGGATAGGAACCGTTGGAACCATCAATGAAGCGTTGGGGCGGTGGAACAGAGCAAGGACTTGGTGGAACGGGGCAATGACTTTGTCACAGTTCAATGATCTCTTAAACTTTTAGTTGCGGAATCCCTCCAAACCATGTGGAAACGCTTCGTATATGAAGTTCCGGCGGGATAGGAACCGTTGGAACCATTAACGAAGTGGTGGGGCGTTGGAACGGAGCAAGGACTTAGTCATGGTCTAATGAACTTTTAAACTTTTAGTCGCGGAATCCCTCCAAACCATGTGGAAACGCTTCATATATGAAGTTCCGGCGGGATAGGAACCATTGGAACCATTAACGAGGTGGTGGGGCGTTGGAACCGAGCAAGGACTTAGTCATGGTCCAATGAACTTTTAAACTTTTAGTGGCGGAATCCCTCCAAACCATGTGGAAACGCTTCGTATATGAAGTTCTGGCGGGAAAGGAACCGTTGGAACCATTAACAAAGTGGTGGGGCGTTGGAACGGAGCAAGGACTTGGTGGAACGGAGCAAGGACTTTGTCATGGTCCAATGATCTCTTAAACTTGTAGTCGCGGAATCCCTCCAAATCATGTGGAAACGCTTCGTGTATGAAATTCCTGCGGGATAGGAACCGTTGGAACCATCAATGAAGCGTTGGGGCGGTGGAACAGAGCAAGGACTTGGTGGAACGGAGCAAGGACTTTGTCATGGTCCAATGATCTCTTAAACTTTTAGTTGCAGAATCCCTCCAAACCATGTGGAAACGCTTCGTATATGAAGTTCCGGTGGGATAGGAACCGTTGGAACCATTAACGAAGTGGTGGGGCGTTGGAACGGAGCAAGGACTTAGTCATGGTCTAATGAACTTTTTAACTTTTAGTCGCGGAATCCCTCCAAACCATGTGGAAACGCTTCATATATGAAGTTCCGGCGGGATAGGAACCGTTGGAACCATTAACGAGGTGGTGGGGTGTTGGAACCGAGCAAGGACTTAGTCATGGTCCAATGAACTTTTAAACTTTTAGTCGCGGAATCCCTCCAAACCATGTGGAAACGCTTCGTATATGAAGTTCTGGCGGGAAAGGAACCGTTGGAACCATTAACAAAGTGGTGGGGCGTTGGAACGGAGCAAGGACTTAGTCATGGTCCAATGAACTTTTAAACTTTTAGTCGCGGAATCCCTCCAAACCATGTGGAAACGCTTCGTATATGAAGTTCCGACAGGATAGGAATCGTTGGAACCATCAACGAAGTGGTGGGGCGGTGGAAGGGAGCAAGGACTTGGTGGAACAGAGCAAGGACTTCGTCATGGTCCAATGAACTTTTTAAACTTTTAGTCGCGGAATCCCTCCAAACCATGTGGAAACGGTTCGTATATGAAGTTCCTGTGGGATAGGAACACTTGAAAACATCAGCGAAGCATTGGGTTAGTGGAACCGAGCAAGGACTTGGTGGAACTGAGCAAGGACTTTCTCATGGTCAAATGATCTCTAAAACTTTTAGTCGCGGAATCCCTCCAAACCATGTGGAAACGCTTCGTATATGAAGTTCCGGCGGGATAGGAACTGTTGGAACCATCAACAAGGCGGTTGGACAGTGTAACGGAGCAATGACTTGGTGGAACGGAGCAAGGACTTAGTCATGGTCCAATGACCTTTTAAACTTTTAGTCGCGGAATCCCTCCAAACCATGTGGAAACGCTTCGTATATGATTAGAAACCATTGGAACCATCAACAAAAAGGTGGGGCGTTAGAACGGAGCAAGGACTTAGTGGAACGGAGCAAGGACTTAGTCATGGTCAAATGAACTTTTAAGCTTTTAGTCAAGGAATCCCTCAAAACCATGTGGAAAATCTTTGTAAATGAAGTTCCGGCGGGATAGGAACCGTTGGAACCATCAATGAAGCGGTGGGGTAGTGGAACGGAGCAAGGACATGGTGGAACGGAGCAAGGACTTAGTCATGGTCCAATGACCTTCTAAACTTTTAGTCGCAGAATCCCTCCAAACCATGTGGAAACGCTTGTGGGATAATGGAACGGACCAAGGACTTGGTGGAATGAAGCAAGGAGTTAGTCATGGTCCAATGAACTTTTAAAATTTTAGTCGCGGAATCCCTCCAAACCATGTGGAAACGCTTGGTATATGAAGTTCCGGCGGTATAGGAACCGTTGGAACCATCAACGAAGCGTTGGGGCGGTGGAACGGAGCAAGGACATGGTGGAACGGAGCAAGGACTTAGTCATGGTCCTATGACCTTCTCAACTTTTAGTCGCAGAATCCCTCCAAACCATGTGGAAACGCTTCGTATATGAAGTTCCAGCGGGATAGGAACCGTTGGAACCATTAATGAAGCGGTGGGGCGTTAGAACGGAGCAAGGACTTGGTGGAACGAAGCAAGGACTTAGTCATGGTCCAATGAACTTTTAAACTTTTAGACGCGGAATCCCTCCAAACCATGTGGAAACGCTTCGTATATGAAGCTCCGGCAAGATAGGAACCGTTGGAACCATCAAAGCAGCGCTGGAGTGGTGGAACAGAGCAAGGACTTGGTCATTGTCCAATGAACTTTTAAACTTTTAGTCGCGGAATTCCTCCAAACCATGTGGAAACGCTTCCTATATGAAATTTCTGCGGGATAGGAACCGTTGGAACCATCAATGAAGCGTTGGGGCGGTGGAACAGAGCAAGGACTTGGTGGTACGGAGCAAAGACTTTGTCATGGTCCAATGATCTCTTAAACTTGTAGTCGCGGAATCCCTCCAAACCATGTGGAAACGCTTCGTATATGAAGTTCCGGCGGGATAGGAACCGTTGGAACCATTAACGAAGTGGTGGGGCGTTGGAACGGAGCAAGGACTTGGTGGAATGGAGCAAGGACTTAGTCATGGTCCAATGAATAGGAACCGTTAGAACCATCAATGAAGCATTGGGTTGGTGGAACGGAGCAAGGACTTGGTGGAACGGAGCAAGGACTTTGTCATGGTCCAATGATCTCTTAAACTTTTAGTCGCGGAATCCCTCCAAACCATTTAGAAACGTTTCGTATATGAAGTTCCAGCAGGATAGGAACGGTTGGAACCATCAACGAAGCTGTGGGACAGTGGAACGGAGCAAGGACTTGGTGGAACGGAGCAAGGACTTAGTAATGGTCCAATGAACTTTTAAACTTTTAGTCGCGGAATCCCTCCAAACCATGTGGAAACGCTTCGTATATGAAGTTCCGGCGGGATAGGAAATGTTGGAACCATCAACAAGGCGGTGGGACAGTGGAACGGAGCAAGGACATGGTGGAACGGAGGAAGGACTAAGTCATGGTCCAATGACCTTTTAAACTTTAAGTCGCAGAATCCCTCCAAACCATGTGCAAACGCTTCGTATATGAAGTTCCGGCGGGATAGGAACCGTTGGAACCATCAACAAAGCGGTGGGGCGTTAGAACGGAGCAAGGACTTGGTGGAACGGAGCAAAGACTTAGTCATGGTCAAATGAACTTTTAAGCTTTTAGTCGCGGAATCCCTCCAAACCATGTGGAAAATCTTCGTTTATGAAATTCCGGCGGGATAGGAACCGTTGGATCCATCAACGAAGCGGTGCGATAGTGGAACGGACCAAGGACTTGGTGGAATGGGATCCATCAACGAAGCTGTGCGATAGTGGAACGGACCAAGGACTTGGTGGAATGGAGCAAGGACTAAGTCATGGTCCAATGAACTTTTTAAATTTTAGTCGCGGAATCCCTTTAAACCATGTTGAAATGCTTCGTATATGAAGTTCCGGCGGGATAGGAACCGTTGGAACCATCATTGAAGCAGTGGGGCGGTGGAAGGGAGCAAGGACATGGTGGAACGGAGCAAGGACTTTGTCATGGTACAATAAACTTTTTAAATTTTAGTCGCGGAATCCCTCCAAACCATGTGGAAATGCTTCGTATATGAAGTTCCTGCGTGATAGGAACCGTTGGAACCATCAACGAAGCGGTGGGGCGGTAGAACTGGCAAGGACATGGTGGAACGGAGCAAGGACTTAGTCATGGTCCAATGACCTTTTAAACTTTTAGTCGCGGAATCCCTCCAAACCATGTGGAAACGCTTCGTATATGAAGTTCCAGCGGGATAGGAACCGTTGGAACCATTAACGAAGCGGTGGGGCGTTAGAACGGAGCAAGGACTTGGTGGAACGGAGCAAGGACTTTGTCATGGTCCAATGAACTTTTAAACTTTTAGACGCGGAATCCCTCCAAACCATGTGGAAACACTTTGTATATGAAGCTCCGGCAGGATAGGAACCGTTGGAACCATTAAAGAAGCGCTGGAGTGGTGGAACAGAGCAAGGACTTGGTCATTGTTCAATGAACTTTTAAACTTTTTAGTCGCGCAATTGCTCCAAACCATGTGGAAACATTTTGTATACAAAATTCCGGCGGGGATAGGAACCGTTGGAACCATCAATGAAGCTTTGGGGCGGTGGAACGGAGCAAGGACTTGGTGGAACGGAGCAAGGACTTTGTCATGGTCCAATGAACTTTTAAACTTTTAGTCGCAGAATCCCTCCAAACCATGTGGAAATGCTTCGTATATGAAGTTCCGGCGGGATAGGAACAGTTGGAACCATTAATGAAGTGGTGGAACTTTGGAACGAAGCAAGGACTTGGTGGAATGGAGCAAGGACTTAGTCATGGTCCAATGAAATTTTAAACTTTTAGTCGCAGAATCCCTCCAAACCATGTGGAAATGCTTCGTATATGAAGTTCCTGCGGGATAGGAACCGTTGGAACCATCAATGAAGCGTTGGGGCGGTGGAACAGAGCAAGGACTTTGTCATGGTCCAATGATCTCTTAAACTTTTAGTCGCGGAATTCCTCCAAACCATGTGGAAACGCTTCGTATATGAAATTTCTGCGGGATAGGAACGGTTGGAACCATCAATGAAGCGTTGGGGCGGTGGAACAGAGCAAGGACTTGGTGGAACTTAGCAAGGACTTTGTCATGGTCCAATGAACTTTTAAACTTTTAGTCGCGGAATCCCTCCAAACCATGTGGAAACGCTTCATATATGAAGTTCGGGCGGGATAGGAACCGTTGGAACCATCAATGAAGCGTTGGGGCGGTGGAACAGAGCAAGGACTTGGTGGAATGGGATCCATCAACGAAGCTGTGCGATAGTGGAACGGACCAAGGACTTGGTGGAATGGGATCCATCAACGAAGCTGTGCGATAGTGGAACGGACCAAGGACTTGGTGGAATGGAGCAAGGACTAAGTCATGGTCCAATGAACCTTTTAAATTTTAGTCGCGGAATCCCTTCAAACCATGTGGAAATGCTTCGTATATGAAGTTCCGGCGGGATAGGAACCGTTGGAACCATCAACGAAGCAGTGGGGCGGTGGAAGGGAGCAAGGACATGGTGGAACGGAGCAAGGACTTTGTCATGGTACAATAAACTTTTTAAATTTTAGTCGCGGAATCCCTCCAAACCATGTGGAAATGCTTCGTATATGAAGTTCCTGCGTGATAGGAACCGTTGGAACCATCAACGAAGCGGTGGGGCGGTAGAACTGGCAAGGACATGGTGGAACGGAGCAAGGACTTAGTCATGGTCCAATGACCTTTTAAACTTTTAGTCGCGGAATCCCTCCAAACCATGTGGAAACGCTTCGAATATGAAGTTCCAGCGGGATAGGAACCGTTGGAACCATTAACGAAGCGGTGGGGCGTTAGAACGGAGCAAGGACTTGGTGGAACGGAGCAAGGACTTTGTCATGGTCCAATGAACTTTTAAACTTTTAGACGCGGAATCCCTCCAAACCATGTGGAAACACTTTGTATATGAAGCTCCGGCAGGATAGGAACCGTTGGAACCATTAAAGAAGCGCTGGAGTGGTGGAACAGAGCAAGGACTTGGTCATTGTCCAATGAACTTTTAAACTTTTTAGTCGCGCAATTGCTCCAAACCATGTGGAAACATTTTGTATACAAAATTCCGGCGGGGATAGGAACCGTTGGAACCATCAATGAAGCTTTGGGGCGGTGGAACGGAGCAAGGACTTGGTGGAACGGAGCAAGGACTTTGTCATGGTCCAATGAACTTTTAAACTTTTAGTCGCAGAATCCCTCCAAACCATGTGGAAATGCTTCGTATATGAAGTTCCGGCGGGATAGGAACAGTTGGAACCATTAATGAAGTGGTGGAACTTTGGAACGAAGCAAGGACTTGGTGGAATGGAGCAAGGACTTAGTCATGGTCCAATGAAATTTTAAACTTTTAGTCGCAGAATCCCTCCAAACCATGTGGAAATGCTTCGTATATGAAGTTCCTGCGGGATAGGAACCGTTGGAACCATCAATGAAGCGTTGGGGCGGTGGAACAGAGCAAGGACTTTGTCATGGTCCAATGATCTCTTAAACTTTTAGTCGCGGAATTCCTCCAAACCATGTGGAAACGCTTCGTATATGAAATTTCTGCGGGATAGGAACCGTTGGAACCATCAATGAAGCGTTGGGGCGGTGGAACAGAGCAAGGACTTGGTGGAACTTAGCAAGGACTTTGTCATGGTCCAATGAACTTTTAAACTTTTAGTCGCGGAATCCCTCCAAACCATGTGGAAACGCTTCATATATGAAGTTCGGGCGGGATAGGAACCGTTGGAACCATCAATGAAGCGTTGGGGCGGTGGAACAGAGCAAGGACTTGGTGGAACTTAGCAAGGACTTTGTCATGGTCCAATGAACTTTTAAACTTTTAGTCGCGGAATCCCTCCAAACCATGTGGAAACGCTTCATATATGAAGTTCGGGCGGGATAGGAACCGTTGGAACCATTAACGAAGTGGTGGGGCGTTGGAACGGAGCAAGGACTTGGTGGAACAGGGCAAGGACTTAGTCATGGTCAAATGAACTTTTAAACTTTTAGTCGCGGAATCCCTCAAAACCATGTGGAAAATCTTCGTATATGAAGTTCCGGCGGGATAGGAACCGTTGGAACCATCAAAGCAGCGCTGGAGTGGTGGAACAGAGCAAGGACTTGGTCATTGTCCAATGAACTTTTAAACTTTTAGTCGCGGAATTGCCCCAAACCATGTGGAAACACTTTGTATATGAAGTTCCGGCGGGAGAGGAACAGTTGGAACCATTAACGAAGTGGTGGGGCGTTGGAACGGAGCAAGGACTTGGTGGAACGTAGCAAGGACTTAGTCATGGTCCAATGAACTTTTAAACTTTTAGTCACGGAATCCCTTCAAACCATGTGGAAACGCTTCGTATATGAAGTTCCAGCGGGATAGGAACCGTTGGAACCATCAACGAAGCAGTGGGGCGGTAGAACTGGCAAGGACATAATGGAACGGAGCAAGGACTTAGTCATGGTCCAATGACCTTTTAAACTTTTAGTCGCGGAATCCCTCCAAACCATGTGGAAATGGTTTGTATATAAAGTTCCAGCGAGATAGGAACTGTTGGAACCATTAACGAAGCGGTGGGGCGTTGGAACGGAGCAAGGACTTGGTGGAACGGAGCAAGGACTTTTTCATGGTCCAATGAACTTTTAAACTTTTAGACGCGGAATCCCTCCAAATCATGTGGAAACACTTTGTATATGAAGCTCCGGCAGGATAGGAACCGTTGGAACCATTAAAGAAGCGCTGGAGTGGTGGAACAGAGCAAGGACTTGGTCATTGTCCAATGAACTTTTAAACTTTTTAGTCGCGCAATGGCTCCAAACCATGTGGAAACATTTTGTATACAAAATTCCGGCGGGGATAGGAACCGTTGGAACCATCAATGAAGCGTTGGGGCGGTGAAACGTAGCAAGGACTTGGTGGAACGGAGCAAGGACTTTGTCATGGTCCAATGATCTCTGAAAATTTTAGGCACGTAATTCCTCCAAACCATTTGGAAATGCTTTGTATATGAAGTTCCGGGGGGATAGGAACAGTTGGAAAATTAACCAAGTGGTGGAACTTTGGAACGGAGCAAGGACTTGGTGGAATGGAGCAAGGACTTAGTCATGGTCCAATGAACTTTTAAACTTTTAGTCGTGGAATCCCTCCAAACCACTTGGAAATGCTTCGTATATGAAGTTCCTGCGGGATAGGAACCGTTGGAACTATCAATGAAGCGTTGGAGCGGTGGAACAGAGCAAGGACTTGGTGGAACGGAGCAAGGACTTTGTCATGGTCCAATGATCTCTTAAACTTGAAGTTGCGGAATCCCTCCAAACCATGTGGAAACGCTTCGTATATGAAGTTCCGGCGGGATAGGAACTGTTGGAACCATCAACAAGGCGGTGGGACAGTGTAACTTAGCAAGGACTTGGTGGAACGGAGCAAGGACTAAGTCATGGTCCAATGACCTTTTAAACTTTTAGTTTAGTCATGGTCCAATGAACTTTTAAACTTTTAGTCGCGGAATCCCTCCAAACCATGTGGAAATGCTTCGTATATGAAGTTCCTGCGGGATAGGAACCGTTGGAACCATCAATGAAGCGTTGGAGCGGTGGAACAGAGCAAGGACTTGGTGGAACGGAGCAAGGACTTTGTCATGGTCCAATGATCTCTTAAACTTGAAGTCGCGGAATCCCTCCAAACCATGTGGAAACACTTCGTATATGAAGTTCCGGCGGGATAGGAACCGTTGGAACCATTAACGAAGTGGTGGGGCATTGGAACGGAGCAAGGACTTAGTCATGGTCCAATGAACTTTTTAACTTTTAGTTGCGGAATCCCTCCAAACCATGTGGAAACGCTTCGTATATGAAGTTCGGGCGGGATAGGAACAGTTGGAATATTAACCAAGTGGTGGAACTTTGGAACGGAGCAAGGACTTGGTGGAATGGAGCAAGGACTTAGTCATGGTCCAATGAACTTTTAAACTTTTAGTCGCGGAATCCCTTCAAACCATGTGGAAACGCTTCGTATATGAAGTTCCAGCGGGATAGGAACCGTTGGAACCATCAACGAAGCGGTGGGGCGGTAGAACTGGCAAGGACATGGTGGAACGGAGCAAGGACTTTGTCATGGTCCAATGATCTCTTAAACTTGAAGTTGCGGAATCCCTCCAAACCATGTGGAAACGCTTCGTATATGAAGTTCCAGCGAGATAGGAACTGTTGGAACCATTAACGAAGCGGTGGGGCATTGGAACGGAGCAAGGACTTGGTGGAACGTAGCAAGGACTTTGTCATGGTCCAATGAACTTTTAAACTTTTAGACGCGGAATCCCTCCAAATCATGTGGAAACACTTTGTATATGAAGCTCCGGCAGGATAGGAACCATTGGAACCATTAAAGAAGCGCTGGAGTGGTGGAACAGAGCAAGGACTTGGTCATTGTCCAATGAACTTTTAAAGTTTTTAGTCGCGCAATCGCTCCAAACCATGTGGAAACATTTTGTATACAAAATTCCGGCGGGGATAGGAACCGTTGGAACCATCAATGAAGCGTTGGGGCGGTGAAACGTAGCAAGTACTTGGTGGAACGGAGCAAGGACTTTGTCATGGTCCAATGATCTCTGAAAATTTTAGGCGCGGAATTCCTCCAAACCATTTGGAAATGCTTTGTATATGAAGTTCCGGCGGGATAGGAACAGTTGGAATATTAACCAAGTGGTGGAACTTTGGAACGGAGCAAGGACTTGGTGGAATGGAGCAAGGACTTAGTCATGGTCCAATGAACTTTTAAACTTTTATTCGCGGAATCCCTCCAAACCACTTGGAAATGCTTCGTATATGAAGTTCCTGCGGGATAGGAACTGTTGGAACCATCAATGAAGCGTTGGAGCGGTGGAACAGAGCAAGGACTTGGTGGAACGGAGCAAGGACTTTGTCATGGTCCAATGATCTCTTAAACTTGAAGTTGCGGAATCCCTCCAAACCATGTGCCAACGCTTCGTATATAAAGTTCCGGCGGGATAGGAACTGTTGGAACCATCAACAAGGCGGTGGGACAGTGGAACGGAGCAAGGACTTGGTGGAATGGAGCAAGGACTAAGTCATGGTCCAATGACCTTTTAAACTTTAAGTCGCAGAATCCCTCCAAACCATGTGAAAACGCTTCGTATATGAAGTTCCGGCGGGATAGGAACTGTTGGAACCATCAACAAAGCGGTGGGGCGTTAGAACGGAGCAAGGACTTGGTGGAACGTAGCAAGTACTAAGTCATGGTCAAATGAACTTTAAAGTTTTTAGTCGCGGAATCCCTCCAAACCATGTGGAAAATCTGCGTATATGAAGTTCCGGCGGGATAGGAACCGTTAGATCCATCAACGAAGCGGTGGGGCGGTGGAAGGGAGCAAGGACATGGTGGAACGGAGCAAGGACTTAGTCATGGTCCAATGACCTTTTAAACTTTTAGTCGCGGAATCCCTCCAAACCATGTGGAAACGCTTCGTATATGAAGTTCCAGCGGGATAGGAACCGTTGGAATTATTAACCAAGCGGTGGGGCGTTGGAATGGAGCAAGGACTTGGTGGAATGGAGCAAGGACTTAGTCATGATCCAATGAACTTTTAAACTTTTAGACGCTGAATCCCTCCAAACCATGTGGAAACGCTTCCTATATGAAGCTCCGGCAGGATAGGAACCGTTGGAACCATTAAAGAAGCGCTGGAGTTGTGGAACAGAGCAAAGACTTGGTCATTGTCCAATGAACTTTTAAACTTTTTAGTCGCAGAATCGCTCCAAACCATGTGAAAACACTGTATACGATATTCCGGCGGGGATAGGAACCTTGGAACCATCAACGAAGCGGTGGGGCGGTGAAAGGGAGCAAGGACTTGGTGGAATGGAGCAAGGACTTCGTCATGGTCCAATGAACTTTTAAACTTTTAGTTGCGGAATCCCTCCAAACCATGTGGAAACGCTTCGTATATGAAGTTCCTGCGGGATAGGAACCGTTGGAACCATCAAAGAAGCGCTGGAGTGGTGGAACAGAGCAAGGACTTGGTGGAACGGAGCAAGGACTTTGTCATGGTCCAATGATCTCTTAAACTTTTAGTTGCGGAATCCCTCCAAACCATGTGGAAACGCTTCGTATATGAACCATGTGGAAACGCTTTGTATATGAAGTTCCAGCGGGATAGGAACCGTTGGAACCATTAAGGAAGCGGTGGGGTGTTAGAACGGAGCAAGGACTTGGTGGAACGGAGCAAGGACTTTGTCATGGTCCACAGATCTCTTAAACTTTTAGTTGCGGAATCCCTCCAAACCATGTGGAAACGCTTCGTATATGAAGTTCCGGCAGGATAGGAACTGTTGGAACCATCAACGAAGCGGTGGGACAGTGGAACAGAGCAAGGACTTGGTGGAACGGAGCAAGGACTTAGTCATGGTCAAATGAACTTTTAAACTTTTAGTCGCGGAATCCCTCCAAACCATGTGGAAACGCTTCGTATATGAAGTTCCTGCGGGATAGGAACCGTTGGAACCATCAACGCAGCGGTGGGGCGGTGGAATGGAGCAAGGACTTGGTGGAACGGAGCAAGGACTAAGTCATGGTCCAATGATCTCTTAAAATTTTAGTCGCGGAATCCCTCCAAACCATGTGGAAACGCTTCGTATATGAAGTTCCGGCGGGATAGGAACCGTTGGAACCATCAACGATGTGGTGGAACGGAGCAAGGACTTGGTCGAACAGAGCAAGGACTTAGTCATGGTCCAATGAACTTTTGAAATTTTAGTCGCAGAATCCCTACAAACCATGTGGAAATACTTTGTATATGAAGTTCCGGCGGGATAGGAACCATTGGAACCATCAACGAAGCGGTGGGGCGGTGGAACGGAGCAAGGACTAAGTCATGGTCCAATGAACTTTTAAACTTTTAGCCGCGGATTCCCTCCAAACCATGTGGAAACGCTTCGTATCTGAAGTTCCGGCGGGATAGGAACCGTTGGAACCATCAATGAAGCAGTTGGGCGGTGGAACGGAGCAAGGACTTGCTGGAGCGGAGCACTTAATTGAATATGGTGCGTTTATTTTGTGCGTAGATTTTTTTCATTTTTTGTATAGAATAGTTTTCGAAATTCTTCAAATAATCTTAGAACAGTTTTCCTATGGTAATGATATAATCTTTCAAGTAGTATACTGTTCCTCAATATACCTATAACATTCTTCCCAAATAGTAATATAATCCTCACAAATTCGTCATGTATTCTCTGATCGTTTTCAAGCAGTTATTGAACAGTATTCCTATTCTTAGAACAGGCGTTGTTTAGTTGTAACTTGTTTGGATCCAAACAATGTTAACCGTTTTGAGACAAAACTTTTATTGACAATAACATTATAGTTGCGTTATCGGAGGGACATGAACTTTTAGCAGCAACCACCAGATAATACAGGATAGTTTCGGAGAAATATGAGGAGGGCAGTTGTGGTGAAACTTACCCCACTTCGGTATCCACTTTTTGGCCGTTTTAAAAAGTTGACCAGACAATTCATTTAATGTCAAAGACAGGAACGCTGATTTGTTTACTGAGATTATATAATGGATGGACATTGCAATGCCAGAAAAGATACATATTATAGAAATCCTTAAATGCCTCGACCTGAGAGAGCTATATTGCATTAATAGTGAAGTGTGATTTGACATCTTTAGAATTCAAATTGTATACATATCATGTCACAGCGTTATTGTAATCCACAGTTATAGTAGCACGGTATGAATTTAGGGCACTGCGCATTACTAGCAGCCTGATCCTATGAGATTCTTTCACCTCCTAGGCCATGTCTGTCTGTTGTACTATAATGACTTGAACAATAGCCACATTATATCGGTGAGAAGTATCGAGTCCATCAAGACTGTTTTGGTTCGACCTCGACGTCCAAGAATCTTATAAACATATTTATTCAAATATTTGTCCTACAGTGCCCCAGCAAGAATAAACAATGAAGTGCAGGATGACCAAAAACAACAGAAAATACAGTGAGACAGGTGAATAATCTTGAAAATTCAAAAAATCGTACAGCATTCTGCGTCTAAATCCATGTATGTGTGACTGGGGCTTTAGACCTACAGACTTGGGTTTTCCCATTCCTTTCTGTTGCACCTAAAATTGGCTTGGCTTTTTGGGGGAAATATCTTTCTAATGAAACCAAGGCATATTTTGGAAAAAAAGTTGAAGAGTTTAAGTTTCTCAGAATATGTAAATTCAATGCTTTATTTGCAGTTTAGTTACAACCCTCTGATACCATTGGCCTGCCTTGCAGCACATCTTCCGGTAATCTTTCTGGCAATTCATATTGTAACTCTGCTCCAGCAAAGAAGGATGGTTCAGAACTTTGTAAAACTTTTGGCAACAATGGTGGGTCAAAATAAACATTATTCGGAGTAAGTTGGCTTTCCTTTACTTGTTTACTACTAATGAACTGGGGACAGACAGTTTCACTGAAACTTCTTTCCTTTTTCTTCATTGCCATTGGTGGAAATTTTGGCACACCCATCTGGTCTAAATTCATGAAGAGATTGTTGCTTACTTCCCCTGAGGCTATTTTACGAATCTTATAAACATATTTATTCAAATATTTGTCCTACAGTGCCCCAGCAAGAATAAACAATGAAGTGCAGGATGACCAAAAATAACAGAAAATACAGTGAGACAGGTGAATAATCTTGAAAATTCAAAAAATCGTACAGCATTCTGCGTCTAAATCCATGTATGTGTGACTGGGGCTTTAGACCTACAGACTTGGGTTTTCCCATTCCTTTCTGTTGCACCTAAAATTGGCTTGGCTTTTTGGGGGAAATATCTTTCTAATGAAACCAAGGCATATTTTGGAAAAAAAGTTGAAGAGTTTAAGTTTCTCAGAATATGTAAATTCAATGCTTTATTTGCAGTTTAGTTACAACCCTCTGATACCATTGGCCTGCCTTGCAGCACATCTTCCGGTAATCTTTCTGGCAATTCATATTGTAACTCTGCTCCAGCAAAGAAGGATGGTTCAGAACTTTGTAAAACTTTTGGCAACAATGGTGGGTCAAAATAAACATTATTCGGAGTAAGTTGGCTTTCCTTTACTTGTTTACTACTAATGAACTGGGGACAGACAGTTTCACTGAAACTTCTTTCCTTTTTCTTCATTGCCATTGGTGGAAATTTTGGCACACCCATCTGGTCTAAATTCATGAAGAGATTGTTGCTTACTTCCCCTGAGGCTATTTTACGATTCAGATGTTGAATATTTGTGAAGAATGTCCATGAGGTTCCGCTGGGAGACATCGAACTACGAAATTTCATTGGCTTGCCAGGTTTGTTGTCCATCGATGCATGAGCAAGACTGCATGCTTTCTTTTCCTTTTCTTTCTCAATTTTTCTCACAAATCCGCCAAGGTCTATTTCCCCTCGAATCACTTTCGTCTGAATTTGTAGTGGATTAAGATGGGGTAGATATTTCGTAATCAGCGTAGATGTGGCAAAGTTTTTTTCTGATATGTTTATTGGAGGAAGATCGTGCACATATCTGTCTTTATTTTGCTGGCTTATTCGGGCACAGTAATAACATCCGTTAGGTCCTAAAACCTCACAATACTCTTGAGTCATAAAGTTAAAATCCCCTCCATCGAAATCCTGTAGGCTTGCTCGCTGACAGAGGTTAGATGTTTGTACATCTCGGAGAATCTCGCCAGAGTTTGCGGATCTCACAGGAGAGGCAAAATGTCTGTTTAACGGTGTCGAAGGTAGAGATGTGTTCATACCAGACCACATTCCCGAGCGTTGAAAATGTGGCAAAAAAGTGGGGTCTCCTCTTTGCAATATCTCATAATGTGCACATTCAACAGTGTGTCGTCTACTGCGCCTGCGCGAATTGCTTCTTTCTGTTTCCGCCAAGGAATAGATGTCGCCTGTATGTAGTGAGAGATTGCCGAAGCTGATAGTGTTATCAAGGTTTCCCTCTCGAGTGCTTCTTTCATATGGGAGCATCATCTAAAACAGAGAAAATAAATAAAGCGTTTTAAAGGACAATTACATTTTGAATAAAACATGGGTAATATGATGCTGGCATGGCCAGGAAGCGAGCGCGAAGCTTCGGATGATTTCATTCTTTTTTTTTGTTCTGACCATAAGATTAATTGTATGAAATCACTACCATTTCTACCTGTCGCAAAACCATCAGTTTGTAACAGGTTTAAAAGAGCATAGTAAAAGGATAGTAGAACGAATTGTGAGATTTTGAAATTTGAAACCTGGCGAGTAATTCAATTTTGCCGTAACTGTGGCAACTTTTCCCGCTACTAAAGATGTCATAAATCTTACTAAGATTTCAACCTTTCCCAGAATCTTCATTTCGATACAGATTTAAAAGTAAATTGAGAAGCATGTAGAGGAAATTGTGGCTATTCTAATGATCTACACCGCATTAAAATTGACCCACGGAAAGGCGTAGCTTCGGATGATTTCATTTCATACTGACCAAAAGATAGCATTGATTGAGCTAAAAAAACGGCAGAAAATTTTCAACAATTTCAACCTGTCCCTGAATCTCCATTTCTCGACAGATTTAAAGGCAAATTGAGGAGCACGTAGAGGAAATTATGGCGATTCGAACGATTCAACCCACATTAAAATTGACCAACGGAAAGGCGTAGGCTCGGAAGATTTCATTTCATACTGACCAAAAGAGCATAGATTAAGCGAAAAAAATTGGCAAAAAAATTACAACAATTTAAACTTGTCACTAAATCTTCCTTACTCAACAGATTTAAAAGCAAATAAAAGGAGCACGTAGAGGAAATAGTGACGATTCTCACGATTCAAATCGCATTGAAATTGACCAATGGAAGGCGTAGCTTCGGATTACTAGTACTAGTATTTCATTTCATACTGACCAAAAGATAGTATGGACTGAACAAAAAGATTGGCATCAAAATTGCAAAGATTTCAACCTGTCGCAATATCTTTATTTCTCGGCAGATTTGAAAGCCAATTAAGAAATATGTAGAGGAAATTGTGGCGGTTTTAACCATTTAAACCGCATTTAGATTGACTAACGTAAAGGCGACTAGCTTCGGATGATTTCATTTCATACTGACCAAAAGCTAACATAAATTGAGCGAAAAAAAATTGGTATTAACACTACAACGCTTTCAACCTGTCGCAAAATCTTTATTTCTCAACAGATTTGAAAGCAAATTGAGAAGCATGTAGAAGAAATTTAAATTAACTAGCGGAAAGGCGACTAGCTTCGGATGATTTCATTTCGTACTGACCAAAAGATAGCATTGATTGAGCGAAAAAAATGGCAGAAAATTTACAACAATTTCAACCTGTCCCAAAATCTTCATTTCTCGATAGATTTAAAAGCAAATTGAGGAGGACGTAGAGAAAATTGTGGCAGTTCTAATGATCCAAGCCGCATTGATCAACGGAAAGGCGTAGGCTCGGATGATTTTATTTTATACTGACTTAAAGATAGCATAAAATTAGCGAAAAGAACTGATTGGCATAAAAAACACAACGATTTCAACCTGTCGCAAAATCCTCATTTTGCAACAGATTTGAGAGATAATTAAACGGCAGGTAGAATGAGTTGTGGCGGTTACAATGCTTCAAACCGCATTAAAATTGTGCCACGGAAAAGCGAGTATTCATAAATTAAATCTATTTTTACTGTTCAACATATGGTCCACCACCATCACCGTGTCGGCTTTCCCCGACGTCGCGTGAGCATTGTTACTTTGTTGCGTAGTTTCGCGTGATGCTTAATCAAAACGCTATTTTGATACAATTTAAGGGCCCGTTTCCACTAGGCGGGACGGCGAGCGGGACGGCGAGCGGGACGGTAGCGGTTTTTTCTCTGATTACCGCCGCCCAAATCGCTCGCCTCTATTTCTCCTTTTGCCGTTTCCACTTGGCGGAGACGGGAGCGGGACGGTTTTCGAGGCCAGCGGAACCCGCCGCGGCAAGATCTGGATCGCTCAGGTGAGCGATCCAAGCGGGAAACCGCCTCGGTTTTGGTACATCAACCAATCAGACTGATTAGTTGACGTCTATTTTTCAATCCGCCACTTCAAGTCAGGTCAGAAATCAGGAAGATGAACTTCCTCAGGTGTTTTGGGGTAAAAGTCGGTATCCAGTATTTTAATATAATTTGATGGTGCTGAATCTGAATATGGTGGATACCAAAGTCTATTTTTAGTTTTAAGCCCCTAATTTGCATATGCAAATTAGTGTATTGTAATATTTAAAAATGTAATGATGTAATAAGTGGATTTTTTATTGAATACTACTACGACCAATTATGATTGTACCTGCCTATTATAAATAGTATTCTAGGAGTCTTTTGTTTAGGGGTACTGTGAAATTCATATTAATCGAATTTAATGTTTTGACACGTTTTTAGAACTAATATCTTATAATTCATGTGTATTAAATGGGGTTCCCTTGCTCAACAATATCTTTTATAAGGATGAGCATATGCGGTAACAACTGAGTAACATTTTTCTAACATTTTCATGAAAGTTTGCCCCAAAAAAGTCCTATTTCACAAACTTTGACCGTATGTAGTTCAAAAACTAACACGATGACCTATCATTTTCTTTATGTCTTCTTATTAAGAGCATTGTGTAGATAGTGTAGACAAAGATTAGTGAAAATTAAACTAGGCAATTCTGACTTTATTAATTTTGGGTTAAAAACTTGTTTCTCAAATTCCTTAATTTTGCTCAATAATTCCTATATAACAGCAGAAAAATAATTTCAACAAGGCAGAACAGTATTTCATGCATTGTCAATATCTCTAAAGGGATAAACTTAGAAAAGAAAAAAAAACAATTTTGGAGAACGAGATGTTTGTGACATAAAATGCATTAATTTTCCAAAACCCTGTGAAAAAAAGTCGATCACCCCTTGATTTTAAGTTGCTTCAAAGATCACTGTGCTATGTTTTTTCTTCGTGCAAAGTCACAGGAAAATCAAACTGAGATTTCTTAAAGTGTCGTAAGGCCTTAATAGAACCCATCATACAGTAAAGCTGTATGCTATGTCTAGAAATCGGAAGTGAAAATCATATGGACTGCTGTATACTTAATACATTTTTTTATTATAGATCTTCCAGTCCCAGTGTATATTTCATAATATTGATTACCTTGTAGTATAATAACATCCAAGATCTAAATGTTACACACACACACACACACACACATCAATCGTAGATGATCAAAAATAAGTGGATCAACATTCGCGCATCAACTGAATGATAAAAAATTGCATTCAAGACCACTCATGACTCAGACACAACTGTGGAACCCTCCACACACAGAGGAAGATCATCGACGACGGGTAGAATTTACTTCCTTTGCCTACACCCAACTCAACTCTCAGCCATGTTTATTTATTATAAATCACTGGCAGACCGTTCTAATTTAAATCAACGGTTGTACTACAGTAATTGACCACGGCGGTTTTCCGCCGGTAGGTTGGGACACCCTCCGAGGGCAGAGCGGTACAGCGACGGCTTTCTGATGGTGAAACCACTGCCGTCCCGCTCGCCGTCCCGCTTGCCTTCCCGCCTAGTGGAAAGGCACCCTAAAGGGAACAGTCCATACTTATTACGTTACAAAGCAATGTTTAAAGCATGATAAGATCTGGCGGCAAAATGTGCCCTTAAAGCAAAAGGTGATGTTTATTTCCCAGACTTCCCTTCAGACTTCAAAAACTTGCACCTACGTGACCGGATGTGCTAAAATAATACTTCCGTTTAGCGCATGGGACCACATTGTTGGCACCTCAAAACTTTTCAGGTACATATACAGATTGGACATATACATTGTATCTACATACGTACACACACGTACGTTACATGATTGCTCGCTTGCACAGAGTGCAGTGGAGCTGGCGCGCTCGCTAATATGATGCCGGCATATCCAGGAAGAGAGCACGAAGCTTCGGATGATTTCATTTTTTTTTGTGACCATAAGATTAATTGCATATAAGATTACTACGAGTTCAACCTGTCCCAAAATAATCATTTTTTAACAGGTTTAAGAGAGCAGTAAA
Organism: Maea johnstoni; assembly: GCA_963942565.1. NCBI lineage: Eukaryota > Metazoa > Annelida > Polychaeta > Spionida > Magelonidae > Maea > Maea johnstoni. The sequence goes on from OZ012684.1 coordinate 34,625,055, forward strand.
AAGGCTAGTAGAACGAATTGTGAGCTTTTGAAATTTGAAACATGGCGAGTAATTTATTTTTGCCGTGAACGTTGAGTCCTTCTCTGTGGCAACTTTTCCCGCTACTAAAGTTGTCATAAAACTTACTATTAGATTTCAACCTTTCCCAGAATCTTCATTTCGCTACAGATTTGAAAGCAAATTGAGAAGCATGTACAAAAAATTGTGGCAATTCTAACGATCTATATACACCGCATTAAAATTGACCCACGGAAAGGCGTAGCTTCGGATTATTTCATTTCATACTGACCAAAAGAAAGCATTAAGATTGAGCGAGAAAAATGGCATACAAATCACAACAATTTCAACCTGTCGCACAATCCTCAATCTCAACAGATTTGAAAGCAAATTAAGAAGCATGTAGAGAAAATTGTGGCAGTTCTAACGATTCAAACCGCATTAAAATTGACCCACAGAAACGGGTAGACTCGGATGATTTGATTTCATACTGACCAAAAGTTAGCATAGATTGAGCGAAAAAAATGACATAAAAATTACGCCGATTTCAACCTGACGCAAAATCTTCATGCATGTAGAAGAAATTGTGGCAGTTCTGATGATTTAAACCGCATTAAAATTGACCCACGGAAAGGCGTAGCGCCGGATGATTTCATTTCATACTGACCAAAAGATAGCATAGATTGAGCAAAAAATAATTGGCATTAAAATTACAGCAATTATAACCTGTCACAAAATCTTCATGTCTCAACAGACTTGAAAGCAAGTTGAGAAGCATATAGAAGAAATTGTGGTGGTTCTAACCAATTAAATTGCATTAAGATTGACCCACGGAAAGGCGTAGCTTCGGATGATTTCATTTCATACTGACCAAAAGATAGCATAGATTGAACGAAGAAAATTGGCATAAAAATTACACCGATTTCAACCTTTTGCAAAATCCTCATTTCTCAACAGATTTAAGAGCAAATTGTAAAGCATGTAGAGGAAATTGTGGCGGTTCCAACGATTGAAACAGCATTAACATTGACCCACGGGAAGGACTAGCTTCGGATGATTTCATTTTAAGCTGACCAAAAGAAAGCATAGATTCAGCGAAAAGAATTGGCATCAAAATTACAATGTTAACCTCTTGCAAAATCTTCATTTCTCACCCGATATGAATGCAAATCAAGAAGCATGTAGAGGTAATTGTGGCGGTTCTAACAATTTAAACCGCATTAAAATTGACTCACGGAAAGACGTAACTTCGGATGATTTCAGTTCATACTGATCATAAATTAGCATAGATTGAGTGAAAAAAAATGGCATAAAAATTACGATTTCAACCTGTCGCAAAATCTTCATTTCTCAACAGATTTGAAAGAGATTCGCAGGAGAAGTAACATGAATTGCGACAGTTCCAACGATTCAAACCACATTAAGATTGATCCATGGAAAGACTATTTATTGTTACTGTGATCATATAACTTTCCGCCGTGGCTTTTCCTGTTTCCCCGCTGATATAATCATGACGTCGCGTAAGCATTTGTTACTTTGTATCACGGGCGTGGTGCCTGATCATCAAACAAACGCTATGTTGATACAATTTAACGGAGACAGTCCATGTTACTTACATGTCATACAAAGCAATGTTCAAAACATTGAAAGATCTGGCGGCACAATATGCTCTGTAGATGGCGATACTTAATCCCAGAATTCCCTGAAACTTACGCATGCGTGAACGGAAGTGCCACAGCGTTACGTCACATCCGGTCGTTCAGCGGTCCCTCAAAACTTTTCTGGTCCATATACAGATTGTATATATACATTGTATCTACTTTACATACACACACGTACGTTACATGAATGCTCGCTTGAGCTAGCTCGCTAATATGATGCTGGCATGGCCAGGAAGCGAGCGCGAAGCTTTAGATGATTTCATTTTTTTTCTATAAGATCATAAGATTAATTGTATAAAATTACAAAAAGAGTGTAAAAGAATTGGCATAAAAGTTAATATGATGCTGGCATGGCCAGGAAGCGAGCGCGAAGCTTCGGATGATTATACTTTTTTTTGTTCTAGCAATAAGATTAATTGCATAAAATTACTTCGATTTCAACCTGTCGCAAAATCATCATTTTGTTAACAGGTTTAAGAGAGCAGTAAAAGGCTAGTAGAACGAATTGTGAGGTTTTGAAATGATTTCATTTCATACTAACCAAAACATAGCATAGATTCAGCGAAAAAAATTGGCATAAAAATTACAACAATTTCAATCTGTCGCAAAATCTTCATTTCAAAACAGATTTAAAAAGCAAATTGAGAAGCATGTAGAGGAACTTATGGCGGTTCTAACGATTCAAACCGCAGTACTAGTAACTAGTAAAAAAGATACATTTTTCTTTTCAAAAGTGTGGTCTTCATTACTTATAAAAATTAAGTAAGTAGATAGAAGAACCACAAAGTTATGTTTAGTAATTCTTTTTGTGATTCCAAAGTGCCAATTTTGAGAAAAAAATCTCCCGCCGAAAAACGACTGAAAACGAGGCTGTGCAGTAGTAAACGTCACGGGTGCCCCTCTCAGATTTAGGTCATCTCTTTTTACACTGAGCGGAATAGTCGCTCGTAAACATAGCTGTACTTTCCTCGATGCTGCTTCATCGTTAATATAGCGATTGCCTTGATATTTTATATGCTTATGGAATATCTATGTGCGGTCCAAACAAACTTTGTCGCATAAAAATCAACCCATAAAACAGCTGAGAAATCGCTAGTTAAACACAACAACGGCATATGTTATGGTCTCATTCGGGAGACACTGTCACATGAAGGCATGGTCGACTTCCCTCGCTGCCACTTCAATGTGGATTACGCAATTTTCATGGTAACTTATATCTTGAAAGGATATCTAATTGTGAAAATAGCGATGTTTATTTCGTTAAAATCCGACCGCAAACGGCCGAGAAATCGGAAGTGACATGTTGAGCTAGCCGAAATGTAGAGCTACATTTCAGTACTGTAACGTATTTTTGAGGGCGTGGTTGGGTGGGAATGAATGAATAAATGAAGGCTATTTAGTGCCATTATTTTTTTGCAAAAGGTGGTCCTTTGTCACTGTTTATGAACAGTCTATTGTCTGTCTGACCCAAGCTTGACTGACCGTTTTTTCCTTGTTTTGTTACAAAAAGTTTGTGTTCGCCACTGGCATCCAACCTTGGCAAACCTCTGATAAACACATATATATATAGTCGTTTATATATGTATATAAACATATTTTTTTGACTCAACTCGGCAAAATGTTGAATTTGCTCATGAATCCCATTGTAAAATTGGCCCATTGCAAACTTCAGTACAACTGTTATGTGAGCGATGTCGTGCGCAATTTTGATATGGGCACATAATGGGCAAAATCTACATTTTGCGGAGTTGAGGCAGAAAGTATGTTTATAAAACTCGACCTAGTGCTCCCAAGAGGTTTATCAAGTTTGTATAGCATATACATCAAAGAGGAGAGACCGTTCGGTTAAGCTTGTGTCAGACAGACTTAAGTTTAGGTGAAAGAAGGAATCGCAAATGTCGATCTATTCAACTAAGAGTGGGACTTGTAAGGAATAGTTGTGTATTTTTTTGGAAATTCGTATTAAGTACATTTATTCAACATTTCACAAAACCACTAGTTTATCAAGTATTATAACATGTTGCCATAGTAACAAGGCATGATTATATTTGAACAGATGATTTTTGTATACGATTTTCTTATACGGACTGTCGTCATGGCAACAGTATCACCACCTCAGGGTTTAAATATTGAAATAAAGAATGAATTTGACTATTTATGAGTATAATTTTCAATTTGTATGTTTTAAAAAAGTGGTAGGTATTGTTTTCTAGTGTTTATACTGGAAAATATTGGTCCCCAATGAACTTTATAGACATCAAGCAGGCTGTCTGCTTCTAATTCCAAACAAAATGGTCGCCAGACTGTCTGCAGTTGCTTGAAACTGAAATTGTGTTTTAAAAAAGGTGAACAACTAAAAGTCTATGTTATAAAAGTGATAGAGCCTGTACCAGACTGACTCTGTTGGAAAATACAGAGCTTTGGGTGTTGAATGGGCCATCTAAACGCCTCAGCCTGCGGCTTCGGTGTTTAGATGGCCCATTCAAACCCCTCAGCTCTGTATTTCCTAACAGAGTCGTCTGGTATAGGCTCTATCTCTATATCTTAACCTGCCACAGTTCTAATTGTCAAGCTTAGGAGACAATTGCGTTATCCTATATAAAGCAATTTCATGTGATGTAGGGACTACCCTAAACTGCTGACAAATGCTATTTTATACGACCAATCGTCACAAAAACGTATCAAGTAATAGAGCACTTTTAATGCCTTAAAACAATATAACTTGTTGAAATTGGACACTCCCACTGGACCGAGAGGCAGCCCAAAGCAATATGTCAATATTTAATTTCCATGCAATATGATTTGACGCCACCCTGCATGTAGGCCACCCGTGACGTCACAGCCAAGTTTTGCCGCCATCGGCGTATTTTATGGGTGTCAGAGCAATTATGCTCTGTATCTCGCTTAATACTAGGAATACTACACTTTTATTATGCGTTTTTAATCTACAAATGCACGATGTATAACATCCCAGAAATGACCTGGGTACCCATTACTAGTACTTTAAGCAAAAGATAGCATAGATTCAGCGAAAAGAATTGGCGTAAAAATTACAACGTTTTCAACCTGTCGCAAAATCTTTATTTCTCAACAGATGTGAAAGCAAATCGAGAAGCATGTAGAAGAACCTGTGGCAATTCTAACGATACAAACCGCATGAAAATTGACCAAAGGAAAGTTGTTATTTTGGATGATTTAATTTCATACTGAGCAAAGGATAGCATAGATCGAGCGAAAAAGATTGCATTAAAAATTACAACGATTTCAATCTGTCCCAAAATGTTCATTTCTCAACAGATATAAAATAGAATCTCGGGACAAGTAGAATGAATTGTGGCAGTTCTAACGATACAAACCACATTAAAATTGACGCATGGAAAGACAAATTATTGTTTCAGTGAACATATAGTTTTCCCCTGTGGCTTTCCCCGCTGATATAATCATGACGTCGCATATTTGTTACTTTGTTTTACAGCATTATCAACAATCCGTACCATGCGCAGTGCGCATGCTCATATGACGTAGCAGACTCGGTAGCTGCCGTCCAATTTACTAAACTAAAATGGTAGTAGAATTTTACTTGAAACGTATTTCTGAAGATTCGGTTTATTAAAATAGTCAATTTCACCTTGATATAGTATCTTTGAATACTTATAAATGTTTACAAATGAAAAAAAGTTAAATAAAAAACGATTCATTCACTTCCTTTTTCACTTTTAAAAGAACTGTTTTTGGTAACATTTCCCTTCTTTAAAGGGCAAATGCACCATCATAATGATTTAGGTTCAAAATGTGCCTATACGTGTCACCTTTCTAATAAGACCACCCGCAAGTCTGTCCTCCTCAGCACTCCTCAGATATGGCTTATGAAAGTTAGTAAAAAACTAGCCTGAGTCTGGGCATGGAGGCTGACATTGCAGGCCAATTAAGCCCAATTAAGCACAATCAGTGGTATGAAGTGACTGCCAGTGCTGCTTCCGATTGGTTGAGAGATATCAGTGGCTGGAAGTGGCTGCCACTGATATCTCTCAACCAATCAGAAGCAGGCCTGGCAGTCACTTCATAAGCACCACTTCTGATAATGGCAGCCTCTATACCCAGACTCAGGCTAGTTTTTTACTAACTTTCATAAGCCATATCTGAGGAGTGCTGAGGAGGACAGACTTGCGGGTGGTCTTATTTGAAAGGTGACACACATAGGCACATTTTGAACCTAAATCATCATGATGGTGCATTTGCCCTTTAAGTCATTTAAAAGACAGGAAAATGCCTTGAAACACTGATTTCAACCCCTTTTTTGACGAATATATGAAGGTGGCACCAAGCGATTTCACCCGGAACGTGAAAGTAGATATCTTTGGCTGTATGATTCAATAGAAATTAAGGTGATTACTGAAAGTCGGCCCGCTTCCATTTTTTACTTGAAAATCTATTGTTTTAGTGTTTTGCTAGATTACCAAAGACGATTGTTTCATCGTGTTTGTGCGATTGTTAGCTCACATTTCCGACAGTTTGCCAGTTAGTCGGCAACTACAGACGTACAGCATTCACAATTGAATTAGCACGTTCACATGCACTTTGAAAATATACCCAACCATGAATTACGAATGATCATAATTACATGTAATTAAGGAATATTCCAAAATGAATCATGATTATTCATTATTCAGCCTTAGGGGAATATTTTGATTCGTTAAGAAATATTCATCTGTCATGATATATGTCGCGGAGAGGCATATGTTATGCATATAGTATTATGTGTGCCCATCTATGTTCACATAGTCCAGAATTTGAAATATTAATTGGTCTTACACAGATGGATTTCAATCCAAGCAGAGTGTGTCTATCCGCCTGAGTGATCGGTGACGTAATTCACGCGCGTTTTAAGTTGTCCCGCATTGGCTAACGAGGTTTCAGTGGGCGTGGCCTCGCTTACTACAGCGCGCTCCTAGTGGTGAATGATCATCAAACAAATGCTATATTGATATAATTTAACGGAGACAGTCCATAGTACGTGTCAAACAAAGCAATGTTCAAATCATGAAAAGATCTGGCGGCGAAATGTGCTCTTAAAGCAAAAGGTGATGTCCATTTCCCAGACTTCCCTGAAAATCACGCATGCGTCACCGGATGTACCAAAAAGATACTTCCGTCTACGCGCGCGGGACCACATTGTTGGCACCTCAAAACTTTTCTGGTACATATACAGATTGGATATATACATTTTATCTATATACGTACACACACACACGTTACATGATTGCTCGCTTGCGATAGCTGCACGTCGTGCAGCAGCGCTGGCGCGCTCGCTACTTAAATTTCAACCTCTCGCAAAATCTTCATTTCTCAACAGATTTGGAAGCAAATTGCGAAGTATGTAGAGGAAATTGTGGCGGTTCGAACGATACAAACCGCATGAAAATTGACCCACGGAAAGGCGTAGCCTCGGTTGATTTCATTTCATACTGAGCAAAAGATAGCATAGATTGAGCGAAAGAAATTGCAATAAAAATTACACCGATTTCAACCTGTCGCAAAATCTTTATTTCCCAACAGATATAAAAGAGAATCTCAGAACAAGTAGAACAAATAGTGGCAGTTCTAACGATCTAAACCACATTAAAATTGACACATGGAAAGGCAAATTATTGTTACAGTGAACATATAGCTTTCCCCCGTGGCTTTCCCCGCTGATATAATCATGACGTCGCATACTTGTTACTTTGTTTCACAGTTGAGCGTGGTGCTTGATCATCAAACAAACGCTATGTTGATACAATTTAACATGAAAAGATCTGGTGGCAAAATGTGCTCTTAAACTGTTAAAGCAAAAGGTGATTAATGTTCATTTACCAGACTTCCCTGAAAATCACGCATGCGTCACCAGATGTACCAAAAAGGTACTTCCGTATACGCGTGCGGGACCGCATTGTTGGCACCTCAAAACTTTTCTGGTACATATACAGATTGGATATATATATTGTATCTACATACGTACACACACGTACGTTACATGATTGCTCGCTTACGCTCGCTGCACTTTGTGCAGCGGCGCTGGCGCGCTCGCTAATATGGTGCTGGCATGGCCAGAAAGCGAGCGCAAAGCTTCGAATTTTTTTTTTTTTTTTTGTTCTGACCATAAGATTAATTGCATATAAGATTACTACGATTTCAACCTGGCTATTTTGATTCAATTCGAAGGGAACACTCCAGACTTATTACGTGACAAAGCAATGCTCTAAATAAAAAAAAATTGGCATAGAAATTACAACGTTTTCAACCTGTCGCAAAATCTTCATTTCGCAACAGATTAAAGAGAGAATTAAACGGCAGGTAGAATTAGTTGTGGCGGTTCTGATGATCCAAACCGCAAGAAAATTGACCCACGGAAAGGCGAGTATTTATAAATTTATATTTACAGTGAACATGTAGTCCACCACCGTCACCGTGTCAGCATTCCCCGACGTCGCATGAGCATGTGATACTTTGTTGCGTAAATGCGCGTGATGCCTGATCGAAACGCTATTTTGATTCAATTCGAAGGGAACACTCCAAACTTATTACGTGACAAAGCGATGCTCTAAATATGAAAAGATCTGGCGGCAAAATATGCCCTGAAAGCAAAAGGTGATCTTCATTTCCCAGACTACCCTTCAGACTTCTGAAGCTTGCGCCTGTGTGACCGGATGTGCCACAACGCTACGTCACATCCGGTCGGTCAAAACTTTTCTGGTACATATACAGATAATTCGCGCTTGCAAAAAGCGCAAAGGCCGAGCGGCAGCTTTACTAAATATTTTTATTTTTATTTGTATGATATTGGCATGGCAAGGAAGAGTGCGCAACGATTCGGATTTCATGATTTTCACAATTTCAAAGCTTTAAATGATTGCGCTGCTCGATATTTCTGCCTTTATATAGGCGGATCCAGGGGGGAGGACTGACCCGGCGCGCCCCCCTAGCTATAGTCTGTCTGACTTGAGTTGGCTAACTGCTTTTTCCTCTTTTTTCCCACAAAAAGTTCGTTTTTGCCTTCCAAACTTGGCAAACCCCTTTGCAACACTACCGCGTGTATAAACATACTTTTTGTCTCAAATTTTTGTCTGTTGTTTTTGCTCATTAGGTCCCATGGTAAAATTTGCCAACTATTGACAACAGTACAAACACGCGAGATCGTCATTGTTGGCAATGGGCAAATTTGACAATAGGATCAATGAGCTAAAAAGCTGACAAAGAATTCCAGCTTTCCAAAAATATAAATTTTAACTTTGTAGCCCATTTGGATCCAGAGATATTGCTAATTGAAATAGACCAGCCCCTCCGTTTAAGGAGCAATCCTTAATATGGTCTGGGATTACTTCCCTGAAGGGTCAAATGAAAGGTCCAAATTGCACACCCCCCTACCGTGAAATACAAGATCCGCCGCTGGCATTCCCCTTCAAATGCAGTCAAAAAGTTACGAAGTTGATATCCGTGACGTCATTCTTTACTTGTTCTTCGCGAAATTAAAACATATTGGGAGCTCCATGATATAAGCTTCATATTTGTGCAATGACCACACAGTAGGAGTAGCGATTGACCGAAAATATGGCATGAAATTACAACGATTTCAACCTGTCGCAAAATCGTCATTTCGCAACAAATTTCAACTTGAATTAAAAGACAAGTAGAATTAATTGTGGCGGTTCTAGCAACTTAAACCGCATTGAAATTGATCCACGGAAGCACCAGTAATTCATTTTAGCAGTGTATCAGCACAACTGGTGCTAGTGTCGACATTTTCCCGTAGATGTTGCCACTCGTCATTTGGCGGGATTCGATGACGTCATTTTTGTCCCATATTCCGCCGATAGAGAGCGCTGTTTGTTGCCTGCTCATCTGCGGTCAAAATGGTATTTTGATACAATTTTTACAATTCAAAGGAATCAATCATTACATTACGGCACGAATGGTCTAGGGGCGACCTCTATTTAGTATTCCCACACACGCGAGGTGAGCTTGCTAAAAGGTCTCGCGAGATCGCGCGTTTTCCGCCATTTTAAAATGGCGGCGACTGTAGCAGATGCGGCAATGAACTTCCGAGCTCACGACTTCGCTCGGAAATTGGATATATACATTGTATATACATTGTATCTACATACGTACACGCACGTTACATGAATGCTCGCTTGCGCTGGCTGCACTTCGTGCAGCAGCACTGGCGCGCTCGCTAATATGATGCTGGCATGGCCAGGAAGCGAGCGCGAAGCTTTGGATGATTTCATTTATTTTTTTGACCATAAGATTAATTGCATATAAGATTACTACGAGTTCAACCTGTCCCAAAATAATCATTTTTTAACAGGTTTAAGAGAGCAGTAAAAAGGCTAGTAGAACGAATTGTGAGCTTTTGAAATTTGAAACATGGCGAGTAATTTATTTTTGCCATGAACGTTGAGTCCTTCTCTGTGGCAACTTTTCCTGCTGCTAAAGTTGTCATAAAACTTACTATTAGATTTCAACCTTTCCCAGAATCTTCATTTCGCTACAGATTTGAAAGCAAATTGAGAAGCATGTAGAAAAAATTGTGGCGATTCTAACGATCTACATACACCTCATTAAAATTGACCCACGGAAAGGCGTAACTTCGGATGATTTCATTTCATACTGACCAAAAGATAGCATTAAGATTGAGCAAAAAAAATGGCATAAAAATCACAACAATTTCAACCTGTCGCACAATCCTCAATCTCAACAGATTTGAAAGCAAATTAAGAAGCATGTAGAGAAAATTGTGGCGGTTCTAACGATTCAAACCGCATTAAAATTGACCCACGGAAACGGGTAGACTCGGATGATTTGATTTTATACTGACCAAAAGTTAGCATAGATTGAGCAAAAAAATTGACATAAAAATTACGACGATTACAACCTGACGCCAAATCTTCATTTCTCAACAGATTTAAAAGCAAATTGGGAAGCATGTAGAAGAAATTGTGGCAATTCTGACGATTTAAACCGCATTAAAATTGACCCACCTAAAGGCGTAGCGCCGGATGATTTCATTTCATACTGACCAAAAGATAGCATAGATTGAGCAAAAAATAGTTGGCATTAAAATTACAGCAATTATAACCTGTCGCAAAATCTTCATGTCTCAACAGACTTGAAAGCAAGTTGAGAAGCATATAGAAGAAATTGTGGTGGTTCTAACCAATTAAACTGCATTAAGATTGACCCACGGAAAGGCGTAGCTTCGGATGATTTCATTTCATACTGACCAAAATAGCATGAAGATTGAGGGAAAAAAATTGGCACAAAAATCACAACATCAACTTGTTGCAAAATCTTCAATCTCAACAGATTTGAGAGCAAATTGAGAAGCATGTAAAAAAATTGTGGCGGTTCTAACGATTCAAACCGCATTAAAATTATTGTTACTGTGAACATAACGCTTTCCCCCGTGGCTTTCCCTGTTTCCGCGCTGATAAAATCATGACGTCATGAAGCATTTGTTACTTTGTATCACGCGCATGGTGCCTGTTATATTATTAGTACTCTCATCTTATGTAATGACCAACTGGTATCGAGAGTATTTTCTTATCTCCTTTAATCCTGACATGCGCACTAGCTCAAGCTATCTCCTGTACCATCATGGCTGACGATTAAACATAACTTTCAAGTGTCTCCACTCTTTGAGTTCTTCCCACCCTTCTAGAAAGGCCACAAGAAATATTACATGGTGACAGCGGTAAAAAGCAGCAGCCTCCAATACCAGTGGTGAAATCTTTCCTTTTTTATCTTTCCTATGGGAGGAAAAGTGTATCTACAATCAAACATCTGTATTACACTGTACTCACACGAGCAAGGGGGACACACATACAGTGAACTTTGTCTTTAGCAACGCAGGGGTCAAGGGCCAAGGCAGTGCCTCAACACTTATCTACCTACTTGACACTGATAAACAGCAGTAGTGTCAACACCAGGTAGAGAACTACAGAACCCCAGACGGCCTATCTACGACAAAGTACAGCCATGGCAACAACGTCAGAGAGCACAGCACAAAGAGGGTATGGGGCACAAAACCCACCCATACAGCCATCCGTCATCTATGCAAATGACATTGCAGGTGTCAAACCGCCATCTTTCGACTGGGAGGCCCCAGATTTGGCACACCAGTTTCGGTCATTCCGCAAGTATTGCGGAAGAATTCTGCGGACGCCTACCTATGCCTGCCGTCCAGGTCCAGACATAGTTAATTACATTCTGCTGTGAATGGAAACGTTTGAAAATTGGACTCACCTATCTCCTGTTCAAAAGGATGACCCTTCACACGTATGGAATGCCTTTGAACTATATTTGGAACCGAAGTCGAATTATCGTCTTGCACGTTTTCAACTTCGGGACATGAGGCAGGGGGAAAGAGAGCCCATAGACATTTTCATAAACCGCTTAAGAAGTCAGGCTCAAAAGTGTAAATATGAGGGAGGCACAGTTGATGACCACCTCATTGATCAACTGATCAAAGGTATTGCCCACGAAGCAGTGCGCAAGAAGATGTTAGACCATGATCCGAGTGCACTCACCCTCCACAAATGTGTTGACTACGCTCGCACTTTTGAAGCAACCAGCACTCACATGCAGCAATTCTCACAGCCGATGTCCGTCAACGCAGTGCACAGACGGCACCAAAAGGCTGGAACTTCTGCCAACGGGAAACGCAAAGAATCCGACTCCGTTTGTAACTTTTGTGGGAGGTCAAGTCATCCCCGCCAAAATTGTCCAGCAAGTGGACAGAATTGCAACAAATGTGGCAAAACAGGTCATTGGGGTATAGTCTGCAAAGGTGGCAGCAGGAACAAAAGAAAAGGTCAGCCGTATAAGCCAAAAGCTCAGACAACTAATTCGACTTCCTGCAAAGTCAGTGCTATCAACACAGCAACCGAGGCTTTCGAGTCACTCCAGTTCAACACGATAACTGGTGGAAACAAAACTGAGGCTTTTGCAACCATTGATATTAGACCATATAAAAAGCACCTTGGGAAAACTACTCTACGAGGCAAAGTAGACACTGGTGCACAAGGTAACATTCTACCAATTCGCACCTACCGCAAGATGTACCCTAATGCTATCATGGACGACGGTAATCCAACGCTAACGCAGTCTTCTTCCAAGGTCCTAACAGCTTACAATGGGTCCAAGATACCACAATATGGTACTCTCAATCTACCTTTGTCGACACAATGACTCCAATTGGCATGCAGAAACTTTCTATGTTGCCGACACAGAGGGACCAGTGATTTTTGGGCTACCCACAAGTCTAAAGTTTGGCCTAGTGTCCATGCACTGTGCTATCAGTAGCTCTGAGTCAGTCACCATCACCTCTGCCAAGCACTTGAGAGAATTGTACCCTGATCGATTCGAAGGCATCGGGGAAATGCCTGGCCAATGCAAAATCGTTGTAAGAGAGGATGCCCAACCAGTCATACATGCACCTCGTTGAGCTCCAATACAACTGCGAGAAAAAATCAAGGCTGAACTGGAAAGAATGCTTCATCTAGACGTGATACGAAAGGTAACTGAACCTACAGACTTGGTTTTCAGCATCACCTACGTCACAAAACAAGATGTATCTTTAAGGATCTGCCTGGATCCAAAGGATTTGAACAGTGCCCTTAAACGCGCACCACATCATATCCCTACAATGGAAGAACTCGCACACAAGTTTGGAGGAGCAAAGGTATTCAGCAAGCTTGATGCCAGGTCTGGGTACTGGTCCATGAAACTCGACCCCGAGAGTCAATTGCTCACGACTTTCAATACACCTTTTGGCAGACATTGTTTCCTCCGGCTCACATTTGGATTGAACATCAGCCAGGATGCTTTCCAGTGCGCCATGGATCAGAACCTTGAAGGGCTGGAAGGTGTCATATCCATAGCAGACGATATTGCTATATTCGGAAAAAATGAGACCGAACATGACCAACGACTTCACAAGCTGATGCAACAGGCAAAGAAGAAGGGAATCGTGTTCAATCACAGCAAATGTGACATCAAAATGCAAGAAATCTCATTTTTTTGGGAACATCTACAGCAAGGATGGAGTCCGTCCAGACCCTGGGAGAATACAAGCTGTAAATGATTTAAAGGCACCCGCTGACGTCACCCAACTGCAATCTGTGCTTGGAATGTTTACATATCTTGCACCGTACATTCCGAGGCTCAGTGAACACACCGCACCTCTACGCATGCTTCTACAGCAAAATACTGAGTTCCAGTGGAACCAGTCTCATGACAAGGCACTCTGTCGCATCAAGGAGCTAATTCGTCAAGCCAATACACAGCTATTTTGACCCAAATGTAGATGACTATATCCAGGTAGATGCCAGTCTAGAAGCCCTTGGAGCAGCTCTCATACAGAATGACAAGGTCATTGCATATGCTTCGAAAAGCCTGACAGATACCGAAAAACGCTACGCCAATATTGAACGTGAACTTCTTGCTTGCGTGTTTGGCGCTGAACGCTTCCATACATACCTGTTTGGAAAACACTTTGTGATTGAATCAAATCACAAACCCCTGGAAATGGTCAGCAAGAAAAACCTAGCAGCTGCACCAGCACGTCTTCAACGTATGCTGCTACGTCTCCAACGCTATGATTACGAAATTTGCTACCGTCCAGGAAAGGAAATGGCACTGGCCACTGGTCACGTGCCCCTAACAATGCAAACCCTGCTGAAATTGCTCTGGACATACAAGTCAGTATTGTCCAGTTTAGCCGAAACCGACTTGAAGAACTACGGGAACACACCAGAAGTGATCACAGTCTCCACCGACTAATGAAACTAATCATGACAGGTTTCCCGGAGTCACGGAGGGACATATATCCTGATGTACGCCCTTATTGGCCTTTTAGAGATGAGCTCAGCATTGATGATGGTCTTATTCTGAAGGGCAACCAAGTGGTCATACCACTTACTCTACAAGATCACTACTTGAACCAACTGCACTCTGGCCACCAAGGGATCAACCGTTCCCAGCAACGTGCACGCACTTGTGTTTACTGGCCAAACATGAATAAGTACATTGAAGAACGCATCCAACACTGCTCAGAATGCCAACAGTTCCAAGCCTCCCAACCTAGGGAATTACAAATGCCAGTCAACACTCCACCAATTGCTTGGCACACCCTGGGCTCCGACCTTTTCACACTTGATGGAAAAGACTACCTGATAATCAGTGACTACTACTCCAAGTACTCCCTTGTAGAACTGCTCACAACAACAAGCGGCCAGAAAGTTGCTGACATCAGCCGTCACATATTCGCATCTTTTGGAATTCCCAACACCATCATAAGTGATAATGGGCCACAGTTTATTGGTGCCGCATACCAGCAACTTCTCCGTGATTTTGACATCACACAAATCACAAGCTCACCCCATCACCCAATGTCACATGGGTTCATAGAACGACAGATACGCAGCGTAAAAGCACTCATGCGCAAGTCACCCCAAGACACCGACAAGGCTCTGTTAATGATGCGCAACACACCTCTTGGGCCACAACTGCCATCACCTGACGAGCTCCTTTTTGGTCGTCGTCTGCAAACCAATTTGCCAATCAAAACTGCCAACCCAAGTAATGAGGTGATGCGCGAATATGCAAATCGTGACGTAGTTCCTGAGGGCAGAGAACTACAGGAATTAAACATCAATCAAAAGGTGTTTTATCAAGATGTTGCCAAGAAAACATGGCACCCAGGCACCATCATCGGATATGGTCCTGAACCTCGCTCATACACCATCCTCTGCGAGTCACCTCAGCGACCACTCAGACAAAATCGCGTGATGCTACGACCACGTCAAGAACTGACCCCTACACCTGCATATAGTCATATTCCACAATATGATCATGCCCAACTGGCAATGCACGCAAGTGATGAACCAATACGTGAGAATGACCCATCAGCTCCGACAACGCCCTTACCGGGAGATACAACACCTACTACGCGTTCATCAGCATCACCAACTATTTCATCTCCTGCAGCACCACCAGCAGTCACCACACCCAAAAACATGACAACTACCACCCGTTCTGGTTGTCAAGTCCGAGCTCCAAAAAGACTCACTTATCCATGATGATAGAGCTAAAACACTTCAGTGTATCATAGGGCAGAATAATCCCTACACTAAGTGATGAATACAGGCAGTCTACCCTGCATCTCAAATTTGGTTTAGTAATTATATAACTAGAAACCTCAAATAGTAAAATTAACAGTACTTTAATGAATTATATTATTCTTCAAGAAATGGAGCCAACAAGAAACTATTTTTAAAGTGAACTGTTATATCAAGAACATTTTCTTCTTTTCCAATAAAGGGGATGCTATATTATTAGTACTCTCATCTAATATAATGACCAACTGGTATCGAGATTATTTGCTTATCTCCTTTAATCCTGACATGCGCACTAGCTCAATTAGCTCTCTCCTGTACCATCATGGCTGACGATTTAACATAACTTTCAAGTGTCTCCACTCTTTGAGTTCTTCCCACCCTTCTAGAAAGGCCACAAGAAACATAACAGTGCCTGATCGTTAAACAAACGCTATGTTGATACAATTTAACGGAGACAGTCCATGTTTATTACGTGACAGATAAAGCAATGTTCAAAACTTTGATAGATCTGGCTGCAAAATATGCTCTGTAGATGGCGATACTTAATCCCAGAATTCCCTGAAACTTACACATGCGTGATCGGATGCACCACAATGGTACGTCACATCCGGTCGTTCAGCGGTCCCTCAAAACTTTTCTGGTACACATACAGATTAGATATATGCATTTTATATACATTTTATATACATTGTATCTACATATGTGTACGTACACCTACGTTACATGAATGCTTGCTTACGCTAGGTGCACTACGTGCAGCGGCGCTGGCGCGCTCACTATAAATAGTGTCTTAGGGTATACTCTACTCAACTTCAAGACTGCCCACCTTCGATTTAAAAGTTTATTGCTGTTCAACCCTATATATTTTTGACACAGGAAGTGGGTGTCTTGGAGCGGCCATATTTAGCCTTGCTGAAGCCATCTGCCGATACTAACTGTGTACCACGCTACTACTGTTAAGCTGAGAGTGTGGGGTTTTCAATAGTAAGAATGATGTACAATGGACCAAATGTGAAAGAGCAAATAAAAAACTTTATTTTCACTACTGTATTTTGGGGGAGAAAAAAAACTTTTACTTTCCCACCTTTTTTGCGGGAGAGAAAATTTTGATTTTTTTTTTTACACGCCAGTTGTGGGGGGGGGGGGAGAATTTTTTTTTAAATTGTTCTCACTCCCGTTTATTGGGGAGAGAGAATAAAAAAACGTTATTTTGCACGCCCTTTATTGCGGGGAGAGTTTCATTCCAATTCTTTTTTTTTGGGGGGGGGGGAGAAAAAATAAAAAACTTTTTATTTTCACTCCTGGTTTTTTGAGGAGAGAAAATAAAACATTTTTTTCCGACCACTATAGAAAAGGAATGAAAATATAATTCAAGCAATGACTGGTTGCCTGGCACATTTTCTATTGGTATGGGGAGTTATCGTTATACCAAATAGCAAATTGACACTGGCAATTTATCCTAAACAAAGTGTTCATTGCTTGAAAGCTCTTCTGGTGATAAATACATTGTGGCATCACAGCAAGATATAGGAAATTTTGAGTGAAAAACATGCACCGTGTTTGGAGACGGAGCTGAACTACGTATACCAAATAAATTTGGGAACCACTAAAGTTGTAAGAGTTGTAGACTGTCCAGCCTGTCGGATGTTGGATAGCCATATTGCTGCTAAATCCATCTTTTCTTGTTTAAGCTTGTGTTAGGAATGGTGGAAGGGGAAATTCCCTTTCCTTTTCAAATGTCACTTCTGTATTGGCATCCATAAGCAACACAAATCACCATTTTAAAACACTATTATCCTCCCAGAGTCAAGAGTACAGTGTACAGGGTGTATGCAGGTAGGGAAGCCAAACAGCATTCAGGTGCAGGGACTGTAGAGTACACATATCAAAGTACGTATAAGAACCTGACTGTGTGATTGTCCTTTAAACGTCTTACTCAGTTACATTATCTGATGAGTAAAGTTTCATCTCAAAGACAAAAATCACAAAAAGTATTAAACATTGATCAGTTGAACTAAAATTTGCCATGTTGCGGCTAAATGGTGACTAGCCAGGTGTACTCAGTTGGAGTGGTCGGCGAAAGTTGTAATGGAAATTATTTGTGTCGCCAAAAACATTCCAATGTGTTATGTAGTAGGCAAGTCGTGAACTAAGGCCAGTTTTCTCTGTTTTAAGCTTAAACATATTTTTTTATTGTCAGAAACCCATGCATAAATTCTATATGAATACAGATATCCTTTCATATGAATAGAAGGTTTGCACCAGAAATTTAAGTCTGCAATGCGTTAAAACATTTGAAAACCTACAGAAAGTGAGTATATATATATATATATATATATATATATATATATATATATATATATATATATATATATATATATATATATATATATATATATATATATATATATATATATATATATAAATATATATATATATATATATATATATATGTATATATATATATATGTATATATATATATATATATATATATATGTATATATATATATATATATATATATGTATATATATATATATATATATATATATATATATATATATATATATATATATATATATATATATATATATATATATATATATATATATATATACTTTCACCAGATTCTGTATGACATATACCTTTCTTCGCTCCTCATCCCTCTACTCGCCCTTATTTTCTTGTCCATTGCTCCACCCTACCTTCCGCCAGTCACATCCTATTCAGTCACGGTTGTTACTAACTTTTCACCACGCACCTTCCTTGTCCTATAGATGCTCAAAGTAAGTGTCTAATGGGTAAACAAATTTGAAATTCGCTGATAGAGTATAAGATGATGTTTTAAAATCAGTTTTATTCTTAAAAGCAACACTCCTAACGGTTCGTTTGATACACTAGGCAAGTTCCGCTATCCCGTGTACGGCTCCGGCTACGGCTAAGGATAGTGCCACGTCACACAAAGTGATGCATCGTCATCACTTTGCGTGTAGCCTGGTGCGGAGCCGATCTCGTGAACCGGTTGAGACACGCTGTAGGCCGTAAGTCCAAAACGGTGCAGCTATTTGAATAAATGTGGAATATTAAATTGATAATCCACAAAAACATTGATTGCAACATTGAGTTAAATATGTTAACTCAACATTGACCAAGCGGTTTTAAAAAATTCGCCGGTTTTGATATAGAAATTTTTAATATAAAAATAGGCTCCGTTTGGCAGAGATGATCACCACTTGATTTCTTTAATCAGCTACGGCGTAGCCGTAGTCCCGTCGTAGCGGAATTATATTTGTACCCACCCGCCTCCGCCTACGGCTCCGTACAAGCTTAGCCGTTCGCGGAGGCGTTTACGACATAGCGGAATCTCTCTACTATCAAAATGTCTAAACTGCGTGAAAGCTCGGAACATGGATGAATTGATATAATGAGTGCTGATTGACGCGCGGAACTAGAAGCCCTAAGAAAACCTATGTATGTATCCGAGTGAGTCATACCTCGACATCGCATTCCCCAATTAATGCCAAGGACAAACATGTAAAAGGATGTCCTACCTTAAGTCTTCAAACGTCTAGTTGGGATCGCTATGATTCAGCATGTGTACTGACAACCCGAAGAAAGCTCCTATGGTTGCTACATCAACAGTGCACTCTGTACACGGCTTATCACGCCTTCATATTATACCTCACCATTTAGTAGCTAAGTGAGTGAGAAACACTACTATCAGTAGCTCCGTACGCAGGCAATTAGTAGAAAGAGCCCCGCAACTTAAATTGCACTTCATTAGATGGCAAGCATGGTCTGCCTACTTGCCTGTGGAGGTGGGAGTAGGGAGGGGTGAGTGATCACTGATTTTTTTACATGGAAGAAATGTTGCCGACAATACAGCAAAATAAGGGGATATTGAATTTGCAATGTTATCCAGTTTGTTCCCCGATCTATCGGCAGATTGTGCAGCTACTAACATTTTAAAAAGCAGACGAAACAAGCAACTTTTTTAAATATTTACCTGGATAAATATAACAGTAAAACGCATCTCTATGCATAATAATGTTATGTAGCGCCTCTAGAGGAACCACTTGCTTTTTAAAGTTAAGTTATGAATGTGCTTGGGTAAGAGTTTGTTTGGTGGGTACGAGTTGACTTGGTTACGAGTTAAGGTGGAGCCCACCTAGGTTTCCGAGGTTGTGTTTCCATTCATATAGGGACCTCATAAAAGGGGACTTTAAAAGTGGACTTTAAAAGTGGACTTTAATAAGCATCTGAAGTATCCAGATAGGGCCCCGTTGAAAGAGGTATTGGGAAGACAGTACAACTAAAGAGAGGAGGAAGGCAAGTGTTGCGACAGAGCGCTTATTAAGGCCGCACAATGAGTACAACATGACAGTGTAATAAGGATCCGTGCGCCCAAAAAGTGAGTGGCGGGCGCACTTATCCAAGCCCATAGTACAGTTGGAAAGTGCATAAATAGGGCACTGATCAACAGGTGACGACGTATGGAGGGGCAAATAGAAGGTGAATGGGTGGAAGTTGCATTGAATAATAGGCGTGTGGGGCAAGTGTGCATGCACGTGACAATACTAACATCATCGGGAACATATCCTTTATTTACATATTTAAATTAATATTTACATCCATTAAACTATATATTTTTAACGACTTGAAAATGTATATAGCTATATTCATTATTGTGTTTTCATCGGCAACGGGATAAAGTCGGTATATCGGTATATAAAAGCAACACTCCTAACGGTTCGTTTGATACACTATCAAAATGTCTAAACTGCGTGAAAGCTCGGAACATGGATGAATTGATATAATGAGTGCTGATTGACGCGCGGAACTAGAAGCCCTAAGAAAACCTATGTATGTATCCGAGTGAGTTATACCTCGACATCGAATTTCCCAATTAATGCCAAGGACAAACATGTAAAAGGATGTCCTACCTTAAGTCTTCAAACGTCTAGTTGGGATCGCTATGATTCAGCATGTGTACTGACAACCCGAAGAAAGCTCCTATGGTTGCTACATCAACAGTGCGCTCTGTACATGGCTTATCACGCCTTCATATTATACCTCACCATTTAGTAGCTAAGTGAGTGAGAAACACTACTATCAGTAGCTCCGTACGCAGGCAATTAGTAGAAAGAGCCCCGCAACTTAAATTGCACTTCATTAGATGGCAAGCATGGTCTGCCTACTTGCCTGTGGAGGTGGGAGTAGGGAGGGGTGAGTGATCACTGATTTTTTTACATGGAAGAAATGTTGCCGACAATACAGCAAAATAAGGGGATATTGAATTTGCAATGTTATCCAGTTTGTTCCCCGATCTATCAGCAGATTGTGCAGCTACTAACATTTTAAAAAGCAGACGAAACAAGCAACTTTTTTTAAATATATACCTGGATAAATATAACAGTAAAACGCATCTCTATTCATAATAATGTTATGTAGCGCCTCTAGAGGAACCACCTGCTTTTTAAAGTTAAGTTATGAATGTGCTTGGGTAAGAGTTTGTTTGGTGGGTACGAGTTGACTTGGTTACGAGTTAAGGTGGAGCCCACCTAGGTTTCTGAGGTTGTGTTTCCATACATATAGGGACCTCATAAAAGGGGACTTTAAAAGTGGACTTTAATAAGCATCTGAAGTATCCAGATAGGGCCCCGTTGAAAGAGGTATTGGGAAGACAGTACACTTAAAGAGAGGAGGAAGGTAAGTGTTGCGACAGAGCGCTTATTAAGGCCGCACGATGAGTACAACATGACAGTGTAATAAGGATCCGTGCGCCCAAAAAGTGAATGGCGGGCGCACGTATCCAAGCCCATAGTACAGTTGGAAAGTGCATAAATAGGGCACTGATCAACAGGTGACGACGTATGGAGGGGCAAATAGAAGGTGAATGGGTGGAAGTTGCATTGAATAATAGGCGTGTGGGGCAAGTGAGCATGCACGTGACAATACCAACATCATTGGGAACATATCCTTTATTTACATATTTAAATTAATATTTACATCCATTAAACTATATATTTTTAACGACTTGAAAATGCATATAGCTATATTCATTATTGTGTTTTCATCGGCAACGGGATAAAGTCGGTATATCGGTATATAAAAGCAACACTCCTAACGGTTCGTTTGATACACTATCAAAATGTCTAAACTGCGTGAAAGCTCGGAACATGGATGAATTGATATAATGAGTGCTGATTGACGCGCGGAACTAGAAGCCCTAAGAAAACCTATGTATGTATCCGAGTGAGTTATACCTCGACATCGAATTCCCCAATTAATGCCAAGGACAAACATGTAAAAGGATGTCCTACCTTAAGTCTTCAAACGTCTAGTTGGGATCGCTATGATTCAGCATGTGTACTGACAACCCGAAGAAAGCTCCTATGGTTGCTACATCAACAGTGCGCTCCGTACATGGCTTATCACGCCTTCATATTATACCTCACCATTTAGTAGCTAAGTGAGTGAGAAACACTACTGTCAGTAGCTCCGTACGCAGGCAATTAGTAGAAAGAGCCCCGCAACTTAAATTGCACTTCATTAGATGGCAAGCATGGTCTGCCTACTTGCCTGTGGAGGTGGGAGTAGGGAGGGGTGAGTGATCACTGATTTTTTTACATGGAAGAAATGTTGCCGACAATACAGCAAAATAAGGGGAAAAATGAATTTGCAATGTTATCCAGTTTGTTCCCCGATCTATCAGCAGATTGTGCAGCTACTAACATTTTAAAAAGCAGACGAAACAAGCAACTTTTTCTTAAATATATACCTGGATAAATATAACAGTAAAACGCATCTCTATTCATAATAATGTTATGTAGCGCCTCTAGAGGAACCACCTGCTTTTTAAAGTTAAGTTATGAATGTGCTTGGGTAAGAGTTTGTTTGGTGGGTACGAGTTGACTTGGTTACGAGTTAAGGTGGAGCCCACCTAGGTTTCTGAGGTTGTGTTCCCATTCATATAGGGACCTCATAAAAGGGGACTTTAAAAGTGGACTTTAATAAGCATCTGAAGTATCCAGATAGGGCCCCGTTGAAAGAGGTATTGGGAAGACAGTACACTTAAAGAGAGGAGGAAGGCAAGTGTTGCGACAGAGCGCTTATTAAGGCCGCACGATGAGTCCAACATGACAGTGTAATAAGGATCCGTGCGCCCAAAAAGTGAGTGGCTGGCGCACGTATCCAAGCCCATAGTACAGTTGGAAAGTGCATAAATAGGGCACTGATCAACAGGTGACGACGTATGGAGGGGCAAATAGAAGGTGAATGGGTGGAAGTTGCATTGAATAATAGGCGTGTGGGGCAAGTGAGCATGCACGTGACAATACCAACATCATTGGGAACATATCCTTTATTTACATATTTAAATTAATATTTACATCCATTAAACTATATATTTTTAACGACTTGAAAATGCATATAGCTATATTCATTATTGTGTTTTCATCGGCAACGGGATAAAGTCGGTATATCGGTATATAAAAGCAACACTCCTAACGGTTCGTTTGATACACTATCAAAATGTCTAAACTGCGTGAAAGCTCGGAACATGGATGAATTGATATAATGAGTGCTGATTGACGCGCGGAACTAGAAGCCCTAAGAAAACCTATGTATGTATCCGAGTGAGTTATACCTCGACATCGAATTCCCCAATTAATGCCAAGGACAAACATGTAAAAGGATGTCCTACCTTAAGTCTTCAAACGTCTAGTTGGGATCGCTATGATTCAGCATGTGTACTGACAACCCGAAGAAAGCTCCTATGGTTGCTACATCAACAGTGCGCTCCGTACATGGCTTATCACGCCTTCATATTATACCTCACCATTTAGTAGCTAAGTGAGTGAGAAACACTACTGTCAGTAGCTCCGTACGCAGGCAATTAGAAGAAAGAGCCCCGCAACTTAAATTGCATTTCATTAGATGGCAAGCATGGTCTGCCTACTTGCCTGTGGAGGTGGGAGTAGGGAGGGGTGAGTGATCACTGATTTTTTTTTACATGGAAGAAATGTTGCCGACAATACAGCAAAATAAGGGGAAAAATGAATTTGCAATGTTATCCAGTTTGTTCCCCGATCTATCAGCAGATTGTGCAGCTACTAACATTTTTAAAAGCAGACGAAACAAGCAACTTTTTTAAATATTTACCTGGATAAATATAACAGTAAAACGCATCTCTATTCATAATAATGTTATGTAGCGCCTCTAGAGGAACCACCTGCTTTTTAAAGTTAAGTTATGAATGTGCTTGGGTAAGAGTTTGTTTGGTGGGTACGAGTTGACTTGGTTACGAGTTAAGGTGGAGCCCACCTAGGTTTCCGAGGTTGTGTTTCCATTCATATAGGGACCTCAAAGAAGGGGACTTTAAAAGTAGACTTTAATAAGCATCTGAAGTATCCAGATAGGGCCCCGTTGAAAGAGGTATTGGGAAGACAGTACACTTAAAGAGAGGAGGAAGGCAAGTGTTGCGACAGAGCGCTTATTAAGGCCACACGATGAGTACAACATGACAGTGTAATAAGGATCCGTGCGCCCAAAAAGTGAGTGGCGGGCGCACGTATCCAAGCCCATAGTACAGTTGGAAAGTGCATAAATAGGGCACTGATCAACAGGTGACGACGTATGGAGGGGCAAATAGAAGGTGAATGGGTGGAAGTTGCATTGAATAATAGGCGTGTGGAGAAAGTGTGCATGCACGTGACAATACCAACATCATCGGTGACATATCCTTTATTTACATATTTAAATTAATATTTACATCCATTAAACTATATTTTTTTGTAGAAATTCTAAACTTTATCACTTATGATATTTTTTCTGTTGAAAGCAACAAACTGACCACTTAACAGATCTCATATTCTATGTGAAGGCTAGGCATTACTACACCCATTAAACCTTTTGTTATTTTTGAAGAAATTCTCAAATTGCCGACTGCAACTACAGATTAAAGTGCCATCCGAAGCATTTTGAAGCTAGAAATAAACTCTTGGCAAAAAAATATGTACTTAAAAATTGGTTCGCTCTTGGCAAAAAAATATGTACTTAAAAATTGGTTCGGATTCGATTTTCCGACCGTTGACACTTCAAGCCGATACTATATCAATGAGTCCACCGAGTCACGTTACTCACACGTGGATAAAAACAAATTAATATTCATATTTATTATGTGGGATCGTGCCTAACATACCGAAAAAAACCTGTTATTTACTATTTGGCCATTTTTATTAATAACCCCCCAAATTTAGATACGTCCCCAAAATGAATTAGACCCCCCTACCTTACCGTGTCAACATGTGGATCCATAAATCGTCCAGTATATGCTAACTAAGATGGCCCCACTCTTACGGTATACAGATCACTCGAATGTCGTTAAAAACCAATTAAGAGATTACGAGCGCCAAAACAACTGAACAAACTTTGGCGATATACCGACTTTATCCCGTTGCCGATGAAAACACAACAATGATTATAGCTATATGCATTTTCAAGTCGTTAAATCTACGGCATCTCCGATTTCTCCGGCAAATTTTCCCTTCTAGTAAAAACATCTCTGGGTGTGTTCAGATTGTAACATTTGCAAACGTTTCACTTTTCCAGCCGCTTAGCGGCTACGGTTGAACATAGCGTCCAGTGACCTTACCGGACACAATCCGAGCTGCGCATTTACCTCGGACATTTTATCTTGCATTGGTCCCCATTTGTCCAAGGTATGCGAGGTTTTCTGTACATCATAGTGTGGCAAGACATACATACAATTACTACACGCAGCACTGTTGGGCCCTATCTAACTTATTCATATTTTGGGAATGATATTAACATCCAGATAGGGCCCCGTTGAAAGAGGTACTGGTAGGACAGTACACTTACAGAGAAGGGGGAAGGCAAGTGTTAAAGGCCGCAAGAGGAGTAGAAATTGTCAGTGTAGTAAGGATCCGTGTCGCCCAAAAAGTGAGTGGCGGGCGCACAGATCCAAGCCCAAAGTACAGGTGGAAGGTGCATGGATAGGGCACTGATCAGCACGTGGGGACGTGTGAAAGGGCAGATAGAAGGTAAATGGGTGGGAGTTGCATTAATTAATAGCTTGGATGAAGAAAAGAATGGATGTGTAGCGAGAGACCAATTACTATATGCCCTATAGTTAAGTGCTGGACTCATGCTAGGAGTACTGGTCAGATAAGCCATCAACGCGAGGTCACGTGGGAAGGACCAATCAGGGCTCTCGCATCGGTTACATTAAGGTAGAACCTTATCCGATACACGGGTCATTTTTAAAACTTGAATATCTGAAAACTGAGTTTAATGAAGACAACGGCACTTATGCTATTGTAAAGGTTACATCTCATAGTTGCCGAATAATGGTTAACTTATCAATAAGTGACTATTTTGAGGTAATGCGGCACCTTTAAAGAACATATCTGGATGTGTTGCGTTTTTTGGCAAAATGTCAAGACTTACCCTTTACTTGAAAATGAGAGTCTACTATATGATTATTGATGTCTTTGGTAAGGTGCAAGGTCCTACCTCAACAGAGGATTTGCACGATGAGTATTTTAAAAACATTGTTGAATGTTCCCATAAGCCTCACAATAAACTAACAGCACGTGGTTTACATAGGAAATGCTGATTTTCAGGTCCTGTCAGAATTCAAGGTACCTGTGACATGACCTTGCACCTAGACGGGGTTCATATCTGTCATATTCTAAAATACTGGCTTCGAAGACTGTATCGTTATTCACTTTCAGCCAAAAAATGAGATGAAAATTTTGGTCAAAATGGTCTAGGCCGGATGAACCTGCATGGTAAAAGCAGACAGCCATGTCGTCTGGAACCAATTTAGCCCGGAAGGCCCAAAGGGGGCATTCCGTGCTTTGCCCTTTGTCCTCTTGACCATATCACAAAAGAAAGTCGCTAGGTCGAGGTTCGTGGGGAGTGAACACCGCTCATGTGTAATCATGTGTAATCTTTTGTTTTGATATCCATTCTTAGGGGCCAGCCAAGGACACCACCTAGTGGTGATAATCTTGGTGTACTAGACTATCACCTTAATGAGAAACCTTATCTCCACCACCAGCTGGGGGTGCCAAGAGCACCAATTTCTGGCCTATTAGCGGCTATTAGTTGACACTGGTTGAGGCTAGCATGTTTATGTTGACCGGCTGGTTTCGAATCCACTTGTATTTGGTCATCTAAGGTAAAAGACAAAACCAACATCATAGGGAACTTAATGGAACATTTCCTTCATTAACAGATATAAATTAATACTTACACCCATTAAACTTCACAGATCTCATTTTTTGTATGAAGGCTAGGCATTACTTACATCCATTAAACTATAGATTTTCTCGAAGAAATTCCCAACTTCACAATAGTGGAAATGTTCATTATAAATCAAAGATAAAAGATCGTTTTTAGTCAAGGCCCAACATCAAGTCATCGGCCCTTATAGCGAACGGCAATTCAGGCAGACTTTCTTTCTGGGATCAGCGGTTTTGACTAACAATTCATTTTAGTAAAGTAAAAGAAATAATAGAAATAAAGCCACTGTTTTGAGAAGGAAATATTTTCTAGTGCCACTCGAAGCACTGGGCAGGTGGAAAAGAGTGTTACATGGTGCGGGTAATGTGAAAAGAGAACCATATTGATGAAATCCCGTAACTCTATTTGGGATCGTTCCTAGCATTCCGAGTTTAGTCTTGTCATTTACGTGACTGACAACCGGATTAAATCTGTGTTTAGTACTACTAGGCCACTTTTATCAATGACCCCACATATTTACATACAGCCCCATACTAATTATGACCTACCTTCGTCATGCGAGCCGGTAAATATCCAAATCAAATATGGCGCCTGTTGTCTAACTGCTCCCAACCGGCTCAGCATCACCCGAATGTCGTTAGAACCCAATTAGGAGCGCCAAAATAGCTGAAAATTTGTTTTTGATCTATTAATCTAACGTCTTTTCTAATAAATGAACAATAGTAATTATTTCAATACGCCTTTACATGTCGTTAACTTTGTGGCATCGCAATCCAATTTTGCTAATGATACGCACTTGCTATTCAGAGGTTCAGTTAACTACACTTGAAACCGTTTCACGTCAATGCAAATATGCTAACACGTGTCATTTTAGAGTGGTCATATACAATATCCAAGGCGAGGGTTGGGAAATATGTTAGCAATTTTGTACAAGCAATACCTCAGCTACATGAGCATATGCGTTTTGGTTAAATTGATGAAACTTGACAAAGTTGGGTAATTTGTGTAGTAAATCAGAACAGGTCCTTTATAATGAAATAATTAATTGGTTGTGTAGCCATATGATGTTAATATACATGGTTAATAAACGATCAATAGTTCTGACAGTTCAACCCCTTTCATTCAAATAGGGTGTTGGTGTTTTACACTGACTGTGGATTGAGTTGATCCAGAAATAGGTATCATCAAGAGACCGTCCCTCCATTTGTTTTCTAGACCGCCCGCCAATAGATTGTCGCTTGGTCGAGATTCGTGGCCAGTGATCACTACTCGTGTTTAATCTTTTGATCTGATATCCATACTTAAAGGCCAGGCGAGGACAGCTGACAGCGCACCCATCTAGATTTCCAATGGAAAGGATAGCACCTTAGAAATTCAATCAACTCATCTGCAAGAGTCGAATCTCAATTCATCACTGTCCATCTATTTCACATCGGCAGTAATGTGCTGTTAGTTTGTTCGGACACGGAAAACAGTAAGCCATCATAAATCTCTCACGTTTACACGCTAATCTGTCTGACACGTGACCAGGTAGCCGACTCTTTCTCATGTGATGGGCTCTTCAGAAAAGGTCAAGTGTTTGTAGTCATTATGGGTGCGGGTAGGAGCTACACCTAGCTTGGTAATCCTAGACCTGTATGTCATGAAATGTAATAGGATGAACGTGCAAAACTAAAGGGCAAACTGTACGTCGAAGTCATGTATCCAAGAAATGCCTACTTTTCATATGATGAAACTCTACCCGAAGCCAACTTTTTATAAAAAGGAAATTTAAAGGCATACTCAGCACTGTATCCGAAAATATCTACACTCGACCGCGTTAATGACAAAAAACCTTATGACAAAAATTCAACATTGGTTTAGTTTCTTGCATTCTGCGATAGAAATTTCAAAACCAAGTCCATTAAGGTGATGGGTACCATTGCAAGCTAGATAAAAGACCCGTCCAAAAACACACCTCACTGTAGCATAATCATATAAGAAGGTGTATCTACAGGTTCCTGAGTGTTGTCAGGTAGATAATATCATAGCCAACCGTCCTTAGTCAACCCATATTCTATTTCATTTCAGTATTTACAACTTTTCACTCAAATGACATAATCTCATTACTTACGCAAGTGATGGTCATTGCAGGTTCACAGATACTTTAGGGATGTCATTGACTATGCCCAATAAAAAGTGTTTTTTTTTAATTCTTTACTGCTAAAGATTTTTACGGGCCATAACATTTGAAAGTTTTAGTGAGATATCGTGTGTGTGGAGCCTATAACCCAGTGGTGGTTTAGCAAGGACAGTCCTCGTTGATCCCATGTGGGCTAGGAACAAAAGACAGTACAAAGACACACCTCAGTGGTCGCGCGTTACAGTCGAAACACAGGCGAGGGTCCGGTTTGCTATAAATAGTTGAACATTTTTCTAGCTGAACGAGCCTAATGCACTTGGGGTCAATGTTTCTCACTAAAATGTTCAATGTTATGGCCTGTAAAAATCTGCAGGAGTACAAAATCAAAAAAAATACTTCTTATTGGGCATAGTCAATGATATCCCTAAAGTAACTCTGAACCTGCAGTAACCATCACCTGCGTAGGTAATGAGATTATGTCATTTGAAAGAAAAGTTGTAAATTTTGAAATAAAACAGAATATGGATTGAATAATGACAGGTGGCGACGATATTCTCTACCTGATAACACCCTGGAACCTGGAGATACACCTAGTTATAGGATTATGCTGCTTTGGGGTGTGTTTTGGGATGGGGCTTTTAACTGTCTTGCAATGGTACTCATCACCTTAAATGTCCTACAGACGAGATGCACTGTGAAAGGTTGACACTCTAGCAAGTGGGAGACCCCTTGACATCGTTCATAAAGAGAAGGAAATCATATATTATTATATTCGCAATGCGATCTATTGATTTAATTTGTTGTAAAGAATGCACTCCAATCAAACTATCTCAAATCCCACGACAAAATGTTGACTGTCAGATGCAAGTAAGTACAGATTGTTGCATATAAGTTCCTCTGATTATATCCTTTCTAAGAATCGTTTAAAAACGAAGGATCTCTATTCTATACTCTCTATTCAATAGGGGGCTTATAGGTGTGTGTTTGGTTCAGATAATAAAAGAGCATGCATTTGTTAGTTGATTAATCTTGTTGGAGGATAAAACTAAAAGTGACTAAAAGGGTATGGAATTATTTTTAAAAACATTCTTACAGGTGAAAGCTACACTTTTTATTATTTTTTCACTAAAAGTATTCTAGAAAAAATCTAATGTTACCAATTTTTTCGAATTCACTGGTAGAAAGTTCTTATGTTATCTTCATCAAAACCATGCACGATGAAAGAATCGGGGCCCTAATGCTCGTCGTTCTTTTATCACACTGGGGCTTATTTGAAACATAACAGCCACACTGCTGAGCCTGAACACTGCTTACTAAAGAAAAAAGTGAAAAAAATCTATAAGAAACTACATGCAATTTTCATTTTGTATATGATTAGATGTATTTATAACCAGCCATAATTTCACCATGGTAGAGTTCAAATGCAAGTGTAGGTAATTTACTCTTATTTGTTGTTGTTTTTTGCAACAAGAGAAAAAAAATCCAAAAGGCTAGAATATGGTCAGGATGATCCGATCCATTACAAACGAAGGTAGTAGCCCTTATGACTGAACCACTTCACTATTCTACTATTAAATCAGGCAGGGTTCTAGACTGCAGGACATGTCTAAGGTTGAGGTAAATAATTTAGTTCCTCCAGTCGCCACCAGGGGCTCATAAAATACGCAAAAAAGTTTTTAAAGAAGGGGATTTATGTTAACCCTTGAGTATTCTTTTCTAACGGACGTTTTTGTGTCGGAGAAATGAATGTGTATGAAAGATTTGTTAAAAAATGTCAAAATGTCCCACGTTCATTTTAATGAATATTAAGCAGACACTTTGAAAAATTCTTTAAACTTGGCAAATCATTTTCTACATACTTGTTCCTATATCTAGGAGTGCACACAGACTGGCAATTTCGACTAGACTATAGCATGCATTTAATAGATATCCTTGTGGAGAACAAGTCCTAACTTAGAATTAAGTTTGTATATATTTATATCGGCAAGTTACTGTTCGCTACTACTACTACTACTACTACTACTACTACTACTACTACTACTACTTACTAGCTGCAACCCGTGCACAGCACGCGCTTATAAAAGCATCTTAGTTTTATAAGATAAGATCAGCTAACATAAGCACCTTGGGAAGAGCTCTTTATGCTCTTTCCAAAGATGTGCCGGTGTTCCGGCTGGACAAACAGCACGGTAACCTAGAGTGGCAAAAAAATAAGTTTTATTTAGTTAAGACTTTTTTATTCGATGGTTAGCCCGTGAATTAGGGACCAACAATTACGATTTTAATGTATTTGAAAAGACTTTCTAGATATATAAAGTTTATTGCCTAAGCCCAGTAATCACAGAGTAATAATCAAATAAAAAATGACATATTTTGCTGAGGTCTCGGGAAGCCAAAATCAATTTTTACGATTGTAAACAATTCGTTTTTCAATGATTATTTTTTGTCTGATGTAACTATTAAATAGTAGAAAGTATCAAAAAAGTTATGTGAACTTCTAATGAAGTTAAAGATATCGAAAAAAAGATCAAAGCTCCGTGTCAGGACGATCTCCCTTCCCTCCACATGAGCTTCGAAAACGCTATGAATGAGCTAACAATGACGTCATTGTTGCAGTGGCGAAATAAAGAAAAAAAATGCACGTGTCGTCATTGTTGTGTGATGTGCTCGTGCAGGCTGAAAATGGCTGCTGCGACGGATTCAAAATTTAGCTATATATATGTAATTTAGCAAATGTTCATCACCGGCGTGCAGCGCCGCAAAAGTGAAACGGCAGCAAGTGTAATTAATTGAACCTCAGAATAGCAAGTTCATAGTATAGGCAAAATTGGATTGCGATGCCACAAAGTTAACGACATGTAAAGGCGTATTGATAGAATTACTATTGTTCATTTGTTTGAAAATGCATTAGATTAATAGATCAAGAACAAATTCTCAGCTATTTTGGCGCTCCTTATTGGGTTCTAACGACATTCGGGTGATGCCGAGCCGTCTGGGAGTAGTTAGACAACAGGCGCCATATTTGATTTGGATATTTACCGGCTCGCATGACGAAGGTAGGTCAAAATCAGTTTGGGGCCGTATGTAAATATGTGGGGTCATTGATAAACGTGGCTTAGTGGTACTTAACAAAGATTTACTCCGGTTGTCAGACACGTATATGACAAGAATCACTCGGAATGCTAGGAACGATTCCAAATAGAGTTACGGGATTTCATCAATATAGTTCTCTTTTCACTTAGTGAAGTACACTAGTCGTAATAGCCTCATTGATAGCCAACTCGACTCCCGATCCTGGGGTCGCGGGATCGATTCCATCTCCCCGCATTCCAATTTTTTTTCCACCTGCCCAGTGCTTCGTGTGGCACTAAGAAATATTTCCTACTCAAAATAAGGGTGGCTTTATTTCTATTATTTTTTTACTTTACTTTGCTTAAATGAATTGTTGGTCAAAACCGCTGATCCCAGAAAAGACGTCTGCCTGAATTGCCGTTCGCTATAAGGGCCGATGGCTTTATGTTGGGCCTTGACTAAAAACGATCTTTTATCTTTGATTTATTATAATAAACATTTCCACAGTTGTGAAGTTGGGAATTTCTTCGAGAAAATCTATAGTTTAATGGATACAAGTAATGCCTAGCCTTCATATAAAAATTGAGATCTGTGAAGTTTAATGAGTGAAAGTATTAATTTATATATGTTGATGAAGGACACTTGCATGCACACTTGCTGCACATGACTATTACCTTAGATGACCAAACACAAGTGGATTCGAAACCAGCCGGTCAACATGAACATGCTAGCCTCAACTAGTGTCAACTAAAAGCCGCTAATAGGCCAGCAATTGGTGCTCTGGGCACCCCCAGCTGTTGGTGGAGATAAGGTTTCTCAGTAATGTAATCGATGCGAGAGCTCTGATTGGTCCTTGTTCCCACGTGAGCCCGCGCTGATGGCTTATTTGGTACTCCTGGCATGAGTCCAGCACTTAACTATAAGGCATATAGTAATTGCTCTCTCGCTACATATCCATTCTTTTCTTCATCCAAGCTATTACTTTATGCATCTCCCACCATCTACCTTCTATCTGCCCTTTCACACGTCCCCACGTGCTGATCAGTGCCCTATCCATGCACCTTCCACCTGTACTTTGGGCTCGGATCTGTGCGCCTGCCACTCACTTTTTGAGCGCACGGATCCTTACTACACTGACACTTTCTACTCCTCCTGCGGCCTTTAAGCGCCTTGCCGCAAAACTTGCCTTCCCCCTTCTCTGTAATTGTACTCTCCTCCCAGTACCTCTTTCAACGGGGCCCTATCTGGACGCAATGTGAAGTGCAACGGTTTGAGTACATACCCTATTATGTGTTGCATGGGACGTGTTATTGATCTAAGTTGCAAGTCGACTCCTTCGTGTACAGTGACATTTTACACTCTAGCCGTGTGCTGTACATGTACTAATTAACGAGCAACTGTGTGACACCACATATATCATACTACCACACCTATGGTTTCTGGTCGCATGTAACATTTGCCATGTATACAATACTTGCATTTACACTGCTTCGATCCGCCATGACCTGTAGTATTGTATAAACAGGTCATGTACTTACCTCGGTACTAGTATGACGAAGTTCTTCTCATTCACTAGGA
This sequence comes from Maea johnstoni, assembly GCA_963942565.1. NCBI lineage: Eukaryota > Metazoa > Annelida > Polychaeta > Spionida > Magelonidae > Maea > Maea johnstoni. The sequence goes on from OZ012684.1 coordinate 34,658,911, forward strand.
AATGTCCACACTCTTATCAGGCTCTTACTCAAAAATCCAAAGAAGAGGTTGCATGTAGGTCATTATTGTGAAAACATAGTATCCTCAATGCATCATGGTTCTGGCTGATATCATAGGCTCGATTATAGTTGTACTGCTCCGGCTGTTTGCTCTCGAGGCCCTGACCCCTGGCCAGTGAGCTTTGTTAGAGGCTGTGTACCTTAGCAGCGCCCTTAGTTACCTTTGTCAAGGGCTATTGGCATGGATAGCCAGCTGTTGGCCTGTGAAGAGCAACTGCGCGGCCCTCATCATTTGCACCACAGTTGCTTGCATTCCACCAATCAGAGGCCTCGAAAAGTGTAGGGTTATAAGACATAACCCACACTTTTCAAGCCTTTGTTCCCTAAGCCCCGGTCACATTCCATACAAAACCTCTTTAGCCCCGGTCATGTATACATATATATATATATATATATATATATATATATATATATATATATATATATATATATATATATATATATATATATATATATATATATATATATATATATATATATTTATATATATATATATATATATATATATATATATATATATATATATATATATATATATATATATATATATATATATATATATATATATATATATATATATATATATATATACTATATATATATATAT